>CM059574.1:53352371-54076203 GCA_030386875.1 Morinoia aosen | reverse complement strand
CGGATGGTTCGTCAATTAGTTCTCCTCGTATGGAACTTTTGTTAGACTATTAGCACGCCACGTATGGTTCGTTTATTAGTACGCCTCGTATATTTTGTCCATTAATATGCCTCGTATGGTCTATCTATTTGTACACCTCTGATGGTTTGTCAAATAGTACTCCTCGTATGGAACTTTTGTTTTAGGACGTCCTATATTAAGGACCTTTTTAAAACCCAATATGTTGACATGTATCTCATGTGGCAACTTGAAAATAAATAAACGTTTTATATGCAGTACAGTATATTGTGATAAGCAGTACAGTATATTGTGATATGCAGTACAGTGTAATGTGATATGCCGTACAGTATATTGTGATATGCAGTTCAGTATATTGTAATATGCAGTACAGTATATTGTAAGATGCAGTACAGTATGTTGTGATATGCAGTACAGTGTATTGTGATATGCAGTACAGTATATTGTGATGTGCCGTACAGTATATTGATATATGCAGTACAGTATATTGCGAAATGAATTCAGTATATTGTGATATGCGCTACAGTAGATTGTGATATGCGCTAAAGTATATTGTGATATGCGCTACAGTATATTGTCATATGCAGTACAGTATATTGTGATATGCAGTACAGTATATTGTGATATGCAGTACAGTATATTGTGATATGCGCTACAGTACATTGTGATATGCAGTACCGTACATTGTGATATGCAGTACAGTATGTTGTGATATGCAGTACAGTATGTTGTGATATGCAGTACAGTATGTTTTGATTTGCAGTACGGTATATTGTGATTTGCAGTACGGTATATTGTGATTTGCAGTACGGTATATTGTGATTTGCAGTACTGTATATTGTGATTTGCAGTACGGTATATTGTGATTTGCAGTACGGTATATTGTGATTTGCAGTACGGTATATTGTGATTTGCAGTACAGTATATTGTGATTTGCAGTACAGTATATTGTGATTTGCTGTACAGTATATTGTGATTTGCAGTACAGTATATTGTGATTTGCAGTACAGTATATTGTGATGTGCAGTACAGTATATTGTGATGTGCAGTACAGTATATTGTGATGTGCAGTACAGTATATTGTGATGAGCAGTACAGTATATTGTGATTTGCAGTACAGTATATTGTGATTTGCAGTACAGTATATTTTGATATGCGTTACAGTATATTTTGATATGGGTTACAGTATATTTTGATATGCGTTACAGTATATTGTAATATGCGGTACAGTATATTGTAATATGTGGTACAGTATATTGTAATATGTGGTACAGTATATTGTAATATGCGCTCCAGTATATTGTGAAATGCGCTCCAGTTTATTGTGATATGCGCCAGAGTATGTTGTGATATGCGCTACAGTGTACAATACCACGCCGAACTCGGTATCCAAGAAACGAATTAGAGTATATAAGGCTTTGATATCCCTAATTATTTTGAAAGTGACCTATTATAGTGTACTTGTACAGCGAAAATGAGTTTATTAATTTACAGGTGAACTGAGACCAAGACCACCGGTGTCAATTCTATGCTATCTATTCTCAGTAGTGTGGCCCTGAACGTAAATAAACACACGACATTCATTCTTAGTATTAAGCGGCCCATGGACGATGAATTTTATTGGCAATATAATTGACAATGATGAATATTGATAATTTAATTGATCGTCTGTGGGCTTGATTGACGACCGTCAATTAATCGACTTAGTGAGCAAAAAAAAAATTTCATCAATATATTGAGTCAATGACACTGACAGTCAAATTGATCGTCTATGGGACGCTCTAGACTAAATAATTTTGCTCCTTTGAACATGATTGTTCTCTAATAAACCATTTCACACTGGAATAGGCAGTCTTTGTGCTCAATAAAGAATCATCAATTCAGTTAATGCCCCAACTAGTCAGCACACGAATGAAGGTCTCGCAAATCAAACGTTGAGTACCAAATATTCTGTTGCACAACAGTATGGATTGAATTTCTGTAGTATCAATTGCAAATTGCAATTGACGGACTGTAATGAGAAGAAAGTAGTTTCAATTATCGCAATAATTTCACTAATTTTATTTCTTTCAAAACATTTGTTCTACTTCATTTTTGAATCTGTTTGTGAAGCTCGCCGGTATTCATCGGCCATCTAGACACGGAGAGACTGTTTAGGAAGATTCGACATTTGTATCTATGGGAGCCAGCGCTCCCGCGGGGAATATGTGAGGTTACGAGCCGAGGGGAAGTAGTTATTCTTTCTGTTGAATTGCAATAGTTTTTTTAGTTGTATTACGGTTTTCAACTCTCTGCTGTCCTGCATTTGAGCACCTACTTTTTAAACTGAAATCTCATTTCATGAATTTCACTCCAAACTTCCAGCCCCTTAGGGGGACACAACTATTGTATCTATGGGAATAAGCGCTCCCAGGGGGACTATGTGAGGGCCCTAGCTGAAGGTTAGGTAGGCTTTCTTTTTGATAAAATAGAATAGGGTTTTGTTTTGTAACGGAGCATCTTTTTTCGATTGACTGCTTCGTTGTTTTTCAGCACGTACGACTGCCTTATTCAATTTTTTCTTGTTTCATGAACTTCTTTCTTAGCTTACTGTTTCTATGCACCTTGTACGTAGATACTGCGTTCCCTCAACTCCAAACTAAATGGTGCCTTCCTCCTTCCTCTCTTGAGACATCTTTGTCGTTGTGAAGGGAGGCTAAAACTTTTATATAATAGTAATAATCATCCCAACTTATTGTTTCTACGTAGTCACTTAGTGCACAAATTCCGCGTTACCTTAAGTCTATACTAAACAGAACATTCCTACTTCTTCTCTTTGGAACGCCTTTGGTGCGGTAAGGAAAGCATAAACTAAACTTTGGTCCTCTGACCAGATGGTATGTCATTAAATTGATTTCTTCGTTCTAGTTGGGTTATTATCTCGAGATTTTTTGTCATCTTGAGATGTTTGTTCTGGTAAAATGACTCAAACATCGTCCAGTGTCCACTTAGCACGCCTTGCAAGGTGCTTGCTAATTCGACTTGAGATCTGCCCGCTCAAGCATCACTTGCCCCTCCTAACTTGGAACTGCATTTCCGAGAGACGCTCTGCTCTGCTCTGCCTGAGGCCGGGAGAGGTTAACGTGACATGTGGACTTGGTGAACTTGGTGAGAGGTTCTTCCGTGGCAATCCTGCTGTCTCTGCCCTTTCGGGGCAATCCTGCTGTCTCTGCCCTTTCGCGGCCATCCTGCTGTCTCTGCCCTTTCGCGGCCATCCTGCTGTCTCTGCCCTTTCGCGGCCATCCTGCTGTCTCTGCCCTTTCGCGGCCATCCTGCTGTCTCTGCCCTTTCGCGGCCATCCTGCTGTCTCTGCCCTTTTGCGGCCATCCTGCTGTCTCTGCCCTTTCGCGGCCATCCTGCTGTCTCTGCCCTTTCGCGGCCATCCTGCTGTCTCTGCCCTTTCGCGGCCATCCTGCTGTCTCTGCCCTTTCGCGGCCATCCTGCTGTCTCTGCCCTTTCGCGGCCATCCTGCTGTCTCTGCCCTTTCGCGGCCATCCTGCTGTCTCTGCCCTTTCGCGTCCATCCTGCTGTCTCTGCCCTTTCGCGGCCATCCTGCTGTCTCTGCCCTTTCGCGGCCATCCTGCTGTCTCTGCCCTTTCGCGGCCATCCTGCTGTCTCTGCCCTTTCGCGGCCATCCTGCTGTCGCTACCCTTTCGCGGCCATCCTGCTGTCGCTACCCTTTCGCGGCAATCATCATCGTAGTCCATTCAGGTAAATTTCATTCAGTGAAGAATATTGCCTTTGTTCACAATCCTTTATTTGTTGAATACCGATTCATGAAAAATGTACAACCTTGCAGGAAACCAGTGTTGGCAACGGGTGAAGTCTGTCGGGTTATACTACACTGTGGAGACTGGCACCCTAGGGGGATACTCTTGGGTTACCTCAGTTGTTATAGAAAGGTATCAGGGCTCACTTGGCATCTTTCAGTTTTCCTGCCATATGTGTTATCTTTTTCTTTCCATTTTCTTCTTCATTCCTGACGCACCGCTTGAACTACATCGAGTGTCCTGAGTTGGAACACACCTTGTCCTGAAATTCCCCACATTTTACAGATCATACTAAACGGGCTGCTGTCACTTTTGCAAACATGAGGGTCGTTCACTATAAGATATGGGCAAGACGTGCTAAAAGAGAGAGAAAACCTCTCGCAAAGCTCATTTTATAAGGCTGGGTAGTCCTAAAATTACCTTTAAGAAAAAGCAACAATTCGAGGTAGTTGCGACCCTTTGTGTTTAGATAATACTCGATTACCATCGCAAGCCTCTAATACATTCAAGAATACATAAATCGCTGCCCATGGGGCTGTGTGTGATTCCTGTGATGCACGGAGGGAGCTATGTTCATTTTGCCTGTCCTCGCCAGTAGAGACGAAGCGCCTCTCAGATGTAACACTAGCCACACTTCACAAATTGAGAAACGCTTGTTGTAGGAATCTGTTTTGAAATTGGGTAGGTATAATTTTTTTTCTTAACTCGAACGGGGGCCGGTGCATCCCCGACCTCTTGCACGCGTAGCTCTAGTTCACATTTTCAGTATTTTTCGCACATTTTCATTATTCTGCAGTAGCGAGCTGTTCGGTGAAAGGCACTGAAGCATTGCTCCAATTTATAATCCTCTCAGGGGTTACAACTGTTGTATCTATGGGAATTAGCGCTCCTAGGGGGACAATGTGAGGGCTGGAGTTTTTTGTTAGGTAAGCCTTATTTTTGTTGAAATAAAATGCTTTTGTTACGCTAGGAACCATCTATTTTCGGTTCACCGCTGTCGTGTTTTTTCAGCCCCTACTACTTTCTTCTTCAGCTTTGATCTGGGTTTCATGAACTTCTTTCTTACGTTACTGTTTCTATGTCCTTTCTGCATAGATTCCGCGTTTCCTTTACTCTATACTAAATGGTGCCTTCCACTCTTTGGATCGCCATTCAAGCGGATAGGGAGGTTCAACTAATAATAATTTGAATCCATTTCATCATTTTATCCCCTATGGAGGTGGCGCAATGTTGCACACCCATCACAGCGTCTGCGCTGGTGACTCCTTGTTTACGGCATCAGTGGCCATCTTTACCTAACTGCGTCAGTCTCTCAAGTATTGCATTGCTTCCGTTTTTCCATAAATACGTCATTTGTTATCGCAATGCATTTAATGGGGTAGAAATCTTCTGACCAGTTTACAGACCTGATAGTATTGAAACTATGGCTACGTTATTGTTGGTAGCAATGGTCTCATTACAGCAGCAGTCTCCTCTCAAAGGATGTAATATCTGTACGCCATGCCGCTGCCAGAAGGAAAACAAGACCTGAACGTATAAGTACATAAACCTTCTTTCTGTTGAAATATAAATAGTTCGTGTTGTGGACAACTTATTCTCGTTTCCCAGGATTTAATACGTACGTAACTGCTTAGGAAGTCAGTCTCCTTTTCTTAAAGTTTTTCTGTGTCCCACTGTACAGAATATCTTTTTGCCAGTTCTGCCATCCTCAACGTTCACTCACCGCAACGAGGCATGAGAAACAATTTTACACCGCTTAACTATTTATTTCTCACGAGCGAAAGAACAGTAGATGTTTCAGTCTAGGGCTACGGACCCATTCGTAGCCCTAGACTGCGGGCTCGATACTTTCAGGGCATCTTCTCATGAACCGCTATTTTAAGGTGTATCATCATGTATATACAAACTAATCCCCTCAACCTATTTATGTGCTAGACTGATCTATAGATAAGTTCATTAGATTGATTCGTAAGTTATAAATAATAGTTTTTAATGGCTAGATGGGAACAAGAATATGCTAGAAAAGCTTTCAGATAGGAAGCAGACCTTTGTCATTATTCGTTGTAAATGAATCTATCAAGTTTAGCAAATGGGCACAAATATATTGACTTAAGTACTTAATCAGAGTGATATTCCAAGTGATGGCTTTGGAAATAACTTTTAACGGGTTTCAGCAGGGACTGAAGTCGTTATTCTTTGTTCCATCGTTGCTCCCTTTGGAGAAAATTCGTGAATACTGTATCTGGGGTGGACTCTAGAGTTTCTAAAGGTAGGAGAAGGAGGATTGAGCTGAAGACTAGCTAAGGATCTCTTATTAATATAGAACAGGTGTTTGTTTTGTCCGGACCACCGTTTTTAGGTCATTATGTCCGGTTTTCAGCAACTACTCTTTCACCCTGTGTGTCCTCGTGAACACTGATCACAACAGTTTCTACGTACCATGGGCGTACATTCTACACCCATTCAAATCCTTGCTGAATGGGACCCTCCTCCCTCTTTTTGGAGCATTTTTTTGCGGTAAGGGAGTAG
Organism: Morinoia aosen; assembly: GCA_030386875.1. Lineage (NCBI taxonomy): Eukaryota > Metazoa > Arthropoda > Malacostraca > Amphipoda > Talitridae > Morinoia > Morinoia aosen. The sequence goes on along the minus strand of CM059574.1, from coordinate 54,069,847 downwards.
TAAACAAATCACTTACACTCTTACTACTTGAAAATTTACCTCTCCTCAGCCTCGCCTCCCTTCCTTCACGGGAACGAGGCAACAAAAACCAGGCACGTGTAACGGCAGGGTGAGGGGCGGAGTTGTGGGCAGGGGAAGATGGCGGTATAAGGGGTGGGGTATCTAAGGATAGGGGGAGATGGGGGCCATAAAGGGTGGGGTAGATAAGGGTAGGGGAAGATGGGGGCCATAAGGGGTGGGGTAGTTAAGGGTAGGGGAAGATGGGGCCATAAGGGGTGGGGTAGTTAAAAGGAGGGGAAGATGGGGTCCATGAGGGGTGGGGTAGTCATGGGTAGGGGGAGGTAGGGGGCTATTCTGGCGGGGTGTGACTTCACGTGGAAGCCTGTGGGAAAGTCCACGGATGACTGCGTGAGGAAGCCCTCACCGGAAAGCTCCCAGGGGAGGAAGCCTTCTCGTGAGGGCTCACGCAGGGGAGAGTGAGCCTTTCCTATGGGGGGGCTTCCGGGGGCAGCCCCTTGTAGGGGGCTGACCCCACGCAACTTAGCGTGGGGCTGGTCACCGCGAGGAGGCTCTTCCCCTCCCAAGGATGAACCCGACAGCCTGTTGATTTTTGAAACAACTTTGTCCGGGGTCCACTTTGACATTTGCCAGGCCACCCGTTGCGGGGGCCTGAGGGGGCTCACCCCCACACGGGCCCGAGGAGGCTCACCCCACGCGGGGGCGCAAAGGGGCTCACCCCACGCGGGGGCGCAAAGGGGCTCAACCCACGCGGGGGCCCGAGGGGCTCAACCCACGCGGGGGCCCGAGGGGCTCACCCCACGCGGGGGCCCGAGGGGCTCACCCCACGCAGGGGCCCGAGGGGCTCACCCCACGCGGGGCCCGAGGGGCTCACCCCCACGTGGGGGGCCCGAGGGGCTCACCCCACGCGGGGGCCCGAGGGGCTCACCCCCACGCGGGGGGCCCGAGGGGCTCACCCCACGCGGGGGCCCGAGGGGCTCACCCCACGCGGGGGGCCCGAGGGGGCTCACCCCACGCGGGGGCCCGAGGGGCTCACCCCACGCGGGGGCCCGAGGGGCTCACCCCACGCGGGGGCCCGAGGGGCTCACCCCACGCTGGGCCCAGACCCAGCAGCACACACACCACCCAAGGAGAAGGCTCAGGGGTCCAGCCGACGGCCCCTCGGGATCTCAACCACGGTAGAGGTAACAAGATAGGATCACTTTTATGGGAGAAAATAAACCTACTTTTGTTTGGTTAGCCAATGTAAATACTTCATTTCAAGCAAAAATTTCTGTCACCAAACCACCTTGCCGTTATGCCAATAGTGGGGCCAGATTTAGGGGTAGCAGTGCTGACAGAGTCAATATGAGCGCTGCTACTGGTTCGTTACCGTGACGTCAACCCAACGATACTCTCAACGAAATAAAAACTGGTTTGATCCTACCTTGTTTTCCTCTACCATGACCTCAACCGAGCCCTCTCCTTCACCTTGGGTGAGGCACCTTCCCACCTCGGTAGGACACCTTACTCTTCGCCAGCGCGCCTCTCCGTCTTCGCCGTCACCACCTGCAACTGAGCACATCCTAGCTGTAGTGTCTGATGCCGTTCTAAAACATTCATGTTAGTAGATATCTCAATAAATTATAAGTCATAGGTGTCATAATTATTATCATCCAACCTACGACAGGACGGTAACTTGAATGCGTACTCGAATTGGAACACAGCTCATCCTCGTTGTGAAAGTCATATCTGAGATGGTGATGCACAGGCACTAGAGGCCTACGTGTCAGATGATATGGTCAGCTTTGTTGTGGTATAGTTTCACAGTCACCAGCTGTACCGTGCATTCTATTCCCCCATTCCCCGACCATGAGGTCCCCTTCCTCCTTCCCCCCTCAACACCAACTGTAATCCCTCCTGTCCTCCCCACCTGAAAGCGATTCAAGATTTGTTATCCTCCCTACCTGCAACGAAGACGATCCAAGGAGAGGAAGGTACCATATAAATTAGTATAGAGGTAAGGGAACGCTGAATCTATGTAGAAACAGGATAGATAGTGTAGGTTAAGGAATACGTTTATGAAACAAGATCGAAGTTGAAGAATAAGTTAGATGCTGAAAAACAGGACATCAGTCGACCGAAAAAAATGGGAGTCCGTGACATTACAAATCCATTTTACTTCAACAAAAAACATGCCTAACTCTTGACTCGTGTCCTCACAGTGTCCGTCTGGGAGTGCTAATTCCGATATATACAATAGTTGCATCCCCTCAAGGAAGTGCGACTTAATATTGGTCTGACAACATTGGGAGTTTGTCATGAACAACAGCTTTAGGTACACTCGTGTAAATTGCACGCGTTTACTCAATTACATACAACATTTGAACGAGTATACACTGACAATGAATTTACCGTTGACGGCATCATTACCACTCGCTTGAATCTTCGACATTAATTATAAAGATTAAAAACTCATACGAGCACTTAAGCCGGCGTTTCAATACTTCTTTCTACATAACAGATTATCGCGATGGTTGAGGCGTTGTTGGTTGAAGCGTTGTTGGTTGAAGCGTTGTTGGTTGAAGCGTTGTTGGTTGAAGCGTTGTTGGTTGAAGCGTTGTTGGTTGAAGCGTTGTTGGTTGAAGCGTTGTTGGTTGAGGCGTTGTTGGTTGAGGCGTTGTTGGTTGAGGCGTTGTTGGTTGAGGCGTTGTTGGTTGAGGCGTTGTTGGTTGAGGCGTTGTTGGTTGAGGCGTTGTTGGTTGAGGCGTTGTTGGTTGAGGCGTTGTTGGTTGAGGCGTTGTTGGTTGAGGCGTTGTTGGTTGAGGCGTTGTTGGTTGAGGCGTTGTTGGTTGAGGCGTTGTTGGTTGAGGCGTTGTTGGTTGAGGCGTTGTTGGTTGAGGCGTTGTTGGTTGAGGCGTTGTTGGTTGAGGCGTTGTTGGTTGAGGCGTTGTTGGTTGAGGCGTTGTTGGTTGAGGCGTTGTTGGTTGAGGCGTTGTTGGTTGAGGCGTTGTTGGTTGAGGCGTTGTTGGTTGAGGCGTTGTTGGTTGAGGCGTTGTTGGTTGAGGCGTTGTTGGTTGAGGCGTTGTTGGTTGAGGCGTTGTTAGTTGAGGCGTTGTTGCCCCAACAACGCCGCAACCAACAACGCCTCAACCATCGCGATAATCTGTTATGTAGAAAGAAGTATTGAAACGCCGGCTTAAGTGCTCGTATGAGTTTTTAATCTTCATAATTAATGTCGAAGATTCAAGCGAGTGGTAATGATGCCGTCAACGGTAAATTCATTGTCAGTGTATACTTGTTCAAATGTTGTATGTAATTGAGTAAACGCGTGCAATTTACACGAGTGTACCTAAAGCTGTTGTTCATGACAAACTCCCAATGTTGTCAGACCCAATATTAAGTCGCACTTCCTTGAGGGGATGCAACTATTGTATTTATCGGAATTAGCACTCCCAGAGGGACACTGTGAGGACACGAGTCAAGAGTTAGGCATGTTTTTTGTTGAAGTAAAATGGATTTGTAATGTCACGGACTCCCATTTTTTTCGGTCGACTGATGTCCTGTTTTTCAGCATCTAACTTATTCTTCAACTTCGATCTTGTTTCATAAACGTATTCCTTAACCTACACTATCTATCCTGTTTCTACATAGATTCAGCGTTCCCTTACCTCTATACTAATTTATATGGTACCTTCCTCTCCTTGGATCGTCTTCGTTGCAGGTAGGGAGGATAACAAATCTTGAATCGCTTTCAGGTGGGGAGGACAGGAGGGATTACAGTTGGTGTTGAGGGGGGAAGGAGGAAGGGGACCTCATGGTCGGGGAATGGGGGAATAGAATGCACGGTACAGCTGGTGACTGTCAAACTATACCACAACAAAGCTGACCATATCATCTGACACGTAGGCCTCTAGTGCCTGTGCATCACCATCTCAGATATGACTTTCGCAAAGGGTATGAGCTGTGTTCCAATTCGAGCACGCATTCAAGTTACCGTCCTGTCGTAGGTTGGATGATAATAATTATGGCACCTATGACTAATAGTTTATTGAGATATCTACTAACATGAATGTTTTAGAACGGCATCAGACACTACAGCTAGGATGTGTTCAGTTCCAGGTGGTGACGGCGAAGACGGAGAGGCGCGCTGGCGAAGAGTAAGGTGTCCTACCGAGGTGGGAAGGTGCCTCACCCAAGGTGAAGGAGAGGGCTCGGTTGAGGTTATGGTAGAGGAAAACAAGGTAGGATCAAACCAGATTTTATTTCGTTGAGAGTATCGTTGGGTTGACGTCACGGTAACGAACCAGTAGCAGCGCTCATATTGACTCTGGCAGCACTGCTACCCCTAAATCTGGCTCCACTATTGGCCTAACGGCAAGGCGGTTTGGTGAAAGAAAGTTTTGCTTGAAATGAAGTATTTACATTGGCTAACCAAACAAAAGTAGGTTTATTTTCTCCCATAAAAGTGATCCTATCTTGTTACCTCTACCGTGGTTGAGATCCCGAGGAGCCGTCGGCTGGACCCGTGAGCCTTCTCCTTGGGTGGTGTGTGTGCTGCTGGGTCTGGGCCCCCGCGTGGGGTGAGCCCCTCGGGCCCCCGCATGGGGTGAGCCCCTCGGGCCCCCACGTGGGGTGAGCCCCTCGGGCCCCCCGCGTGGGGTGAGCCCCTCGGCCCCCGCGTGGGGTGAGCCCCTCGGGCCCCCGCGTGGGGTGAGCCCCTCGGGCCCCCGCGTGGGGTGAGCCCCTCGGGCCCCCGCGTGGGGTGAGCCCTTCGGGCCCCCGCGTGGGGTGAGCCCCTCGGGCCCCCGCGTGGGGTGAGCCCCTCGGGCCCCCGCGTGGGGTGAATCCTTTGGGGCCCCGCGTGGGGTGAACCCCTTTGCGCCCCCGCGTGGGGTGAGCCCCTTTGGGCCCCCGCGTGGGGTGAGCCTCCTCGGGCCCCGTGTGGGGTGAGCCCCCTCGGGCCCCCGCAACGGGTGGCCTGGCAAATGTCAACGTTGACCCCGGACGAAGTTGTTTCAAAAATGAACAGGCTGTCGGGTTCATCCTTGGGAGGGGAAGGGCCTCCTCGCGGTGACCAGCCCCACGCTAAGTTGCGTGGGGTCAGCCCCTACAAGGGGCTTCCCCCGGAAGCCCCCCCATAGGAAAGGCTCACGCTCCCCTGCGTGAGCCTCGCCCCACGGGAAGGCTTCCTCCCCTGGGAGCTTTCCGGTGAGGGCTTCCCCACGCAGTCATCCGTGGACTTCCCCACAGGCTTCCACGTGAGGTCACACCCCGCCAGAATAGCCCCCTACCTCACCCTACCCATGACTACCCCACCCCTTATGGACCCCATCTTCCCCTACCCTTATCTACCCCACCCTTTATGGCCCCCATCTCCCCCTATCCTTAGATACCCCACCCCTTATACCCCCATCTTCCCCTGCCCACAACTCCGCCCCTCACCCTGCCGTTACACGTACCTGGTTTTTGTTGCCTCGTTCCCGTGAAGGAAGGGAGGCGAGGCTGAGGAGAGGTAAATTTTCAAGTAGTAAGAGTGTAAGTGATTTGTTTACTACTCCCTTACCGCAAAAAAATGCTCCAAAAAGAGGGAGGAGGGTCCCATTCAGCAAGGATTTGAATGGGTGCAGAATGTACGCCCATGGTACGTAGAAACTGTTGTGATCAGTGTTCACGAGACAACAGGGTGAAAGAGTAGTTGCTGAAAAACAGGACATAATGAACCTAAAAACGGTGGTCCGAAACAAAACAAAATCCTGTTCTATATTAATAAGAGATCCTTAGCTAGTCTTCAGCTCAAATCTCCTCCTTCTCCTACCTTTAGAAAACTCTAGTCACCACAGATACAGTATTCACGAATTTTCTCCACAGGGAGCAACGATGGAACAAAGAATAACGACTTCAGTCCCTGCTGAAACCCGTTAAAAAATTGTTTCCAAAGCCATCACTTGGAATATCACTCTGATTAAGTACATAAGTCAATTTATTTGTGCCATTTGCTAAACTTGATAGATTCATTTACAATGAATAATGACAAAGGTCTTCTTCCTATCTGAAAGCTTTTCTAGCATACTCGTATTCTTGTTCCCATCTAGCCATTAAATACTAATTTTTTAAAATTACGAATCAAATCTTAATGAACTTATCTATAGATCAGTCTAGCACACAAATAGGTTGAGGGGATTAGTTTGTATATACATGATGATACACCTTAAAATAGCGTTAATGAGAAGATGCCCGGAAAGTATTCGAGCCCGCAGTCTAGGGCTACGAATGGGTCCGTAGCCCTAGACTGAAACAATCTACTGTTCTTTCGCTCGTGATAAATAAATAGTTTAAGCGGTGTAAATTGTTTCTCATGCCTCGTTGCGGTGAGTGAACGTTGAGGATGGCAGAACTGGAAAAAAGATATTCTGTACAGAGGTACACAGAAAAACTTTAAGAAAAGGAGACTGACTACCTAAGCAATTACGTACGTATTAAATGCTGGGAAACGAGAATAAGTTGTCCACAACACGAACTATTTATATTTCAACAGAAAGAAGGTTTATGTACTCATACGTTCAGGTCTTGTTTTCCTTCTGGCAGCGGCATGGCGTACAGATATTACATCCTTTGAGAGGAGACTGCTGCTGTAATGAGATCATTGCTACCAACAATAACGTCGCCATAGTTTCAATACTATCAGGTCTGTAAACTGGTCAGAAGATTTCTACCCCATTAAATGCATTGCGATAACAAATGACGTATATCTGGAAAAACGGAAGCAATGCAATACTAGAGAGACTGACGCAGTTAGGTAAAGATGGCCACTGATGCCGTAAACAAGGAGTCACCAGCGTAGACGCTGTGATGGGTGTGCAACATTGCGCCACCTCCATAGGGGATAAAATGATGAAATGGATTCAAATTATTCATTAGTTGAACCTCCCTATCCGCTTGAATGGCGATTCAAAGAGTGGAAGGCACCATTTATTATAGAGTAAAGGAAACGCGGAATCTATGCAGAAAGGACATAGAAACAGTAACGTAAGAAAGAAGTTCATGAAACCAGACCAAAGCTGAAGAAGAAAGTAGTAGGGGCTGAAAAAACACGACAGCAGTGAACCGAAAATAGATGGTTCTTAGCGTAACAAAAGCATTTTATTTCAACAAAAATAAGGCTTACCTAACAAAAAACTCCAGCCCTCACATTGTCCCCCTAGGAGCGCTAATTCCCATAGATACAACAGTTGTATCCCCCGAGAGGATTATAAATTGGAGCAATGCTTCAGTGCCTTTCACCGAACAGCTCGCTACTGCAGAATAATGAAAATGTGCGAAAAATACTGAAAATGTGAACTAGAGCTACGCGTGCAAGAGGTCGGGGATGCACCGGCCCCCGTTCGAGTTAAGAAAAAAAATTATACCTACCCAATTTCAAAACAGATTCCTACAACAAGCGTTTCTCAATTTGTGAAGTGTGGCTAGTGTTACATCTGAGAGGCGCTTCGTCTCTACTGGCGAGGACAGGCACAATGAACATAGCTCCCTCCGTGCATCACAGGAATCACACACAGCCCCATGGGCAGCGATTTATGTATTCTTGAATGTATTAGAGGCTTGCGATGGTAATCGAGTATTATCTAAACACAAAGGGTCGCAACTACCTCGAATTGTTGCTTTTTCTTAAAGGTAATTTTAGGACTACCCAGCCTTATAAAATGAGCTTTGCGAGAGGTTTTCTCTCTCTTTTAGCACGTCTTGCCCATATCTTATAGTGAACGACCCTCATGTTGGCAAAAGTAACAGCAGCCCGTTTAGTATGATCTGTAAAATGTGGGGAATTTCAGGACAAGGTGTGTTCCAACTCAGGACACTCGATGTACTTCAAGCGGTGCGTCAGGAATGAAGAAGAAAATGGAAAGAAAAAGATAACGCATATGGCAGGAAAACTGAAAGATGCCAAGTGAGCCCTGATACCTTTCTATAACAACTGAGGTAACCCAAGAGTATCCCCCTAGGGTGCCAGTCTCCACAGTGTAGTATAACCCAACTAACTTCACCCGTTGCCAACACTCGTTTCCTGCAAGGTTGTTTATTTTTCATGAATGGTATTCAACAAATAAAGATTATTATTATTATATAAGAAGTTTTAGCCTCCCTTAACCACAACAAATATGTTCCAAGAGAGGAAAAAGGAAGGCACCATTTAGTATGGAGTTGAGGGAACGTGGAATCTGTGCACAAGGTGCACAGAAACAGTAAGCTAGGAAAGAAGTTCATGAAACAAGAAAAAAGTTGAAGAAGAAAGTAGTAGGTGCTGAAAAACAGGACAGCAGTGAACCGAAAAAAGATGGTCCGTAACAAATCAAAATCCTATTTTATTACAACAAAAAGGAAGCCTACCTAACCTTCAGCTCGGGCTCTCACATGGTTCCCCTGGGAGTGCTAGTTCCCATAGATACAATAATTGTATCCCCCTGAGGGGTCAACAAATAAAGGATTGTGAACAAAGGCAATATTCTTCAGTGAATGAAATTTACCTGAATGGACTACGATGATGATTGCCGCGAAAGAGTATCGACAGCAGGATGGCCGCGAAAGGGTAGCGACAGCAGGATGGCCGCGAAAGGGTAGCGACAGCAGGATGGCCGCGAAAGGGCAGAGACAGCAGGATGGCCGCGAAAGGGCAGAGACAGCAGGATGGCCGCGAAAGGGCAGAGACAGCAGGATGGCCGCGAAAGGGCAGAGACAGCAGGATGGCCGCAAAAGGGCAGAGACAGCAGGATGGCCGCAAAAGGGCAGAGACAGCAGGATGGCCGCGAAAGGGCAGAGACAGCAGGATGGCTTCGAAAGGGCAGAGACAGCAGGATGGCTGCGAAAGGGCAGAGACAGCAGGATGGCCGCGAAAGGGCAGAGACAGCAGGATGGCCGCAAAAGGGCAGAGACAGCAGGATGGCCGCAAAAGGGCAGAGACAGCAGGATGGCCGCGAAAGGGCAGAGACAGCAGGATGGCCGCGAAAGGGCAGAGACAGCAGGATGGCCGCGAAAGGGCAGAGACAGCAGGATGGCCGCGAAAGGGCAGAGACAGCAGGATGGCCGCGAAAGGGCAGAGACAGCAGGATGGCCGCGAAAGGGCAGAGACAGCAGGATGGCCGCGAAAGGGCAGAGACAGCAGGATGGCCGCGAAAGGGCAGAGACAGCAGGATGGCCGCGAAAGGGCAGAGACAGCAGGATGGCCGCGAAAGGGCAGAGACAGCAGGATGGCCGCAAAAGGGCAGAGACAGCAGGATGGCCGCGAAAGGGCAGAGACAGCAGGATGGCTTCGAAAGGGCAGAGACAGCAGGATGGCCGCGAAAGGGCAGAGACAGCAGGGTGGCCGCGAAAGGGCAGAGACAGCAGGATGGCCGCGAAAGGGCAGAGACAGCAGGATGGCCGCAAAAGGGCAGAGACAGCAGGATGGCCGCGAAAGGGCAGAGACAGCAGGATGGCCGCGAAAGGGCAGAGACAGCAGGATGGCCGCGAAAGGGCAGAGACAGCAGGATGGCCGCGAAAGGGCAGAGACAGCAGGATGGCCGCGAAAGGGCAGAGACAGCAGGATGGCCGCGAAAGGGCAGAGACAGCAGGATGGCCGCGAAAGGGCAGAGACAGCAGGATGGCCGCGAAAGGGCAGAGACAGCAGGATTGCCACGGAAGAACCTCTCACCAAGTTCACCAAGTCCACATGTCACGTTAAGCTCTCTCGGCCTCAGGCAGAGCAGAGCAGAGCGTCTCTCGGAAATGCAGTCCTAAGTTAGGAGGGGCAAGTGATGCTTGAGCGGGCAGATCTCAAGTCGAATTAGCAAGCACCTTGCAAGGCGTGCTAAGTGGACACTGGACGATGTTTGAGTCATTTTACCAGAACAAACATCTCAAGATGCCAAAAAATCTCGAGCTAATAACCCAACTAGAACGAAGAAATCAATTTAATGACATACCATCTGGTCAGAGGACTTAAGTTTAGTTTATGCTTTCCTTACCGCACCAAAGGCGTTCCAAAGAGAAGAAGTAGGAATGTTCTGTTTAGTATGGACTTAAGGTAACGCGGAATTTGTGCACTAAGTGACTACGTAGAAACAATAAGTTGGGATGATTATTACTATTATATAAAAGTTTTAGCCTCCCTTCACAACGACAAAGATGTCCCAAGAGAGGAAGGAGGAAGGCACCATTTAGTATGGAGTTGAGGGAACGCAGAATCTACGTACAAGGTGCATAGAAACAGTAAGCTAAGAAAGAAGTTCATGAAACAAGAAAAAATTGAATAAGGCAGTCGTACGTGCTGAAAAACAGCGAAGCAGTCAATCGAAAAAAGATGCTCCGTTACAAAACAAACCCTATTCTATTTTAACAAAAAGAAAGCCTACCTAACCTTCAGCTAGGGCCCTCACATAGTCCCCCTGGGAGCGCTTATTCCCATAGATACAATAGTTGTGTCCCCCTAAGGGGCTGGAAGTTTGGAGTGAAATTCATGAAATGAGATTCCAGTTTAAAAAGTAGGTGCTCAAATGCAGGACAGCAGTGAGTTGAAAACCCGTAATAAAACTAAAAAAAACTATTGCAATTCAACAAAAAGAATAACTACTTCCCCTTGGCTCGTAACCTCACATATTCCCCGCGGGAGCGCTGGCTCCAATAGATACAAATGTCGAATCTTCCTAAAAAGTCTCTCCGTGTCTAGATGGCCGATGAATACCGGCGAGCTTCACAAACAGATTCAAAAATGAAGTAGAACAAATGTTTTGAAAGAAATAAAATTAAAGAAATTATTGCGATAATTGAAACTACTTTCTTCTCATTACAGTCCGTCAATTGCAATTTGCAATTGATACTACAGAAATTCAATCCATACTGTTGTGCAACAGAATATTTGGTACTCAACGTTTGAGTTGCGAGACCTTCATTCGTGTGCTGACTAGTTGGGGCATTAACTGAATTGATGATTCTTTATTGAGCACAAAGACTGCCTATTCCAGTGTGAAATGGTTTATTAGAGAACAATCATGTTCAAAGGAGCAAAATTATTTAGTCTAGAGCGTCCCATAGACGATCAATTTGACTGTCAGTGTCATTGACTCAATATATTGATGAATTTTTTTTTTGCTCACTAAGTCGATTAATTGACGGTCGTCAATCAAGCCCACAGACGATCAATTAAGTTATCAATATTCATCATTGTCAATTATATTGCCAATAAAATTCATCGTCCATGGGCCGCTTAATACTATGAATGAATGTCGTGTGTTTATTTACGTTCAGGGCCACGCTCCTGAGAATAGATAGCATAGAGTTGACACCGGTGGTCTTGGTCTCAGTTCACCTGTAAATTAATAAACTCATTTTCGCTGTACAAGTGCACTATAATAGGTCACATTCAAAATAATTAAGGATATCAGAGCCTTATATACTCTAATTCGTTTCTTGGATACCGAGTTCGGCGTGGTATTGTACACTGTGGCCCATATCACAGCATACTCTGGCGCATATCACAATATACTGGAGCGCATATCACAATATACTGGAGCGCATCTCACAATATACTGGAGCGCATATCACAATATACTGGAGCGCATATCACAATATACTGGAGCGCATATCACAATATACTGGAGCGCATATCACAATATACTGGAGCGCATATCACAATATACTGGAGCGCATATCACAATATACTGTACCGCATATTACAATATACTGTACCACATATTACAATATATTGTACCGCATATTACAATATATTGTACCGCATATTACAATATACTGTACCGCATATTACAATATACTGTACCGCATATTACAATATACTGTAACCCAAATCAAAATATACTGTAACCCATATCAAAATATACTGTACTGCAAATCACAGTATACTGTACTGCAAATCACTATATACTGTACTGCAAATAACAATATACTGTACTGCAAATCACAATATACCGTACTGCAAATCACAATATACCGTACTGCAAATCACAATATACCGTACTGCAAATCACAATATACCGTACTGCAAATCACAATATACCGTACTGCAAATCACAATATACCGTACTGCAAATCACAATATACCGTACTGCAAATCACAATATACCGTACTGCAAATCACAATATACCGTACTGCAAATCACAAAACACCACACTGCAAATCACAATATACCGTACTGCAAATCACAATATACCGTACTGCAAATCACAATATACTGTACTGCAAAGCACAATATACTGTACTGCAAAGCACAATATACTGTACTGCAAATCACAATATACTGTACTGCAAATCAAAACATACTGTACTGCATATCAAAACATACTGTAATGCATATCACAATGTACGGTACTGCATATCACAATATACTGTAGCGCATATCACAATGTACTGTAGCGCATATCACAATATACTGTATTCATTTCGCAATATACTGTAGCGCATATCACAATATACTGTAGTGCATATCACAATATACTGTACTGCATATATCAATATACTGTACGGCACATCACAATATACTGTACTGCATATCACAATACACTGTACTGCATATCCCAACATACTGTACTGCATATTACAATATACTGTACTGCATATTACAATATACTGTACTGCCTATCACAATATACTGTACGGCATATCACAATATACTGTACGGCATATCACATTACACTGTACTGCATATCACAATATACTGTACTGCTTATCACAATATACTGTACTGCATATAAAACGTTTATTTATTTTCAAGTTGCCACATGAGATACATGTCAACATATTGGGTTTTAAAAAGGTCCTTAATATTGGACGTCTTAAAACAAAAGTTCCATACGAGGAGTACTATTTGACAAACCATCAGAGGTGTACAAATAGATAAACCATACGAGGCATATTAATGGACAAAATATACGAGGCGTACTAATAGACAAACCATACGTGGCGTGCTAATAGTCTAACAAAAGTTCCATACGAGGAGAACTAATTGGCAAACCATCCGAGGTGTACAAATAGATAAGCCATACGAGACATATTAATAGACAAAATATACGAGGCGTAATAACAGGCAAACCATACATGGCGCGCTAATAGTCTAACTCTGTCAAGGGTAGTTGAATGAGAAATGAAAAATATCATCTCTTTGATATTTTATATTCCAAGAGATGGCTAACAACTTGTAAATAATTCGAATACTGCTTAGGAATTATTCGAAACTCCCAAGTTCTTAGTTGAAATTATATTATCAAAGTAGGAAAAGGACAAAAAAACGCTATACGGGAGCAGATTGAAACCCCATCGTAAATGACAATCAAGTATTGAGAAAAGGCTAGTCATGAAGTAATTCATAAAGAACATCGAAGTAGGAAAAAGACAAAAAACGCTATACCGGAGCAGATTGAAACACCATCGTAGATGACAATCAAGTATTGGTTAGTCACGAAGTAATTTATAAAGAACATCGCGCAACACAGCACGCACATTTAGAAATGCGTAAACAAACTTACACTAAAAAATGAAATGCATGGCTTTTTCAGCACACAAATATAGAGATAATTTTTGCACGAGCGCTTGATATCATTTATCTGTTTATAATATGGGAAATAATTCCCATACAATCGTTTTCAGCGAAGGAATAGAAAAATAGAAGTAAGGTCTAATTAGTCAAAGTTTTGGTAGATCCACCCTTATATCGAGTGATTTAACGACATGAACGTAACGAACACAGTGAACGCAAACGCAACTCTTAATATTTAATTTCAAGTACAATTTAAGTTTTACGGCTAGCATTCGCTAACCAGATAATTGCCTTTTTTAAAAAAAAAACACCTTATTAAGTTGATTAAAAGTTGGGGCGAGTTAAAAGTCCGCTCATGCCGTGGGCGTTAAAAAAGATAGCAGGCGCTGTCAAGGACCACAGTCCAGGGCGCTGTCGTTGCGAGCTCGAGACAACGGGCGCAGGCAGCAATAGGAGGCGAGGAACGTCGGCTCCACGCGAAGGGCTGAATTCTAAGAACACGTAGACCCTTAGTTCCGAACAGAGGTGACACCTCAAGCAGTGGCAGGCAGAGGGCGAGTAACGCCGCGACTCAAGAAAAGGGCTGGAATGGTAGATAGAACCCCGCGTCGACACCTCTGGCACACGCTCCACCCTCAACTGCTAGGAAACAGAAATATTAGCAAAAGTCAAGGCGAAACAGCGCAACTAATCAGTCAAGTTCAAGTATTACGCAAATGCAACCTAATCATTCAAGTCCGAATAGATATATACCTTAAAGCAACGGAGAGGCTAGCCTGTTAGAAGTTAGCTGGAACAGCTGAAACCCGGCTGCGACAAAGTCAGCATCAGCAGAAGCCTCCTCCGGAGTATACTATAAAAAAAACGTACAACCTTAAACCCCTAATAAACCACGAAATTAATAAGGACAATATTTCACTTGAGAAGCAACATCACCAATGACAATGAAAATGACAACACAATAGAAGTATAACAACTAACCTGAGTTTTTAATGCACTCAGTGACGAAACGTTCAGACAGAAGGTTTAATTAAGGAAATTAGAAGAAATCAGTTAGAGATTAAGTGCTTCAAGCGGAAAGACAGTAAGAATAGTTGAGAGATTTTAGTTACTTGTGAAAGAAGTTTAAAGTTAGAAAATCGCTCTGATCCAGGCTAATTTAGCCCATCAAAAAGACGAACGACTGCAATAGCAATATTAATAGTAATAGCAATTATTAAGAGTTAATACATTGAAGTTTCAATGTTAATTTCAGTTAATTTTACTTGCTTGAAGCACCGTAGGAAAATTGACACGATAGTCGACAAAATAAAAGTAAAGAAATAATAGCACAAGCACACAAAATAATAGACAGAGAAAAAGCAGTAAGGAAGAGGGTAGAGGGTCTTAGCCTGAACTGGGTGCCACGGAACTTGCCGCGAACCACATCACCGAAGCGTAGGCCGACGATGCAACACGCCTTTGTAAAGGCATAAACGGACGGATAAAAATAGCAGCTTAAACACCAAGTTAATCAATGCTTAATTCGACATAACGTCATTAGAGAGTTGAGCTAACATCAGCTCTTAGAGGAATCAAAATCAAGTCTAGTCAAGTCTAATCAAGTCTAATCAAGTCTAATCAAGTCTAATCAAGTCTAATCAAGTCTAATCAAGTCTAATCAAGTCTAATCAAGTCTAATCAAGTCTAATCAAGTCTAATCAAGTCTAATCAAGTCTAATCAAGTCTAATCAAGTCTAATCAAGTCTAATCAAGTCTAATCAAGTCTAATCAAGTCTAATCAAGTCTAATCAAGTCTAATCAAGTCTAATCAAGTCTAATCAAGTCTAATCAAGTCTAATCAAGTCTAATCAAGTCTAATCAAGTCTAATCAAGTCTAATCAAGTCTAATCAAGTCTAATCAAGTCTAATCAAGTCTAATCAAGTCTAATCAAGTCTAATCAAGTCTAATCAAGTCTAATCAAGTCTAATCAAGTCTAATCAAGTCTAATCAAGTCTAATCAAGTCTAATCAAGTCTAATCAAGTCTAATCAAGTCTAATCAAGTCTAATCAAGTCTGCTAAATGAAAATTCCGTACCTACGACCTCACCTGCGACCCTACCGAAACATCTGAGCAACGACCAGCGAACGGCACCCCGACACCTAAGCGGAAAGGTTGAAAGAGAAATGCCACCTCGGAGACACCCAAACCGTTGTGGGGAAAATTTTCCCAGAATAATTTTAATTTCTTCTATTCACAGAAATGCCCTTCGGAGCCGTGATAGATCGATTTATAAATCATTAAGCAAGCGCAATCAATTTGTTTATTTCTGAAAATTGGTTCAGTGTTAACTGATCGCAGAGCTTTAGGTAAAATGTAATGTGTCATGAGGTTTTGCTTTTTACGAAAAAAGTAGAAAATAGAAACATATATGTGCATGTGCTTATTATATATATATGTACGAAATATGTGATACGTACGAAATGAACGTATCTCAATATACTGTAGCGCATATCACAATATACTGTTGCGCAAATCACAATATACTGTTGCGCAAATCACAATATACTGTTGCGCAAATCACAATATACTGTTGCGCAAATCACAATATGCTGTTGCGCAAATCTCAATATACTGTTGCGCAAATCTCAATATACTGTTGCGCAAATCACAATATACAGTAGCGCATATCACAAATACTGTAGCGCGTATCACAATATACTGTAGCGCGTATCACAATATACTGTAGCGCGTATCACAATATACTGTAGCGCGAATAACAATATACTGTAGCGCGAATAACAATATACTGTAGCGCGAATAACAATATACTGTTGCCCATATCACAATATACTGTTGCCCATATCACAATATACTGTTGCCCATATCACAATATACTGTAGCCCATATCACAATATACTGTAGCCCATATCACAATATACTGTAGCCCATATCACAATATACTGCAGCCCATATCACAATATACTGTAGCCCATATCACAATATACTGTAGCCCATATCACAATATACTGTAGCCCATATCACAATATGCTGTAGCGCATATCACAATATGCTGTAGCGCATATCACAATATGCTGTAGCGCATATCACAATATGCTGTAGCGCATATCACAATATGCTGTAGCGCATATCACACTATGCTGTAGCGCATATCACAATATGCTGTAGCGCATATCACAATATGCTGTAGCGCATATCACACTATGCTGTAGCGCATATCACAATATGCTGTAGCGCATATCACAATATACTGTAGTGCATATCACAATATGCTGTAGCGCATATCACAATATACTGTAGTGCATATCACAATATGCTGTAGCGCATATCACAATATGATGTAGCGCATATCACAATATGCTGTAGTGCATATCACAATATACTGTAGCGCATATCACAATATACTGTAGCGCATATCACAATATGCTGTAGCGCATATCACAATATGCTGTAGCGCATATCACAATATGCTGTAGCGCATATCACAATATGCTGTAGCGCATATCACAATATGCTGTAGCGCATATCACAATATGCTGTAGCGCATATCACAATATGCTGTAGCGCATATCACAATATACTGTAGTGCATATCACAATATGCTGTAGCGCATATCACAATATGCTGTAGTGCATATCACAATATACTGTAGTGCATATCACAATATGCTGTAGCGCATATCACAATATGCTGTAGCGCATATCACAATATGCTGTAGGCTATATCACAATATACTGTAGTGCATATCACAATATGCTGTAGCGCATATCACAATATACTGTAGTGCATATCACAATATGCTGTAGCGCATATCACAATATGCTGTAGCGCATATCACAATATGCTGTAGCGCATATCACAATATGCCGTAGCGCATATCACAATATGCCGTAGCGCATATCACAATATGCCGTAGCGCATATCACAATATGCTGTAGCGCATATCACAATATGCTGTAGCGCATATCACAATATACTGTAGTGCATATCACAATATACTGTAGCGCATATCACAATATACTGTAGCGCATGTCACAATATACTGTAGCGCATATCACAATATGCTGTAGCGATATCACAATATGCTGTAGCGCATATCACAATATGCTGTAGCGCATATCACAATATGCTGTAGCGCATATCACAATATGCTGTAGCGCATATCACAATATGCTGTAGCGCATATCACAATATGCTGTAGCGCATATCACAATATGCTGTAGTGCATATCACAATATGCTGTAGCGCATATCACAATATGCTGTAGTGCATATCACAATATGCTGTAGTGCATACCACAATATGCTGTAGTGCATATCACAATATGCTGTAGTGCATATCACAATATGCTGTAGCGTATATCACAATATACTGTAGCGCATATCACAATATGCTGTAGCGCATATCACAATATGCTGTAGCGCATATCACAATATGCTGTAGCGCATATCACAAAATGCTGTAGCGCATATCACAATATGCTGTAGCGCATATCACAATATGCTGTAGCGCATATCACATTATGCTGTAGCGCATATCACATTATGCTGTAGCGCATATCACAATATACTCTAGCGCTTATCACAACATGCTGTAGCGCATATCACAATATGCTGTAGCGCATATCACAATATGCTGTAGCGCATATCACAATATGCTGTAGCGCATATCACAATATGCTGTAGCGCATATCACAATATACTGTAGCGCATATCACAATATGCTGTAGCGCATATCACAATATGCTTTAGCGCATATCACAATATACTGTAGTGCAAATTACAATATACTGCACTGCAAATTACAATATACTGCAGTGCCTATTAAAATATACTGCACTGCCTATCAAAATGTACTGCCTATTAAAATATACTGCACTGCCTATTAAAATATACTGCACTGACTATTAAAATATACTACACTGACTATTAAAATATACTACACTGACTATTAAAATATACTACACTGACTATTACGATATCCTGCACTGCATATTGCAATATACTGTATTGCAAATTACAATATATTGTATAACAATATTCATCGCAAGTTCGCAGTTGCTGAATTTCTGTATCTAGGATACGACACGAAGGGCTATATCTACTTCCACTGCGACTCAAGAATACTGTATCTCAGTGTTTATCACTGTCACCAAAAAAATAGGTTACCCTTGGAATAAGTTTAAGCATGGAAACTCCCCTCAAACGAAAATTTGTTCAAGGAAGGTATTGAATCCCGTCAAAAATGACGGGATTCAATAGCTTCCTTGAACGAATTTTCTCTCGAGTGTTGCATTCTGATCTTGCATGTCGACCACGGTAGACAACAAAAATAAGATCTACCTAACTCTCAGCTCGGGCCCTCAAACACTTTCCCCCCCAAGAGCGTTAGGAGATGCGGGCCATGAGTGACCTGGGTGAGCGAACTAGTTCATCAATTTAGTCTTCAACACGTCCGATTGTGCGGTTGCTTAGTCAGTTTGGTTAGGCTAGAAGAAGTCGTTTTAAAATCCCGCCTTTTCTGCTTTAATACATTTTTAACCTTTTTGAAAAGTGCAAAGAATTCGCTTGAACCATAATGTGTTACCTTTTACTCTACAATTTACTTCGGAAAAGGTAGCAAAATAGTTGAAATGTTATTTGCATATTCCGGTATGTAAATGAGCAATTTACCTAGTGGCACACATATATGCCACTTCGGACTCAACGTGTTAGATTTTCTCATAATACAGAGTGTCGAAATAAAGTCAAACTTCTACTTTAATGCTCCTAGGGTTCCTGCTAGGGGCTTCGAGAGTCTTTTGGGTTTGCCAACTTTTCTTTTTACCTAGAAACACTTCTACCTGCCCAAACCATTTTAATCTAATTTACTTTGCACTGACATAAGTATTTATTCGCACACAATTCTTTCAAAAACTTACGTCTGAAGTCTTGCGTTAGTTTAGGCCTCACTAGCCGCAACAAAGGTATTCTCAAATTGTAAGATGGACGCACTATTTAATACTTTGACTGCGACGTGCGCCACTGGAGGTACACGGAGGTAATTTTCATAATGCTGCTGGGCGACCAGTAGTCGCAAACTCAATTTTCATAAATACTTAGTCAAAGCTAAATGAAGGCTCGATCCAGTTCATGTTTGGTATTTTCAAAATAATTTACTACACTTAATTTCAAATTTGAGTTTTGCATTGAACTTAATATTTAGTAGTCACAGTCAAAGTGTTAGCGACCCACCGGTGGGTCGTGCTCAACACGTTCACTACGATTGCGCGAGGCGTAAAATTCATTAGGATAGGTTGTAAAAAAAGGAAGGGAAAATAGACTTACCTGCTCGAATAAGTTTCCATCCTTTGTAAGAAATGTACGAAATATAAGTGCTCAATAATATTTTTCTCATGTGATAAAATTCTTTCAGAAAGAGTTAGCGAAATGGTTTGAAATTGTATTTCTATTGGTGCCTATTTGAACAATTTACCTAGAGGTACACATTTATCCCACTCCCAAAGTGTTAAGTTTATTCTAATGCAAAACGGCATATCGATGAGTCGTTAGAAAACTTTAACAGTTCTTCAAAATTGAAGGTATTTAACGGGACCCAAGTAATGTCTGGTAGTTATAAGATTTCACGCAGCTTTTGAATTAAAATTTGAGCTGAATATTGAACATCACCTTACCTCGTCGCAGTCAGCGTGTTGAAAGAACGCGAATGACGCTCACAAGGTCAGTTCCTACGCAGTGTCGCGGCGTACAAAAGCTGTAAGGTAGTGAACACGTCCCAGGGCGTGGCGCCCGTGGCGAAGATCACGATAGTTTCAACGCGTTGACTTCGATTGCGCGGGTCGTAAAGGTGATTTAATTAGGGAGGCCGTCTGGGTAGAAATCGGGATACGTGTTGATTTTCTGTTTTTATATGCATCTTGTAGAGGATTTTCTTGCGCTTCCATTGGTACTTTCCGCTTACGTCTACTCCGAATGGTACGCCCACCAGAGGGGGGAAAGCGATGGGGGGGCGTGACCTTGAACCCTCCCCCCCTCATTATTGGGGGTCAATTGAGCGTGTTTCTCTGCGGGAATGGCATTATAGTTCGTTCATGGGCTACTCAAAGTGCTTCCATTATTCAACCGAAACATTCTAACGCTGAGTAAATATTGTTTTATAATTTTTGACAATTTCAGAATTTAGCTGTTCTGCCGTATCTAAAATACCGCAGCTTTCATTCATAGCTCGATGACAGCTGCAGTATCATAGCTACAGCTATGGTGAGCACACCAATCCAAAGGGCTTGAAAAGAGCTATAAAACATAGGAGTTGACTTGAAAAAAAACGTATTTTGGTCGAAAAAAATGAAAAAATAAAAAAGTGGCTGTTTTGAAGAATTACATGTATTGTCTTTTGTTGTCTATTTTTACCCAGAGTTACAGAGCTACAGCAATGTAAATTATATCAATCGAAAGGGCTTAAAAAGAGCTACAAACGCCTAAGAGTTTATTGTAGAAAATCTTGTAGTTCAAAAGATAAAAAGAATAACAATATTTTTGTGAATAAACACGTTTTTCTGGAAACTTGATAATTGGTTTCTCAAATGTATCTTCTTCCACAATTTTAGAGCTGCAAGAATGGTTTATATACCATTCGATAGGGCCTAGCAAGGTATATCCATAGGCAATAGCATTTTTCGATATATTTGTTAGTTTGAAAATTACACCACATGAAAAAAATGCAATAAAGGTCATTTTCTTCAATTCCCAAAATCCATAAAAAGAAGTTATCGAAATTCCCTATTGCTCATGGTTATATAGATATATAAGTATTCTAAAAACGGAGTTCTGGTTCTGTAACTTCAAAATTGTAGAAGTAGATAGATTTTTAAAAAAACCCTATTTTATCATATTTAAAAAAAAAGTGCAAATACAAAAATTTTGTCGAAAGAACAAATGATCTTTGCATCATTTCACACCTACTGTGAAAATTTCAGAGAAATCCATCTAAAATAACGGACTTATTTTTTTATCCTTTCGGCCTCCTTAAGTTCCAAAATTGATCTGCCTGTTCTAAATTCCTTCCAGCCTTTGTAAGTAATAGATAAAATATAGGTGCACATTAATATTTTCCTCGTACGATAATTCTCCGTCAAAAAGAGGTCGCGCAATGATTTGAAATATCCATTTACATTTGTTAACTAGAGGTACACATTTGTCCCACTCCGTAGTTAACGTGTTATGCCTCCCAACCCGCAACAAAGGCGATTCAAAGAAAGGAAGGGGAAATGCACCATTTAATGAAGAGATAAAAGAACACGGAATCGATTTCTAATGTGCTTAGAACAGGTAAGCTAAGAAAAAAAGGTCATGAAACCGGACACAATTCGAAGGAGAAAGTAGAGGTGTTGAAAACAGGAGAATACTTGACCGAAAAAAGATAATCCTTAACATAACATATTATTCCAACAAAAAGAAAGCCTGCCTAACTCACAGATCGGGACCTCACATTTTCCTCCTAGGAGGGCCAATTCCCATAGATACAACAGTTGTATCCCCCTGAGGAGTTGAAAATACTTGAAATGAATTATTCCACAGCTGCATCAACTTATTTTCAGTTATAGCCTCTACTACCTCACCGCCATGTTAAGCTCTGGCTTTGACGACTGAAGTTTCACAACACAAGCATCATGGCGCAAGGAAAGAATTATACACATGGGCTACCATTAACACGGCGTGCGGCGTGACCCACCGGTGGTCATTTAGGTGATTTTCATAATGCTGCTGGCCGACCAGCAGTCACTGACTTAATTTTTATAAATACTAAATGAAAGTTAAATGAAGGCATGATGCAGTCAATGTTTGCTATTTTAAAATTTCTTACTACAATTGAATCTAAATTCGAGCTGGATATTGAACTTCAGTTTAACCCGCCGCACTTTTAAATACTAAGAAAGTAAACAGAACAGAGGCGTAAATACGTACATATTTACATACAAGTTCAAGATTTAACAAATGCTAATGTGAAGCTCTGTGTAGAAACCTGCCTCCAATTAAGTATGATGAAGTGATAAACCTCTTGTTTTGGCGACATTTTGCTGATCTCGCACTTGCTCTTCTTCAACTTGCACTCATGAATGTCCTTTAGCTGTTAAGTAGGTCATTTCCAGGAAGTAATATGGGATTTGAGCTCAAATATGGATACTGCTAAGAAAAATCTAACTTTTTAAATGCGATGCATTCTCCAGCCTGATTATAGTCACTAGGCACAGTTTCCGGCCAGGCCCATCCACTTTTCTCGATATTATATTCATGAAAATTTCCATTCAGATATGCAAACTTCAGATTATTCTCATTAATTTCCAAAATTTCTGGCTAAAATAATCTCGTAAATACCCGAGCCCGGCAGCAGCTATAACGAACTTACCAATGTCGGGGCTCAAGTGGTTGAGCACGCGCCCTTCCAAAAAGGTGTAGGCAGTTCGCATTTCGGCACTGCGCTGTGATTTCTAGCCGTTGGGAAAAAGAAGAACTCGGGCACAATTTCCCACTCTACCCAGGTGTCGGAAATAGGTACCGGCTGGACCGGGGGGTAATCGTCATGGCGTCCTGGTTTTTATTAGGGATTTGGATAAATTTTAAGAAGTTAGTAATCGAATGTCGACTTTTTGTGGTAATAATGGTAATTATAATTATAAGTTAGTTTAAGCCTCCCTAACCGCTATAAAAAAAGCGTATCGAAGAGAGGAAGGAGGAGGGTACCATTTAGTTTGGAGATATGAGAATGAGGAATCTATGCAGAAAGGGCATAGAAACAGTAAGGTGAGAAAGAAGTTCAAGAAATAAGATAAAAGTTGAAGAAGAAAGTCAGGGGTGCTAAAAAACAGGACAGTAGTGAACCGAAAAAAGGTAGTCCTTGACATAACAAAAAAAAAAACATTTTATCTCAACAAAAAGAAGGCCTACCTAACCCTCAGCTCGGGCCCTAAAGTTTTTCCCATAGATACAATAGTTGTATCCCCCTGAGGGGTTGTATAATGGTAATTAGATAAAAATATATAAACAATTTTTATTCCATGCCCTTTTCAGGGGAAATGAGTATCTAACGAGTTATGGAGGTGACGTACGTAACGAAATTTAACTGATCTAACCTAACCTATCCTAACGTAACCTAAGGTAACCTAACGTAACGTAAATTAATCTAACCTAACGTAACTTAACGCAAGCTAAACATCATTTGAGAGCGTCGGAAGAGAGAGTCTTTTGTAGTCTTCCCCTCAGACCGATTTCTCCCGCATCAAAGACTAGAATTGCGGTAAGTGACCTACTGCTGTAACTCGTTAATTAAAACTCAATTCTCCCGGAGAGTGCATGGAAAAAGTTGTTTATTTTTATTTAATTACCAAGATTCAAGCAACAAAATTTCGAAAATCGATTAGTAGCTTCTCCCTAACAATTACCGGCATTTGAAAAACCGATGTACAAAATGATGTGAACCAGGCTTGGTTGATTGTAATAAGGCATCATTTGAATGAATTAAACTTGAAGGAAAATGCGTAACGTGCCGCCAGTTGTTCCCTCGAATATCATGGACTACCATAACATCCCCACAAAAAAATTCAACTTCAGGCTGTTAAATATAAATACTGCAGCAAATATTGCTTTCATTCACCACCGTCCGATCCCTGCGCAGACGACTTTCAACATTATGTTACTGTGAGACTTTCTCCACCCACAACAAAAGCAAACCCTAGAGTTTAGATTAGATTACTCGTTAGTTTAAGACTCCCTATCCTCAACAAATAAGATCCAAAGAGAGGAAGGAAGAAGTCACTATTTAGTATGGAGTTCGAACCCTAGAGAACGAAGTTTAGTACGGACATTAAAGAACGCGTAATCTATTCATAAAAAGTATTTCTAGAGCAAGTTTAGTACTGAAGAAACAAGTTAAGAAGGAAGAAGATAGAGAAAAAATAAAAAGTGTTATAGCTAAAAAAAAACGCAAATTAGGCACTTGAACGCAGAGGTTCCAAAGTCCACCTGTAGCTGAGGTTACCCAATAGTATCCCCCTGAGTGCCGGTCCCTCGAGGACAAAGTAGACAACCTCAACTAACCTCACCCTACCCTGTGCCTCTGAAGGGTAATCACGCGCTTTGTTATACCCACAAACGTACAACAGTATTGGGCTACTCATGGCATTACGGAAATTAGAAAACATGAAGCATTCTTTGCATGACTTGCGAAGGATGAATGTCAATATTTGATTGCTCTAAATCAATTAATTATATCCGCAACAAATAGGCAACTCAAGGAAAATACTTTAAGCTGAATTTTCCGGTATATGTGAAGGAGAGGACAATAATCGATTTCCAAATTTTGGGGCTTGATTAATGGTAATTAAATCACAATAATGAATTATTCTTTCATGCACTTTCCGTCGCAAATGAGAATTTAACGAGTTATAGCTAGAGCTTACCTATCGCATTTCTATTCTTCGAAGCGCGGGAAAAATCGGTTTGAGGGGATGACCCTTAATGGACTCTCCCTTCCGACGGTTGTAATGCGCTCGAGTGATCCTTACGTTAGGTTACTTTTTACCAATTTTTACCAATTCGAGTGATCCTTACGTTAGGTTACTTTAGATTGCTTTAGTTTAGACTATTTCAATTACGTTACATTACGTCACCGCTAGAACTCGTTAAATACTGATTTGCGACGGAAAGTGCATAGAAGAAAATTTTCGATCTAATTACCTACCTTCAAGCACCAAAAATTAGAAAATAGATTATTGTCCTCTCCTTCAAATTTACCAATTTTCCTGATTGGAACACAATTATAAATATACCTCGCGTCTGTCCGCAGTTTACCGAACAGCAAAGCAGCAACGCATATTGAATTTACTAAATCGAATTTGAATTTACTAAGATGAGCAGAAAAATAAAGGTTGTCACTCCACGTCAAATGACATCTCAAATAACCAAGAGTAAATTAAAGAAAAATGTCGTTCATGGGTCAGCTTATGTTTCAAATGTTTATGCCAGCATACAGAACGTAAGTAATAAATAAGATGAATTGAAATCCTTCTCAATATATGTATTAGGAAAATTTTGATCCAAGATCTCCTATCCTATAAAAAATTAGCATTCAGTTATCGTAAGCATTTTCCCCTCAATGGCCAGAGATTATCCGAGCAATTCTTATAATCGGAAATTATGATACAACTAATGATAGACTGGTGTCTGCCGTGCCGGTTGTTTAGGAAAATGTTTAGTAAATGTGAAGGGTAGGACAATCATCGATTTTCCAATTTTCGGTGCCTAAACATAGTTAATTAGATATAAATAAACAATTTTTTTAATGCCCTTTCGGGGGCAAATGAGTATTTAACAAGTTATGGCGGTAAATTAGTTACCGCAACTCCAGTGTTTGAAGTGGGAAGTAATTCATCGAGCGCGTGGTATGGCAACACTGCAATGGAGTCTCGCTTCTGACGCGCTCGTCATCAAAGACGAAACTAAACCTACCGCTCTAACTCGTAAAATACTCATTTGCCGCAAAAAGTGTATAGAAGAAAACTAGTTTATTTCGATTGTATTACCATGATCTACCTACCGAAAATAGTAGGTAAAAGATCGGTTGGAACAAATTTCGAAAATCGATTAGTAGCTGTTTATTCGACCACATTCGTCATCAATGACGAAACTAAACCTACCGCTATAACTCGTTAAATACTCATTTGCCCGCGAAATTGCATCGAATAAAATTTTTTTATTTTAATCTAATTAACTATGTTTAGGCAGCGGAAATTGGGAAATCGATGATTGTCCTACGCTTCACAAATACCAAATGTTTGATTAAATATTCAGGAAAATGCTTGACATGGGATTAGATGTTACTTTACCGAACCAAAACAAAGGTGTTTCAAAGAAAAAGGGAAAAAGTACCATTAGGGAAATAAAGCTTAGGGAACGAGGTGAGGTATCTATACACGAAGTTGAGAGACACGGTTAGTTGTGAGAGAAATTCATGAAACATGAGAAAAGTTGAAGAAAATAGTAGATACCAAAAACCCGGTCAGCAGTGAGCCGGATAAGATGACCCGAATCATAAAAAACTTTTTAGGTCTACAAAAAATGGGCCAACTTACTTCTCAAATCGGGCCCTCACATTCCCCCTTTTGGAGTACAAGTTCCCACAGCTACAATAGTTGTATCTCCCGGTCAGTATGTATTTTATGAGATAGTTTCACGGAAATTGAAAATTTCGTTCCAAAGAATTACTATAGGTCACCTAAAAACGTTTTGCATGAATGAAATTCTGCTTGCCGATGCCTAATTTTTAAATTATTCAACGCTCAAGTTATCCGAAAGTCATATAGGCCTATAAAAGTGAAGGAATTGACACGTAACCCTGCTGTAATACGGTATTGACGAAACGATTGGTGAGGGTGGGTAGGTAATGTTAGGTTAGTTTAATAAACCAACCTAAAATAACAAATCAACCTAAAATAGCTTACCTTAACTTACCCAAACCGACGCTTCTCTTTTCGCGCCAAAAAGTGGGCGTGTCCCGCCATAAAAGTGGGCGTGAACCAACAATGCGGCGACTAAGCAGCCGACCATATAATGTTATTCCTATCTGAACGTAATTATTGTTATATCTCGAAAATAACGAATTAGCGAGCAGAATGTCATTCATGTAAAACGATTTCAAATGGGTCCCTTTAGTGATTCTTTTGAACGAAATTTTTAATCTCCGTAGATCCCCTAAAACACAAATTGACATATCTCCCTGAGACTAGATCAGTGCAGTGTATGGTCTAAAGAGGAGCCCTAAATCAGTTGAAATTAGGAATAAAAAACATTACCTATTAAGCCTTATACAAGTTGAATTGAGGCAGCTGTAACGAACGTCACTTACTTCGTAACCGGTAGATGCTCTAGTTCCCGACACTCAGAAAGTTGCGTCTAATGAACACAATTCCAAAACCAACCATTTCATCACAGACCATAAGGCCTACGGGGGTGCGGTTGGTGCGCAATTCAACGAATACCTGAGGCCAAGTGTCCTGCCTCTCAGGAGTCAGAATTGCAGCAGTCCTTCCGTCAAGTGAATTAAAAGAAGGAAAACCTGTTCATTTCGAAATAAGTTGATATATTAGATGCATTACAACACAAAGGGTTTTTGAAATTTCTCACCATAAAACGTCCTCAATTGATAAACTTACAATATGAAGCGTACCAATAGACAAAGTATACGGGGCGCACTAATTGACAAACCAAACGAGGCTCGAAACGGCAACGCGAATATGGATCACGTAGTACACTCGTCATGTAACGAACCTGCACGTCAGACGAGCGTCGCTGCCTCAATACTCATCACATTCCCACCAACGAGTAACTTACTTTGTTAGGATGCGGCGCATCTCCATCGATGGGAATGAGTAACTGACAACGCGCATGACATTCATTAAGGCAGAATGCGGAGCAAGCGCCCAGCGGCCAGCGACTCCGTCGACTGACGATTTTTCTTCTCTGCATGAACTTCCGTGACAGAAGCACAGGACGCACCTTTCGTGCCGCTTTGGGGCTGGGTGAGGCGCTCCTCAGATCACGTGAAGGGCTCCTCGGGTCATGCGAAGAGTTTGTGACCAGTTGAAGGGTTGACAGGCCTTGTGGAAGTCTGTGAGGCCATGCCAAGACTCATAGGATCGCATGAAGGTCCGTGAATTTGTGTGAAGATCTGTCACACCCTGTGTAGGGCTCACAAAGGCTAAATTGCTCAAAAGGAGAAATTTGTGAGAAAATCCGATCATATAACTAGTTTCTTTACATGTACATTCAACCGAGTATTGAAGTTGTCAAAAAGTTTAATTACTTTCGAAACATAAAATGGAAAGATGGAAAAATATTGTAAGGTTACACCCCAAAGTTTTGGAAAAAAATTTCTGCACGATAAAAATGTAACAAATTCTTTGACTTCTCACAAGAAATGACGTGGAAATTAGAAAACGCGGCTTTAAAATTCATCTTACATCGATTTCCTTGAGAAAAAAACGAAATTCATCTGGTAAATTCGGACGTTTTATAAAAAAGAATGGGAAAATTTTGGGAGAGTTTTATGGTCAAGTAACAGGATTTGCTTTACGTACAACATATTAAACGTATGTATACATATACAACGTATTTCCCCATGTATTAAAATCGTCAAGAAGTTTATTCACTTTAGAAACATCGACAGAAGATCTTATAAAACACAGTGAGGGTGTACATACCCTTACTTTTTTGATAGACTATTTTACATGAATCTAACTTGTTAGCTCACGGGCCAGGTTCTTATTCCTCGATATTTCTATACGGGTTTCTTCCGTAGGTTGTGTTCATTGGTGAGATCGGTCGAGTGCACCACTTCTGAATACACCCGCACTCTTGAATCATTTACGACCACTCTTTTCTTCTAAAATTAGTCATCAATGTAATGAAATGGCACACTCAAGAGTGCATCAGTTTTTTTCGTTCATTCGTGATTTATGTCTTTTGCGCAAAATTTTAAAAGTAAAACCAAAATACTCAATACGTTCATTAAGTTCAGAGTTTTTTTTATTTTTTACTTTCAACGCTGTAAAAGATTTCTTCTTTCTCATGAATTCAGTTGATAAGTTTGGAAACCTTTCTAATCGGACGCATCACATTTGGCTTTCTCGATCACGATTTGAAAGTTTGAGGTGATGACAAAATTTATTGGACCGAATTTAAGACTTCAGGAGAAATTTTCAATGAAATTGTGATCTCGTTCAACCACTCTCTGGAGAGACCTGCTCCCGAGCAAGTTACTCTGTCCTCCATGCGCATTAAACTCTGGCAGACATCAAACGCGGAAGCAATGAAACTCCGTGAGTGCGAGCAGTTTAATTTAATGCAAATTTCTGAGCTACGGCGAGGGAACACAACACATGCAAATTCACACTGACATTCGATTTCAAAAGAAGAAGCCGAATCTGTATGTTCTAGTGACTGAACCCCATCAAGTTTGATGCTGCTTAATCCTAATTAAAGTATCGTTGTGTGATCACTATTTTACGGAAGAACCTAAAAAAATCAAATTATTCGTAATTATTAAATCTTCAGCCTAATCATGCAAAACCGTTAAAAATCAAATAGAAGTGAGTTAATAATCGATAATTTTTCCGAAATGGTATTTTTTCGGTAGTCACAAAAGTTTTTCTAGACGTGCCGCTTCATAACAGTCAAGTCTATCGTCTCTCCACATGTAGGCTCGTAATTAAACACAAATGAACGAAATGAGAGAGGAACTGAAGAAGAAAGCCACGTCAGCCTTTCGAATTAGCATATCATCCTAGTATCAACTGAGCGGCGCCTCAGTTTGTGTGATAGTTCGACCTCTGCAGAACTTTCTCAACCCAAGCTCGTCAATACTTTCGCCAACGCGACAAAAAGCAATGAGCTTGAGAGGTCATGACCAAAACCTATCTATTTGGTGAAGAGGGGTGACTTCAGCAATGAAAAACGGAAGAAAATATGGCAAATTAGGATAGAATGCGACACAAAACATCAGAACTTATGTTACAACCGAAGGTTAGTGTTGGAAACCGAAGCTGTGATAAACCTAACACTTGGTCTTCAAACGTTATGAAATCTAGCAGAACATTCTTAAAAAATATGCCTTACAAGCTACACAAATAACACTATGCAAGTTTCCTACGTCCAGCCCTTCGTGTCCAGAGACTGTTGAAATATTCTTAAGGTAGATAAAAAGGATCTCACTATGTTTTACAGGTTATCACTCAAAAACCTTAATGAAAGCAATAACACCAGTGCAGGAGTTCTATCCAAATGCTCGAAATCTTTGATCGTGTCGACTCATCAACTCAAATCAACTCGCCAGTGTTGTAGTTTGTATTTTCAGGTTTTATTTGCAGAACATCAGTTGTAAACACACAAAATTCACACATGGGGCTTCTCCTCTTGACAAATTTTTCAAACTCAAATGTATCTCCGTATTTTTACCGCGTAAAGATGATTCAACACAAGAACGAGCACATACCATCCTTAGCCAAATTTTACTCTTATTTTCACGATCAAAAGCTCAAGCGATGTTACGCACTGCAGCTGTTGTAATGAATTTAAAACAAAACATGGACCTACTAAAAGGAACTTATTCTTTAGCTGAACAAGCAATGTGCAACACACACCTCTAATGAACTCTACAACACACGCTGGGAGCGATACGCTCTGACCTCGGGATCCATCTTCTCCCCCATCTCTTCCATGTAATGTTGAGCAAGATCTAGATCAGCATTTGACTCAAGTGAGTTCTACTCAAACATTTTATTTCAAGACAAAATTGTTACCATTACTTACGGTTTTCGCCGTCAAACAAATCAGAACACATCTGTGTCCATCTGTGATAAATCTTGACGTGGGCGAGGTTTGTGGGCCTGGTTGGCGTGAGTAGCACTCCAACAGGACAACAGATAAGAAATTCGGTGACATTTGTGTACTGCATGTCCAATCATCCTGGAATCTGGTCATTGGTGTGGTCCAGGTATCTGGTCATTGGACATTGGTGTGGTCCGGGTGGCTGATCTGGTTAGCTCATTGCCATCTCTTATCCCGAATTGCTTTGTTGGGATGTTGGATTGCGCGGTCTTGATTGTGTCACTATTCTAGCAATGTTCTACCTATGGCGCTAACCTACCATATTTTCGTCTGTCCATGATCTGCCCTTCTTAATTTGAGCTACTTTTCTCAGCCGATTCATTAACTTACTCTATACATAATTTTTAGCTCCTCTAATTTACTTCTTTCGCTTCATGCTTCCAATAAATTTACTCTAGAAAATGTATGTTTGAAACTAAAACGCTATAATTTTCATATTTAGGCGGAGAAAATTATTGTTTGGCTAAGTGTAAATCGTTTCATCATTTTTATTCAAAGTTTGATTACTGCAATGACTTCAACTTTCATGACCGCTAGAGAGACAGTGGCTAGAATTGAATACGTTGCAAGTTCTCCAACTGTTCTTATCTGCGACAGCAAATGTTTTAGTAGAGCACTATGTAGAAGCCGATGGCGAATTCCAATGGTAGACGTTGGAGGGAAACTTCGAACATCATTTATATCGGGATGTGAAAAATGAGCAACATTACTATTTTGGTAGGTGTTTCATGGATTTTTCTAACGGAATGCATAGTAACAACGATCTAGAAAAAGGAGGAAGCTAATAAGTTTACTATCGTTGAAGCCATTGACGCATTACGACCTTGTAAGGGTAAAATGCCGGGAAGAACCCATACACTAAAAGGAGAACATCAAACGAGTTAGAACTTCATCGACATAAACAGTGATAAATCCGCTGTGTGAGCATCGGCAATACCCACAAAAAATATTAACCTACCATGTTCCACTGTTGAACAACATGTAAGACGTAACCTATTACGCTGAACACGTACATTCTAATTTAATACACAATACCTACAGTAGCTAAATATTCTGACCAGTACATTTTCGATAGTAGTAGTAGTAGTAGTAGTATTAGCATTGATTTGCTAGCGCTTCAGTAATTCGTACTATATCGCGCCGTAGATCTCACAGTTTAAAATACAGAATTCACATCGTTACACAAAAGCACACTATATAAATGTTGTTCAAAGTTTGTCACAATCACCATCATGGAAACACAACAGCAGCCATCACAGAGACAGCTTCAATTGCCACCCACATCATTGTCATTTTATACGAGTCCTAGTTGATCTTTGAAGAGATCATCTACAGAGCGACGCACAATCCGCGAACACAGGACAGCCAAAAACCCCGTAGGGGATTTCAGCTGCCCACCCATTCATGGCTGGGCGCCTTACCCACGCTGAAATCCTCAGAGGCATCTACGCAGCGCACCCGGCCATATTCTAGTTTAGTCATCCACATCTCAGATGAGAAGAAGTTCCTTGATTACGCTGTTCCTTTCCTGGCTAAATTCGAGACGTCAAGTTGCACTTCTCTAGAAACATTTTAAGCGCCGTCACACTGAAAGCTGAACGCTCGATTTCCTTGAGCATTCCGATCATTACATCCTCATCAGGACCTCGCAGTCTCGGAAAACGCACATTCCTGGTAGCAGCACATATTTTCGAAGTTTCCCTTTCTCCGGTTTCGGTGTTGTTGTTATTGTTTTGCCCCGACGGCCGCTCGAAGGGGTCCGCCGCGGCCAGGGCCGCCCCAGACCGGGCCCGGCCCGAGGCGAAGAGGGGTGTGGTTATATGGGCATCTGGAAGACGCCCGCGTCGTGCAGAAACCTCACGACGTCCGCGGGGCGAGTCCAGAGGTGCTCCAGTGCATGTATCTGGTGTGTGTGTCGGTGTGCGTGTAGGGCGGGACAGTGTAGGAGGACATGCGGAAGATCGCCCACGTTGGCATGACACCAGACGCAGCTGTCGTCCTCCGCAAGTCCTATTCTGTGCATGTATGAGGGGAGTGAAGTGTGGTGCCCGCACCGCAGCCGCGCCAGGTGGACTCGATCCTGCCGGGGGAGGGATCGCTCCGTCGAGGGGACGGGGGGAGGGGTCTCACTCCGAGGAGGGAGTTAGGGGGTAGGGCAGCGAGGGCGCATGAGGTGAACTGTGTGTGTATGTGTGTGCGTAGTGAGGTGTCAGGGGGGCAGGGAGGGAGGGAGTCGTATAGTGTTTTGAGGTGTGTGGCCGGGGTGGTGTGTAATGTTCGTTGGGTTGGCCGGGGTTGTTGCATGTAGTGTAGCGGGTGGGCAGGGTCTTGTGTGGAGGTGTAGAAGTTTGTCCCTAGCGTGTTCATGTGGTCAAGGAGGGGGAGGACAAGGGCTTCTTCGTGTAGGTGTGCTATAGGGGTCGATCGTGTACAGCCCGTGGCAATGCGCAACGCTGTGTTTTGTGTGGACTGTAGTTTCTGTAAGTGTGTGCGATCAGTGTCTGCGTACCAAGATGTGTGTGTGCGTAAGTGAGGATGGGTCTGATGAACTGTTTGTATACTGTTATGCCTTCCTTGGAGTGGCCGTATGTAGTGTGTGTTAGTGCTCGGAGGACGTTCAGCCTAGTGTTGCATTTAGTGTTGATATTGTTAGTGTGTGGGCTGAACGTAAAACCTCTGTCATATGTAACTCCAAGGATTTTGGGTGTGTCTGTGTAGGGGATGGGGGTGTTGTTTAATGTGACGTGGGGATGGATGTTGTATTCTCTATTATAAGGTGTGATGAGTGTGAGTGAGGATTTGTTTGCGGAGACCTTGAGTCTGTTTGTTTCTAGCCAGTTCTCTATTATGTGGATGTAGTCTTGTAGTTGAGTGGCGGCGGTCTCGTGTTTAGGGTGTAGGGAGAAGATGGTTAGGTCGTCTGCGTATGTGAGGAGGTGTGTTTGTGGGTGTGTAGGGGCCGGTATGTCGTGGAGGAATAAGTTGAATAGTGTAGGTGAGAGCACGGAGCCCTGCGGTACTCCGTTGGTGAAGTGTTTTGTTATGGAGGACTTGCCGTTGTAGGTTGTGTAGCCATGGCGGCCAGAAAAAAATTGGCGAGCCATTTCTAAAGGTTATGGTGGATGTGTGTGTTGAGTATTTTGTTAATAAGTAAGTGACGTGGAACTGTGTCGAAGGCCTTGCTTATGTCAATGGCAGCTAACAGTGTGCGTGGAGCAGGTTTGGGAGAGAGAAGGCCTTCGAGAATTGTTTGTGTCATGTGCGTGAGGAGAGTGTTAGTGGAGTGTTGTTGCCTGAAGCCGTGTTGTGAGGGTGAGAGTGGGACGTGTGGTGAGATGTTGTGAAGAACCAGCCTCTCTAGTATCTTTGAAGGGTTGCACAGAAGTGATATAGGTCTGTAAGAGGCTGGATCTGTGGGTGTTGGGCTTCAGGATGGGTAGGATCTTGGCTGTCTTCCAGATGTTGGGTATGCTGTTGTTTGCGACTGAGTGGTTGAAGATGTCTGTGAGGGCCCTGATGGCTTGTGGTCCTAAGTGTTTGAGGTGAATGTATGAGATGCCATCAGGTCCGGTGCTGCCTGTATGTTTAGTGTTGGAGACGGTCACCGCCGTCATGTGAGGTGTAAAGGGCGTGTACGTGTTGTCGATCTGTAGAGCATGCAGGCGGCGCAGTATGATCCTATTCTCGTGTTTGTGCGGGAGTCGGCTAATGTTTGAGTAGTGTTTAATGAGTGTGTCTGCCTGCTGCTTGTCTGTGGGGATGTTTGTGTGGTGAGAGAGGATGGCCTCGTGCGTGGTAGTGTTGTCGGTGTATTTGTTATTGAGGCCCCTCAGAAGTTTCCATAGTCTACTTGGGTCAGTGTCAAAAGTGATCGTGTCTAGTGTTTGTTTACTGCAGTTTGTTTACTTTACACACTAGGACTGGAAGCTCATCAATACCGTAATTACTACTATATCATTAAAAGCCGGACAGTCTCCTCTTAAATTCACACAAGAGCTCAGGCTTCCGCAACAGTAGTTGATTTTTTGTTTAAGGTATAATTACTGAAAATAAATTATTTTGCCTCGAATGAAAAATTCGATGTTTTAGAAATTTGAAACTAATTTTTACCATACGGTTTCGGTGTTGCTCCCAGTGATGTTCATGTAGAGCCCTCCATCATCGGAGTCGTTGTCGTGGAAAAAGTTACCAAACTGAGTATTCAAAAGCAGAGACTCTTCGCCATCGAATGTAACTGTGCATTTATCAAGAATCCCTTTTGGAGAGGGATTTCCAAACTTTTTCAACCAAAGACCACTTTTGTTACACATAAATAAGTTGAAGAACCTATGACATATGTTGTGTTCCCCTCAGGAATAAATGTATATATACATCGCACGCACTTTTTGATAGTATCAACAATCATGGAAAGCTGTAAATAAAACCTTAACTGCATCCACTGTTAAATTCGTTGAATTATGCGGACCGCCGTCTAGGTGCCACGAACCCCACTTTGAGAACCCCTGCTTTTGAGTACTGTTTGCCCCCAAATCCCGGGTGTGAGAATATTATCCCCTTGAATTAAGCACTTGTATTAGGGACTTGTACCTTGTTTCCGCATTCTTCAATTAGAAAAAGAAGAGGGATTGTCAGAAGCAGAAAGTATGCGTTTACTCTTCCTCTCCATGGTCATAATATTAGCGCCATCTGTCATTCTACAGCTAAAAAGTAAAGTCAAATTTTTGTTATTGTCAAGGAACTTCAGCCAACAGTCATAAAAAACATATAACTGATGTTTATTGGAGATTCAAAATTGGTTTATTGTGTAATGCTAATGTAAGTTCATGAGACATCGAGGAATTCCACCTTCGCTGGCTGAAGCTGTCACGACATACATCAGAAGTAAAAACAACTTCTATGGAACTACACTCCTTGACTCCTGCCAAGCGTCACACTGAAGATAGGGTGGCAGAACACTTCATTCTGTAGGTAAATTAATTGTCAATAGCGTTTCCTTGCCCATGCTGCCCTCAAATTCAACGTCTAAGGTGCATTTATAATTATGTTAAACGTCCTGTAAATGCATATAAATAAATAGGGAAAAGCATGAGCATAATTTATTGAGCAAAATATCATTACATTGTGATTATCTCAATCACAAAAGAGTATGAAGAGTGCAGCAATCCCAAAAGTTTCCCTGCTTCTCAATTTTTCCTCATTGCAATCAATTAGATAGGAATTTGAGCAAAAGATATCCATCCCAACAATCACCGGGATTGCAATATTTAATTTCTGCATAAAAAATAGTAAAATCCGAATAACAGATACTGCATTTGAAACTTACAATAACTCAACTCAAAGAACACATTAAATCTTTCTCTCGAACATTTCTTCGACATTTTACGTGGCTGTTGAGATTCCCAAATATGTTCATCTTCATCTTGAAAAAACTAAAAAATTATCGACAATTCGATATCGTTTATTTTCTGTTATAAATAAAATGTTTCACTTTTTTTATCCATTCTGTCAAAAATACTGAAGAACGCCTTTTTGTGTCACGTTATCGTTAAATAACTATCGAGTAAACATCACCTCACGTGCACTAAAAACTAAGCAATATATTTACATGGAATTTTGACGGAATGTTAGCACTTTTCATAAGCACAAACTAGGGAATGATTTGCAGTCTCATGGTAAGCTGCAATGAATATTGGCATTCGTTCTGAACAACTGAAGGTCGTGCGTGTCGAGCTATTATCGAAGGTTAATCAAACTCGTTAGGCGCATGAAATAATTACTTCAATTCTTCGTTTCTGCATTGACATGGAACTGTAAGCATCGAAATAATTACGAGTAGTAGTAGTAGTAGTAAAAACATTAATTTGCTAGCGCTTCAGTGCCTGCACTATGTCGCGCCGGAGGTCTCACAATTCAGGTTGTCTCCGCGTCTCAAATTTCGAGGTCTCACTGCCACAAACATTGCAACGCAAGTCACAACAACTATTAAACAAACAAAGACGCGTCAGCCACGAGCGTGATCTGAACAACACTTAATTTCATTGGTGGCAGCAGTAGCAGCAGCAGTATCAGCAGTAATGAAAGAGCTGCTAGTTCAACACCATACTCCTCATGCGTAGGGTTCAATCAGTTCGTATAATCATCCTAAGGTACATGCAGTTTGCACATTGAGCAGCAGCCTAACCCCCTGATGGGGGTCTCAGCTGCCCACCCAATTATGGCCGGGCGCCTTACCCGCGCTGAAACTCCCAGGGGCATTGGCAGCACGCCCGGCCATTTTACGGTTCAGTGTTTACATCGCATTACCATGCGTAGAATTTTCAGGCTAGATTTTTGAAGACAGATTACACGCTCTAAGAAACGACTGCAGCGCTGTCACATTGTAAGTTGATCGCTCAGCTTCCCCAAGTATTGCGATCAAAACATCCTGTGCACGACCGCGAAGGTGCGGAAAATGCAGATTCCTGGCAACAGCATACAGGGGACACTCCGCGAGGAAGTGCTTTACAGGCACTGGCACACGACACCGGTGACCGTTTGCACTGCGGCTTTAGTAGCCGCTCCATCAGGTGGCCGTGTGTTAGCCGCTTATGGCCAATACGGAGGCGACAAAGCATCACCTCTAACCGGCGAGTACGACAACTGGACGATATCCATTCCCGTATAGTGGGTTTAATGCTTCTTAATTTATTACTATCGTTAGCAGCGTTGTCCCATTCCTGCTGCCATCGTTCTCTCACTGCCGCTTTGATCCGAGGGTAATAATCCCGGAAAGGAACCATCAGATTTAGAGTCTCTTCGTTTGCCTCTGCGGCCCGTTTAGCCTCCTGGTCAGCTCTCTCATTGCCAGACACTCCTACGTGGCCGGGCACCCAGCACAACGTCACAGATTCACGCTCACGTGTTAAATCTATTAAGTTCATGACGATGTCACCAACGAGCGGATGGGTACTATTATGCTCTCGAGTGGCCTCCACCACACTTTTTGAATCCACAAAAATAGCAAAAGTATCATGCTCACAATGTTTAATTAGTTGAAGGGCCTCCAGCACACCGTAAAGTTCCGCAGTGAAAATAGACGACTCTGGGAGCAATCTCTTGGCGATCAACATCTCCCCCGACACAGCGGCACACCCTACAGCGTCTCCCACCTTTGAGCCGTCGGTATAGAACTTCATCGCACGGGCATGTTTTTCGGCAATATGGTCCAAAAAGATCCCCTTTAGTATGTGGGTAGGCATAGAATCCTTCTTAGGCATTTGACATCCCGGACAAAAACTCCCGATTGGAACACGCCACGTGGGAAAACTTTCCAAGAACACTGGTTGTATTCTCATTGGCCTTAGCTGCATTGCAGCCACGACTGCCGAATAATCTTCCGATGAGGGCAGAAAGTAAGGGAAAGGCAGATGTCGGCCTAGTGGCGCATGCACGCTGGTCCATGCAGGAGACTAGGGGACTTGTTCCAATCGTGCCAAGTACTGAAGGGTCAGCTGCACACGGCGGTGCCGTAAAGGAGGTTCACCGCTCTCCACACATAAGCTGCTGGAAGGGGACGACCTAAACGCGCCAGTGCAGATTCTGATAGCAGCATGATGCACAGGGTCCAGCTTCGAAAGTGAAGTCGTCTTAGCATATTGAGGGAAGCATTTTGACAAAATGGTCAACTTTGGTTCTATTGGACGTACGTCTATGAAAATTTGCAGACTACTAGATCTCCACATTTGTAACAACTTATCTTAAACAAAAATTTTTCATAAGGCCATAGAAAATTTTTTATTTGAAAAAAAAAAAATTATATATATACATATATTATTTGCTAAGGCTTTTTAATTTACAAAGCTAGAGCAATGCGGTTTGTTGCGTTTGAAAGTCAAACTTATGCTCTATCAAAATTATGGGGGGATTTTTGATTTATTTTTTTTCAGAATTTATATGAATTTTTTTGTAAGGGTCAGAGCAAAAGTTATACTTTTAGGGTAAAAAAGTCCACGAAAAGCTTTACAGAAAAAAATTTGGAAATGCCCCCATAATTTCGATAGAGCAAACATGTCACTTTCAAATGCAACAAACCGCATTGGTCTAGCTTTGTAAACTTCGGAGTTATAACGACAAACGTCTTGATAAGTTACTTTTCTTATAAAACCTATTTTTAAGAAACAAAATGCTTCTCCTCCTACATTTTTTGAGCTACAGTGATGATTTTGGTATCATTGGATGCAGAAAAACAAGGGCTTTACAATGTATTGAGAAGTTTTTCAAAATTCATTCTTGTTTCAAAGTTATGACGTCATAAATTTTAATTTTCTTGAGAATATTTTGATTTTTTTTTCTTTTAAATTTTTTAAATTTTTATATTGGAAATTTGGGGAAAAGCATTCAAGTTTTTGGAATGTCCACGTTATTCTGCATCCAATAATACCAAAATCATTACTGTAGCTCAAAAACTATCAGAGAAAAAGCATTTAGAACCCCCCCCCCCCAAATGTCGTTTTCTATGATTTCCCATTTTCTTTTCAAGAAAATCGCATTTTGTCATAAATGATAAATGATTCTAAATTGTATTTCCTATCAGTATACCAAATTTCATTGCTCTAAATTCAATAACAAAAAAAATATTCGGATGGGGATGAGGAATATGAATGATGAAATATATATAAAAATGAAATGGAAAAAAATTGAAAATTTCAGATTTTTTTTTTTGTCCACGTTATTCTGCATTCAATGATACCAAAATCATTACTGTAGCTCAAAAAATGTAGGAGGAGAAGCATTTAGAAAACCCCCCCCAAAAATGTCGTTTTCTATGATTTCCCGTTTTCTTTTCAAGAAAATCGCATTTTGTCATTGATGATAAATGATTCAAAATTGCATTTCCTATCAGTATACCAAATTTCATTGCTTTAGGTTCAAAAATGAAAAAAAAGGTCCGTAAGAGGGATGCCCTCCCCCCCCCGGGAGGGACGTTAGGTCTGGGGTAGGTTCCTGATATTTTTACAGACATTCGGGGACATGTCTCTAACTCATTTAAAGCAATAAAAACAAAAATCGGGAGAATCGACCTTTGGACTCAGATGCCCCAAATAGCCCCAGGAAATGCTTCCCTTATTACACTATGCAGCCGTAGTCGATCTTGCTTCTAATAAGAGTACGATATAGTCTCAGTAGGGTCATCCTGTCAGCCCCCCACGTCAGGCCAGCCAGGCTTTTTAGCAAGTTCAGCCTTCTGACGCAGTCAGCCTTGAGGGTAGCTAGGTAGGGCTTCCAAGAGAGCTTCTCATCAAGCGTCACCCCCAGAAACTTGGCGCTGTGTGAAAATCTCACTTGTCTTCCCTGCAGTGTGAGCTGTGGGGGATCACTACGGCCACGGCCCTGGAAGTAAAGTCCAACTGTTTTTTCCGGTGAAAAGTTGAAGCCATGTTCCTCAGCCCACTTATTAGCGTTATTGATGGCTAATTGCATTCTTCGCGTCAGAGCTGGAAGATGTGTTGATGAAGAGTATACCATAAAGTCGTCCACATATAAGGAGGCCACCGTTCCGGGAGGCAAGGTGGAGGTGATACCATTTAAGGCGACACTAAACAGGGTGCAGCTCATAACACTGCCCTGAGGTAAACCTTCACACTGCAACTTCGAGGAAGAGAGGATGTCGCCGACCTTAACGCGGAAAGTTCTTTCACCAAGAAATTCTCGAATATACAGGGCCATGTTACCACGGAGTCCATACTCATGTAGTATCTTAAGTATTCCATATCTCCACACGGTGTCATAGGCTTTATGCATATCAAAGAAAAGACACATGGTTCGGCGACGCTCGGCAAGGTTGGCCACCAGGAAATAATTACGAAAACAACTAAATTTACTACTATTGTAATTCAAATGAACATATACACGGCATTAGGGTGATCCATACATTCTTTCTTTGGGATGATATGAATAAATTGTAACGGAACGCAATTGTAACGTAAAGGGCTTTTATTATCAGAGAAACCGCATGAAGTAGACATCATATACGTTAGGGGTTGAATTCTTGATTGACATGTTAGAAATAAGAATTCATTCCTTCGGATTTCTTACTTTACACACTAGGACTGGAAGCTTATCAATACCGTAATTACTACTATATAATGCCAAGCCGGACAGTCTCCTCTTAAATTCACACAAGAGCTCAGGCTACCGCAACAGTAGTTGATTTTTTGTTTAAGGTATAATGGCTGAAAATAAATTATTTTGCCTCGAATGAAAAATTCGATGTTTTAGAAATTTGAAACTAATTTTTCCTGCATACATTCTAATGAAAACGTACCCACTAAAAAGCGAAACGTGATTTACAACACAACAAAATTTGGTCGGCAAATATTTATCAAAATAATGCTGGCACAAAAAAATCCGAATCATCCCATACGAGGATAAGCGGCCGTCGCACAAGGCTAACATGAACATCTCACAATAAAAAAATGATGAAAAACGAAAATTTGTTGGAAACCTAGAACCTAATGCATTGGATTATACGGAATTCCTCAATATAAAATTACTGATGTCTACTTAATTGTAAAATATATGGTATTCTAATGCCTACAAAAACGTTCAAATCAACTACCAAATGTGCCATAGAAATGTTTGTTTTCTGTTTGGTTAACGAAAATCTACAAAACACTCAACCGAACAGACCAAACCACCGTCCTCAATGATGTTCAAGAAGTAGAATATAGTTGTCAAAAATATATAAAAAACAGCACAACACGCATGTCTAACAAAAGATAAACGCAGATATACAATCAAATTGCCTTTCTAGTAAAAATGATGTGATAAAATTCATACACATGTCGTCATCGTACCAAAAATTTAAGAAAATTTTAAAATTTTATTTTTCAGCCTCCCTCCCTAATCGCAACACAGGCGTTCAAAAAGAGCATGAATGAAGCCACCATTTCGGATGGTGTTGAGGGAATATAAATTCTATGCACAAGGAGTGTTCCTGACCAGGAACACCGGCGCATAGAAACAGGAAGTTAGGAAACAAGGTTGAAATAAGATGAAATTTGAAAAAGTAATTCGGAGGTGCGGAAAACCTGGACACCAATAAATCGAAAAAATTGCCGTAACAAAAAATTTCATCTCAGGAAAAATAAGACTCACTTAACTCACAGCTCAGAAACCTAACATTTTCTGCCAACTAATTTCAATAGTCGGGTTCGGGATTAAAATCCGTCAGAACACTGTTGCTATGACATAAAACATTGGAGAAGATTACCAGAAATGTACATTTTCTTACAGACACAAACAAATATAAATGAAGAAAGAAGAATCGGCAGCGTAAGTCAGACAAATTTCACAAGGATGTGACAAAAAGAGTACGAAACAGAATGCCAATTCCTGATTTTCATGCATTACACTCATAAGCAACTCAGCAACTGAAGATAAGT
Source organism: Morinoia aosen (assembly GCA_030386875.1). Taxonomy (NCBI): domain Eukaryota; kingdom Metazoa; phylum Arthropoda; class Malacostraca; order Amphipoda; family Talitridae; genus Morinoia; species Morinoia aosen. Next base: position 54,027,464 of record CM059574.1, on the reverse strand, counting down.
TCTCATTTAATTTAAAAAAGACACATTATTAGTTCCTAAAGTTGCGTAGAATAGTACGCAAAACAAAGAACGTAGTTGAATGAGGAAATTAAATTTCACCGACAACAACGCTTCATACATAGGCGTTAGATTACATTTAGCTTAGGCCTCTTTAATTATGAAAGTGGTTTGAAGATAGGAAGGAGGAGGACATCATTCAGCGATGACATAGGGGAATGAAGGCTTTATACAAAAGGTTCATAGAAACAGTAAATTGCATTAGAAATATATGAAACACGGTAAAGTTAAAGGTGTAACGGATGCTGGAAAATAAGACTCCAGTAAACAAAAACAAAAAATATGGTCCTCGACAAAAGAAAAATTAGGCCTCTTAACAATTCAGAACCTCACATATTCTCTTCGTGAGCGCTAATTCCCACGGACACAAAAGTTGCGATCTCCTGAGGAAGAAAATCTATCTGTGGAAAATCTATCGTGTAGATCTATGGCCACACGAAACAGCTGCGAATTATAATGTCAGAAGTGAGGTGATATAATTAGGTATTTGAGTAGTCCATAGTATGCATTTTACAGGTAGAAAGGAAATGAATTGGTACGACCTTGTTTGCTAGCTCGTTTTTGTTTAACGTTATCCTTACGAGAAGAAGAATGGTCACATAATTCACTTTTGAACAGCTCATCTTCACCCTGTTTTCAAGCTCGGTGTACTTTAACATACTTTTTAGCAGAAAAATAGTCACAGAACTCACTTCTGAACACCTTACCTTCACCATGTTCACTGGCTATGTGAAGCTTATGATAACCCTTACTAAATGAGAAATATTCTCATAAAAGACATTAGGACAGCTGACCTTGCCCATGTTTGCTGGCTAGGTGTCGTTTGAGGGTACCTTTGTGAGCAGAGGAATAGTCACATAATTCACACTTGAACAGCTGACCTTCACCATGTTTGCTAGCTAAGTGTTGTTCAACACTTCCCTTCCTTCCAGAGGAATAGTCACATAATTCACACTGGAACAGCTGACCTTCACCATGTTTGCTAGCTCGGTGTAGTTTAACACAAGTTTGGTAGGGAGAGGAATAGTCACATATTTTTTTAAGTCACACTTAAACAGCTGACCTTCACCATGTTTGCTGGCTAAGTGTCGGTCAATATTACATTTCTGTGCAGAGGAATAGTCACAATGCTCACACATGAACTTTGCACCTTCATTATGCTTGCTAGCTCGGTGTATTTTGAGACTACCTTTATGAGCAGAGGAAAAGTCACATAATTCACACTTGAATAGCTGACCTTCACCATGTTTGCTAGCTCGGTGTAGTTTGAGACTACACTTGTGAGCAGAGGAAAAGTTGCATAATTCACACTTGAATAGCTGACTTTCACCATGTTTGCAGGCTCGGTGTAGTTTGAGGCTACCTTTGTGAGCAGAGGAAAAGTCACATAATTCACACTTGAATAGCTGACCTTCACCATGTTTGCTAGCTCGGTGTAGTTTGAGACTACATTTGTGAGCAGAGGAAAAGTTGCATAATTCACACTTGAACAGCTGACCTTCACCATGTTTGCTAGTTCGGTGTAGTTCAACACAAGTTTTTTAGGCAGAGGAATAGTCACATAACTCACACTTGAACAGCTGACCTTCACCATGTTTGCTGGCTAAGTGTCGTTCAAAATTACCCTTCTGTGCAGAAGAATAGTCACAATACTCACACATGAACTTTGCACCTTCACCATGCTTGCTAGCTCGGTGTATTTTGAGACTACCTTTATGAGCAGAGGAAAAGTCACATAATTCACATTTGAACAGCTGACCGTCACCATGTTTGCTAGCTCGGTGTAGTTTAACATGAGTTTTGTTGGCAGAGGAATAGTCACGTAATTCACACTTGAACAGCTGACCTTCACCATGTTTGCTGGCTAAGTGTCGTCCAAAATTACCCTTCTGTGCAGAGGAATAGTCACAATACTCACACATGAACTTTGCACCTTCACCATGCTTGCTAGCTCGGTGTATTTTGAGACTACCTTTATGAGCAGAGGAAAAGTCACATAATTCACACTTGAATAGGTGACCTTTCCCATGTTTGCTTGCTAGGTGTAGTTCAACGCTTTTCTCAACTGGAGATAAATATTCACATAATTCACATCTGAACAACTGACCTTTACCATCATTGCGAACTTGGTGCACTTCATGATCGTTTTTACGAGCAGAGGCATGGTCCATCAAAATAAGAATACCAAGCTGACCTTGCCCATGTTTGCTCATTTGATGAATTTGGCGCTTGCCAGACAAACACTGATTCAAATTTGCTTCATTAGCTGAAAAATTTTCAGACACCTCACACTTGGACAGCTTCCTGTTGTCTATTAGACCTTTTTCAGGCGCTTCTGAACTGGACTTGATGACAGTAATAGAGCCACAGAATTCACATTCGAACTCTTCCTGACCATGTCTTTCAGGTCGCTGTTCCCCCATCATTTTCACACCAGAATATTGGTAACACCTAAACAGACCTTTCCATTGGTTTTTATTACCATGCTGCTCTTTAACATGTCGTTTCTTAGCACTCTTGTTCTTAGTGGAATTAGCACACAACTCACACTTGTAACATCCCAATTTATGCCTGACACGGAGGTGCAACGCCATAAGGTCTCTCCTACCAGTGGAGTAATCACAATGCTCACACAGTAAGGGCCGTGACGTGAGTGTGTCAGGAAGTGCGCCCTTAACACCACTGCCGCTACCCGAGACATCTGATGGTGGCGAGGCAGCGCTCCCTTGAGATGCTCCAGCTGGTCCCTGATGAACAGCAAGTCTGTTGGGCGCACCTGAGCTGCCTTCCCTCAACTCGTCCTCTGCCTCTGCGTGCCCTGTGCGTGTCTCAGTACAGTCATTGTCTACTTCTTTCTTGAAAGTAACTGCATAAGAACCTGAACTTGAACCGACCTGTGAAGAAGAACTTTTTCCGAATATAACTGTACAGAATTTGTCAAAATAACAGCATTGATTCAAATTGCAACTAAAATTACCAACTTGTAACCATTTACCTTTGAGACAAAGTTGTGCACTTGATTATCAGTTCTTAATTTAATCTTAAGCAAATGCACCTCACAGTTCTTAACAAGATGCAAGAAATATATTTTGAAAATAAAGGAAGCACGTAATAACGATAGCACAATAGAAATTTAAAAAGCATTATCTCTCTTCACAGCCGGTAAATATTTTAAGACTCAAAACACAAAACTTACACCACAATTATACTTATACTTATAAGTAATAACATTTGCATAAGGACTATTGTCATTGAATAACTGAGAGAGGCTCAAGGGATTTCTTACATTAGGAGAGCAGCCAAAAATATTCATTCGTTGTTCTCACACACAAAGCAAGAAAATGTGTACGAGTCAGAAATCTGATTACTTGTTGTTCAGAAGTAATTCATACGGTTTAAATTGTGGCAAGAGTTCACACGGACGTCTTTTCATTGAAAATTTGGCAACAAATGTTTGAAGAAGTTGAGTCGGGAAAAGGAAACAACAATGGACCTTACAACGATCCCAAGAGTAAACCAGTTACGATTCGCCATTCAAGTCAAATCACTGAAGCACAACACAATCAAAAAATGGCTCCCCGAGAGTGGGGGATACAAGAAGCATGGTGAATATAGTTTCAATACTATTGATGACGTGACCATAGCTCAAAAAATACTAGCTGTGGTCGGGGAACGGGAAAAAACTGGAGCACATAGAAATACAACACAAGACTAAATTATAATACCAGCAGTCAAAAGATACCATCACGCTATGACAGGAATAACAAATTTAAAGAAATAATCAATTTCAAAACTTCCAATTAGGCATCCATATAGTCAATAAACCTCAATTCAGCAGAATAGATACTCATATACAATGGAGTGTGCAGTGTGACTTTTTTCTGGAACCAGGATAAAACATTGCTTAGCAGCCAATGAAACACTTTAGGCAATGAATTAGGCTAATCTACCACAAGAGGCTTTCAATCATTGAAAAGACAGTTCAATAGAATGATATTCACTGAGAGACAAGTTTAATCAATTTTGTCAGAAATACTCAAAAGAATGAGAGGTGAGAGCAGTGATGATGATATAAATGTCATTAATAGTGGCCAAGAACAGGTAGAGACGAATAACATGAATTAAATTAAAATTTGGTGTGGAACGATAAATGCTACACTGAAATCAAACAAAACGTTCAAGAAGAAAGTAAGCAATCAATTGGAAGCATTCAAGAGGAGAGGGAGCCACGAATTACAGTACGTGGGGTTCCTGGTCCCAGTCAATGGGCTCGTTCTTCACAGTAACTGCCACGAGCTCAGCGTCAAGCACTTCACTTTTGATGTGAATTGCTTCTAGATGACTCCCAGAGCTCAGCCTGTCACCTGCAAGTGACAAATGCTTATTGAGAAAAATTGGTATACTGGTATATACCAAGCCTTTTCCTCTTTTTATGTACATGATAGGGGTTGTACATGATAGGGGTTCCCCAGGCCCCTAGTCACGCTCGAGCTTGAGGCCTCATTTTCCTCTCGTTTAGCACTCAGGTAACATTCCTTGAGGACAGTGACCACACTGCAGGCAACGACCCTGTATGCGGCATCAGCGTTTTTCACGCCAACTGCCGCTCACAGGGCTCGAACCTGGGCAGGAAGCACAGAACGCAAGCGCTCTGTACACTCGGCCACTGTGAGGCCGAGAAAAATTGCATCTCAGAAAATAAAAATTGCATCTGCGAGAAAAATTGCATCTGAGAAAATGAATCTAGTACAGCTGTTTACCATTAAAAATTTTAAATGATAATTTTCTTGGTATTTTAACATATGGAAAACTATATTCATGTATCCAATGCCAGTTTTGGCCGATACAAAACATTTTTTGAGCGATACCGATACTACAACTGATATTGATCCTTTTAAAATTATATGAAAATGAAACCATTTCAATAAATAAAATAAAACATGGGTGTCATAATAAAATTATTCACTAATACAGGGTGTTGGTGGAACTCTTGGTACAAACTTTGGCTAATAGTAGAAAATACAAATTTAAACACTTTTTCATCATGGAAAAAATATCGAAAAACGCTTAGTTTTTTAATTATTGGGCTTGGAAGTTTTTAATGCTACGCTACAAGAACACAACAGCAATTTTGCAACAGACATAAATAAGGGCAATATCAGGAATTAGAATTAACATGTGTTGGAAGAATCAAAGTTTTATTTGCAGTTTAAAACATTAATTCACAGATTCAGGAAATTTCCAGAAATTCCTAGTCAACGTTAGCGACCCCTGGTGAGAAGCGTTTGTGTATCTTTTGTCAATTAGCACCCTGGCACTCAAGTGGTAAGATGCATCGCCTTACAAATACACAAATGGCAGACATGCATTTCATTTATGGTGCTGCTAATGGTAATGCAAGACATGCCGCGAGAATCTATCACAAACATTACCCTTATCGAGAAGTCCCTCGTCATCGATTATTCACTGCATTGCACCGAAGATTGACGTAAACCGGAAGTTTCAGTTCAAACAGAGTAGACGTTGGTTGCCCAATAAATTATCGAGAGCAAGAAGTGTTGGAACATTTCCGTAGAAACCCGCGAACGAGCACCCGTCCCGCAGCAGCATCCTTGGGTATTCGTGACCATAGTACAGTGTGTCATGTATTGAACCGGAATAACTATCATCCGTATTACTTTCAGAGTCCAGGGTCTCCTTCCTGTTGATTATGGTCCTCGTGAGAAATTCGCGAAGTGGTTTTTAGATCGGGGGGTAGAAGATGCTAATTTTGCAGAGTGTGTGCTGTTTATGGATGATGCAACCATCAGCTGAGATGGAATTTTTTATAATCATAACTTTCACTCATGGCAGCAGAACAACCCTCATGTCATCCATGAATGTCATCACCAACATTGCTACACTGTTTGGGCAGGTATTGTGCACCATCAACTCATTGGTCCACACATTCTGCCAGATCGTTTTACTGGAGATGCGTACAAAATCTTTCTCCAAGTCCTTCCTGGTTTATTGGAAAATGTGCCATTAGGTATTCGTAGACGACTTTGGTTTCAACACGATGGAGCTCCGGCATATTATGCTCTAAATGTGCGACGATTTCTTGACCAACAATTTCCAAATCGATGGATTGGTTGTGGTGGTGCTGTGTCCTGGCCACTGAGATCACCTGATTTGACTCCGTTAGATTTTTTCTTATGGGGGCACTTGAAATCTCTGATTTATGCGACATCTGTGGAGTCGGAAGAAAACCTTGTCGCTCGAATTGCAGTCACTGCTGGAGATATTGCTGACAACCCAGGAATGTTTGGCAACGTACGCAACTCGCTTCGATGAAGGTGTCGTATGTGTATCGATGTTAATGGTCGAAATTTTGAACACATACTTTGATGCGTTACTTTCTATTATTTATTAAAGTACTCATGTTATTTAACATTTTTCATTAGCCTCGTGTGTTGTTATTGAACATTAGTGTATGTGGTTATCTAGGACCACCATGAGTTCTTGAAGCGCAGCATTAAAAACTGCTAAGCCCAATAATTAAAAAACCAAGCATTTTTCGATATTTTTTCACTGATGAAAGTGTTTAAATTTGTATTTTTTACTAGTAGCCGGCGTTTGTACCAAGAGTTCCACCAACACCCTGTATATCTAACAATATAACAATATTGACAATAAAGTTTTTGATTAGGAATAATAAAACTGCTTTTGCTATGTTAACTATATTGTTGAGAAACATGAAATTAAATCCATTTGATAGATAAGCGTAAGCATTTCTAATCAAATTGCAACATAATGTAGACTAGCTGTAATAGCAACTGGTTATAAAAGAGGTCCAAAACAATCTCTCAAATCAATTCAAAATTAAAAATATTTCCAAAATTATCTCTTGAAACAAAAATGGTTCCAGAACAAACTTTCAAAATTAATCTTTCTAAGCAGATCAAAACAAAAATGGTATCGGAAATAATTCCTCAAATTTGTACTTCTTGTGTGCGTCTGTCGGGTGCATTGTTCTGCAAGTCCGAGGTTTGGCTGTTCCGGTCGGGTCAAAGCCGAGGTGGGTCGTTGTGGCAGGAGGTTTTGAGAGAACACTTTTTGAACTCCTTAGAGAACACTTTTTGAACTCCTTAGAGAACACTTTTTGAACTCCTTAGAGAACACTTTTGAACTCCTTAGAGAACACTTTTGAACTCCTTCGAACATGAATTTCATTTGAATAATTTACGGTTCAATTCCAAAGAATAAATTAAACTTCTTTCATGTTCTTACCGTGGCAGGTTACCTTGGTTTTTAATGCAGCCAGTGTAAGGATCGTATAATGGCTTGAGGGCTAGTGTGGGGCCTTCGTTGAATGGAGTACAGTGGAGCGTCGGGCTGCGTCGTGGCATACTCTGCGCTCGCCCCCTCTTGAGACGGGACGGTGATGGAGGAGGCTGTACTTGGCTGGAACTGGGGCAATACATTTTTCTGAAAATTCTTCCTGTGTCTGTTATCTCTTTAATGATTTTTTGTTTGTGTGAATGATTTCTTTCTTTAATTTAAGTTGCTTACTTTTTGCTTAAATTTTCAAAGTGTCCTTGGCAATTAACTTGGCCAGTTGGCCTTTAACTACAGTTACTTCGGTAACCTTGAATATAAACTTGAAAGAGTGCAGTTCTGCTAGGTTCTAGGTTGCGCAAGCAACCTAGTATCGACCAGTACTCATTTACTTTATTTCTAACGCATTTGAACCTCTTGCTATACTTACTATCTTGCATGCCCTGGACACTTTCCTACTACTGATTTCTACTTTAATTTCTCAATAATTAATTCTTTGCCTAAAAGTTCCTACACTCAGTGCCATTTATTATCTCAGGTGTGTATTTTTGTTTATTTATTGTAAATCAGTCTTATTCATCATATTTTGTGAAATTATTTAAACTTATCGATTTGTTTTGTGAGCTTTGGTATTGGTTGTTAGTCCTTGTTCTAATACTAAGTAAATTCTTTCCTGCAGTACTTCTTGTCATCGCAGCTCCGGTTCTTCCCCTTGATTGTCATCAGTCTGCTCCATTGAGGGATTGAACTTAGGTAATTAAAATTGAAACATTTGGTATTAGGCTACTGTTGAAATTTCCACTTAATCTCGTTCGTTTAGTTCGTCTCGTTTGTTTTGGAGTTTTCGAGTTTTTGTTCATTTTTTTCTGAATTGTCCTCCAGCTGGTGCAGAGTGTTGGTGGCCCATCCGTTCCACTCCCTGGTGTTGAGAGAATTCCAGAGAATCTCTTGGAATTCGCGGCAGTCTACCTTCTGCGGCCTAGCTCCCTGCGTGACGGTGTCCTGCCACTTTGACGCTACTACTGTCTCACCTAATCCTTCAACTCGCGCTCTGAGCCTGCCTTTCCGAGCTCAAGCTGCAAACCTACCTTTCCGAGCTGGCTTTTCCTTCGACCTGGCCGCAGTGGTAGAAAGGAATTCCACTACCCTGGCTGTGAATTTTAACTGGGTGATTTTGCCCATTTTAACGCAATAAACGTGAATCCTTAAAATATTAAATGTAACTCTCTAATAAAATTAAACGGCATACTCTGCCTGCAACCTTAGTAGGTCTTGCTGCTAAGGCGATGACCGCAATTGAATTGTTACACTGCCATTGCAGTTTGTTTAATTTTCTAAATTAAAACTTTGCAAAATTTTTTGTTTTCCTTAACTCGATTGTGTGAGGGCTTGGGGCCATGATTCCTCACAATGGTTCTTAACCAATCTTTGAAAACAATCTCTCAAAACAAATATCTCAAAACAAAAATGGTTCCAAAACAATCTCTGAAAAAATCAAAACAAAAATGGTTCCAAACCAACCTCTCAAACAAATCTATTTTAACAAATCAAAACAATGTCTCAAAACCAATCAAAACAAAAATGTATACCATTATTTTTCATCCCGGAAATTGAATAATCTCAAATTGAAATTAGGAAACATGAGCATTTCTCCATTCTCAGGCTTCAGTTTATTGATGTGAGGAGTACACATGTTGCCTCCGATGCTTTAAGTTTTCAGACTCCCAACTGATGAAGGCGGACATGATAAGAGATTGTTAGCAACTGTGAACAAATGTGGGTATAAGGTTTTATTTTCTACCCACCAATTTACAGGATTTGATTCTCTTGATATTGTTGGAAGTGATAGGTATTCATCAACTTCCCTGGTCAAAGAAGAAGCAGAATGTGCCTTGTAAAATAGCAAATTCAGTTAGTGGGCCTGATTAAAATCTAGAATTCAACAGTTAGCTATCTAGTTTACTAGGTATGAATAGGCTATTTATTTTATGATACTTTTACTTTCACAATTTATGACCATTTTTATGATAAAATACACATTATTGGAAAGTATCGGTAAGGCACCGGCCGGATTTTACTGATACCGATACCAGCAAAAATGACCAATTCTACCGATACTGATACATCCATACATCATTAGAAAACTGGAACACTTTAGTAAGATTGGATTTTTGTAATAATACTTATTTTCAGCAGTTTCAGAAAATAATTTTTCAGTTAAATTCTTAATATCTGAAGAACACTAGGGATCAAAATGAACTGAAACAATTCTAGCTTACACAGAGTAATCATGTCTTCTGAATGAAAAGGACTTGCAATTCATGTAAAACTGGCAAATCCATCAAAAATCGGCAATAAAATATAAACTTTACCCCGTTACTATTCTTTGAATAGATTATCTGAATTTGAATTGAAAAGAAATGGCCTTGTAGGAGGAAGTTTCACAACAAATACCAAGACCATAACTCAACAAAATGCCACATACCACTGAACACTGAAATCCTCATGTTCAACAGAGCTAATTCAACATTTTGGTCACAATTTTATTGTTTCTTGACATTACATACAAAGAATGAAGGAATATTGCAACTTAATTTTGTTAGAAAAATGCAATGGTACACCCTAGTATGATATCTGATATTAAAGTTTTATAAAAGTTTTCTAGAACATAACACTACACTCAATGCCTGGTTTAACAAATTAAGAGTATCAGCAAGATAAAGTTTACTCTGAGAATAATTCCTACTATAATCAATCTATTGTGTGAATGCTCAGGTTGCTTACACTAAAAATTGCACCCTGAAAAGAAATAATAAATATGGTATGTTGATGATGCACCGCAAACAGGTATAAGAACAAAGTTTTACATTTTTATTTTTTCACGCATCACCACACACTGTGTACTACAATGTGTACACCAAAATTAAGGCTCAACTGACAGCATAAACCCAAGATATATAAGTTGCCGATAATGTTGAGAGCACTCAAACTATTTGTGTGCAGAGTTGCTACATCTACATTCACAGTGTGGGATTTCAAATTTGTCTATGCTCCTGAAATTCACAAAATGTATGTAACAATCACAGCACATTCAAACTTTGTTGCAACTTTTGTATGATTTGGGAAATTCCATTCAAATCATAATTAGCTATACGGCCCATGTCAAAATATTGACTAAGGATAAAATTGTTCAATTAGAAATTCATTTTTCAACAAAAAATTTTGAGACACAAGATCCAATAATTTCATTTTCTTTGCTTATACGTTACAATTCATAAAATGACAGGCAGGCCATGTCTTTAAACCAGAATACCATATTAGTTAATTAGCACACTAGAAAGACTTAGTTTTCTGTTAACTGTCTTTATCACATACCCAGACCAGATCTAAGTCTCACCTTGTGCCATGTTCTCTGCTGCAGCTTCTTGCTTGATGATCTCTTGCCTGCAACAAAGCCTCTCCACTTCAGCATTCGTCGGCTTGTGCACCATAACCACTGCACGCTCCATGCCGGGTGTTTAGGTACCTGGGCAATGGAATGTTGCTCTGCTCTAATAACTGAGAAAACTAAAGCAACACCCTGCAAATAATTGAATACATAACACGGTTTATACATCATTGCAAAAAAATATGAGGCCACACATTTCAATAATGCAATATTCCTATATCAAGAGGATTGGACAATTGAAATTCAATTCATTAATAAATAGAATAATAGAATTTTTATCGATGTCTTATAGGATGAACCATTCAAAGCATCTTTAGTGAAAAAATGAGTTTGAAGTTAAATAATTATTTGATTGATGTAAAACCTATTTTCTAAATTCTTTACTTTTCAAGTGAAACAAGCACTATCGAATTACTTAGTGAGTTCATTCATTAGCTTTTATGGTCAGGTAGTTTCATAACAATCAGCTAGCTAAAGATGGGATTTATTTTGGGTCTCAAATGATCAATCAATAATGAGCAGTCAATAGAAATCTAAGGTCCATTTGTCATCTTGATCATCAAGTTGTAGAAGTTACAGTCTTCATTAGGGTCTCCTATTGGTGGACATCAACAAGCCAGAAGTAGTCATTTAGAATTGGTTTCACAATGTTTTCCATCTATTACACATTAAGTTCACATAATGGTTACAATTACATTTCGTTCATAGCTGTCATGAGAATTAGTTAGTCATGAGGGATGTGCTCATTCCGTCATAATTAAGAGTGGGCTTTGAGAACTGGCGCAGTATATTCAAGGGTAGCAACAATCGAGGATCAATGCGACATATGAAATGCCTATTAAAATATATGCTGATGAACATTATGGTTCAATGAAGACTATTTCTGAAATGGAACAAAATTCAAACATGATATTCCTTTTTGTGTTGCAATATACATTTTATTCACATAAGATTATGCAAATAATTGTCATTACAAAAACTGAAGACACCCCAGGATTTTATGTAAATTCCTTACAAAAAATTCATAAATAAAATTACAGAACAATTATAAAAATAATAGAGATTGCTAACATCCACTGAAAATTTGGTAAATTGTTCATCTTCATGATTTCTGACAGTGTCAGAAGCTCCTGTTTCGTACTACACCCCCTTCTTTTGGCTTGTCGAGATTCCAGTCGTTGCACGAACGCTGAGGTCCATTGCGGATTTTATAAGGCACAAAAGGCCTTCCGCAATAAGGGGCAAAGGCTGTGCTCCATCTAATAAGCCTAAAAATTAATAACGCTGATAATTTTATGACTAAGCGGAGCAATGGTGGGGGTCCTCACGTCCACGGTGAAAAATGTAAATTTAAATACTAAAACGTTCGTCTGATCTTCTTGTTCGAGTTCTAAGCCAGCGCGACGGATTCGAGCAAGCTGAAAAGCGTGGCATCCGAAGGCTGCCACGTCAGATTGGATTCGGCCGTGATCGCGAGCGCACCTTCTTCTTGTGTGCTGCGCGTGACTCGGCATTTTGCCCTCGTTACAAAGGGCTTTTGGGTCCTTGACAGCCGGCTACAGTGAAGAGTGTTCGCCTGAACATTGTTTTCGAAGATCTTCAGGTGAGACTCCCGCTAGTGACGCTCCGCTTATGATTAATTATCTTATATTTCAGCGTTACCAGGCCCCAGATGGGTGCCCGGTAATTTTGTGCTGTAGGGCCCGTTAATACGGGGAGTTGAGTCCACGTGTTGAGGTGGCTGCGCACAGGCTGCAACACACAACTGTTAAACAGGTTGAAAAAAAAATTAGGAAAAAATTGCAAAAACAACTATCAAACGGCATTTAAAACAAAAAATCAACAGCATGTGCAAAAAACTATCATAAATTGCAAAAAAAATCCCAGATTCTAAATACAGCAGTAGGAGTTTGTTTAACCCATTAGTTTCTGACAATTACTGTAGTGCCAAGATAGTTAGTGCTTCCAGTTTAGGGTATCTAACACAATTTTAAAGTAATTTAACAAGTGGAGGAATTCTTAAAATGAATAAACAATTAGGGAAATTAATAGCATACATGAAATAATTTTTCAGACATTGCAGAAACCTGCCTATGCTAATTATAATTGTTTACCTCTATAAGTTCTTCCCACAGGGCCCAAGCAACATATTCAATAACCTTTCAATTTAACTTGAGCAAGTTTTCCCAAGCTTTGTTTCTTGTAAGTTTGGGCAAAATCCTATAAATTATTCCTATAAAAATTCAAAACCATTATTTTCAATATCAAAATTTTTTCCTGCTAAGCATACAGGTTTTGAGACTCCTAATTTTTCAAATGAAGAGAAAGAAGTAGGTGCTTGCTTAAGAGAGAAACAACCTACACTAGGGCTATTTCACTGAAAATTTCTTCTATGAACTGCTTGAATTTTTGGATTCAAAATATTAAAGCTTCATTGCCATAGCATGTTTTCACAGAGGAAAGACAAAAAAGACCAGGTAAAGACTAAAGAAAACATTTAGTCAATGAACATACTGTGTTCTTATAGAAGATATCCTATGCATTAAACCAGAAAAACTGGAGGGAATATAAACTAAAAAGTATAGAAGAGGCTTGAAAACCCATAGAAACTAAAGTGTGCACTGCAGAAAATACAGACAACACACAGGCCTATTCAAAGGTGAGGTAACTCAACAGCCAGAAAAAATTTCTCATTTAGCTCAGGCTAACTAGATGAACAGTTGCTTCATGATTCCTAGGGACTTCTCCAGCTAAACCCCTTGTATTCTCTAGACGTATTTCTAAGTCAAGATTCAGCCCTGAAATTGATACAAAAGGAATTTTATTTAAAAAATGAAGGCTGTGATAGCAAGTGTTTTATAAAAAGTGTTTCTTAAAGTGTATTTTTCATAAAAAGCATATACTACTTGTTCTGAACCATGAACATGCATCAAAATAAGAGACATAAAAGATAAATTATTTCATCAATGCATTTCACAAATAATCAAAAGAATAAGGAAACAATAGATAAACATGTGAAAAAATAAATTCATTGCATTTTGAGCAAAAAGATCCAAAGCAAAAACTGCTTTTCTACCTTGGGTAATTTTCTCATCACTTTCAACCATAAATGCTTGCTTCAATCTTCCAAATGTTGGTGACAACACACAATACCGCAAATGACAGTGCTTGCTAGACAGCAAATTAAAGTTTTGAGGCTAGGGTCATATTCTATCAATATTTCTCTATCTCCACTTCTTGCAAATTATTAATTTTACTCATCTTCACAAATATCAGCTATATTAGGAAACAAACAGAGTAGAACATTATTAAATTCAGTGTAAGAAAATTAAAATGTCTTGTATTTGACGATGAATAAGTTTTTCCTATAATGCTCCCACAATTTTGTATTTACAGAGGTAATAATAATACAAGGTTGGAATAAAAAGTAGCCATTAAATGTTACAATCACTATGTGCATTTAGCTGAACTCAATCCATAAAAAGTTGAGAATCCTTAAATTTTATGCCATTCACCTTGTGGCACTTTTTGAACAAGATTGATTTCATTTTTCCCTAGTAAAAAACCTTTCATGAGACAGTGTATGGCAACACTCTTCACCCAGTTGCATAAGCTAAGTTGACTTTAAACTTAGTTGAATTCATGAAAGCAGCATGTCTGCTATCATGAATCTATTTAAACTATCAACTGATTGTTTAGTGTATAGACAGTACGCTTTTTACGGTCCTTCCGAAACAAAATCCCACTACGATTGTGTAGAGTATAAATAATGAGAGTAATAATCATTGACAACGCAAAATCGAACTCACAGACAATTAGCCATGGAGTTCCACGCGGATATGTTCTTGGGCCTCTCCTATTTCTGATTTTTATCAATGATATTATTAAATCTACATCATTCATCAAATTCATACTTTTTGCTGATGACTACGCTTTTTACGGTCCTTCCGAAACAAAATACCACTACGATTGTGGAGAGTATAAATAATGAACTCCATAAGGTTTCATTGTGGCTTAAAGCTAATAAAATGAGCCTTATTATCAATAAAACAAATTACATTACATTCTCATACAAGAAAAATATATCTCTCCCACGCATTAAAATTGGCGAAGGTGAAATCGAAGAAACCAACTCATGTAAATTTCTGGGCATCATAATAGATAAACATCTGACCTTCAAAAAGCACATCGCCCATATAAGTTCGAAATTATCAAAATCCATCGGAGTCCTAAATAAAGTTAAAAATTTCCAGCCTGAAACAGCTTTGTAAATGCTCTACCGAACGCTCATTTCACCATACTTGCAATACGGAATAGAAGCATGGCACGGAACTGATAAAAATAAAACCAATATAATTTTTACTCTACAAAAAAGAGCCATCAGAGCGGTAAAGAACCTAGAATATAATGCTCACACAAATGATTCATTCAAAAATTTACAAATACTTAAACTCTCGGATCTCTACAAAATCTCCATCTGCAATTTCATTTACAAGACATTAACTAATGATGGCGACAATGGCCTAAAACAATTATTAACTGCGCAAACTGGTCATAACGACCATCTAACGCGAAATAGAAGTAAATTCATGCTTCCTTATTATTCAAAGGCCAGGTCGCAACACAGTATCCTCTTCGTTGGAACTAAAACTTGGAACTCAATACCTGCGAAGATCCGTGAAAGTAATTCTTACAAGGTATTCAAAAGAAATCTTGAGTCTCATTTCTTATCAGAATACTAGTCGTGCAAGATAACCAAATCAAATCCTGCCTCCTACATGTCTGGTCCTAATATTGTAATTTGCCATGGGTAATATCGCCGATTTTCAGTCGTGGAATCGTAATCGAACATAATGTTTATATATAGAACATATGACCTATATTGCACTGAAACATCAATATCGAGTTCATTATCTCGTTGATCAGTCTAATGCGAAACTAGGTTAAGTGAATTAGTTTAAACATTATTGTACACCTTAGAATAATGTGATGGTAGGAAGTCGCTGAACTTTTTCGGGCCCACTGATAGCTATACTCTAGTTTGACCATTGTACTATACTTAAGAAACATTCTACCTCTGTATCACCTGAGGTAAATAAATTGTTTAAATTACAGCTAAACTTATACAAGATTCCAAAGTTACCTTGCTCTACAACTTCTTGAAACGATCATCTTTCTCACACTAGAATTTCAGAAGGTACTTTTTTCAACCCCGTTTATTGCGAAAAATCGCATGGTTTCTTCAAAATTTTCTAGGGATGAAGTTGTCAGTAGCCGGAGATGTCAACGAAGCTGCCCTAGTGTGAGAATAGCCCGCTTAATTATGAATCTTTGAAGCTCTAATGCTAGGCAAGAAAAATTTTCGGTGTTGAAAATGAAGTTTCTGAATTTTCGAAGAAACCATTTAAAAGTATTTGTCCAAGCTTACCAGAAACGAACGCAATTCAGAAAAAACTTGTTAGAGTTAAAAAGAACGATTATCGAAATATATAACACGGATCCTGTAACGTGAACTTGAGGAAATCAAGAGTAATTCACGCAAGCAAGCTTCTGGAACTTCTAAGAAATAAGTTTCATGTAGGCTTTCAATTACGCTAATTTTGTTATTTGCTTTTAGCATAGCATAGCCGTCTGTGAAGAGAACCAGTTTTTGAGATTTCTCCTCTGTCTGTGGTAACCAATAGCCGTCTCGCGAGTGTGACGTCAGCACGGAAGCCAGTTACCTACCAACTACGTTAGAGTGCGCACGCGCTCGCTGAATGCTCTTCCAGCTGTTTAGTTAATCATTCAGTCGTTAATGATTAATTTGGGATTCTAAGACTCCGAAAGATAATAAATTGTGTTTCCTCACTTGAGGACACTTAATAATATCAAAATTACTAGCAAAGATACATTAAGAGTTGAAAACTATGAAGATTACAGGCCCTTTATTATAACAAATTAGAGCGACTTGCACGCGCACCTCACCCTTTGACTTGTGGTGAGGTACTAGTCTTGCTTTGGAAAATGAGAGCCATTGAGAGGAAGGGTTGTAGGGAAGGTGGGTGGAGCAACTTCAGTCAAGCGTCGGTGGTTGGCTCAGAATCGGGCATGGAGCATGCCCGAGTGTTTCAACTTTTGCAGCCAAATTGAGCCCGATCGGAGTGCGCTATGCTCCCTCCATATATCCTAGCTCCATGTGCGTGGCCCACGCAGTAGATCGAGCGTAGCTCCGAAGGGCACGGGGTCAGGGTACCCAAGCGGGCCCACCAGCGTACCTACGAAAGAATCATCCCTTCAGCCTGGGCACGAGTGCTAGTGCTGCGGCCGCCAAACATAAAGCTATGGCGGCGCGAAGCACTAAATGAAGTTACAAGAAAGGCTAGTCTTGTAGTTAAAAAATAATTTATCCTAACTGTCACAAACACCGAAGTGCAGTTAGAACTCTTATTGCTAAGTCAGAAAAAAGAACGAGACCTTGAGCACAATGAACAGTTAGAGCACACTGAACAGTTAGACCACATTGACATTGTGCTCGCAAATACGTAGTTTTCGAGATATTTAACTTTGAAGTTATAGGAACGTCGTATTCAAAATTGAACAAACGGACTCGTAAATGAGCTGAAATACGGTATTGACGTAACGATAGCTGAGTTTAGAATAGTTAAATAAATGGTAAATTTTGAGGATGATTCGGGAATCGATATTTGATTTTTAGGTGTCTTAACATAGGTAATTAGATCGAAATAAACTAGTTTTCTTCTATGCACTTTCCGTCGTAAGTAAGTATTTTCGAGTTATAGCGGTGAATTAGCTACCGCAACTCGAGTGTTTGAAGCGGCAAGTAATTCATTTGGCCCGGCGAATGGCAACGCTGCAATGGCGTCTCGCTTCCGGTTGTCTCGTTATCATAGACGAAACTAAATCTATCGCTCTAACTCGTAAAATATTCATTCGACGAAAAATGTGTATAGAAGGAAAGTAGTTTATTTCGATGTTATTACCATGTTTCAAGCAACAAAAATTCGAAAATCAATGAGTAACTGTTTATTCAAAACTATTCCAAAGAAAATCAAATTATTCGAAAAAAATCTGATGCCTCTGCCGGGCCTCCGTCGAACGACCAAACTAATACTGCTACCGAAAAATCAACAGTGAATCAAATTTGCACACGCGTTGCATACACACTGGACGACTTGAAACGATCGCTCAAATTGGAGCCTGCTTACACTGTAGGTGACGGACACTGTCTCCTCCACGCCGTAACGACGCAGCTTGCTTCACAACAAAAATCGAAATGGAATTATATATCTCTGAAAAAAGCCATCAAAACTGAGAGCTCCAGAAACAAGGACCAGTATGCAAAATTCGTTGACAAGAACAGTGGCAGTTTCGAACAACTCATCGATGAATACATCGATAGAAAAGTCTTCGATCACGCAGTTGGAGACCTCATACCCCAAATTCTTTCTAATGTAACGAGAACACCAATTCACGTATTTGATGAAAGAGACAATGGGATTTGGAAGACGACAATCTCCCC
This sequence comes from Morinoia aosen, assembly GCA_030386875.1. Classification (NCBI taxonomy): domain Eukaryota; kingdom Metazoa; phylum Arthropoda; class Malacostraca; order Amphipoda; family Talitridae; genus Morinoia; species Morinoia aosen. The sequence continues at coordinate 54,009,120 of CM059574.1, read as the reverse complement.
TACATCAAATGCTCTGATAAACTGTCCTCCCGTAAACATACACCGGAAACAGGACCACTATAGCACCCTCTTGAAAATGCGTGATGAAAATCGTGTTGCTCCCTCCCCCATTTTGTGACTAAATAACAGTGATCAAATTGAATATGAAGCTGAAATCACAAACAATGAACGCGGCAATAAAGACCTAGAGACGAATACTAAATGCCCTGCTAGACCTAAAAAATGCAATAACTCCACTAAAGATCTGCCTATTGAGGTAAATAATATCAAAATATTGCACATAAATACTCGCAGCCTCAATGGTAAAATGGATGACGTACGAGTAATGTTGATCACTAACGATATTGATATTTTATGCGTATCTGAAACATGGTTCGATTCACGAGTCGAAAGCTCATATCTCAGCATTACCGGGTACAAATTGTACCGTTATGACGGAGTCAAGAGTAAGAGAGGTAGCGGTTCATGCATTTTCATCAAAGATGTCTACTCTACATCCTTAGTTCCGATAAAAGAAAAATGCGAAGACATAGAAATGGTTTGGCTCAATGTTCAAGTAAACAAACACAAGTCTTTCATTATCGGCAGTCTTTACAGACATCCGTCAGCATCTCTTCGTCCAACATTAGATTTCATTGAAAATACGCTTAGATCAATCTCTGCAGCCAAAAAGTCTTTCTATGTTTTCGGAGATTTTAACGTGGATCTGACAAATAAAAACAATCAGCTAAGCAAGATGCTGCACAGACTTAATCTTTCTCAAATGGTCCAAGAACCAACGCGAATTACCAACACTTCTAAAACTCTTCTTGACCTAGCAATTACCAACAATCCCCAAGCAGTACTCAGCACAGAAATCTTACCGTCCTTTTCTGATCACCATTCGGTAGAATGTCAAATCAATATTGCAAAAGAGAAACAGAAATCTAGTTACATTACATATCGCATGAATAACTACTGCTCCCCGGAAATATTTCAAGAAAAGCTATTAGACAGATGGAGTGAATTTCAAGGCATGGAAAACACCGATGATGTCAATCTACAAGTTTCGCTTTTCAACGAAAATTTCGTATCAGCTCTTAACGAATGCGCACCTTTCACTACGAAGAAAGTTAAGCCAAGAATTTCTAAATGGATAACAGATGAGATAAAACATTTGAGCAGAGCTAAAAGAAATTTGCAGCGTGAGTACAAACTGAATAAATCAGACAGTACGCGTCGAAAATTATATAAAGCTCATGAGAAGATCCTACGAATAAAAGTTAAGGAAGCAAAACGGGACTACTTCCACAAAGAACTCTTGGCGGCAAAACAAAACCCTAAAAGAACTTGGGAAATCATTAGAGAAGTTGCTCAGTATAAAAATTCAGACTGCAAAAGCACTTTTGACAACCCCTCAGAAATGGCTAATGACTTTAACACTTTCTTCTCAAAAGTTGGCGAAGATGTTTTCAATGAAGTATCCAGGACAGTTTCAGACACATCTACAGAGGCAAATCTGAGCGATGTTTCATCCCCAAATAGTAGCAACAAGTGAACACCAAAGCCAGTTAGCGTCATAGAGATACGAAAAATCTTATACTCACTAAAGAATACTAAAGCGACTGGACATGATGGCATAAGCCTCCAACATATAAAAGACAGCTTCCCTGTCACAGCACCCTTTATTCGCTTGATAATAAATACGTCTATAGTCACAAACAAGTTTCCCGATCAATGGAAACTATCCATAATTAAGCCATTACATAAATCTGGTGATATCGACATAGCGTCAAACTACACACCAATCAGTCTCCTGCCTGTTATGTCCAAAATATTAGAAAAAGTAATAACAAACCAGCTCTCGTCTTACATAGACGAGTCACATCTACTGCATCGCAATCAATATGCTTACAGGAGGAATACCAGTACTCAGGACGCCCTGTTAAACATAACAGAAAAAATTTACAATGATATTGACCAAAAAAATTAACTCTCTTACTATTGCTTGATCTCTCCAAAGCTTTCGACAGTGTTGAGAATAAGAAACTTCTACAAAAAATTTCAAACCTCAGAATAGACACTCAGTGGTTTGAAAGCTACCTACGAAACCGCTCTCATGCAGTGTGCTTGAATAGCAAAATGTCATCATTCATGCCAAATAATTTTGGCGTTCCTCAAGGTTCAATCATCGGCCCACTCCTATTTTCAATTTTCATCAACGATTTCCCCACCATGCTGGCAAACACAAAAATCTCAATGTATGCTGATGACGTACAAATTGCCATGACAAGCTCAACAGCGGATTTAACAGAAACACAAGCCAACGCTGAAAACCTTCTGAGAAATCTGAAATTGTGGTATGACCATAATGGCCTCAAACTTAACGCAAGTAAAACGCAATGCATTATTTTTGGATCACAGAATGCGACTGAAAATTTACCACCATTCAAGCTAACATTTGGAGACGATACAATTAAACCAGTCGATAAGGTTAAAAATCTGGGTGTTTGGTAAGACAAAAATATGACTTTCAATTCACTCGTCGAAACAATGTGCAACAAAATTAACGGAACCTTAATGTTCTTTCATCGTATAAAGAACACACTTGACGAAAAATCTAGATTATTAGTGATTCAGTCTTTAGTTTTATCGCGTCTGGACTACTGCAGTCTTGTGTGGGGAGACTTACCTAAATGTCGTCAGGAAGAGTTGCAAAAATGTGTAAACTTCGCCGCCAAAGTGGTATGCAAAGGAAATTTCAATAAATACGATCATGTCACCCCTCTTTTAAGAAAACTCGACTGGATCCCAATACCGAACAGATTCATGATCTAGAAAGCTCGACGAGTATTCTCCTCTCTTTACCTCCCCCAAAGTAATGCAGAGGTGGTAAAATTTTTTCCATCTAATATCCCAAACGAAAGACCAAACCGAAGGAACGATGTTTTAGTCAGTTACCGTTCATCTAACGTGGGACAAAAAGCTCTCTCAGTTTCTGGAGCTTTTTTGTGGAACAAGCTTCCCCAGCATATCAAAAACTCTAAAACTGGAAAAGAATTTAGAGTAAATGTGTCACGTCATTTTGCATCTCTGTCATAGGGCCTGCAGCATCTCGGTGTGAACTTCCAGCTATCAGAAATTTTAATTTTTCCTGAAATTTCTGTTAGAAATTTAGAAACTATTTCATTTTACGTTTGCTAAGCGATTCGTATATTCATCTTACTTATTTCTGTCGACAACAATGAGCACCACAGCCGTCAGTTCAGTGCAGCAGAAGGAACGTTCTTTCCATAATTAGGAGTATTTCCTCATCGTTATTTTGTTATTTCTTTCTCTTTTCTGTATTAATATTTAACGTCCGTATGACAAATATACCATGAAATACATTTTGTGTGTACACCAATAAACAGGTTTATAGATGTGAGGGTTGTGCAAAGTTAATAATGAATTAAATTTTTGGCTAACGTTGTCTCGCTATTTCAAAATCATTCTCGAAGATGTTTTCAATCGATTTTCGGCTGAGCTGGGGGAAAGGGGTAATTTAACCATTGCATTTAGTCTTTTTATTTTTTTCCGTGCGTTCAGCGCACACTAGCACTGAACTTTCAAATCGGAAAAAAACTCTAAATTTCTGTAATTAAAATTATCATTTTGGATCAAGGCCTAATCTTCCTATATGTGCCAATTTTGTGAATATTCTCCACTCAGATGTGATATCCGGCCACAATGTTACTCCATTTTATCCCACGTACACATGTCCGTATAATGCTGAAGAGTTGTGTTGCTTCTTGACTATAACCTGATTTTTCTTAAAAATTTCTGTGAAGAAATTAAAAACCAGCTCATCAGCTCATTTTCATGTTTTTCGAAGTCTTCTCTTCTTTTTAGTTTTTTTTATGCGAAAAATTTCTTAGGATTACAGTGAGCTCAGCTGTCATTTTCTGTGTAGTAGATGGTAGGTTGCTTCTATCTTTTATCTTATATATGTATTTTTTTTCTAATATTTTATTTTCAATAAGTATATATATTAATATGTATGTGTACGTGTGTAGGTATATATATGTATCTACATAAATAGATATACATGTTTCTATTTCATTTCTTTACGCAAAAACCATTCGGTTAATAAATTTTATTGCAACAGCGAAATGATTCAAAAATAGATCTATCACTTCCCCAGAGGGCGTTTCTGTGAATCGGATTAATGTCATATATAATTAATGAAATAAAGTGCAATTTGAGCATATGAATCGTAGTAAAATTATCTTTCTGTCCGTATGTTGTACAAGCTTTGAATTTTGATATTGAATATATGTTTGTTTACCCATTTCTACCAATATTTTATAGATATTTGTCAATCATGAGTGGTAACCGGCTTACACTGTATCTCTATTTTATCCCATGTACCCATGTCCGCACGATGTGGTGAATATCGAGAAGATATGAAATATGTTTTTGATGGTGATAGGGCTTTGCATATTTTTAGGGCATATTTTTCATTTCTCATTCAACTACCCTTGATAGAGATAAACTATTGGCAAGCCACGTGTGGTTTGTCTATTAGTACGCCTCGTATATTTTGTCTATTAATATGCCTCGTATGGTCTATCTATTTTGTACACCTTGCTTGTCTATTAGTACACCTCGTATAGTTTGCCTATTATTATTATGTCTCGTATGGCTTATCTATTTGTACACCTCGGATGGTTTGTCAATAAGTACTCCTAGTATAGAACTTTTGTTAGACTACTAGCACACCACGAATGGTTTGTCTATTAGTACGCCTCGTATATTTTGTCAATTAATATGCCTCGTATGGTCTATCTACTTGTACACCTCTGACAGTTTGTCTATAGTACACCTCGTATAGTTTGTCTATTACTATGCCTCGTATGGCTTATCTACTTGTACACCTCGGATGGTTTGTCAATTAGTACTCCTCGTATGGAATATTTGTTTTAGGATGCCCTATATTTAAGAAACTATTAAAAGCCAATATGTTGGCATGTATCTCATGTGACAACTTGGAAATAAACATTTTTTCTATTCAAACATTTTTTTTTATCCGAGCGCATTCGTCATCAAAGACGAAACTAAACCTATTGCTATAATTCGTAAAATAATCATTTACGACGGAAAGTGCATAGAAGAAGACTTGTTTATTTCGATCTAATTTACTATGTTTTACGATTCGAAAAGTGGATAATCGATTCCAGAATCATCCTCAACATTAACCAAATAAACAAACCTAAGTAAACCTAAAATAACTTCATTTAGCCATACCGACACCGATGGTTTTTTTCCCGCCAATGTGACTGCCCAATGTGCGCATGTTTCGTATCCAGCATACACTGGAAGACCCATATCGAAACTGCCGTTAATGCTATTCTTACCTGAACATCATTGATGCAATATCTCGATAACTAAGCATTTGCGAACACAACGTCATTCATGTATTATCTATTTTACACATCTGTATCAAATTTCATAAAGAACAGTCCAATACTAAAAACATTTTGTGATGGGTTATAAGGTATACATTTATACGCCGGATAATTCCTGTTTAGCCCTTTGGGTACTGATGGTTCTCCAGTGCCAAGATGACTAGTGCTTCTAGTTTAGGGCATTTAATATAATTTTTCAAGTAATTCAACTAGTTAGGGTATATTTAAAAGCAAATAACAAAATTAGCGGAATTGAAAGCCTACATGAAACTTATTTCTTAGAAGTTCCAGATGCTTGCTTGCGTGAATTACTCTTGATTTCCTCAAGTTCACGTTACAGGATCCATGTTACATATTTCGATAATCTTTCTTTTTAACTCTAACAAGTTTTTTCTGAATTGGGTTCGTTTCTGGTAAGCTTGGACAAATACTTTGAAATGGTTTCTTCGAAAATTCAGAAACTTCATTTTCAACACCGAAAATTTTTCTTGCCTAGCATTAGAGCTTCAAAGATTCATAATTAAGCGGGCTATTCTCACACTAGGGCAGCTTCGTTGACATCTCCGGCTACTGACAACTTCATCCCTAGAAAATTTTGAAGAAACCATTTGATTTTTCGCAATAAACGGGGTTGAAAAAAGTACCTTCTGAAATTCTAGTGTGAGAAAGATGATCGTTTCAAGAAGTTGTAGAGCAAGGTAACTTTGGAGTCTTGTATAAGTTTAGCTGTAATTTAAACAATTTATTTACCTCAGGTGATACAGAGGTAGAATGTTTCTTAAGTATAGTACAATGGTCAAACTAGAGTATAGCTATCAGTGGGCCCGATAAAGTTCAGCGACTTCCTACCATCACATTATTCTAAGGTGTACAATAATGTTTAAACTAATTCACTTAACCTAGTTTTGCATTAGACTGATCAACGAGATAATGAACTCGATATTGATGTTTCAGTGCAATGTTGGTCATATGTTCTATATATAAACAGTGTGTAAGATTACGATTCCACGACTGAAAATCGGCGATATTACCCATGGCAAATTACAATATTAGGACCAGACATGTAGGAGGCAGGATTTGATTTGGTTATCTTGCACGACTAGTATTCTGATAAGAAATGAGACTCAAGATTTCTTTTGAATACCTTGTAAGAATTACTTTCACGGACCTTTGCAGGTATTGAGTTCCAAGTTTTAGTTCCAACAAAGAGGATACTGTGTTGCGACCTGGCCTTTGAATAATAGGGAAGCATGAATTTACTTCTATTTCGCGTTAGATGGTCGTTATGACCAGTTTGCGCAGTTAAAAATTGTTTTAGGCTATTGTCGCCATCATTAGTTAATGTCTTGTAAATGAAATTGCAGATGGAGATTTTGTAGAGATCCGAGATTTTAAGTATTTGTAAATTTTTGAATGAATCATTTGTGTGAGCATTATATTCTAGGTTCTTTACCGCTCTGATGGCTCTTTTTTGTAGAGTAAAAATTATATTGGTTTTATTTTTATCAGTTCCGTGCCATGCTTCTATTCCGTATTGCAGGTATGGTGAAATGAGCGTTCGGTAGAGCATTTACAAAGCTGTTTCAGGCTGAAAATTTTTAACTTTATTTAGGGCTTCGATGGATTTTGATAATTTCGAACTTATATGGGCGATGTGCTTTTTGAAGGTCAGATGTTTATCTATTATGATGCCCAGAAATTTACATGAGTTGGTTTCTTCGATTTCACCTTCGCCAATTTTAATGCGTGGGAGAGATATATTTTTCTTGTATGAGAATGTAATGTAATTTGTATTATTGATAATAAGGCTTATTTTATTAGCTTTAAGCCACAATGAAACCTTATGGAGTTCATTATTTATACTCTCCACACTCGTATTGGGATTTTGTTTCGGAAGGACCGTAAAAAGCGTACTGTCATCAGCAAAAAGTATGAATTTGATGAATGATGTAGATTTAATAATATCATTGATAAAAATCAGAAATAGGAGAGGCCCAAGAACATATCTGCGTGGAACTCCATGGCTAATTGTCTGTGAGTCCGATTTTGCGTTGTCAATGACACCGTATTGCTTCCGATTTGTTAGGTATGATATGAACCAATCCTGGGCAACCCCACGAATGCCATAACAGTGTAGTTTCGAGAGTAATGTGTTATGGTCAACACAATCGAATGCTTTTCGAAAGTCAAGAAATACAGAGAAGACAGGCTTTCCGTTATCTATATTATAATAAAGGAATTGTAAGTGATTTAATATTGCCTGTGTTGATTTTTTACAGCGAAAACCGTTCTGTTTTTCATAGAGAAATGATTTTTGTTCAAAATAAGAGTACACTTTTTATACACAATTTTCTCGAATACCTTACTAATAATTGGTAACACGGAGATAGGTCGATATTAGTTTACACAGGTTTTTTTCACCATTTTTAAAGATAGGGGTTACTCTAGCAACTTTAAGGCATTTCGGGAAAGTGCCTAGTAAGAGAGACGTTAATAATATTTGATATCAGCGGGTCTACAATGTCACCAATAACTTTAAGTACTTTAGTCGGAAACGTTTGTAACCCACTCGGTTCATTTTTCGTGTGGTTTGTGCACTTAATTACATCGGAGGAGTTTGTAGGCGTAAAGAAAAAGGAGTTGGGTTCTCGAATGTGATCCATAAATTCCAGATGATCAGTAGGTTCACTTGGAATACCATCAGCTATAGTTTTCCCTACGTTTACGAAGAAGTTAAAGAGATTAGCAATTTCTTTCTTCTCATGGTATTTTACATTATCTTGAATAACAAATTCAATTTTCTTTTTATCGGCATTATTTGGTTTACAGCAAGAGTTAAGGAGGCGCCAAGTCTTTTTAAAGTCAGTTTTGAATCGAGTAAACTTGAGCGTAAATTAGTTCTTTTTTTATATTCTTATGTGGTTTGTTACATAGTTTCTGAATCGGTTATACGTTTCTCTAGATATTCGTCCTTCGCAAAGGAGGGCTAGGTACGCTTGGCGTTTCTTTATATTTATCACGATGTCTCTAGTAATCCAGGGCTTTTGTTTATTTTTCGGGGTAACTGTACGAGTTACAATTGGGCAAGAATGATTGTATGCGGTCATTTCAGTTTCAGTCAACTTTACTACTGCTTCATCAATGCTCGTAGCATTATTGTTTTGTTGAGAGATGTGAAATGTAGGCATTGATTCTTCTAGAACAATGCGCATTTCTTCAAGATTTTATTCGTTTATTTTACGATTCGAGTAAGTTTCAGCCCGTGCCTTGGTGCAAGCAATATAGACATTTTTCTTAATAAGAAAAACTGGGAAGTGATCTGATAAGTCAGAAGTAATCATTCCAGCAAGAAAATCACTTGGGTCTGTCATAAAGATATTGTCAAGCAGCGTAGCACACTCTGAGGTTATTCGTGTAGGCTTTGTGATGATCGGAAGGAAAGATTTAGAATGAAATGCATTTAGGAAATTAGAGATTGGTTCATAGCTTTCATGTTTCAGTAAATCATAATTGAAGTCACCGCATATTATTATGTCATTGTAGAAGGACCTGTTGAATTGAGAAATATTACGATTAAGTTCATTACGGAAGGATACAGGACAGGCTGTAGGAGGCCTATACACCGTTCCAAGCACAATTCGCTTGCCATCTCTAGACAGTTCTACGAATAGTGATTCTATATGATCCTGATTCATTGTTGCACTTGCTATGATTCTCGAGTCTATGTGCTTAGATATGTATGTACTGATGCCCCTGCTTCGCTTGTTTTTTCGTAGCGAATGGTACCTATGATAATTTTCAAATTTAATCATGTCTTTGGTCGAGTCATTGGCCAGCTTTCGGTGAAGCTAATCATATGTAGGTTATACTTAAGTTCAGTAATAGTACATTGTATCTCTTCCAATTTTGGATAGAGTGACCTACAGTTCCAACATAGCAGCGAAAAATCCGGCCGAGTTATTCGTATAGTTTCGCTAAATTTTGATATATCAGTATATCTGCAGTTTTCAGAGTCGTTTAGGTTTGGAAATATTCTGTTCAAGTGATTGAGATCTGGGTCAATTCTTTCTAATATATCAGCGTGATCAGTCATTCAAAATAAGTATACAGTAGGCAGTAAGTACTATTGTATAACTTGAAACGAAATACAGAGTCAAGAAAAAAAGATATTCCTATTTAAAAACTAGCTTATAAAGTACAGAAAAGAGTAAAAAATCTAGCGCGATTTCGTGAGTACACACAATACTCAGCCCATGAGCGAATAATATTGGAGTTCAATATACAAAATTAGTGCGCACAAATTGCTGGAAGCGTTGTTACTAAGTTCACATACAACAGGTAATAAGTTTCGAAAATTTTAGCGACAATGATATATCTAATCAGCGAATAAGGTTTATACATAATAATAATTTGATTGGTAAGAATTACATACAATTTTGAGGAAAAGCGAACAAGGTGGATATCAATATTCCATTATAACATTGGTAGGTATAAATTGCTGATGGTGTTGCAAGTTCACATACAGCTGTCATAAATTTTCATATATATCTGTCATACAATTGTCAAAATTGAGGTGAAGCTGATGGATTTATCTATTGAAAGTTGGAACTGATTCATGACATGAAATTATGCAGTTTGAAGTTTTAGTGCAGAGTTATAGAATTTTAGGCGTTATTGACATACGAGTATATAATTTGACACACTTACATGTTTCGATACCTAATTCAGGTGATCATACAAAATCTCTTTCGATGATATGTCCAGTTGCAGCATTAGGTATTGGTCGAGATCTTCTGGCGGGCTAATCTGTCGTCTTGAATCCGTTTGTCCAGGGGTGGAAGCGAAGATGTTTCCGTCGTGGGTCCTCGGTATTCCTATTTTCTCCGGGAATTTTTTTCTGGCTACTCTCAAGGTGTACATGATCTTGGCTCGTGAAGGTATTAGGTATTAATTTATGGAGAACTTTGGTTTATTTACTCGGCAGGCGGAGAGAATTTCGCGTTTCTTGTTGTAATGTTTAAGTTCGAAAGCGATGTTTCTTTGATTCTCGTCTCCAGTTAGTGGTTTTCTTCCCATTCTGTTAGCTGACGTGATGTCAGCATCACTCAGGTCGATGTTGATGTCCTTCAGAATTTTGCAGACTGTTTCTTTGCAATTTTCGTTGGTGTGTGATTGAGGTAGTTCCCCCCCCCCAGAAATGACGAGAGTACATTTTCTATCTTCCAGGTCTCGGCGCTGATCATTTTTCTCCAAGCGATCGAGACGCGCCTCTAGGCTATTTATTTTCTCATTCTTTTCTTCAAGAATTTTCTTGTGTTCTGCTTCTTTTCCTGCTATTGTTTCAGATAGTGTTTTGATGACGCTTATTTCGGTTAGCATTTTTTATATTTCACTATTAAATTTAGTCATCACTGAGTCGAAGTATTTTATTAGGACAGAAACCACTTCCTTTCCGTCTTTCGTTAAGCTAGACAAATCAGGATATGGAGCAAACTTTGGTTGAAACTCACAGCTGTTGTTGCTGCTGTTGTTGGTGCTGCGTCGTTTGTTAGGCGCCATCTTGAAGATTGAAGGGGTTCGGTTCCTTGTGTAGATGAGGGTTGAACACTTTAACACTCTTCTTGAGGGTATATTGTACTTTTTAGTTTGATAATTGATTTATGGTGGGTTTAGATCACATTAGAATCCTCATGGCGAGAGTGGGTACTCATTCAGGTTAGGAGTTCATTCTTTCTAGCCAATAGTGGCACTTTGTTTTAGAGCAAGGACAGTTCACACCCACACTGCGCGACGTCACTGAGGACACAACATAGAAGGGAGATGTTTCAACTCGTGAAATTCATAGCCTAGAAGAAAATTACCGCTGGGAGGTTCGCATAGCAGGCGGTATCCCACCTTTTAAGATTAGAAACCACACCAGCTCAATTCAGGAATAATTTAAATAATGATCATAAAGATCTTAAATGACAGCGCCTAAATTCAGGTCGCAACCCATAAATTTAAAGCAAGTTTATTTTCAAGATTCAATGTAGTAGGCCGTAGCCTTACTACAGTTTAATATAACAGGCCGAAGCCCATATAATTTCAATAGACCGAACACCTTCAACACGTTAAAGGCAGGGCCCGGGTCTATTTTCAGATTATGGTCATTTTTCAATTTATAATTTCATCTTATAGAGATTTTTCTTGCGCATTCAACGATATAATTGGCTTTCAAGTACGTCAATTGGTTAGTCTTCTGGGCGGGGTAAAAGACGCGCACTAGTGTGACCTTGGGGTGCGCCAATGGATGGGTGACCTCCCTCTTCCCCCCCATTAAGAGCCAGTATTGAGTGTTTCTCTACTGGAATAGCAAGAGAGTTCATTCATGGCCTAACTTGAAATGCTTTCGTACTCAAACGAAACATCTATTACTCAGTGAAAAATCATGATGGTGTAATTGAGTGTTTGTTTTGAGTCCGGCTGCTGAGTCATCAGCTAATTAGCTGGCTATGTGAACATAAACGCCTCCCGGAGTTTTGAAGCTACAGGAATGGCAATTATATCAATCGAAAGGGCTTAAAAAGAACTACAAAGCAATACAGATTTTTGAAAAAAAATTTAGTCAGCATTGAAAAAAAAATTGTTAAAAAATTAACCCTGTTCTGAAACTTATATTTATTGACTTTTGAAATGGATCCTTACCCACTGTTTTGAAGGTACATAAGAAGGTACAGAATCACTGATAAGACTCATTTAAAAAATTAGTACAGAACGAAAATTTTTTTTTTTTGGAAAAATAGCTTTTTTGAATACTCACCCTCTTGATTTTTGAAAACCTACTCCTCCCACAGTTTTGAAGGTACAGAGATGGCGAGCATACCAATCAATAGCGATTGAAAAGGAAAATAGATCCGGTGCAAAAGTTTTTTTAAATTTCTATTCACCTTGAAAATTAGAGGCAAATTATTCAAAAAAGTGGAAAAAGAGGTCATTTTTGGGGAAAAAAATTCTCAAAATTCAAAAAATCAAATAATCGAAAAACTTTTGCACCGGATCTCTAGACAAGACAATTTGCTATCTAGAGAATATTTTCTGAGTTCTGTGAGTTGAAAATTGTAGGAGTAGTAGGATTTTCTGCAACACATGTTTTTTCATGTTTTAAAAAAAAATTTTTTATTCACGTATGGTTACGAAAAATTCGCACAAATCAAAAATGTTATTAATAAAAATTTACATCGACGGTAGATATCTCAGAAAAATCCACCGAGAACTTACAGACTTTTTTTTACACCGAACCGTCCCCTTAAGTGCGGCGTGACCCACCGGTGGTCATTTAGGTGATTTTCATAATGCTGCTGGCCGACCAGCAGTCACGGACTCAATTTTTATAAATACTAAATGAAAGTTAAATGAAGGCTTGATCCAGTCAATGTTTGCTATTTTTAAAATTTATCACTACAATTGAGTCTAAATTTGAGCTGGATATTGAACTTCAGTTTAACCCGCCGCACTTGAAGTGTTAAGAATATAAAATTTAAAACCCGAACAAAAGTTTTAATGAAAGAAAATCACATTCAAACAAACTTAAAAAGAGTTAAAAGATGAAAGTAGCAGCAAGAACATAGGAGGTCGAGGGTCAGTGGCAGATCACGGCAGAGAGACGTTACTAGCAACCATCACAAGAGCCTGTCCACAAAGCCAATCGGCCACACAACCATCTCACGGGATAGCAAGAGAAGGAGCCGAACAGCACACTGAATATCAAAAACTAGGACCATCCGGACACACCGCCCGAACCCCGATGAAATCGGCAAAAAAAATCCCACCGGCCCACAGTACAAGCTCAAAATAAAAAGCCACGCGAGGCGTATGTGGGAAAAATTTCCCACACTGTTTTCAGCACTACACCAAGAGGGTAAGTTGATTGTTTTAAATTTTTATCTTCTAGCGGAACTATATCGCCAGATTTCAGGAGTTTATGTTTTACGTGTTTAACTGGTTTGTCAGTAGCTTGGTGAACTAAGGTTGCCAAAATTTATGAGTGATAGATTTCATTTAAATCAGTGGGAGCACGGAACAAAGTCGAATAGTAGTCTGTGAAATCCTAGAGAAACTTTGGTTCAGTTAGGATATACTTTCATGTTTAAATTTTTGGGATAAGTTGTACATATTTCCCTATTTTTTTTGTTTGAACTAAATTGTGAGCTTATAAATTGTGTTCAGGCGCATTCCAGCGGTACAGATGGGTCGCTCCAACATGTGTGTTATAGGCCTGAATGTTTGCACTCGAGTCTAGGGCTAATGTTTGCTTTGTAATCAGACCTCGAGAGCCCGAACAGAGGGGCAGTGTGTGTAACCGCATGAGCAAAATTTATTGCTGACCCATAGGCCCAGTCCAGTGTAGAGTCGTGGGAAGCTTCGTTCGTCGAACACTTTGGGTAAGAGGAAAATCCACGAGGGACTGACAGTGACAGATCGCTGTACTTAAGATACACAGTAACCATAGCAACGATTTCTGACTTCAAGATTGACTCCTAAAAGAGGGCGGGATAAGTCGAGTTCTTGTCACAGCGAGTAAGGTGCAGGCGAGCACCAGAACAGCCAATTGGAATGGAGTAGGCGTGTATTTTGGAAATGCGGGAGAAGTACTATTGGTCACGTATTGGGAAGAGGGCAGCCCTCAAAGAACACTCTAGGTAGCGTGGGGAACAAGAGTTAGTAAGTTTTTGCGAGCCTCTCGATGAGGTGCGTCGTGACTAGGTGTTAACTTAAAATGTCATACGCTGAAAACTAAGTGAGAAGTGAAACTTGTCAAGATATATTTTTGGAATCAATAGATTAAAATTTTACATCTATATTTGCAGAGGGAAGAAGGTCCCTTATCGTGGAGGTCGTTTAGAAGAAAAATTTAGTTGCTTCGTCAGGGCGGGTAAGACTCGTTCTTTTGTTACCATAGATACCGTTGGAAACAATAGGTTCATATACATGAAAAAGAAAATTGGTGCAGTTGAATTAAAAGTGGAATATGTACATATATATGAAAAGAAAATTATAAAATCAAAGTAATAGGCAAATTTTGTTGTCCTACAGGAGGGCGGTTCCTTTTGTTTGCAAGTTCGATCTCTCCATAAAAACGTCGAAAGACATTATTTGCACTGTGTATGAAACAGGGATTTGAACTGAAGCTGCTCTTGGGCGAATGAATTTATGAGCCGAGGCTAATAACCATCTGCTGCGCCGCTGGAGTGCGCCCCCGACAGCTAGGCATTAATCTTTATGTGTTCGGTGTGTAGTTAACTTAAAGAAATTGACCGGTCAATTGATAGAGCAGCATTTGTTAACTTGTATAACTTACAGTGCTTGTGATTTACTGTTAATGTTTTGTAGCAGGGTGTTTAATTATAAAATTTTCTTTGGCATTTCACTTGCGTTTGAAAAAAACCGTTAACGCCAGCATCACATTTCACCGAGGCAAACGTAGCGCACAGAAACGCGCTGATGTAAGTCGGGTCTCTAATCATCGGTGAGTACTAAGTTAGTATAATTGAGCTGATAGGTCGATTTTTCGGCTTGTTAGTATATGTACTTGTTGTTTGTTTAACTTAATGACTGTGTTCTTTTATATTCCCTAGCATTCCTTGTGTATTGTGTCATTTTAGAGGTATGCCAATCCCTCAATTCCGAGAACCTGATTTCCTTACTAAAGCAATTTAGTAAGAGGTGGGACCAAATCTCGTGACAGTTCAAAGTTGGGATCATGTGTGGAAATAGATTGAAGAGTAGGCAAAATATTTACCGAAGGATGCTCGTAACCGTGAATCAGCATTTCTGGTGTTATAGGAGAGACATTTTCAAGATTAGAACGTAAAGCTTCTTTGAACGAGATCGGTCTCCGCTTAACAATGTGCGGGTTTTGCAATTAAGAATTGGAAATCAAACATGGTTAAAATATTTTTTTCAGTAGCTTTGAAGATTAGTCTCTTGCAGGCCTTGACACAGCATTCGATGAGCGAGCCTTAACACTGTTGCCCTTGCAATACTGTGGTAATGTTGTTTCTCTGATGCCATGCTTCTCTAGGTAGGCTTGAGTCTCATGGTCATCCAGAAAAGATCTTATTGTATTAAAATCTGATGAAATCTAACTGCCGAAATCAGTTGTGCAGCTTCTGAACATTCCATATTCATAGACATGCAATTGTAAAGCTTTTAGGATGTCCTGTGCATCTGCACTCAAGCAAACTTTCATGTTTATTGCCCTACTCCAGAGACAGGTCAACATTAAGATCCACACCTTTTGTTTTTTGCCTTGAATTTACTAGTGTAAGGGTCCATATAGTCTAGGAACACGGAAGAAAACAGTTTGGCGGGTGGAGAGACTCTGAAGTTGCGATAAGGACTCCCGTTTAATTTTACTAGTCGTTCATTTACTCTACGGCAAATGATGTATTGTTTCAGAACTTTCCTAAGTTCAGAAAATAGGTGGATGAAAAATAATTTCTCAATTCGTGCAGGAGTGAGTAGACACCGGAGTGGCCAATTGCGACATGAGCGTCTGCAATGATCAGCTTAGTGATTGATTGATTGTTTGTGGTCGCTTTTCCACCAGGGTCGCCAGCTAATAGCAAATGTGGACCCCTCCGCTTTCGCGAAGCATTTACAAAAAAACAACATGGATTTAGAATGGGAGTACAGCCTAGTTCCCAGTGGGTTTCAGCTGCCCACCCTCCAATAGCCAAGTGCCTTACCCATGCTGTAACCCTGGGCTACCAGCGCAGGAGTATTAGTAGTAGTAACATGGGTTTGCTATCGCTTCAGTTATTCGAACTATATCGCACCAAAAGTCACATATTTTAACCAGTATCAGCTTTTCCAATTTACCAAATAAGACGAACATCAACATTATATGATCATCAAAAATTATGTAATCATGAATATAATTACAACTCAAGGTTACAATTGTCTTCCCATTGAAATTTTGTACATACTACAGTACATTTAAACACACTTGGCAGCCAAACCCGTTAGGGGGTTTCAGCTGCCCACCCATTTATGGCCGGACGCCTTACCCACGCTGAAACCCCCCGGAGGTACCAACGTAGCGCGCCCGGCCATATTGCAGTTTCTCCACCCTAATTGCCAGGTGCTCATATAGAGTTCTGAAGTCCTATACTGCATAGGAACGCCAGTATTTCTGTCAGGGGGCCACCATCGCACAGTAGGTGCTGAATGGTTGCTCGGGTGTTTGGATTCCTGAAGATTTGGATATCAGTAGTTCTGGCTTCAGCGAGGTTGGGGCAGTTGACGAGAATATGTGGGACCGTCAAAGTTGCTTCATCACACAGTGGGCAGCCCGGAGGGGCCTCTTCAACGTCCTGGTTCATGAGATAGTTATGTGTAATCCACGTGTGGCCGGTTCTCAGCCTGTTGATGATCAGCTCATATTTGCGCTACAGTTTCTGTTTTTTCCATGGTCCTGGGGTCGGTCGTATGCTGCGGAGAATGCCTCTGCCCCGTCGCCAGGCCTCACTCCATATTTCGTTCATTTTTTGATCTATGGTCGGATACCAGTCTGTGTAGCAGACAGGTAAGAATTCGGGGGTGGCTAGGGCTACTGCCCTCACTGCACGGTCAGCTTGTTCATTTTGAGCAATAACTAAATGAGACGGTACCCAACAGAAGGATACGTTTTTGTTTTTTTGATGAAGGTCATGTAATCTGTGCTGCAGTTTTCTCGACATTGGGTGTCTGGTGAGCTTGTCACGGATGCTGAGCAGAGAGCTCAGTGAGTCGGTCAAAATTGTGTAGTCACTTTGAGAAGGTTGTTCTTGAATGATGTTCAGAGCCAGATGTTTGGCCTGAAGCTCCGCACTGAAGATGGAGGCGATGTGCGGGAGCGCGACCCGGCGAATTACATCTCCGCAGACAGCAGCGGCGCCAACCCCATGGTCCCTCTTCGAACCGTTGGTGGAGATGAGGGTGTTATTTGAGTAATTTTCATGAACAATTTTGTTGAACTCCAGTTGATATCCGATTGGCGGGGTTAGCTCTTTTCTGTATTCTTTAAGTTTTAGGTTGACGTCTGCAGGGAGTGTTTTCCAACTAGGCGTTGTAACGCTGAGTAATCGGTGATAAAAGTCAGTCCTAACAAACCTTCTTTCGATTGCTAGTTTGTCTATCAGCGTGTTGGTTCTTATTGCAAGCGTTGGGGTAATATGCTTGTTATTGAACAGGCGTTTATCTGTGGGGGGATGACCATCTTGTAAGCAGGAATATTGAGCTGACTTTTGGTTTTGTTGTAGTATTTAAGTGATAGGCTGTGTCTCCGGAGGTGTAGCGGCATTTCATTCGCTATAATTTGTAGGGATGGTATAGGCGTTGACTTAAGTACTCCAGTGGCAATTCTGAGGCATTCATTGGCTATGGTGTCGATGTCCTTGAGGGTGCTGTTGCAAGCAGAATCATAAACAATGCATCCGTAATCTATTTTAGACCTGATAAATATCTTGTACAAGTGCATCAAGATGTGCTGATCGGCGCCCCATTCATGCGAGGAGACGGATCTTAGCACATTGATCATCTTATTGCAGCTGTCCATCATTTTTGTTATGTGGGGTTTCCAAGTTAGTTTCTTATCCCACCATAGGCCCAAGAATTTGCATTCGTTAGTGTACGCAATGGTTTCTCCGTTCATGTTCAATAATGGATCTGGGAATAAGCCCGGCAGGAGGCTAAAGTGCAGGGCCTTAGTTTTGCCTGGGGAGAATGAGAAGGCGTTGTTGTTGGTCCACTCGGTGACTTGGTCGATGCAGTTCTGCAGTTGGGTTTGGATGATGTTCACATCCCTGTGACGGTAGGCGATCTGCAAGTCGTCCATAAACAGCGAGGCGTGAAGTCTAGGGTCTTGAGGTAGAATGTGAACTATTTGATTTATTTTCAATGCAAATAGGGTCACTGATAACACGCCTCGTTGGAGAACACCTTCCTCTTGATGATAGGGGTTAGAGAGGCACTGGTTGATTAAGACTTGGAAAGTACGGTTACTTAAAAATTGTTTGATGTACGGGGGTAATTTACCTCTTAGACCCATCGAGTGGAGGTCTTTCATTATGCCATGTTTACACGCGGTATCATAGGATTTTTTGAGGTCGAAGAACACGCTGATGCAATGTTCGTCTCGTACAAATGCTTGGCGTACAAATGATTCTAATCTGACGAGGTGATCTACGGTTGATCTGCTTCGACGGCCGCCTCACTGGATGTTAGTGAGGAAGCCGCGCATTTCGCAGACCTCGTAGAGGCAGTTATTTATCATCCGCTCCATGGTCTTGCACAGACAACTGGTCAGAGCGATTGGGCGGTAGTTTTCAGGTGCTGAAGGTGATTTGTTTGGTTTCGGTAATGGAATGACTATGGCTGTGCGCCATTCATCGGGGAAGAAACTGTCGTTCCAGAATTTATTGAATAGGTTTACAAGGTGCTGTTTGGCATTATCAGGCATATTTTTTCTCATTAGATAGTTTATTTGGTGCGGACCAGGGGCCGAGTGTTTGACGTTGGATGATGCAGTGTTTAGTTCCTGCAGTGTGAAGGTTGAATTACATGGTGTTTTTTTACTCTGAACAAACTTCGAACTTAGGTACAAAAACTCAAAATAAATCGATTTTCATGAATGACAAAATGTCCAAAACTCATAAGTTTTCGAGTTATGGCGTCGCAAAGCATGCTTAGAAGTGCATGTTATAACTGGGCCGCACACCAATTGTTATTTAAAGTTGTTAGTTTTCGAGAAAGTCATATACAATTAAAGCATTTTTTCTCATTTCATTATGGGTTATCCATTCCATGTAATCAAGGACAAGATTTCAAGATGCAATGTGAAACTGAAATAATGAAATAAAATTTATTATTAACAATCTACATTACTGGAACGCACGTGTTGCAGTATCAGTTCACCATTTGTTGACACGCCGTTGCATTGTGACCATGGAAAGATTTACCAATGCTGAGAAGGCAGACATGCATTTGATTTATGGAGCTGCAGGCGGAAATGGTAGGCTCGCTCTGAGGATGTACAGAGAAAGGTTTCCTAGGCGCGAAGTGCCTGATTTCCGGTATTTTGCTACTCTGCATACGAGATTGCGTGACACCGGCAGCTTCAACGTTAACAGAGGGAATGCTGGGCGCGGCCATCATCCACAGGAGGATTGAATTGTGGAATACTTTGAGCAACATCCACGAATCAGCACTCGTGCAGCTGCTCAACGTCTTGGCTTGCGAAACCATGCTACTGTGTGGAGGGCACTACATCGTCAGCAAGTACATCCGTACCATTTCTAAAGAGTGCAAGGGCTCATGCCAGGTGATTTTGAACCTCGTATGCTTTTTTGCCAGTGATTAATGCAACAGGAAAGAATGAATCGCGGGTTCTCAAAACTTATTCTCCTCACAGATGAAGCTTATTTCTGTCGTGATGGGGTTTTCAACCGTCACAATAATCATTACTGGGCTGGAAATAACCCTCATGTTATTCAGCCTAATAGTCACCAGCACAGATTTAGTGTCAACGTGTGGGCAGGCATTATTGGCAATAATTTAATTGGTCCGTACCTATTACCTTCTCCTCTCACGGGACCTGCGTACACCATCTTCCTACGCGAAGTTTTGCCTGGAACACTGGAGGACGTGCCCTTGGAGACACGCAGGCGAATGTGGTTCCAGCATGACGGAGCGCCAGCACATTACTTTCGTGAAACACGCCTGTTCCTGGATAAAAAATTTCAAAACCGATGGTTTGGCAGAGTTGCTCCTGTAGCATGGCCAGCTAGGTCGCCTGATTTGACGCCACTGGATTTCTTCTTGTGGGGAACCATGAAGGACCTCGTGTATGCCACTCCTGTTGAATCGGAACAGGATCTCGTTGGACGCATTGTGGACTCAGCTGGCCGTATTACAGAAATGCCTGGCGTGTTCCAATCTGTAAGGCGCTCACTGGCTGTTAGATGTCGTAAATGTGTTGAAGTTCATGGAGGCCATTTCGAGTAACTGTTGTAATAAAACTGTATTCAAGTTTGTTCTTGCGTTAAGGAGAGCGTCCCCCATACGGACTTTTTTCTTTATTATTGAACCTAGAACAATGAAATTTGATATACTGATAGGAAATTGAATTTGGAATCGTTTTTGCTTAGAGCAAAAGTTCAATTTTCTTGAAAAGAAAATGGGAAATCGAAGAAAACGAAGTTTGAAGGGGGGGGTTTCAAAAATCTTCTCCTCCTACAGTTTTTGAGCTACAGTGATGATTTTGGTATCAATGAATGCGGAAAGACACGGGCTTTTATGGATGCTAAAATTCATTCCAAAATTATTTATTGCTCAAGAGTTATGAAGTCATAAATTTTAACATTTCCGAAAAAGGGCATTTCTTTCCTATTTTTACACTTTTTCATATTGAAAATGTGAATTTGAGGAAACGAATTTTAGCATCCATAAAAGCCCACGTCTTCCCGCGTTTAATGATACCAAAACCATCACTGTAGCTCAAAAACTGTAGGAGGAGAAGCATTTTGAAACCCCGAAAACCATTGTTTACATTATAAGCAAAACAAAGAAACATAAACAATACAAATAAAAAATTTTTAAAAATTTTTGGTTCAAGTTAGACCCCTGAAATCATTATAGAGTAATCCAGAGACATAGGAGATGACATAGCAACTTCGCGCCGTGAAGAAAGTGCCATGGGGGAGGTGTAACATGATAAAATACCACTTCCCCCTCCCCTCCCCCCCATTCTTTAAACCCCCGTAGCGGGCGAACGAATGACCGTACGAGTCTCATTTTTTCACAGGATGTACCTGACCCTTACACTTCTTATCGCGGCCAAAATCCCAGTTTCGCAAGAAATCTCCAAAACATGGGGTGCAGAAGGGGGACGCTCTCCTTAAAGTTCTTACATTAAAGTTTGTATTGATTTTGATTTTTACCTGTGTCCTGCAATGCGCACTGATTAATGGTTAGCTTACATGATAATAATTGATAATTACTCATTTAGGACAACTTATTCTTATTTGTAAAACGTGTACACGCAAATTTCATTGTGAAATTACAAAAATACTACATTAGTGGGGCCCAAAAACCTATATAACTATCAAAGTTATCGCTAAAAAAGGTGCGCGCGTGCAATCCTACTTGAAGTTCTAATATTCTTCAAGTAATTTTAACTCGAAAACTAAAGAGTTTTGGGTATTTTGTCATTCATGAAAATCGATATATTTTGAGTTTTTGTACCATCGTTCGAAGTTTTTTCAAAGTAAAAAAAAACACCCTGTATAATCTTCGCTGTTATCCGAGGAGAAGTTTACCTGCTGTTACTCAGATATTTATTTTATTGTTTGGAAGTGGGTTGAATAGTTGGTGGAGCTGGATACTTCGCTGAAAACTGACGCCAGTTTGTTTGCTATTTCGGGGATTGTCGTATACGACCGGTCGTTTCCTTTTAAAATATGAATGCTTCTTTGTGGGCGGCCTTTGATTTTCCGGATAGTTCCAAAAATTTTTGAGAGAGGTGTGTTCTTATCGAGGGTGTTGGCCAGTTCGATCCAAGCGTTCCTCTTTTCTTCCTTTAATGCTTTGCGGTGGATCGCTCTAGCTTGCTTCCACAAGATGCTATTCCGTGCTGTTTTGTTCCGTCTGTATTTCTGATACAGTTTTTCTCTATTTCTTCAAGTTTCCTTCAGCGCTCCTGTCCAGTATGGTTTTGGGTAAAATTTGCTCAGTGTCATAAGTGGTACACATTCCTGCGTAATATTGATGATGGTTTCATAAAATTGTCGCAAGGCTTAACTGCAAGTTTCCTGTCTGATTGGTTGTAAGCCGTTCCACCTAGGATGATTTTGGTATGTTTTGCAATTCACCTCTTTCACGTTCCACACCACTCTCCCCTCTTCATGTTGGTGGTTATTCATGAAGGTGATCGTGATGGGACAGTGGTCGCTGTCGTTTGGGGAGCAGGCGACTGACCACTGGAGGTCAGATGCAAGCCTTGGAGAGCAAATGGTCAGCTCTTTTGCAGATTCCGTGTTATATGATATTCTCGTTGGTGCTCCTGAGTTGATAATGTTTAGGTTTAGTTCAGTTACTACATCCTCGATGATGTGTCCTCTAGCATCAGAGTCTCCGCATCCCCACGCTGTGTTGTGGCCGTTAAAGTCGCCCATGATGAGTACCGGGGGAGGTAGTTGATTGATTATTTCGCGGAGTCCTTCTTTCCTTAGTGTGTGGGCTCTTGAAGAATAGATAGATGCTAAGGTTATGGTTTGGCTTGTTTGAATGACAGCAGCTATTGCCTGCATTTGCGTGTTAAGTTGAATTTCTTCATACGGGACGGATTCTTGGATCAATAATGCTACTCCTCCGTGCGGGGTAACGTTAAAATGGCCATCTCGACGGAGGCACACATAGTGCGGGAGGTTGAAGTTGGAATTATTCCACAGCTTTGTTTCTTGGAGAGCAATTGCGATAGGGTGATAATCATTAGTTAGCAGGGAGAGTTCATCCTTTTTCTGAACGGAGTCCCTGACAGTTCCACTGAAGGATGTTTGCCTCGCTGATGTAGTGTGTCATGGTAGGACAGAGGCGGGAAGGGATGCAAAAAGAGTGGGATGATAGATAGCGAGCAACAGTGTTGGTCTGTCCAGGTTATTGAGAGCGGCCTCGCGGTTGTGACCGGCTTCGAGAGCGCTCCTTTCGTTGCGTTGTCGCCCTGGGAGTGTCCCCCCGAGGTTTACGCTCTTCTTTTGGAGAGGAGTTTTTTCGGCGTTCGTCCTTGCGGTTTTGTTTGGTGTATTCGTCGTAGATGTGTTTTACTTGGCTTCGCACAGTTGGGTTATTTTCGCTTGTGTTTTCCTTCTCGCTCGGTGCTGATTCGTCTCCGTTGTCTGCCGTAGTTGTTGTTATGGCTTTTTTTTAACTTAACGCTTTCTTTTAACTTCAATGCAGGGTGTGGTATCCCGTACGATGCTCCGCCTTGGTGCAGCAGCAGGAGGAAGCTGGCTGGTCCCCGGGCTGCTACTACAGCTCGTCGTTTCAGGGTCTTGCTAGTGTTGGCGTTTGCTCAGGTTTCGTTGTAGTGCTTGAGCAAAGTTGTGTCTAAGTTGGGGTTGTTCTTTATTGAGTTTTAATTGGGCCTGTTTTCTAGTCATTTTATAGCGGATCTGAATTGTTAGTATTTCTTTCTGGTATTTATGTTCCAGGCACTTTTCGGATCCCGGTGGGGGGTCACCGCCACAATGGTGACAATCGAGTTTGTCGCTGGTGCACTGGTCTCGCTCGTGTCCGCCTGCGTCGCACTTACCACAAATTACTTCAGCGCTTGGACAGTGTTTGAATGTATGGCCGTATTCTTGGCATTTCTTGCACAGCAACGGTTTGGGGAGGTACTCGTAAATTTTAGATTTCATTTGTTCGCCGGGTATTTCTATATATTCCGGAAGATCATGGCGAAATGTAAGCAGCAGTGTGATGGAGCTGAGGTTTTTGGGCTTGATCCAGGTTGCTTTTTGGGCGTTCTGCAGGTTATGTTCTTCGATTAGGCCTCTTTTGAATTCTTCAAAGTCGGACAGGTCATATTCGTAAATGAACGTTAACCCTTGGATGGTATTGAAGCGTGGGTGTTCCAAGATTTCTACTGCCATCCCGTTGACAGACGTTATGCTGGTAATTAGGGTATTCGAATTGTTGGGGGATATTTCGAAAATGAAATTGTCTTTGCCGCCTGATCGAATACTTATAGGTTTTTTGCCAAGTTTAAAGCTAAGACTTTTTTCAAAGGCCCATGGAATGAGTTTCCGTTTATCTGTTTCGGAGAGTTTGCAAATGAAGTGTGTTGCACCTTCTTTATTTTTCTGCTCGGGAACGGTATCAAATCCGCTCATGATCTGTCTGGCTCTCCTTTTGCCCACTTTGAACTTCCGCTGGATTTCCAGGATTGTTTCCTCATCTTGGTACTTGGCGCAAACCCTGTCTCTCGCCCGATGTCGCCCCTGGCAGTGGAGGCATGCAGGTCGCTTGTTCCTCCAAGCACGCGTCTGAGGTATGGTTCTCCTGTCCGCATTTGCCACAGACCGGGTGGCGTTTGTTGCACCTCTTCCAAGTGTGGCCGTACTGTTGGCACTTGGAGCAGGACATTGGCTCATCTTTGAAGGGGTAAACTTTGGTGTTTGTTCGTTCTCCTGGGATATATATAATCGGGAGGAATTTCTTTGTTAAATTCTACTAAGAAACCTTTCGTTTGTTGATATTTAGGTTTAATGAAGGAGGCTTCAGTGACTGTGGTAAAGTTGCAGTTTTCTATTAGGCCACTTGCGAATTCTTCAACACTCTCGATGTTGAATTCATTGACGTAAATGAGGCCTTTGGAGATGTTCAAGTGAAATGCTTCGGTTACCCGGCAAGGCACTTGGTCTATCTTTGTCATCTTCAGAAGTGCTTCGCCCTGTTGTTGATTCACTACTTCTATTGTTGAGTTTTCTTGACCGCTCGTCGCGATTTTTTTCGGGAAGATGTTTGTTTGTTTGTAGATATCATTTCGGAGGTGATAGGGATTGATTTTCCTCTTGTTTTCAGGAGTAAATTTCATGATGTAAAATCTTTTGAAGCGTTTCTCTTCAGGTAGGTTATTCAGGTCAAGTGGGGTGTATTTTGTTTTTTTCCGGTCACCTCCCACACTAGGAGCACTCTTTGTGCGTTTAAGAAGAAGCTCGGAAACTGCCCCCAATACATCCTCTATGATGTGCTCCATGTTGCTGATCCTTTCTTCCACAGTCTCGGGTTCGCAGCCAGGGTGTTTTCGTAGGTTGGTCGTAGGTTTCGAATTAAGTCCACAAGTGAGTTGATCTTTTCCTCAAGGGCGTCGATCCTTTTATCAACCAGGTTGCGGCCGCTCACTCCAGCAGCAGCAGTCGCTGTAGTAGGTTCCGCGGCAGCGGCAGGCGCCGCAGGGCGCGCATCCGTTCTCCCGCGCTGCCCCCTCGCAGTCCCAGCGGTCTTCGGACCCGCAGCGCCAGCACCGGGCTCCCCACCGGGGCGACTGGCCACGGAGCCTCTCGAGCTCCCCCCCCCCCCCCGCCTGCTACCCCCAATGGTCCCTGATCTCTGGGGTGTAATACCCCCAAGACCAGGGAAGGGAGACGCGTTGTTGCTCTCCCTTTATTTTATATAATGGGTGGGACCCCTTGATAAATCAAGGGGGCCGCTTCTAGTTTTCCTTTTAAACACAAAAACAATTCAAGATAATTACGCAAAACTAATAAGAAAAGAACCCAGGTGTTAGTGGGCGCCCCCCACGTCGGTTCTACCCACGGACAACACTTGTATAAATAAGCTTATGAACCCTATGTTGCCAATTTACATAAACAATATGTAATGAGTTGCAACTCCTAGTGGGTATACTAACGGTACCACCACGGGAAGGTGTGGGTGGGCTGGAATACTTGCTATGTGCAAGTAGTCCTTATCATATCCTTGGCTATAGACTATTCCCTTCACAATACGTAGATAATAATAACACAGTTCGGCACCCGTAAAATTGGTAAAGGGAACAGTGAAATTTCGTCTTATGATTGTTTTAAATTTTTATCTTCTAGTGGAACTATATCACCAGATTTCAGGAGTTTATGCTTTACGTGTTTAACTGGTTTGTCAGTAGCTTGGTGAACTAAGGTTGCCAAAATTTATGAGTGATAGATTTCCTTTAAATTAGTGGGAGCACGGACCAAAGTCGAATAGTAGTCTGTGAAATCCTTGAGAAACTTTGGTTCAAAGTTGGGATCATCTGTGGAAATAGATTGAAGAGTAGGCAAAATATTTACCGAAGGATGCTCGTAACCGTGAATCAGCATTTCTGGTGTTATAGGGGAGACATTTTCAAGATTAGAACGTAAAGCTTTCTTGAACGCGATGGGTCTCCGCTTAAAAATGTGCACGGGTTTCGCAATTAAGAATTAGAAATCAAACATGGTTAACATATTATTTTTTCAGTAGCTTTGAAGATTAGTCTCTTGCAGGCCTTGACACAGCATTCGATGAGCGAGCCTAAACACTGTTGCCCTTGCAATACTGTGGTAATGTTGTTTCTCTGATGCCATGCTTCTCTAGGTAGGCTTGAGTCTCATGGTCATCCAGAAAAGATCTTATTGTATTAAAATCTGATGAAATCTAACAGCCGAAATCAGTTGTGCAGCTTCTGAACATTCCATATTCATAGACATGCAATTGTAAAGCTTTTAGGATGTCCTGTGCATCTGCACTCAAGCAAACGTTCATGTTTATTGCTCTACTCCAGAGACAGGTCAACAGCAAGATCCACACCTTTTGTTTTTTGCCTTGAATTTCAATGTGTAAGGATCCATATAGTCTAGGAACACGGAAGAAAACAGTTTGGTGGGTGGAGAGACTCTGAAGTTGCGATAAGGACTCCGGTTTTATTTTACCAGTCGTTCATTTACTCTACGGCAAATGATGTATTGTTTCAGAACTTTCCTAAGTTCAGGAAATTGGTGGATGAAGGAATAATTTCTCAATTCGTGCAGGAGTGAGTAGACACCGGAGTGGCCAATTGCGACATGAGCGTCTGCAATGATCAGCTTAGTGAGAAGACTGCCCTTCGGCAAGATAATCGGGTAAGCATTAGCATTTTCTTCGGGAAATTTTAACTCTATTCTCAAAAGGCCATACGGTACAAGAAATACATCCAAAACGTTTTACCACTGGAGGCAATTTGCCACTTTCATTCTTCGCATCTCTGGAGTAATCGAGGACTTCGCAAAACTGTTGTCCCTGTTTAGCAAGCAAAATGGTTCTCATCGCTTTAGAGTGCAAATATTCAGTTTTAACAGCAACAGTAGCATAAGATTTCAATACTATTAGTTTCAAATTGTGAACAAATATGAGGACATTTTTGTAAATTGTCACAAGTTTTGCTGACGAACAAAATTTATCGAGTGACACCAAGTGGACATTGGGATACTTTCGTTCTGTAGTGCAAAAATTTACTTTAGCGTTTATGGTCGACTTGCCCTGAGTAACTTCTTTACAGGCGTGTATTTCGTCTCAGGTGAAGACGTGAGCTTCCAACTCATCGACAGATTTGCTTGCAACATGACCCAGCACCAAGGAGAAGCCTGGCTCAAAAGAGGAAGCACTCTCATGGAGGACGGTAGGCTCTGTGTAATATTTAAAAAGTTGTTTAGCACTAGGGTAACAAGTAACGAAATCTGCAGGATTTTCCTGTCCAGCAGGGAACCTGAAATTTATAGGTTTTTTATTACAGAGAGATTCTATCGCATGCAGTTTGTTCATGGTAAACACGTTTCTCTTTGACATCTTCTCGAAATCAATGGAGGAAGATTTGGTCCAATGCAGAGCCACCATGCTGTCTGTAAAGAAAGACAAGGACGTAATTTTCAAAGGAGTCGTGGTTTTGCTGCCAGTTAAGTTTTCCAACCAGTCAATCAATGCAGTCGTCCCCAGATGCACTTCTGCAAGTTCTAGGACAGGTACAGATCTGGCTTTCATTTGTTTATTGACAATTTTGGACTTGGTGGAGAGCACAGTAAGTTTGTTTTCATTTTCTGCTTTGATGTATATGACATAGCCATACAAGCTGGTCGAGGCATCTGTGAACGCAATACAAGAAAAATTACTTTCACGCTGACCGAGAGATCTAGGAACTGGGGGAGATTTGGAGGAATATACCTGCTTGGCGATAAGAGTCCACTCCCTAAGTAGGTTCTTGAGGAATTTGGAGTCTCATTTCAAGTTTTTGTCAGACTGTAGTTTGTGTAAGAAGACTCTGTCTCTGTTGAGAATTGGGCAATAAATGTTGAAAACATCATAAATTTCATGAATAGTTCCCAGAACTTTTCTTTTCTTATCTGCCTTTAAGTCAAGTTCTACCGCGGTCAAGTTAAGTCAGCTTCCCGGTCCCAGGTCATGCCCAAAAGTTTTACGTCCTGGGGAGCTACAGACTCCCTTTCCTCATTGATCCTTTGCTGCAAAGATAGAGAGTTCGTTGTGAATTTTTGAAAAGGAAACTGATACCCGCTGAAAGCCTTCGGTGAGGATTCGTGAGAAAGGGTCAGTTTAGTTATGTCATTAATTAAATAACCACCATTATCAATGTACATCATGCCATACACTGCTTTGCGCAGCTCTGACAAGAAAGGATCGTGATTTGGGTCGTCTAGAATAATATTCTGTAGAGGGCCAACTTTAGTAAAGTGGGGCTGGGTCTGAGACTAAACATGAGTCTGAGACTCTTGTAGGCAATAGGCGTCAAATCGTTCTTTAGTACAATTTTGAACTATGAAAAACAAAGCCTGTTCTGGTCAACTTCTCTGAACTGTATGTTCAGAAAAGCCGGTTTTATATCAAAAGTTAGAAGATATTTATCAAATCTGTGCCAGACTAGAGCAACTTCAGGCTTTGAGTTCAGGCATGGCCCTGGCAGAGTGGCTTGGTTATGGCCTGAGCTTTATTACAGAGGTTGGCCGGGAACACTGCACGAAATTTTGTAGTGTCGTGCTCCATACGAAATACGCCCATATGAGGCAAGAAGCTACATTCAGGATGGTTTGACATGAATTCCTCTGTGTTGTCGATACGCTCAATAATACCGTTTTGCTCCTGCTCTTTGAACACATCATTGTACATTTTGAGACGGTCGGCATTCGACATAAGTTTTTTGTAATTGCTACGTAATATTGGGTGCGACAAGGCGTAATTTTTAGAGAGTTCATGAGAAATTTTGTGATTCCCTATTAGTGGCATGACCAATCTACCTCCATGATATTTTTTCGTGTTCGTCAAGACGTAGTCGACTAACTTGTTATTAAATTCCGTTTGCTCAGGATCATCCGGTGGGTCCAAACCCAGAAGCCCGTCACAGCGGGAGCAGAGCTCGTCTGCGGGCGCACGATGCAGAAAAGAGTCTAAATCTGAGAAATGATTAGTCTCACCAGATGTCTGCCCGCCGGACCCAGGCTGGAGGTGGTCTTGCGAGACTGGAACGTCTGCGGCACCACAAGACGTGGACTGGCCAGGATGATCTGCATATTGCTGCAAGGATGACAAGAAATTTAAAATGTGTTACATGGTTCGAACATTGCCTGTTAAGAAAATTCCTACTGCAGAGTCAATGTAACAGGACTCGTTATCAGGGCCACAAAAATTCACGTATTTCATATTGAAGATGGGATCACATTCCGTGCCCAAGACGAGCGAAATTTGTTCTGGAAAAGCATTATCTGCGTAAAAAGAGTCGGCTAACTCGTAACCTGTAAGTTTAACACTAGATGCAATTGGCCCAAGTCCTGAAGTGGACAATAAAAATCGAATCGAAGGGACATAAATAAATTGCCTCTATTGAGATATTTTTGTTCCCAGCTTTAAGCAGAACCTCGACAATGTTCGTAATCAGTTCTGTACTTGAATTAAATCCTTGAATTAGGACTTTTTCTTTTTCCTTCACCACAGGAAGAGAGAGTTGACTGGCCAAGGACGAAGAAATAAAATTCCTTTGGCTACCACCGTCTTTCAATATCCTAACTTTAGAGGATTTGATCACTGCTGTAAGGGTAGGTAATAAATTCAAGTCATCAATATTTCTGCTGAAAACAGATTCAGGTAACGTTAGAGCGTTCTTCGCATGCTTAGGAGCAGACCCCTGGAGTTTGCCTTTTTGGCACAAATAGGTCATGCGCTGACCATTACAAGTGCGGCAGGTAAAGGAAAAATTAAACAGACAGTTTTCAGCGTTATGGTTCTGAAATGAGCATTTGGTGCAAGCACAAATGGATTTAAGTTTATCACATTTTTTGGTAGGATTGCCATATCTTGAGCACTGGCTGAGATTATGGTTAGCATTTACACCATCTGATTTACACAGTAAACAGAATTGCTTTTTAGGTTTCACAGCGATGACTGAAGAAACCATGGGATAAATTTTAGTTGACTTACAATCATTCCTTTTTGGAGCTTCCAAAGGTTTTCCGTTTGTAGCGCTCCGTAGCTTCGAACAAGTTGTTTGCTATTTGAGCAAGAGACGGCTTATTAGTATTAGTAATTAGAATTAGAATACTCTGAAACTTGTTCAGCGCGTTCCAGAAAAAGGAAGGCCATGACAGTGTCTACATCAATTTTTAGTTTCTTGAAAGTAGCAACTGTAGTTCTTAATTCACCGATATACCCATAAGGATCATCAGGCTGTTAGTTTGATTTTAGCAAGCCTTTTAATAGCGTTGTATTTTTGTATAATTACAGATGCAAAGGCCTTTTGCAATAGATCTTTAGCAGTTTCGTAGGTTGGATCAGTTATATCTAGGGAATCTAACAAAATTTTTGGCGAGCCCGAAATTTGATGGTACGAGTATACAAATTTTTCATACGAGGTTAAATTATGTTTGTCAAAAATTACCTCGAAACTGAAAAAGAATTTTTAAAAATTTTCGTTTTCATAGTTACTGAACTTAGGCAAGGGAACATCGGGGAGTTTCAATTTCTGCTGTGCATGGATAATACCTGCGTTAGAGGCGGAGGAAGTAGCAGCTGCATCACCTCTCGCAGATGTAGAAGGCTGTGACTGCAGGAGGGCCAGGCAGTCGAATAGTTCCGCCTCATAAGACTCCTGCTCGTCGGCAGCAGTTTCCAGCACGTCATCAACTGCGTTGCTGCGTAGCAACAAGTCAAAAGTTGACTTGTGCAAATCCTTAAGCTCTTTCTGCAAGGATGTAACTTTAGAAATGTTCATTAGTCTGTCATGCTGCGAGTAATCGTCTGTGGCAGATTTAACGTCATTGTGCAAGCAGGTTACACGCTGGGTTTTGGTCAAAATGTTGAGATCGTCCTCGCCATCGCCAGCCGGTTTAGGAGGAGCGTCCTTTTTGGGAGCCATACCTGTATTTCAAGTTATGAGTGTTGTTAGTTTCAAGTTTAATTAAAATGGAGTCGCAAGGATTAGAAAATAGGTTAAGATAATTGCTGCTGCCGCTGCTGCACCACACCCGCCGACAAACCTGAGCTCCCGGCAACACACGCTCCTCATACTGGCCACCATGTAGAAAAAATTTATTAGCAATAGAGGAGAGTAATTAAACGGAATGCAGTTATAGGGAAACTTGTTTTATTTTATTGCTAGAAATGTCAGAACATTTAAAACGAAAATCTACAAAACGTCATAGGTAAGGGCAAGAAATTGTTAAGTCTTCAGAGCCGGACTTCAGGTAGACAATTGTTATTGCAAGTTATAGATTTCAAGTTATAGATTTCGAGTTGTAGATATTTCGAGTTGTAGACATTTCGAGTTGTAGATATTTCAAGTTGTAAATATTTCGAGTTGTAGATATTTCGAGTTGTAGATATTTCGAGTTGTAGATATTTCGAGTTGTAGATATTTCGAGTTGTAAATATTTCGAGTTGTAGATATTTCGAGTTGTAGATATTTCGAGTTGTAGATATTTCGAGTTGTAGATATTTCGAGTTGTAGATATTTCGAGTTGTAGATATTTCGAGTTGTAGATATTTCGAGTTGTAGATATTTCGAGTTGTAGATATTTCGAGTTGTTGATATTTCGAGTTGTAGATATTTCGAGTTGTAGATATTTCGAGTTGTAGATATTTCGAGTTGTAGATATTTCGAGTTGTAGATATTTCAAGTTGTAGATATTTCGAGTTGTAGATATTTCGAGTTGTTGATATTTCGAGTTGTAGATATTTCGAGTTGTAGATATTTCGAGTTGTAGATATTTCGAGTTGTAGATGTTTCGAGTTGTAGATATTTCGAGTTCTAGATATTTCGAGTTGTAGATATTTCGAGTTGTAGATATTTCGAGTTATAGATCTTTCGAGTCGCGCGACCGCGAGTCAGACGTCAGTCCGTTTAGGGGAGACGAAAAATGCAAGTCTGTGTTGTGAAAAAGAGTAGGTCGAGACCACGATTAATAAAGAATTAATATTAGAAACGACAACACTCGTACCTAATGGTAGTTCTATTTGAGTTTTTTTTGTGTGTGATTTATTAGTATGATGAAGTGTTTGTGCCAGTCACAGCACAAGAGTTTGAAAGTGACATCATGAGCCGTACCGCTAGTCACCTCAGCATTGTATATTCAATATCATCAACATTGTAAAATCATTAACCTCAGCGTTGTAAATTTATAACCTCAGCATTGTAAAATAACCTCGGCATTGTAAATTCAATACCCTTAGCATTATAAATTCAATTAACACACCATTGTAAAATCAATTACCCCAGCATTGTAAATTCATCATAAGTAACATGATCACTGACATGAAGATGGTATCAACAACACAAGCAGCCCGCGGATCAGACGCTCCTATTGCAAAGTTTGGTAAATATGACTGAAAATTTCTAACCTCAACAAAGACATTAATGCCGTAAAGTAATCAATCTCTGTGTGTGTGTGTGTGTGTGTGTGTGTGGGTGTGTGTGTGTGTGTGTGTGTGCAAGCATGGTGTGTGTTCACTGGGTGTATCTGGATTAGCGTGTACAAGTGTACTTGTGTGAATTAGGAGCATGCAGCTGTTTGCGTATGAATGAATACAAATTAAAGTTCTTAGACATTCAGAAAATTTTGTAGAATATATATGTTTTTATTTAAATTTCAAGAAAATTCTCTTTTCTCTCTTCTTTCAGCACTGTTGATGGAAATTTAATAATTCTAAAGCGTATGCAATAAATGTAATGTTAGTTCTTACTCTGGTTCTTCCACTCATTCTACGAGTAAGATTCTCTATGAATCGTCCAATTGGAAGTATAACTTCTCGAATAATGGTAATGAATTAAAATTGCGAAACAATGATTACCAGCTTAACTTATAATATTCAACTAAATCAGTGCAGACAGACATGATCATCCAGCGCTGCTGTAGGCGGTATGTGGGTAACAAAAAGGCACAATTAATAACTTAAATTATGAATTATTTCGTACCGACTATCACCGCTGATGTGAGACAGTCTGTTGGGGTAAAAGTGTGTCTCAGTAATGGACCAAGAAATATACTGAATGCCGCCCATTTAATTTCAATGATGATTCAATAAGTTCATTGGCACAGCCGCACCACTATAACTAACCTTATTGGATGTAGTGAGGTGATATTTTACAACATATTTTACAATGAATTCCTAATCAAGCATCAAATGACATACGTATATCAACCAGTACACTACATCACTCTGTAAACAAGTTATTTGTTTGATATTATGAAAAGTGAGAAAAGCGCCTTCATTAGCGTGACATTTGCACGTGATCTCTTTCGCAGCTTGCAGCCAGCGTGGACTGTATTCAAGTCATCATTACTATTGCGATTACGGCAGCTAAATGGTTTTAAAATGCGTATTGTGAGCCATAAGTTGAAATACACTGCATTATTAAATGCGGTATATGTAAAAATCCTTACGCAGTTCATACCTGAAAAAATTATTTATTTAAGCTTCACCTACTTAGCATTACCAAAAAAGCATTAACACAACCAGCAGGCCAATCGGACTCGACCCATCGCAAGATATCAGATGAGCCCGTCAGAAATGCGGTCAACATTTCAAACAAAACTGCATTCTTAGTACGGTCTAAGAAATTATTGGAACGACAAAACTCTAGCAATTATTTCAAAGTATAAAGCTTATTGTAAATATATCATTTACTGGTTAATTTTTTGTAATGTTGTGTTGATGAGAGGCGTTTGTACATTTAGCTGTAAAAAGCGCTAACACAGCCCATCGTTCGATTGTCTTTTATTCTAATTCTTTTGTAAAATCCCTACTTTTGAAATATATTTCTTGAGTTTACTTGTTTGATTTTAGGAATGATTTTACACAAAGCCTGGTATTTTTGCGCTGAGTCAACGAGTGGAAAATTAGTTTTAGTGTATTTAGGAAGCGAAATAACTATAGTTTTCTGTGTGAAAATCAGAGGTTGCAAAAGATCTGTGGAAATTATCAGGTAAAGAGTGGAACTCTTCCATTATTCTGTTAATTCATATATTCGAGTGAACTCATGCACACAAATTTGGCATCATTATTTACGTCTCATTTTTTATTTTCCAATTATTTGTACGCTTGCGCTTGCAGTCCATGAAATTCATCAATGAAACATGAATATTTTTCAATGCAGTTCACTACAATGTAGAAATTTTACACTAAATTTTAGCATTAATATACACTCACATATGGCTAGATTTTTTGTGATTCAAATTTTGCCTAATTTAAATATCCTCACCTGGATTCTCTCTAATAGTTCAATATTTTTACTGCCGAAGTGTATAAATGCAAAAGTTGAATTTTAGAAGAATATTCTTCTAATTCACGTGATTCGAATGGAGCGATTACCATGAGGTACAATGTGTGTACACTGCGAGTGAAATGCCATTCTTAATAATTTGTAAACAAAAACCATACTTTTGTAATTTATCACACTGTTTGGATGAATAAAATATCTAAGTATGATCAGTTTATTAATGAAGCACGCTGTCAATAGTAATACATATAGCGTCTGTAACATTTTCAGACTACTTATTACATTGTTTGATCATAGGCCTTTTACTCCGATGAAAATTTACTGAATTAACGATGCATGGTGGAATAATGAGTCCGAAATATCATGAAATAATGTCAAACTAAGTAAAGAAACACAACCAAGACTCTCTGACGCAAGGCATTTCCGAACGACTCAGAAACGCCAGCGCTCAAACTTGCGAGCGACCGATGGCAGCCGTGACGAATCGTCCCTTTTTCATTAATTTTTTAAACAATTTAAATAATTTATTTACCACAGGTGATACAGAGGTAGAATTTTTCTTAAGTCTAGTACAATGGTCAAATTTGAGTATAGCTACCTGTGGGCCCGAACAAGTTCAGCGACTTCTAGGGCATCCTATCATCACGTTATTCTAAGGTGTACAATAATGTTTAACCTAGTTCACTTGACCTAGTTTCGCATAAGACTGATCATTGAGATAATTAACTCGATATTTTATGCTGTATTTCACAATATAGGTCAAATCGGCTAGATTTAACAGTATGTTCGATAAAACGATTCAAGAGCAGACTGAAGATCGGTTATGTTTCCCAAAGCAAGTTACATTATTACATTATCATTAGTTACATGAAGGAGGCAAGATTCGACATGGTGATCTTACACGAATAGTATTCTGATAGGAAATTAGACTCAAGATGTCTTTTGAGTACTTTGTACGATTTACATTTACGGATTTCCGTAGGTATAGAGTTCCAAGTTTTGGTTCCAACGAAGAGTATACTGTGTTGCGACCGGGCCTTTGAAAAGTAAGGAAGCATGAATTTACTTCTATTTCGGATTAAATGGTCGTGATGACCAGTTTGCGCAGTCAATAATTGTCTTAGGCTATTGTCGCCATCATTTCTTAATGTTTTGTAAATGAAATTACAGATGGAGATTTTGTAGTGATCCGAAAGTTTAAGTATTTGTAAATTTTTGAAAGAGTCATTTGTGTGAGCACTATATTCTAGGTTTTTTACCTCTCTGACAGCTCTTTTCTGCAGAGTAAAAATTTAGTTGGTTTTATTTTTATCAGTTCCGTGCCATGCTTCTATTCCGTATTGCAAGTATGGAGAAATGAGCGTTCGGTAGAGCATTTGTAAAGCTGTTTCAGGCAGAAAATTTTTAACTTTATTTAGGATTCCGATGGATTTTGATAATTTAGAACTAATATGAGTGATGTGCTCTTTGAAGGTCAGATGTTTATCAATTATGATGCACAGAAACTTACATAAGTTGGTTTCTTCGATTTCACCTTTGCCAATTTTAATGCATGGGAGAGCTACATCTTTCTTGTATGAGAATGTAATATAATTTGTTTTATCAATATTAAGGCTTATTTTATTAGCTTTGAGCCACGATGAAATCTTATGAAGTTCATTATTTATACTCTCCACAATCGTAGCAGGATTTTGGTTCAGAAGGACCGCAGAAAGCGTACTGTCATCGGCAAAAAGTATGAATTTGAAGAATGATGTAGATTTTACAATATCATTGATAAAAATCCAAAACAGGAGAGGCCCAAGAACAGATCCTTGTAGAACTCCATGGCTAATTGTCTGTGGGTCTGATTTTGCGTCGTCAATGACAACGTATTGCTTCCGATTTGTTAGGTATGATCTGAACCAACCTTGCGCAATCCCTCGAATGCCATAACAGTGTAGTTTCGAGAGTAGTATTTTATGGTCCACACAATCGAAAGCCGAATTGTTTAACGTAAAGAAATGATTTTTGTTCAAAATAAGAGAAATAAATAATTTCTTATTTATACACAATCTTTTCTAATACTTTGCTAATAATTGGTAGGACGGAGATAGGTCGATCATTGTTAACACAGGTTTTTTCACCACTTTTAAAGATAGGGGTTACTCCAGCAACTTTAAGGGAGTTCGGGAAAGTGCATAGGAAGAGAGATTGGTTAATAAGATTGGATATCAGCGGTGATACAATATCAGCAATAATTTCAAGTACTTTTGTCGGAAACGTTTGTAACCCACTCGATTTATTTTTCATGTTGTTTATGCACGTAATTACATCGGAAGAGTTTTTAGGCGTAAAGAAAAAGGAGTTGGGTTCTCGAATATGATCCATAAATTCCAGGTGATCAGTAGGTTCACTTGGAATACCATCAGCTACAGTTTTCCCTACGTTTACGAAGAAGTTGTTAACGAGATTAGCAATTTCTTTCTTCTCATGGTATTTTACATTATCTTGAATAACATATTCAATTTTCTTTTTATCGGCATTATTCGGTTTACAGCAAGAGTTAAGGAGATGCCAAGTCTTTTTAACGTCAGTTTTGAATTGAGTAAACTTGAGCGTAAAGTAGTTCTTTTTTTGATGTTCTTATCTGGTTTGTTACATAGTTTCTGAATCGGTTATATGTTTCTCTAGATATTCGCCCTTCGCAAAGGAGGGCTAGGTACGCTTGGCGTTTCTTTATATTTATCACGATGTCTCTTGTAATCCAGGGCTTTTGTTTATTTTTCGGGGTAACTGTACGAGTTACTATTGGGCAGCACTGATTGTATGCGGTCATTATAGTTTCAGTCAACTTTATTACTGCTTCATCAATGCTCGTAGCATTATTATTTTGTTGAGAGATGTGCAATGTAGGCATTGATTCTTCTAGAACGGTGCGCATTTCTTCAAGATTTGATTCGTTTAATTTACGATATGAGTAAGTTTCAGCCCGTGCCTTGGTGCAAGTAATATAGACATTTTTCTTAATAAGAGAAACTGGGAAGTGATCTGATAAGTCAGAAGTAATCATTCCAGCAAGAAAATCACTTGGGTCTGTCATAAAGATATTGTCAAGCAGCGTAGCACACTCTGAGGTTATTCGTGTAGGCTTTGTAATGATCGGAAGGAAGGATTGAGACTGAAAGGTTGTTAGGAAATTAGAGATTGGTTCATAGCATTCATGTTTCAGTAGATCATAATTGAAGTCACCGCATATTATTATGTCATTGTATAAGGGCCTGTTGAACTGAGAAATAATACGATTCAGCTCATTCAGGAAGGATATAGGACTCACTGTAGGAGGCCTATACACCGTTCCAAGCACAATGCGTTTACCGTCTCTAGACAGTTCTACGAAGAGTGATTCTTTATGATCCTGATTCATTGTTGCACTTGCTATGGTTCTCGAGTCTATGTGGTTAGATATATATGTGCTGATGCCTCCGCCCCGTTGGTTTTTTCTTAGCGAATGGTAATAATGATAATTTTTAAATCGAATCATGTCTTTAGTCGAGTCATCTAGCCAGCTTTCAGTGAAGCTAATCACGTCTAGGTTATATTTAAATTCAGTAATAGTACATTGTATCTCTTCCAATTTTGGATAGAGTGACCTACAGTTCCAACACAGGAGTGAGAAATCTCGGTCAGTTATTCGTATAGTTTCGTTGAATTTTGGTATATTAGTATACCTACACTCATGAGAGTCGTTTAGGTTTGGATATATTCTGTTCAAATGATTGAGATCTGGGTTGATATCCTCGAATATCTCAGGGTGATCAGTCATTTAAAATTAGTTAGCAGTAAGAAGTAGGTACTATAGAGCTTGAAAACGAATACAGAGTCAAGCTTTAAGGGAAATTCCTGTCTAAAAAACTAGCTTATGAAGTACGAGAGCATAGAGTATAAAAAAAATCTAGTGCGAGTACGTGAGTACACATAAACTCTGTCTATGAGCGAATAATATTGGAGTTCAATAACCCAACATTGGTGTAAACAGATTGCTGCATGAGGGCGTTTTTACAAGTTCACATACAACAGGTAATAAGTTTTAGAGATTATAACGACAATGATATAATCAGTTAATATGGTTTACGCGTAATAATAACTTTAGTGGTAAAAAAGAAAAAATTCACAGTAACATTGGGAGATAAAAAATTGCTGATTGCGTTGTTTCAAAAGTTCCCACACAGCTGTCATAATAAATGCTTACAAACACATCTGTTATACATTTGAATAGATTCAGGTTAAGCTAACATCAAGTTGAGGGTAAAGTGACATGATACCTAATTGAGGATAAACTAACACGAAACTGACATATCTAATTTAGGGGATCACCTAGTCTAGTCACCCATGACTTGCTTCGATGGCATATTTAGTTGTTGCATCAGGTATTGCTCGAGGTCATCTGGCGTGTTGATCTCGCTGCGTATTGAATCTTGGTTTCCGGGGTTAAATATGAAGATGTTTCCATCCTGTGCTCTTGGGATTCCAATTTTATCCGGGAATTTCCTTTTGGCCATCCTCAGAATGTACGTGGTGTTAGCTCGTGAAGGCATGAGGTATTCATTTATGAAGAAGAACTTTGGTTTCTTTTCTCGGCAGGCGTTGAGAATTTCACGTTTTTTGTTACAATGTTTTAGTTCAAATGCAATGTTTCTTTGATCTACGTTCCCAGTTACTGTTTTTTTTTCCCCATTCTTGTAGCTGACGTAATGTCAGTGTCGGAGAGGTCAGTGTTGATCTTGTCCTTCAGGAGCTGGCAGACTGTATCCTTACAGATTTCGTCAGCGTGAGATTGCGGTATTTCCCTTCCAGAAATGACGAGAGTACATTTTTTGTCTTCAATGTCTCGGCGCTGATCATTTTTTTCCAACTGATCGAGGTGGGAGGTTAAGCTATTTATTTTCTCATTCTGTTCTTCGAGAATTTTTTTGTGTTCCGCTTCTTTTGTTTCAAATAGCGTTTTAAGGTGGCTTATTTCATTTTGCATTTTAACAATATCGCTATTAAATTTTGTCATCACTGAATCGAAGTATTTTATAAGGACAGAAACCACTTCTTTACCGTCGTTCGTTAGGCTAGACACATCAGGGTATTGACCAAACTTCGGTTGAAACTCGATGCTGTTGTTGCTGCTGTTGTTGGTACTGCGTCGTTTGTTAGGTACCATCTTGAAGATTGAGGGAGTTGGGTTCGTTGTGTGAACGAGGGTTGAATACTCTCACACTTTTGAGGGAATATTATACTCTTAGTTTGATTTTTATTATTTATGGGGTATTTAAATCACATTTGAATACTCATGGCGAGAGTGGGTACCCATTTAGGTTAGAGGTACATTCTTTCTAACAATAGGCGCTTTGTTTCGGAACGCGAGCGCCACACCCGTCCTCACCACACGGAATCACTGAGAACACATAGTGCGGAACACTCGATGAATGGAAGATATCGGGTTACATAACGACAAAAACAGCTTAATGGATGGAATCGTAGGCCTGATACATTCAAGCTTCTGACTTTTAAGACACTCTGAACTGAGCAGCCTTCCAAACAACACGTGTGCTTCAGTGATCATCGTTTTGTGAGAAAAGAATTGTTTTTGCCAGTTCGAAAAATTTTGTGACACACTCAGTGTTTGAAATCTCCGGTGTAAAGTTATTACAAGAAACTTTGAGAGCTTAAAAGGATCAACAGCCGCACATAGAGTGATGGGGCAGCTTGCTTCTTCCCCTGCTAACTGGTCTGTTGTGAACCGGCAGAAGATTTGTGAGTTCATCCGTGAAGTGGACCATTCTATTTTGGATGTTGCATCACCTGAAGATGAGGAAGCCTACTTCAGTGTGGTGAGTGCATCCACCGTTTGTTGACGATTGTTGTTCATTTTAGACGATGAAGTTACTCACTTAGTCTTTTTCCGTATAATTTAAATTAACAGCAGTGTTCATGGTGCACAGCGATGTTATACTTATACTTTGATTTAGAATAAGTGTAAAGGTAGTATAAGCGGTGTGGGAAAGTTAACCTGCCAAGCAGCTAAAAATTTAACTCGACGAATTTTTCCTTTATACTTCTGGGCAAGTATATATAATTGCAAAAGTAGCTACCACGTGCTTGT
Organism: Morinoia aosen; assembly: GCA_030386875.1. NCBI lineage: Eukaryota > Metazoa > Arthropoda > Malacostraca > Amphipoda > Talitridae > Morinoia > Morinoia aosen. The sequence continues at coordinate 53,968,277 of CM059574.1, read as the reverse complement.
ATTAAGGGAAAATTGACTGTATTTGTGTTACTGATATTGCCGATTTAACGAGATAGAACATAAACCAATCTTCACAACACTTTCATTCGACGGTCCAAACGGCACAATGTCCAATTCAAAGTTAATGAGTTCACGTGTCTAATAAAACTCATCAAATGCTCAGTTGAGTGATCGGTAAAAATTTCCGTCAATAATCATTGTTCATGATACAAATTATTTTATTTTTAATGACACGTCGAAACCATTCAGAAATTGGCCGCTAAATTCATTTTTTAACTTCCATTCGGGTGTTCACAGCTCCAGTTCTTTCCATTTCCTTCAGTTGTGTGGGTTGGTGTCAGGACTAAGAAAGTTCTGTGTGCAACGATAGGGAAGTGTTGGTCTTTATGAGTTGACTACATTGGACTCTTCATTATTTTGTCTCTCAAATGAATGCAAATGCAGTTTGAAAGTATTAGGTGAAGTTAGTGCTGCGATATTAACTTTCGTGTTATACAATATTCAAGTATTTGCTAAAAGGCATGTGTTAAAATTGAACTTCAGAAGCAGTCGGTATATCAGGCCTCCGGCCTTTTCATAATTTCCTGATAATTATTTCTCACAGAGAATTACGCATGTTTTAAAATGTCTCCAATTTAATTTTTAGAAAGAATTTTTCAAATTTTTCAAACAGTTTTAGTATATTAAAGTAACTATAAACTCACATCCTCTGAAAGTAATTGTCATAGTCTAAAAAACACTGGATTTAAAACTTTTTCATTTTCAGATGGAAATTGAAAATAAATTTCTCGATTTCCTCTAAAATTTTCTGTTTAGTTTGAATTCATATCACGAAGAAATGTTCATAGAACAATTCCATGAGAATACCTATCATTTTTTGTTATTTTGTACGATACATTTGCATTGATTCTGTTTTTAATTGTTACCATTCTAAAATCGGATCATTCCTAAATTGAAACTCCTTTTTGTATAAAAGTCATCAGGGAGCCGTAGCAATCGTAATAAAAATGAAAGAGCAAGACAAGCTACTTGAATCATTTAAGGTATATATTCGAATAAAACCTAATTTCAAACGTTTCGGCCACAGGCCATCATCAGTGATTAGAATTTTAATTTTTAAGAATCAATTTTCAATCTTAGCAAAACCCCAGTTATATACAGATATGCGCATTTTAGAGTCCTTGTACATTTTTAAACTTAGGCCGGCTTTAAATAACACTCTGAGTTCTTTCCTTTAGCCATTGTAAATAGGTAATCACAATTAACGCAATTTTATAGCTTGTTTTTAGAATGGTCATTCTTAGATTTGACTTGTCTTTTTGTCTATTCTTACTTTTTACTTTGTACTTTTCAGATTTCTAATCACTGATGATGGCCTGTGGCCGAAACGTTTGAAATTAGGTTTTATTCGAATATATACCTTAAATGATTCCATTAATCAATTTTCAATCTTAGCAAAACCCCAGTTATATACAGATATGCGCATTTTAGAGTCCTTGTACATTTTTAAACTTAGGCCGGCTTCAAATAACACTCTGAGTTCTTTTCCTTTAGCCATTGTAAATAGATAATCACAATTAACGCAATTTTATAGCTTGTTTTTAGAATGGTCATTCTTAGATTTGATTTGTCTTTTTGTCTATTCTTACTTTTTACTTTGTACTTTTCAGATTTCTAATCACTGATGATGGCCTGTGGCCGAAACGTTTGAAATTAGGTTTTATTCGAATATATACCTTAAATGATTCAAGTAGCTTGTCTTGCTCTTTCATTTTTATTCCTTTTCGTATAAAATAGTAGCGAAATATTTTTGGCCCGATTTCTTTCAAAATATTTGTATTAAATCATGTCCCATTCATCTCTCTATTTTTCATCTATGCTCAAAGAAGCAGCTTATTTTTTTAATCGATAAAAACTGCATCATTATTTTTTACCAAATTTTAACGTTTTACCTTCAAAAATTAAACTTTTTTTGCAATGCACAAGGTATTAGAGATGAAATTAAAATGCAAAAAAAACACTGAAAGTTTATTCAATCCAACGAATGTTCAAACGTTGTCCGTTTTTTAGCGTTTATGTTTGTGTAATCAAATGAACAAAAACAGAACATCCAATTTTATCCACTTATTTTTTTTTTAAATTAAAATTTACATTGGGAAAACGAATAATTTGTTATTTTGTCTAGAAATAAATGATGAACTCATCAATGAGTATTTGTACACAGCCACGTAATGAGCCTAAATTGTACGTAAAATTGTTTGTCTGTATTTTCTTCCATGCACTGTAAGTTGTCGACCATTTAACTAAACAATTTTATTTGTCCTCAAGACGTCGCCACAGCCCAACGAAGCCACCGGCACCTCGTCCCGCCGATGTGCTTCCGCGAGCTACGGAGAGTCATGGGCACCGCCCTCTAGCGTCCATCCCTACGTCAAGTGGAGCCCCAGTGTCCGTACTGACCGTTGTTTTGGAGGGCGGTGATAGTATCTATGATGGGTACACCCCGACTTCTCCTTATCCTCTCGTGCGGTCGATAAAATGGTACGTTTTGGACGTAGTTGAAGGCATTAATCTTGTCCTGGAGCGCATCACGTCGCCTCTACTCTACGACGGGAACGGCATCGCTCACCTGAGGGACGTCGCCCGGTTTCTCTTCCTCTACAACGTGCTGCTCTGCAACCCCCTGTATGAAGAGATGCGCTCCGTCGTGGCTGACGACCCTCACGGCAGGACCACCGTCTACAGCGCCGTCCACACGCAGAATCTGGTCCCAAACTTGGTCTTCCCTTTGATTTTGCAAGGGGCTTTTGCTACCAGTCCCCTCCAGCTGCCCATCACGCCCTGCTCTACTCTGGAGGAGATGCTGGACTGCGGGACCCCAAAGACCTGCGCAGTTTGCCGGGACGCCATTCAAGACGACGACGAGTTCTGCGTGCTGTCGAGCCATCTCTTCTGCGACCGCTGCTCCCACGCCCGCCTCATGCCGCAGTGAGTATAATTCGCTCAGCGACTTTTATTTCATTGCTAACTTCCTGTAGGGAAATTAGGCACCAGGTGTTGATTGCATCCATGTCTCAATGTGGCACTTAGTGGCAATTGTAGATGGTGTTTAATTTGTATAGTTTTATCGATATTTCAAATGGCATGACAAAATTTTTGGGTGGTCAAAAATTTTTCTTATAATCTATTTTTTTTGTATGAGATATATCAGACTATAAGCAACACAGTAGTTCGTATCTGCTCCGAGAAATATCAATCGACATTACAAATGCATATTGATTTATAATTCACTCAGTTGGGAATGAATAAAAAATATATATTTGATGATCATAAACCTGATATATGGAAGGGAAACAAAATAATTTTTTATGTTCTTGTTTTGAGTGCCTTGTTCAATATTTTGTTGATTAATTTTGTTCATGAGTGCCACCGATTGTAATGAAACCAGGCTTATTGTTTATTTTTTTTAATTTATGACTTACACAGTCCCAAGGTTGAAGCTTTATAGGTGAATTTCGCCCTGCTTGCCCCTAATTCTCGATAAACAAAGAAGAGTTTTTATTTTGTCATAGTCTTTCAGTATTTGTCAGGTGAACAGTTTGCGCAAATTTCATTCAAAAAACACAGTAATTAACTTGTGCTTAAAAAAACACATCTACCCTGGATGAGCTGGCGAACACCTATCAACTTGGTATTGTTTCAAATCTGTACTCACGTTGATATAGATCAGTTTAATGTAGAAACGACGCTACGCAGCACGTCAACTCCTGATTGCATTCATCAAATTACTTCTGGTGGAACTAGTGTTCTATGTGACTCACGTATTGATAGTTAACATTAAGATTCGATTTTCCCTTACAGGCCCTATAATAGGATTGGAAATAATAACTTTGCAATGTTCTTCTTCCAGTTGCCCGTGTCCGATATGCGGTGCCGGCAACAGCTTCTGGATGAGCAAGTCTCCGCTGGTGGAGTACCAGAAGCACCTGGAAGCCGGCAACTCTGCGCCTCAGCTGGACGAGGACTTCGGGTCGCAGACTTCGGGCTGACTCAAGTATCTTTTCGGGTTGTACTGATAACTGAACCCGAAGTATGGATACCCTTTGACCTTCTCGTGATAATGATCGTGGCCTTTAACGACTAATTACGACAGGCTCAACCGTTTGAGTCAATCTGTATTAAATTACGAAGTAAACTGTGTACTGCTGTGTTGTCTGTATCGCGTTGAAGCCAAGACCAATGGCGCTATATTAACGACGAACCAGACAATTTGTTGACTCATGCAGTTTCTTGCTGAGATATATATGTCAAATATAATTATATAGGTATTTATCCAGAATGTTTGTTATTTATATATCCTTTTTCTATTCTCTCTTGGAATTACACATACGCCCTGAAATGTCAAACTTTAATTTTCAAACTATAATGATTGATTTGCCTGACGTATGAAATGTTATACAGCATCATTTACAAGAGGTTTTTAGTCGTTTTTGGCTTAAAATAAGAAAAAATTTGCCCTGCTGGTATCTCTCAATTTATTATTCAATTAAAGTCCTTATTGCGTTATTATGCATTTTAGTGTCGCTGTCAATTTTGCTTCTGAGCCTCGGAGAATTCGTGTTTTGTGCGTTAATGTTATTGACCAATTCACTATTGAAAAAAATGTTCATGAAAACTGGGTGATGATTTGGCTATTTTTGCCTTGTGGTATTAATGCGACATGATGTTAGTTTGTGAATGAAAACTACAGCATTTCATGTGAGGAGAAAAAAGTAAGGAAATATGAAAGCCTGTTCAAATCATATATGTTTTAGGTCAATGTGAGTGACATCTCCGGTTTATCTTTCTCAAACCGTTTTTATTCAGTAACTAATACTTTACTTATTTGGTCAATGATAATTAATTCCCACTTAAAATGCTTTATCATTACACTGCATGTTTTGCACGAGCTTGTGAGACGTACACTGCAGACTGGAATGAGCTAAATTACTAGAATGTGATACGGAAACACGTCATGCAGTCAGATATAATGTCATTGCTATTATTAATTGCACTCAATGTTCTGTTATGAACATAACTCAATTCGTGTCACTTAGCGTTGGATAATTCGGCATAGTATTTAGTGTGGCCCATGTAGATAGCAATGCGTAATTAGCATTATTTTTACAAGTGTACACGCGTAACATTGTAACTATGCCGAAAATTTTGGAGGGTTTATTGATTTAAGAGATTCTGATTTCTTGAATAGAAATTAGTGCGGGCGATCATTGTTTTGAGCTGAGTAAAATTTATTCTGCAAACCAAAAGACGCATCATTATTTTGTTGTAAGAACCTTCATGCATGTGTGCCGTCGCGGTTGCGCATTTTCTCTGTACATATGTTCGTACATATGCTGATGCAACGCCTGGGTGCGGTTTTACCGCAATGCGGGTGCTTGGTCAGCAAATTAACAGTATAAAAGAGCGTGTGGAGACTTCTAGAGTCGCATTTGGTCCGTGTTCTACCCCCTTGCAACATCGTTACCAGTAAACGTCGCCTATAACCAGCGTTATCTCTCTACCCTTCGGACTTCACACCTACTTTTGCCTTCACACTGGTGGCGAGACAAGTGACGGACCCACGAATTCGCGAAGATATTTTGAGAAGAAAAGAAGATACAGTATTCGACGAGCAACCTAAATAAGTTTGAGAAGAAGGTCGAGTGACTTCAGCAAATCAAGACGACGGAGATAACTACAGAGAATTCGAGAGAACTCCAGGAAGATCGTCTGGTGAAGAGAAGATATATACATTCTACGAAGATTATCTGCAGAGACTGCAGAGCAACGAGATATCGACTATAAGGACAGCATCGACGGACGGAGAGCTTCAGAGATCAACGGTGAGGTCGGCTACGGAGCTGAAACCTTCAACTACGAGGTGATTCAGCCGACTACAGTTACGTCAACTTCGTGCTACGGGCGGAGCAGTGACGGTGCATCGCCTACAACGATGGCAGAGATCACGACATCGTGCGACAACTCTAACTACAATTTAAGATAAGTAAAGCAGCAGTTAATTGTGATAATTGTAACAGTGCCGTTGCAGCTAACTATTCATTGCACGTGAGGCAAGCAGCGTGCAGCGTGCGCGTCAGCCAGTACGTGCGGGCGTCAAGGTCAACCTAGCTGGGCTGTACTTGCAGTTGCAGAGAGCAGGCTGTGTGTTCAATGACCCCTAGACATGAGCTGTTTTCAAGGTGTTACGAGTCCTATTTTTTAAAGTGAGTGGCGCTATTTTCTCGAGGTGTTGCTATAAGTGCTTCAAGTAATTTTGTATTGTTTTAGTTGTGTAAATTTAATCTTGAGCAACGTTAAACTCATTTGAGCAGTGATGTTATTTGTGTAATACGTAGAGACCAAACTCGTAACGTAATTATGCCTGAAATTTCAATATCGAGTGATTTTCGAAATAGTAGAATGCCTACCACAGTTTTTTTTCTGATGTGGATATATTGGCGACAGAGAGATAAGTATACTTAAATGCCTTCTGTGGTCTGTACAACATGTAGGTCATGTGAGATTTATTTTTTTGCTGGTTGCGTCTGGTAGGATGATGGAGGGGGGAACTGCATTCCAATTTGCCCAAAGGTGATGCTGAAGACCTTTGTAAAAATCAACTTTCTAGCGTTAGAGTATAGTAAAATTAGAACAGGAATTGAAAGATAGTTTTCGACTAGTACAGAGCAGGCTGAGGATTAAGCCTAGCGAGAAATAATAACGATGAAATATGACGTAATGATGAGAAAATAATGATGAAATATTTTGTGGCTTTTAATGTGCTGAGAAGTGTTATGTGACTTCGAGAATTAAGGATAAATATAAGTAGGAAGGAGTAAAGATACTCTTCCGAGTGAGGTAAAATATCGTGGATGATATTCTGATGATACCTGATGTGCACGGATAGCACGGTTAAAGTAAGAATGAAGTATTTTTGAATACCGTAAATAATGCAGAGTGTCTGATGACAGACGTGGTTGCCCAGAGGAGGCGTAAAGAGTAATATTTGCTACGGTAGAGAGAGCCTCGAAAAGGGCGGTGCTGTGGGGCAGTGAAACAACCCCGAGACAGAAGTGCTGTGGGGCAGCGAATAACCCCGAGACAGAAATGCTGTGGGGCTATCTGGGAAAAGGCAAATTAGTACCAGGTAATTCTATCAGCGAGGTCAAAGTATTGAAGTAGAAATGAATTCGCGCAGACAATTAAGTGAGTAAGCTTTAGAGAAGCGAATGTTTGCGATGTTCCCGGTAATGCGAATCTACCCAGGGTCGACAGTGTTTGTGGTGAAAGTTTCAATGCCATCTCTGGTAAAGACGTTGGGGTAGTATCTGTAGAACCGAGGCATTGTTGTAACGATATTCGTGTTGATGAACTAGGAATTAATGCCATTGATACCATGATGATCAGAGTAGCATTGTAGATTGCGGTTGTCATTGTGCTGGCGAACAGAAGTAACATACAAGAGAAGTAATGAGAGGCGTTAGAAGCCCATTAATTAGCCACACGTGGTGGTGAGGTAATTAGTTAAGAGTAACGAGAGTAATAGTGTGCAGAGTGTGCAGAGCTGTACGCAGCTGCACCGATACATTGAACTCTGAGAAAAAAGAGCACTAGACGACATGCAAACGCTGACTCATACGTCAGACAGTGAGGCGCCGTATTTCCGGTGTCTGTGTTCAGCAACAGTTGCCAGGCAAGCTACGACGGCGTGGCATGAACATGACTGGTGAAGTCATTTTGCAAGCCTACCCGAATTTCATACTCAGTATAGTTTTATGTTGTGTATTTTATTATTCAAACGTAAAAGAATGCAAAATTTATCGTCAAATCTCTCAAAGTTTCTACGGGATAATTAACAACTGATTGAACGATTAAAATTTAGAGTGCTTAACGTCAATATTGATTTTTACCTTGACAATTTTTCGTGTACGTAGCGTAAAATGTGTTTCTTATGTATTGAATTGTGTCTTTTTGTTGTATTTGCTTATGCTTCATGTTAACCTCGTATATGCATTAGTATTTAACCTTTTTAATTAAGGCATTAACGTAACGCGATAAGTGAAACGTAAAGTACCCGTTCACAGTGTAACAGTTCAACAAGTACAGTATAATAATACGTAATTTTCTTGTGCAAAAGCAGTACGTGATTATTGATTGTGATCTGTCGTGGCAAGAAACATTGATGACCTTGCAGAAATTTATTTTTTCATTGTGCATCGAGGCTGAAAATGCCCCAGTTTTGCTCACGATAGAAACGGTTAATTAACAGTTTTTAGTTTTGAATTCCACATTTGCGAGAGAAGATTACTGATGTATTTTGTTTAATGAGAAATTTGAATGTCTGTAACAAAGATTAAATGTAAATGCGAAATTTAGTCGTTTTTATTAGTTAGCATTTGTGTTACGGGAAAATTCTCGGATGGTAATGAGGAAGCTACTTTTTGTTTGTCATTAAAATTATTGATTTATTAAGGAAGTTTACCCGTCATTAACTAAATATATAGTAAGACTCGGTAATGGATCTCTGTGACACTAAAGGTGTTTCTCATTTTACCTTATTCAAGCATTGATGTACTAAATTCTGCGCTTTAGCCATGCTAATCTTCGTGTTTTCTCCAATTTCAGTTCGCACTGGTGCGAGCGGTAACACAACATCTGTAACACGGTAACATGGTACATGTACATGGCATCGCGTTGGTGTACGACAGCCTGGTGCCAGAGCGCTTGTCAACAAACATCGATGGCCTTGGCGGCAGCAGAGCTTTGCACGCAGCAAAGAGACTACTGAAATTTACCTTCGCGCGCAGTCAAGAGATTACTGAAAGAGATTACCTTCGCGCGCAGTGATTTGAAGAGAGTAACTCACTTTAAAGGTTTAATGTGGTGTTAATACTTTATACTTTACCGTGGACATAGTGTTGAAAACGTGGTTTAATAAGTTTAGTAACTTAAAATGTGGTAATTATAAATTCAGAGTAGTTCAAGAATTTTGGACTTTGTTCACATGTTATTACTATTGGATTAAGATAAATTGTATCGGTTTAGTGATTTTCCTTTTATTTTTGCAGAGTGCGAAACCGATTTTCATATTCATATTTGATGTTCTAAACTAGTGTGTCTTGGATTTTGTTCCGTATTCTCTTATATCTTAATCCACGTGCTATACCATTATGTTACCGATAGAATTAAGTTTTACGAGTCTACGGCACTCTGTTTATTCTGATTGGTTGTTTTACTAATGGTGGAAAAGTTCCGTTCTAATTTGTGCGATGTTTGGCTATAACACTAACTTCTATTTTTAAGTCTACGGTAACGCAGACGATATTTTGAATGTTTCTTTTTGGTGAAAACTTTAATGATGCTTTATTTAATATCAACTCAACTTTTCTGTATCATTTTTCATTACCTACGAGGCAATAGTTTTGATTCTTATAAAATTTTCCGAAATTGCCTTTGCCGAAGAACTCGTGTTTTGCTCGGTGTTACTCTTTCACCAGAGATGTAAGCGGATGTTTTTATATTTACTCATGAATTAATATTAAGTTGGTATTTCCAAGCTTGTGTTTTACGTATTTCATTTTAACCATGTTCGCGAAGATGCTCGAGTCGATGCAACGTTCAGGTATATAATTATGATTTGTTTCATTTTGGTTTTTCGATAACTCAATTTATGCGAATACGTTGTTCACTTAAAATTTTAAAGGCATTGTGTATTTAATTTCATGCGTGTTATTATTATCCTTAACGAATGTATTGATTTATTTAAATTTTATGGCGAGAATGATTTTTTATTTGTCGAGGTATCTGCGTGCCCAATTTCTTATTTGTGTTTGATTAAAAGCTTTTTAGTTGTTGTTTCAACGATGCGATTTTCTTTCATTTTTACTGCGTTATCATTTCAACTGTTTAACACAAAACAATGTTAGAGTTAATTGTGTTTTTCATGGCTGGTGTCCATGTTAGCGGATTTTTGTTTTTTTAGTACGACACCTGCCGAGGTGCATTGTTTTAAGGTTTTCTGTTGCCAGAAAATTTTTTATGTTGCAATGTTCGTGTGCCAAAAATTTTTTTTTGCGTTCTATACGTGTCTTGAGCAGCGCCTCTTCCCATTTTTTTTTGGTGATGGGGGTGTTTGCGGTTTTTCTTTGCGATGCTTTTTGTCGAATTTAACTGGACGCGTTTGTTTTTCCTGTTACTGGCAGTTGTTTTTGCCACGAAAGGATTATTTTTATTTTTTTGGTTTTTCTAACCAGGATGCCTTTAGCTTACTGTGTTGATTTTTAATTTACGATTCTTCCCTTTGATTCGTTTATTTTGTAATAAATCAGGCATGGGGGAAGGTGTGTGCCGTCGCGGTTGCGCATTTTCTCTGTACATATGTTCGTACATATGCTGATGCAACGCCTGGGTGCGGTTTTACCGCAGTGCGGGTGCTTGGTCAGCAAATTAACAGTATAAAAGAGCGTGTGGAGACTTCTAGAGTCGCATTTGGTCCGTGTTCTACCCCCTTGCAACATCGTTACCAGTAAACGTCGCCTATAACCAGCGTTATCTCTCTACCCTTCGGACTTCACACCTACTTTTGCCTTCACACATGTATTATCCACCTAAAAAAGAAATTTCAGTCTTAGTTTCCGCGAGTTATGCCTAAATTTGAATTTCTGTTTGCTTGTATCACACATCGAGAGATGTTTCAAAGTATAAAGCTATAAATAGCGTTAACGTGCATGAAGAATGAACATCACAGAACGAAGAACTTCTCCACGAACGTACTGAGTGCCACAAAGTTCATGAGCATGTAAATTATTTCTTTATCATTGTGTTCTGATTGATTTCGATGCTCGAAATAGGGATTCTGAATCTCTTCGTTACGCACATCATCCAGGATGTAAGTGTAGCGGTAAACAGAAGTTTTTTTTGAGGTCTGAGTGAGTTGATTAATGAGAGATAAGTACTGCCATTTGTTTAAATTGAATATCACAAACATTCTAACGACTTTTCTGAAAATCAGTCCCGACTCACAAATTCGCCTCGTGGGCTAATTGAGCTGGAGATTTTAAAATGAGGTCTTGTTTGCTGCCTGAGATGCGTCAACGTGGCTCCAGTGATGATGTCGTCAAACATTACGTGGTTATAAAATCATGAAACTCAGCTTGTTGTATTTTCAGACTTTACTATGCTAACTAATTTTGTGAAATGCTAGTACGAGACACTAACACAAACATACAAGTAAGTTACACTTTACTGAATGTTTCACGGAATTTAAAACCCTATGTTTGAATGGTAGGTACCCAGATGCAAATTTACAATCCGATTTAATTTTTTGGCACAGAGCAAGAAAATTTTTTAATTAAAATAAAATTCTGGATAAATCTTCTCGAAAGTTGCGAGTGTTTCCATAACACTTGCACGAACAAATAATTTAAATTGATAACAATACCAATCATTTTAAGGTAGATATAAATTTGGTGAGCGTTTGGGTCTATAGGACGTAGGAAGGTGCACCTTGCATGCGGCAAATTTTAGGATGTGAATAATTACCAAAAATATTTCTGAACCAGGCCGTCAACGTAGGACGTGAACAGGAATGGCTGCGGAGGCCCCCAGACCTCACTCCTTGTGACGTTTTTCTGTAGGGACTTCTAAAGAATAATGTTTAGATCACTTCATCTCTGAACTTAGATAATTTATGAGAAAATATTTAGACGGGGTTCAATTCGCAGATAATAACCATGAAATACAATTGAATAAATTGAAAATTCGTTTGGGAAAATAACCCCTAACTACAATAAAATAAATGTCCTTTTTTATTCAGAATTTAAAAAAATATCTCGTTTTTGAAGTATATATAATGCGCTTTCACATTTTCTTCAGTATTCAATTTTCTTCAGACTTTTTCACCATAAGCGATTATTTGTTCCAAATAGTGTTTAGAACACCCTCTTATCTTTTAAGTAGCTGTAACCAAATGTTTTGTGGTAATGAAACAATTATCATCTTTTTTTCGAAAGAAAACAACCAACACAAACTGAGCACGACCTCATTCAAATCTGATAATTTACCAGCACGTGAATTTCAGTCAAGCAAAGGATTCGTGTGTCTGAGAAACACCTGGTGTAACATTGAACTGATGGAGAAGTGAAGTCACTACATACCTCCCCCACGACTTTGTCGAGCATATTATGAATGTAGAAATCACACTTCACCCGTGGTATATTTTGTATTTTCCTTCCAAATATTATTTTCATCGCGTTGCTCAATCTTCGTTGAAAATTTATTCACAGAATGTATTTCATCAGACGAAAAAAAAAATGCATTTTATGTTTTTTAAAAAGATGACTAATAATGAAAATGATGTAATAAATCATGGTCTCAAATATGTTAACCAACCAAATCAATGCAGACAGAGAAGATCATTCAGCCCTGCTGTAGGCGATGTGTGGGTAACAATAATGTGCAGTGAACAACATTTATCCTGATCTATTGTGTACCTAATGTGTGGCTATCTGTTGCGGTAAAAGTATGCCTAAGTATTGGACCACGGAATGTATTGAATGTTGCTCATTCGTTACCAATTATGACTCAATAGGTTACTCCTTAGAGCCGCGATCAAATGACTAAGCAACTAAGGGTGTCGTAAGGTAAAACTCCATTCAATAACATATTATTTGATGGAACCCAAATCAGGCACCAAATGACCGACATATATCAGCCAGTTTACTACTTCAATACCTTAAAAAAGTTATTTACTGATATTATAAGGGGTGTAAAGAGCGCCTTGATTAGCGTGAGATCTGCACGTGATCTCCATCGCAGCGTGCAGCCAGCGTGGGTTGTATTCAAGTCATCATCAGTATTGCGATTGTGAGACCTAAATGGTTGTACAATGCGTATTTTGATCCAGAAGTAGAAAAACACTTCATCATTAAATGCAGTACATGTAAAAATCCCTCAACATTTATGGCCGAAAAAGGAAGTGCACAAGATCTCAAAACAAATTTATTTTTTATTCATACTAATGAAGTTTATGTAAAACTTCATCTAGATAATTACTGAATGCCTGTTGAATTATTAAATCCTACGTGCATAAGTGGTCATTTGTGCTTGAACATTTCTATCCATATCATCAGAACCATTAAATAATCCAAAATAACTCATTAAAATAAACCAAGAACTGCCTATCATTACGTCAACGATGCTTCCTCAACGCTGGATCGGTGGCGACAAATGCACAGATGTTCAGACAAAATAGTTGGATGGCACAAAAACTTCAAACGCATTCTTCTTAACGCTGGACTGGTCAGTCCATTGTGGGTTACTCAGGGCGATTATAGGATAATAATCTTTCTCTTATGAGAAGCTCAAATTTGCTGAGTTTTGCATTCTATTTTACATTCTTCGTCTATGAAGTACACTCCACGAGCAGCTACTCTAAGTGACAAAATTTTATTCCCTCCGCTATATTTGCATCAAACGTCTGTTCTAAAAAGAGAAAGTTCGTAAAATAAAATCTGTCAGCTAAGTGCGTCAGAGTGCAGCTCTACTTTGACGTAACAGGGCACTGAGAGGAAGAGCGCTTTTAATCTCCCGTGAAGGCAGAAGTTTTGACTTAGTTCGTCTTAGTTCATCAGCAGGCTAATGAACGTAGGCGTCAAATGAACTAAGTTTTCATAACATCGTTCAAAACGCAGAACTTATTTACCCGAACATCTAAAAAATTAACTCAAAACTCATTTAACTCATTTGTTCATTTCAGTAAAGGTGTTCATACTTAGTAAAACGAATGTTGGCATCTCTAGGGTATTGTTAGAGCAGCAAATGTCTTAATTATCTCTTTTGCGAGGCCCGTATTTTAAGATCAGTTAAAGATAAATAACTCCGACAACATCGCTGGAGACATTCATCTATGAAGTGCAACGGATACATTTTCTTTCAGAATATCAGACAAATAGTCGACATTGAATGTTTATCTCAATGCTTCAAACACGATAGCCATCTAAAAAATGTGTGTTCACAGCCAACATCACCGCACTTAGACCACAATGTAGACAATTTTCTCACTACGAATAGTTGTTTGGTCGCCGTCAGTAGACCGATAGCTGGATGCTAAGACGGATAGTAATGCAGGATTCTATCTTGTCTGTTCTAAGCGAGTCTCACAGCGCATGCAAGATAATGCCAGAACTTGAAGAGAATTTGTCGAATCAACAATGATAATCGATAAAACACTGTTTCTGTAGCATAACGTATCTCATCCTTACGCTGCCCTTATATACTTATTTAATATCTTGCAATGAAATACTCAGTGTAAGAAATATTAGTCAACACTTGATAAAAAACATTTAATCATATGTTACCCCGAATACACTGCAATCAGGTGGCGTGGAAAATACGTGAAAAGGATTGAGTCTCGAATATTTTTTCACGTCACCCTAAAATATTTTCGTGTTTCACTGTTTTTTTCTTTACACTGAAGCACTCGGCCCAATGCTGCCGCATGAGGGTTGCCGTGACGATAACATTCCATGGTCTTTTAACGTTTTTAATTCGAAACAATTGAGCGCAGCTCGGTGTGAACATGGTATCTGGGAATTTTAATGTTGAGTTTAATTCGTTTTAAAATTGGGTATTAAGTGTTTTATTTGAAACAGGCCTGACCTTCTGTCAATTTTTTATGATAACCAACAGCCATTTATTTCAAATTGCGTATTTATAACAACTTTCAGAACACAGAGATAAGATGGTGTTTGGCTTCCCACACCTGATTAGCGACGTGTGCTATTTCTTTCAGCCTCGATCTCAGTACCACACGCATTGTTAGAGTTTTGCTCACTGGAACACGATCCTCTTAAGTTTATAATTCTCGGTTTTGTGTGTGCACCATAGCCACACACGCCCCAACCCCACGCGCCTTGGAAGCTTTATAAGCAGTCGGCCTCTCTGGCCTATGGCTATCGACCGCGTCCCCTTCTCCAAGTAAACACCTGTGAAAACGTCTCCTGAGTTTCCTTACCACGACCACGTTTACCAGCCGCACATTTGGTGGCACATTTGGTGGCCAGTACTACGACGAACACACGACGTTGTGTAGAAGTAATTAAGAGATCAAGAAGATTACTACAAGTTCGAAAACCTACAAGAAATTCCTACTGCGAAGATTTTCGAAGTTCAGCGAGAGTCAAGAAAAGAAGAGAAAATTTGTGAAATCTTGTCAATGACTGGCAGCAACAACAATACGAGTCTCCGACAACTGCTACCATCTGTTGTCAACATCAGCTTCAATATCCCGTATTCATAACTTCTAGAGACCTACGTGCAGTTTTCAGCGTGGATAAATACGTGTTATCCCTTCCGAACGAAAGTCCTCGTCTTCGACGCCGGTGAGTACAAAGAAGTAGTCCGGGAACTACAATTTGGTTACACACCCAACAACGAGTGATCTTCAAGTCTACGGCTACTTCGTCTACATCTACCCTGCAGTCATCCCAGTGTACATCTACAGTGGCGAGCGACTTCACTTCCTTCATTCAGCAAGTGGACGCTTAGTAAATAACTTGCACTCAATTAACGGATAGGTTGTTCACCTTATCGCAGCAGCGCGGTTGCTGTGCAACGCGTGCAGGCAGAGAATAGTTTTTTTTGGTCTACAGGAGGCAGCTTATTTTTGCAATTCGGCTCAAGGCCGCGGCAGTGCTTTGGCTCAGGCAGCCAGCTTGCATAGGTAATGATGACAGCGCAGTCATGCCAGTAGTAGATTGATACAGTGCAAGATTGCTATAACGTTAGAAGTGAGTGATCTTGTTATTGATGAGTTCTTTATTTCGTAAATGGTATTACTATTTGTGTATTGATTTTATTGCTGTAGTGTGTAAAATGGATTATTTAGCAAATGTTGATTTTTAGGTATTAGAATTGTGTAAAAATTGATTGCCCACGGCATATCTGATACGTCCGATTCGGACGGATTTATTCGAACAACATCGACCAAAACAAGTAGAGGTCGTGTTAGTGTACCTAGATTTCGTGTTAAGAGCAATCCAGCAATGACTGAACCAGCAGCTAGCGCGGCAGTTGACCCAAATACCAATAAGCACAAGAAACAGCATCGGACATGCCGAGAACAGGGACAATCCTTTCGGCCGCAGAGTTGCCACTATTTCGGGGTCGAAGACGCCGAGAAGATCACGATTTCATTGAAAATAAAACATTCAAGACGCATATAGGAAACTTGCGCGCTTATATGACACTATTATCGGATGTAAACTCTGATAGTGCCAAAAAAGAATTGTTAGTTCGATCAGCTAATAAACTGGTAGGAGATTTAATTCAACAGGAACCAAGTTGGTCAATTTCGACCTTCACTACTCGTTTGAAGATGTCGTAAAAATCTTGGATGACCTCTACGTAGCTAGAGGCGGAAAGTCTATCCACGCGTTAGCGTGTGATTTAAATCAGTTACGCTTCGTTAGAAATGACGCACTTCCGGCCAAGTTGGTAACCGCATTTGCTAATATTAGGAAGTTATCGGAACATTTGTTAAACTCGACCTCAATAGCGTGGTCGAGACACACTTTTTTCAGGGCTAGTACAAGTCAAGCAGATTTAAAATGGTTTGCAGGAGACAGTATAGACCTAAGCTTAGCTATTAAAGTCTTGGCACCCTTGCTGGATGAGTCGTTCTCGAAAAAAAATTTCGATGGACCATTCAATACGTCGGAAGAACTATTGGCACGAGTAGTTGCCGCTGTTAGAAATCACCCCGAAAATAAACCAATAGTAGCGACCCAGTACCAGACGCAGTACAATAGAAAAACGTTCATAGCAGCAACCCAGGTAGCAAAATTTATTGACCTAATATTGAGCCAATATACAGTCTCAATATTGACTGGATATTCAAAATGAATATTGGGGCAATACCTTATTTTGGAAAATTCGGTTGATATTAGAAAAATATATTGGCCCAATAACAATATTATCATCAACCCAATATCAACTAAATATTGTGTCAATATTGACTTGATAATGAAGTGTTCCCTACAATAACATTGGCTTAATACTCAATTCCTGATAGGTTAATATTTGTAAAACATATGGCCCCGATAAATATAATTTCTCAAACCCAATGCTAATTATTATGTCACCATGGACTTCATATTGAGGTGTTCTTAGAAAATATTGGCATGTAGGGCCTAGAAGTGTTGCTGCTTTAGCAACCGAGTTTCAACTGCGGCGAGTGAAGCAGCGGCCTTAGTTATGAGCTCGAACTTCTCCTGAAGTTTCTATGTAGCGTAGTTTTTATAATTTATCACTTGACTCATTTATGATTTTACATTTACACGTATCAGTATTACTGAACACAAATGGACTAGAACTGAGTTTGGGGGGTAACTAAGGTAGGGTACTACAGGCCCAATACTTATTTTCTGACATCAAGTGGATATTGGTAGAATATATTGTCCCAATAATAACTTATTTTTAATCCAGTATCAGCTAATTACTGTGCCACTTTTGACTTGATATTGAGGTGTTTTCTTAAAAAAATTACTCCGTACTATTGGCGTACAATATCAACCCAATATTTGGGCAATAATAATTTATATTTTAACAAATTTTATTAAATTGCGAGATTTTTAACTATTATGAGATAGTTTCCACTGATATGAATATCGTACATATATATATATACCCTATTAGTTTAATATTAGAAATAAAACTATTTACTACATTGTCCCAATAACAAGTTGATATCATAGATAAATATATATTTTTTCGATATTGTCTTGTTATTAGCCTAATATTGTAATCCAAGATTCCAATATCAGGTCAATAAAAAGTTATCAACCCAATATTGGCCTAATAATTTCTTGCTACCTGGGAAATGTTGCTAACGAGTCGGAAAAGAATGTTGATGTGCAAGATTCCCCTCAGGAAAGTGAGATTTTCTATGGAAATTACCGTAGAGGTCGTTTCTCGGGTCGTAGGTCATTTCCCCGTCCTTGGCTGAGAAATCCTAGAGTAGGGAAAAATGTTAGTGGCTATGTAGGTGATAGAAGATACGTTCCCTTGAATGTAACACCTTGCGGGCAGAAAGCTCTAGTCATGCCCCAGTGCACTTTGCAGCTAGAACGAGAGGCTTTCCTTTCTGCAGTTTATGCAACGTTTCAGATCATGTTGAAGCCAACTGTGGAACTCAAGGAGGTCAGAGCGAACCGAGAGCTGTTGGCCCCTGCTTTGCTTGCGGGGGAGAACATTTCGTTCGAAACTATAGAGCGTCAGAAAATGAAATCAGGCAGTATAAAGCATACTTGCGTAGGTACAGTGCAAATAGAGGGGTAAATAGCCGCGGTAGGCACGAGGTGCACTATGCTGAGGATTACGAAAGAGACAGTAGAGATTTTTTACAGGAAGAGTAATAAGAGGTGTAGGTTGGAGCGAGTCGATACCCGAGGGTCACCGCAAGTCTCTCGTTAATCCTAAAGTTGTGGTCGGAACGAATCCAGATACGACTGAGATGACTGAGTGTAATCATGATCAGAGTGAATCATATATTGATCCATTATTTAAATGTAGAAATAGGTTTGAAGTTTTGAAAGATGAGCAAATGGCCAATGAGATACAACAAAAGGAAGTAGGTGAGGTTTATTTTAACACTACGGTTGAAGGAGCAGGACGTCTCAAGATAGAAGGCGCCAATCTTGTCACGTTTAGAAAATCCAGTAAGCCCACAATCATCCTCTCTAATCAAGATAAGTACTTAAGCGCGCTGCTAGATAGTGGTAGCGAAAAATGCTCATTAGTTACAGTCGAATCAAGTGCCTAAATTAGAAATTAAAGCCGAGTTTCTTATTAAGCGTATGAGGAATAAACGGTAAAAGTGATGTTAGTGGTGAAGTCGACCTGACTATCTCAATACCTGGAGCTGACAAGGTGCTTAAGACTAGTGCTTTCATCATTGAAGATGCTAAATTTAATTACGATCTAATTTTAGGAAGAGATGTTCTGAATAATGCAGGGATAAATTTCAAGGATGGTTCCCTCGAGTGGGAAGGAACAACGGTGCCTTTCAACGAAATAGAAAATAAGCCTACGATAAGTAGAGAAGCCATATTAATGGATATTGTGAACAGCGACTGTCTGCTGTCAGATGTAGTTGCTAGGCAGAGCAGATTCCGCGGCAGAGTTGGTGTCCGCGAGAGAAAAATACGAGGAAAAAAGACACTTTGCTCGAGCGTGAAGCGGAGCAGCCAAGGCCAGACGTAAAGAAAGGAAAGACCGCTGGTGGTGATCTGTGATGCAATAAAAGTGCCTGGTTATTGCATCAAGCTCATTAATGCCTATGTCAAAAGGGCTAAAGCCCGGTGAATATATAGTGTTAAAAAGCGGACTAAATAGTGGAGCGCTAATAGCAGAATCAATAGTTACAATCAGAGAAGATGGGAATGTGTCCTTAATGATACTGAACCCGACAGATGATGCTATTCATTTCAGCGAAAACACTATGTTATGTAACATGGAAACATTAGCTGGGGAAGAAGTAGAAACTGAGCTTTATCTCAAGAATGTAGAGGAAGCGCTGAAAGAAGCGAACAATGTAGAGATGAGCACTGAGGTTACGTCGGATTCACTTGAAGTCATCTCAGGTCGTGGTGAAATGAAGACCATGGCCAAGAGAAACTTGAGTCGAAGGTTGACGTTCGCGGCAATAACTGTGAGTTTCCTGATAGTAAGGAACTAGGAATTGATACACAAGTCGAAAGCGTGTCTAATGTACAGAAGGACGTACGCCATCCGTTAACAATAATGATATATCATGCTAGGAAGTTGACGTTAAACTAAAATTACTGGAATTGATGAATAGTTTTCGTAACCTAATCACGTGAGAAGACAAAACTATAGGTGTTACGAATGTAATAAAGCACAAAATGGTACTTTAACATGACGCACCAGTTTTATATATACCACTCTATCGCATACCTCATAAATATCAGGAGGAGTTGGCCAAGACCAACAGAGAAATGCTCTCACAGGGCATAATTGAGAATTCCATATCAGATTACAATTTTCCAGTCATTGTTGCATTGTTGTAAAGAAAAAGACTGGTGAGATTCAATCAGTGCTTGATTTTAGATCAATAAACAAAATCGTGGTCAAGGAGTCGTATCCTATACCACGAATAGACGAAATATTATCCACATCAGGTGGCAATAGCGTCTTTTTCACTCTGGATCTAAAGTATGCATTCCACCAAGTCGAATTAGAACAGGAAAGTCGGAAATTTACAGCCTTTAGTGTAGATTACCAAAAATATCAATTCCGCAGAATTCTCTTCGGGAATTCGATTCCCAAGCGTTTTCCAACGCATCATGTCATCTGTTCTTGCGCCTATCTTAGGACGCCTTTGTTTTGTTTCTCTAGATGATATATTAATTTACTCAAAAACCAATGAACAACATTTGTGCGATATTAGAACTGTCCTTACGACGCTCCGCACCGGTAAATTATCCATTAAACTCGAAAAATATCAATTTTTTAGGAAAAAAATAGAGTACCTACGTCATATTATCTCTTTTGCCGAAAGTGGCAAAATTGTCCAGCACTATTAAATGTAAAAGAATTTTAGCAATTCCTTGGTGCAGCCAATTATTTCCGCAACTATATAGCGCAGTTTGCAACAATTGCCAACCCCCTGTACAGATTATTGAAGAAAAATGTTAATTTTAACTGGAGTAATGACTGTCAGAAAAGTTTTGACTATATATAATCAGCCCTGACTTCTACCGCTGTTTTACGACACCCTGAGTTTACCAAGACGTTTCACATTTTTACTGATGCCTCAATTTTAGCATAGGATCCGTCCTGATGCAGTCAGAAGGTTCAGGGGACAAATTAATGCGCCCGGTTGCATTTATCAGTAAAAGTTTGAATTCTAGCCAAAAACGTTACAGCACTACCAAGAAGGAGTTTTTCGCCATCTGGAGTGGTCTTAAAGCTTTTAAATACCTAATTATGGGATATCTTATCTATGTGTACACAGACCACCGGCCACTGGCTCCTCTCTTTGCGAAAAAGTTACCAGAGGATACAGCAATGGCTCGATGGCGCATTAAAGTTCACTCATACGAACCAATCGTTCATTATTTACCAGGTAGGCAAAACGTCGCAGCCGGCTACCTAAGCAGGCTACCGAAAAACAATGATCAATTACCTATTAAGGAATTAGAATGCTGTGACCCATTGATGCCTGAGCCTGAATCTGAGATGTCCTTAGCGCAGACGCGAGCTAAAGCAAAACAAGACGTAACCACTGACTCGACGATGCAATCACACTGGGGCGACGTGTTGACACCTAAATTAATTGACTATGTGCCGACAGAAAAGGAAATTTCCTGGATTTTTAAAGAGTTCATCGACGAGCATAAACAAGATCCCTTTTGTATTGAAGTTAGAGAAGCGTTACTTCATAGAAAAACGTATATAATTCCTGACTTACAGAGTTATTTAATTGTAAGTGACATTGTATCGACTGCAACGCACTGACTCACGACCTAGCACTATATTAACATCAGTAGTGACAATTTCCCTCATGAAGAAGGCAATTCTAGCGATACAATCCTTGTACCATTACGATGCTTTGTACACCTTATTTGAATTCAAGCTCAAATATTTTAATAATCTAGAAAAAACGATCGTGAGAAAATTCGTACAAATTTGTGATGTTTACAAAATTCTTAAGGGGGTCCTCCGAGGCCTCTTTTATCTCCGATGGTCATTTTTCATGTTTTTGTTGGAAAAGGACCCTTAGGTGGTGGACTATTTGGTCCTAAAATTTTATGACGCTACGGACAATAGATTCCCCCCAGGGGGGGGAGGATTAGGGGACGACAAAAATCTCTAATTTTCGATCCCATTTCGACCCAATATAAAAAACAAAACGGGAAATGAAAAAATTGCGACTACACTTTTGTTAAATATGTTCCAAGGATTCTATACTGTCTCTGTTTTCGTTCTAGCATGAAAACTCAATGAGCTCTACTCCTTTGAAATAGCAATACCAATGAACTAAAAACCAATATGTCAATTTTTTTCAAAAACGAAGGCCTGAATAAAAAAAATGTATGGATGTAATCGTGTTTTTTTCCGAAGTTACATATTATAGTCAAATTTCATAAGACTAACACTGAAAACAAAAATTTCCATAATTTTAGGAAAAAAATAATTTCTTTTTCATGGAAATTACAATTCAGAGTGTGACTATGAAGTTATGCATTGAAATTATCGCAATAAAATTGAAAACAGCATTCAATTACATAAATTTTCCATTATATTACACTTCAACAAAAAATTTTGTTTATGGCCTGTACTGTAGTCACTTATTTTCAAAATTCAAAAGAATAGAAGTCGTTGAGTTTTTATGCTAGCAAGAAAACAATGACAGTTTTAGAATCCTTGGAACATTTTTAACGAAGATAAGGTCTTATTTTTCAATTTGTTCATTTTAAATATTTTTATCATAGTTCAAAACCGAAAATTCGTTCTAATTTATATATTGTGGTAAAGTATCGCATATATGAAAAAAATTCAAATACAAAATAACAGACCATATCTTTGTTAAAAATGTTCTAAAAGATTCCAAAACTTTATTTGAATTTGTTCCGGCATTAAAACTTTTTGACTTCTATTCTTTTGAAATATATATAAAAATGACTGAAAAACTGATATTTCAAATTTTTCGGAAAAACTTAGGCATAAATCAGAGAAGTTCTCGAATAAAATATATTTCTCTTTCCAAAATACATATACTGGCCAAATTTCAGACCAATCGGATCAAAACTCAGATTTAACGGGAGGACCCTCGTAAAGCTCCCCCTTCCGTACCTATAAAAATTTTAACGGTTCCTTTAGCGAAAGAACTTGTTGAAGTAGTTTCAATGGACTTTGTTGGTCCACTCAAAATGACCGATATTGAGCATAAATACATACATGTTGTGATTGATCTCTTCTCCCGCTACTGTAAATTATACGCAACCTCGAACCGTAGAACATACACAGTCATATCATGTTTAGGTAGTTGCTTCGCAACGTTCGGCTACCCAAAAACGTTGCCAAGGGATCAAGCTCTAGAATTCAAATCAGTGGCAGTTGAACAATTTGCCAAAATACACGCTATTGCAAATAAAGAAGTTCTAGTTTTTAGCCCTCATTCGAATGCTATTGTTGAAAGAAATAATAAAAAATAACAAAGTTTCAAAAATTGTACATTAATTTCCTAGCTCACACGGAATGGGATCAGTGTTTGGAAATGGTAGAGAATGCAATAAATGATTCATACAATATCACATTGGGAGATTCTCCCAGTTATGTTGTTTTCGGAAGAGATACGTGTCCCTATTTTCAGGGAGAAACTTTCGATATTTCATACAGTTAAGATGACGAAATAGACTTGGTAAATTTTCGTGCAAAAGAAGCAGTTTGAATTGTTGATAACGTTAGGAATTTAATTGTAAATAATACGTCTGAACGGACAATGTATCATAACTTGAGACGTGATAATAAAAAGTTTGTTATTGGCGACAGAGTAATATTGAAAAATCAATTCAAAACATATAAGTTAGATCTTTCATGGCTCGGGCCAGGAATTATTACCAAAGTTAAATGACATAAAAATTGGAGACAAAGTTCATAGGAGTAACATGAACCATGTGCTACCCCTACGTAAAACGAAATGACAACGTTTACTGTTTTACCTATAACTATATTTGCGACTTTACAGTAACACTTAAGACGTAACAGGTTACGATTTTGCTAGGAGTTATGACTGAATTACTCAATGTAACGTGTTAACTAGGTATTAAGTATCTTCTTTGCGTTACTTGCTTCGCATTAGAATAATCTCGTGTACGCCTGGGCTCTAGTATTAGTGTTTTCATTGCTAGCAAAATATGCAATAACCTTCTGAACCGGTTAACTATGTTAATTAAGCTCAAGTTTTGTACTTTAAATTTCAAGGTTAAAAAATATCATAGATCACGCCCTTTAACGTATGTTCTCACGATCTGAGCAGTTGCATTTTTTAATTGTTTTTTCATGCCATTCGACGTCACGTTGACTCGAATCTTGATGTTAAATAGCCAATTTAAAAATTCTGAGCGAATTCCGCAATTGCGAAATGCAGTTGCTGACAAGGCCTTACGTTGATGAGACGAAATACATCGTGGAAGCTTTAATAAAAAATCACTTCGATTCGAATCAGCATTTAAGATGACTGGAAATTTTCTGTACGCAACTCGGGTTGCGGGTGTGTTTGCTACTGGCTACTGTTGTTCATTTATTAATTGAAAATTTGTTTAATTGTTTTTCACTTGCAGTTAACTGATTCGGAACCAGTATTACGTTCTTGACTTTCAAGTTTAGAGAACAAGCAACGTTTTTCCATTGATTGTATTTTTTTATTGTATTTTGATTTAGTTAGATCATTATTTCTTTATGACAACATTTTTTTCATACATGGCCATGCTAATCAAGTCTCGTTCTCGTTCTTATTGCAGGTCCTAGTGGGTGATCAACCAGTGACAATCACTTCGGAGTTCTACAAACAGGCCGGTAGTATGGGCAATAAAATTAGTTCAGTGAGCGTCGATACGCTCACTGCAGCTTTGGTTGAGCACAAAGGCTCACTTACTCAGGATTGAGTAGCTGCCAATTCCAGCATGGACTTCGTCCCAGACAGAATCAGCGACGTCATCCTGACTGTTTTGCTGTTTTTCAGCACCTATTGCTTTCTTCTTCAGCTTTTACCTTGTTTGATAAACTTCCTTCATAACTTGCTGATTTAGTGCTCAGGGAGAGGGGACCCACACATAATGTGTATAGATTCCGCGTTCCTTAAACGCCCTACTAAATGACACCCTATGCCTTGCTTTCTTTGGAATGCCTTTGTTGTGGTTAGGGAGGTTTAAACTTGCGAATCTAATCCAATGAACGCGTGCGCATTTATGTATAGGCCTGCATGATATTGCCTCATGTTGTTGACTAAATGAGCTCATGTTGTCGAGAATTTGTCCGCGACACAATCCTCTAAGGTGACTTATAGTCAGGTTCAAGTCAAAATTTTATTTAATCTTAACGTATAAGGAATAAAGGTTCTCGATACGAGCAACAAAGAACTACGACGCGAACACACGAACGACATGCAACGCGAACACACGAACGACTAAACCATCAACGAATAAATTTATCCTGACGAACTAGAAGGATTACGCATAATTAAGAATATACATGAAAGTTAATGAGCAGCATAAGCGACTGCTTCAAATAAATTGACGAACGGTCGCCAGGTTCGAGGAAAGGCAACAACAGACGTCGCAAGTCTCCAGGTAAGGCAACAACAGACGTCACCAGGCTCCAGGTAAGGCAACAACAGACGTCGCCAGGCTCCAGGTAAGGCAACAACAGACGTCGCCAGGCTCCAGGTAAGGCAACAACAGACGTCGCCAGGCTCCAGGTAAGGCAACAACAGACGTCACCAGGCTCCAGGTAAGGCAACAACAGACGTTGCCAGGCTCCAGGTAAGGCAACAACAGACGTCGCCAGGCTCCAGGTAAGGCAACAACAGACGTCGCCAGGCTCCAGGTAAGGCAACAACAGACGTCGTCAGTCTCCAGGTAAGGCGACAACAGACGTCGCCAGGCTCCAGGTAAGGCAACAACAGACGTCGCCAGGCTCCAGGTAAGGCAACAACAGACGTCGCCAGGCTCCAGGTAAGGCAACAACAGACGTCGCCAGGCTCCAGGTAAGGCCACAACAGACGTCGCCAGGCTCCAGGTAAGGCAACAACAGACGTCGCCAGGCTCCAGGTAAGGCAACAACAGACGTCGCCAGGCTCCAGGTAAGGCAACAACAGACATCGCCAGGCTCCAGGTAAGGCAACAACAGACGTCGCCAGGCTCCAGGTAAGGCAACAACAGACGTCGCCAGGCTCCAGGTAAGGCAACAACAGACGTCGCCAGGCTCCAGGTAAGGCAACAACAGACGTCGCCAGGTTCCAGGTAAGGCAACAACAGACGTCACCAGTCTCCAGGTAAGGCGACAACAGACGTCGCCAGGCTCCAGGTAAGGCATCAACAGACGTCGCCAGGCTCCAGGTAAGGCAACAACAGACGTTGCCAGGCTCCAGGTAAGGCAACAACAGACGTCGCCAGGCTCCAGGTAAGGCAACAACAGACGTCGCCAGGCTACTGTTCGTTTTAAAAAGAGCGATGTTGAACGATCAAGATGGAAAACAGATGAATAATTAATATACAAACAGGTATGCGAAAAGGTGGTAATGAAGCAATTGTTCACAGTATTAATAAATTGACCACCGTAAGAAACTCATCATTCACCTTCAATAAAAAGACGCCGTTAGACATTGCTTGGAAGAACCTGTAATATCTTATTTTTCATCACGTTATGAGGATAAGTAATTGTAGCTGCAAACTACAGTATCGGTAGCTGTGACTACCGTAACTGAAGCGTTAACTTCAGGAGTATGAAAAGGAAACTCTTAGCTAGGTTCCTATTCTTGTACTGAATCATCCATACACCGACTCTGCTTATAAGCTATAGCGCTCGGAAGTTAAACAATGCCCTTCCGGTGCATACCAATGCGATGCGCCCCGAAGGCACAGCTTCCGGCGGAGGTCACATAAAGACATCTGACCTGAACGCGATATGGCATCCGGCAAGCCGCGCAAACCTCCGCTCCGGAACTCGTACTCATAAAACCAGTATCACAATATACGATGCATATTTTAATATACAACAATTTCCCTCCCTTTTAGATGACTATATGACACACGGAAGGAAAACTTAGCAACCTATTCGCATTACAGGTTTAGTTATTTTACCTGATCTACAAGGTACATTTTGTACAGGTAAACTGCTGACCGGTGTCAAAGCAGGAGTCTTTTAGTCTTACTAGAACACGGCGTGCTTTAAAAATACAGGAACTGCATCAGGCAACACATCTAGATGAACGGTATCTTTAACGTTAGACTGAATCAGATGACAAGTAAGAATCATTAAACAGATCATCAGAGAATTGAGTTACAAACATAGGCTTAGCTCTGGACAAAGAATATTTAGGATTAACTCTATCTCTGGAAGTAACAATTTTACGATTGTTGAGCGCAACAAAGGGAGTAAGTTTTGTGACACTTTGAGGAATACAATGTGACTGAAATAACGCGTAATTAGTTTGTACATCAGAGAAATTATGAACATAGTTACCGACACAAGTATCGTTCCTAGGCTTTTGTAGAATAACTTCGTTCTTCCGCTGTGGAGGCGTACTTGAACTCTTCATTGACACATCTTCTCTTCTGACGTTGCACTGAGTACCGCTCCTTTCCAGCTGCACTATGTAAGTGCGAGCTCCGTCAAATTCTTCTTGTGCAGGTCCCCTTCGTGTAGGCTTATCAGGAGGAGGTCGTGCTGCAGTCGTAAATTGCAAACTTTAGAAATGTGGCCTATTTTCCACATTTTTTGCATTTTATTAATTTAATTTTAGGGCATAGCAATTCTTTGTAAGGTGCTTCTGCCTAGTTCCGCAGCGAATGCATATGTAATTCGGCTGTAGTTTTTCTGTAGTGAAAAACGATGAAGATGAATCCTCACGAATAATATCTGGAGCGTCGAAGCTTTACTGTTCAATGAGTTTTGCATGTTCAACGCATTCGTTGAAGGACTTGCTGTCACACTTCTGTAGAACCGCGCTGAGAATTTGCGCTGAATGTAGACCGGCCACAAGAGCATCTCTCAAGAGACGATCGCGACCGCAATTTTCGTAGTTGCACGGAGATGCTAAGTCATTTAACGTTTTAGCATAACTTTGTATGGATTCATTAACACTTTGCTCTCTGTTTAGAAATGTAACAGATGCGCCAACAGTGGATTTCTTGATTTTAAATTGTTGTATTAACTTTCCTTCAAGTTCCTCATATGTAGCATCAGTGAGTAAGGTAGGTTAAATTCTTCGTTGTAGATCAGTAATGATGTTTACAGGCGAAGCTTCAACTATAATACTAGCTTTGTTACCACCATTGTTTCACGCTTTCTGAAGAACGTCTGCACACTGTACTTGAATCGTTGTAGATATTACTCACTGTTTCCCCTTCAACGTCGAATGGAGACAGCAAACTGTAGAATGCGCCATCTTAATTTCAGAGCACTTGTAACGTTCAAATTTACTTTGGAGATTCGAAGTCTCGTCGCCATTTGTAGTATCTTATTTTTCATCACGTTATGAGGATAAGTAATTGTAGCTGCAAACTACAGTATCAGTAGCTGTAACTACCGTAACTGAAGCGTTAACTTCAGGAGTATGAAAAGGAAACTCTTAGCTAGGTCCCTATTCTTGTACTGAATCATCCATACACCGACTCTGCTTATAAGCTATAGCGCTCGGAAGTTAAACAATGCTCTTCCGGTGCATACCAATGCGATGCGCCCCGAAGGCACAGCTTCCGGCGGAGGTCCCATAAAGACATCTGACCTGAACGCGATATGGCATCCGGCAAGCCGCGCAAACCTCCGCTCCGGAACTCGTACTCATAAAACCAGTATCACATTATACGATGCATATTTTAATATACAACAGAACCGCAGTTACAGACACGGAAGACAAGAAGGCGCGCGCTGGCTCGGCTAATACTGTAGAGTGGAAAAAATATTGAACATGAGAATAATTCTTCACAACGACGGGTGTTGAGTTTCAAGTGGGAATCACAGCAATAATAAATCGGCAAAATAGCAAAAAGTAGCGCACCAGAACTTATTAGGTCGTCCAGTGTGTTTCTCACTT
The DNA here is from genome assembly GCA_030386875.1 of Morinoia aosen. Lineage (NCBI taxonomy): Eukaryota > Metazoa > Arthropoda > Malacostraca > Amphipoda > Talitridae > Morinoia > Morinoia aosen. The sequence goes on along the minus strand of CM059574.1, from coordinate 53,939,398 downwards.
TAAGGCGCGAAGTTAATTAAGAGAGGCACCGGAAGAACCGGTAAACGCAAGAAAAGTAAGTGAAAAGGAAGGCTACGTGGGGAGGAATTCAGCCCACTAGGAGAAGGCCCCTTTTCCAGGTTAAGCTTGAAGCATGCAATTTTTTTAGGGTTAATTCAAAGTTAATTCAAGAATAATTTAGAGGTTTAAAAAAAAATGGAAAGACCAGCTCACAGTTTAGTAGAGACTGGTTTATAGAATTCATTAAGCACACACATTCAACCATTCATTCATGAAAATTTAAGATAAGCATAAGGAGAAGAACTTAGGTGAGCTCAGAGCCAAGAAATTGAGCCAGCACGGTTTGTCTCCACGCAACGACTTCCAGCTCCGCCTTCGTCAAGGGTAGCGTTGACCGGAAACTGCAGTTTACGATTGGTAGCAGAGCGCAATGAAGGACTGCACGGTAGCCAGTCGAAGGCCATTCTGACCTCTCAGCTCCACTGCTCAGCTCCACTCATTGGTTTGCGGGGTTTTAGCAGTGTCTGCAAATATTTCTAAGGGATACAACAATGATACAGCGTAATCACCCAATGATCTGTCCGATTTCCTAAGCTGCACAGAACGAATTCTTCCGTCTGCACCAGGATATAAGCGCACAACCCTACCTAAAGACCAGAAGGGCCTAGCTTTCACAGGTGAGGCAATTAGCACAACTTCATTTAACCTAACCCTATCTTCCCAGTTAGGCTGGTAAAGAGGCAAATGTCTCTCTCTGAGGGAAAGAAGGTAATCGGAGAAGAAGGCTTCTTTAAATTTATCTAGGGCATCTTGCCTAAGCTCAAGATTTTTCAATGAAGCAGCACGAGAAGGGTTCAACAATTCATTGCCCGCGCTAGCCATGAAAGTTAAGTTACTAGAAGTAGGAAACTTTATGAAGGAATTTGGCGTTATAATTTCATGATCAAGATCTTGACAGTCCCTGTAAGTAAGTGGCCTATTGTTCACAGCCTCTTGGACGTCAGACAAGAGGGTAAGGAGTGCGAAATATTCCATCTTCGCCCTACCGATTACTTTGAATAAACAACGTTTGACAACTCCTACCATACGCTCCCAGGTGGCCCCAAACCATGCGCTATACAGAGGTATCTTCACATGTTTTACGTTATTTCTTACCAAGTGTTCACTGAACACGCTATCCGTGGGAGAACGGGTCAAAAATTCGGCACCCTGAGTAAACGAAGGAGCGTTGTCGCTGTAAATTACACTAGGAATACCGTACCTATTTGAGAATCTAACGAAAGCTGCGATGAAAGCATCCGTGCTCATGTCCCGCAGAAGTTCTAAATGCACTAGGCGCACACTTAAGCAGGTAAAAAGCAAGATGTACATTTTTATCAATTTCTCGCCTAACTTTACATGAAATGCACCCGTGAAATCTATTCCAACCGTTTGGAATGGCCTAACAAAGTTCACACGATCTCTGGGGAGGTCAGTAGACTTTGGGTACTTAAACGCATGGGCATTAATTTTTTTGCATGTGACGCATTGGTTTAACATTTGTTTTATCAAGGGTCGCGGTTTTGGCAACCAGAATCCCAAATTACGGAAGGAATCCAGAGTAGACCCCAAACCCATATGACAACATTTTGCATGGTAGTTTAAGATTATCAACCGAGTGAAATAGCTGTCTCTGGAAAGCAAAACTGGGTTAGCCACCTCGAAAGCTATGTGCTTACACTTGCTTAATCTAGCACGTGATCGCATGATTCCCTTATCATCGAGAAACAAATGTATGTTTCTTACCAGTGGCGGCATTTCTGAAGTTTTACTCCCGCCTGAAAGGAAATCAAATTCAGTAGGGAAGAACTTTCGTTGTTCAAAACGAGTCCAGTACACCTATGCAGCTTTTGCGCATTGTAAAGCAGTAAAACTATTTCGTTGCAAATAATAGAACACAGAAAAAATTCTAGCAGTAACCCCGATTAGTTTATCAAGGCTCGAGTATTTATCAACCGGAAAAATAGGAAGAGGCTCAGGGACCTTATCGTTTACCGTTAGGCACGTAATTAAGGCGCGGTTAGGTTGTGAAATGCAACCCAATGATTCAATAGGCCACTGCACGGGTGACGGTAAGAAATGGGGACCTTGCGTCCACAATTCAAATTTGCTTTGTAGCTCTTTAACAGTTATACCTCGAGTAACCAGGTCAGCAGGGTTCTCATGAGTAGGCACGAATTTAAATGATCAAGTTAGGTCAAAATCTGATTTCAGCTGCTCAACAAATTGATGGACATCTTTAACGCGGTTGTCTGCGAAAATGTTTCTCGACTTTACTCTTTTATTTAAAACCCAAGACAAGGCTATTTGGGAATCCGTAGCAATAGTTAGTTCTACAATTTTTACTCTATCCAACGATTTAAGGAGGTTAAAAGAACATTTTAAAGCCAAGTAAATAGCTAGTAACTCAGGTGTGGGCAAGCTTTTTGATTTTACTGGAGCGACTTTGGATTTGCTAAAGGGTAAGGAAGGGAGGTTGGACGCTTCAGACATCGCATAAACAGAAAAACCGCAATAGATTTTGTATTTTGTGGATGAAGGACGATGCTTTGGTAGTTTTCCGATACACATCTATCGTATTCGGTTTTATTGCAAGTCCGTTTAAACTGAACTACGTGATACAAAAGCACGCTTCTAAGTATCCCGCTGATGTTTGCAGCTATTTCCTAAAAAACATGATGTATGTGGACAATGTTTATCTGACAGGCAATAATGTAAACGAATTAACTGATGTTTTCAGGACCGCGAGGTCGCGTATGGCAGACGCAGGCTTCGATTTGCGGTCCTGGTCGAGCAACAGTAAGGCGTTGCAAGAAGTTTTTCGTAGTGAAGAGGTAGGGGTGGCTCACGATAAGTCTTTTGAGAAAATTTTGGGGTACCGGTATGACAGAAATTCTGATCAGATGAGTTTACATGTTCCAGCAGAGGCCGGAGAATTAGTGGCAACAAAAAGGTTGGTTTTATCAAAACATTGTTTTGATCCGCTGGGACTTGCAACACCGGTGTTGGTTAAGGGAGAGGTACTTCTCAGAGAGATTTGGCAGGAAAAATTAGACTGGGATGATGCGTTAGCTGAAAAATTGCGAAGAACCTGGCACTCGTTACAGGGAGAATTAAATAAGTTAGGAGATTTGAAGTTTGAGCGTAAGGTATTTTCTTCTGGAAGTAAAGTTTCCCTTATTATTTTTACCGATGCTTCAAAGACGAACTACGGTTTTTCTGTTTATGCGATGTCTGAAGCGTCCAACCTCCCTTCCTTACTTTTTAGCAAATCCAAAGTCGCTCCACTAAAATCAAAAAGCTTGCCCACACCTGAGTTACTAGCTATTTACTTGGCTTTAAAATGTTCTTTTAACCTCCTTAAATCGTTGGATAGAGTAAAAATTGTAGAACTAACTATTGCTACGGATTCCCAAATAGCCTTGTCTTGGGTTTTAAATATAAGAGTAAAGTCGGGAAACATTTTCGCCGACAACCGCGTTAAAGATGTCCATCAATTTGTTGAGCAGCTGAAATCAGATTTTGACCTAACTTGTTCATTTAAATTCGTGCCTACTCATGAGAATCCTGCTGACCTGGTTACTCAAGGTATAACTGTTAAAGAGCTACAAAGCAAATTTGAATTGTGGACGCAAGGTCCCCATTTCTTACGGTCACCCGTGCAGTGGCCTATTGAATCATTGGGTTGCATTTCACAACCTAACCGCGCCTTAATTACGTGCCTAACGGTAAACGATGAGGTACCTGAGCATCTTCCTATTTTTCCGGTTGATAGATACTCGAGCCTTGATGAACTAATCGGGGTTACTGCTAGAATTTTTTCTGTGTTCTATTATTTGCAACGAAATAGTTTTACTGCTTTACAATGCGCAAAAGCTGCAAAGGTGTACTGGACTCGTTTTGAACAACGAAAGTTTTTTCCTACTGAATTTGATTTCCTTTCAGGCGGAAGTAAAACTTCAGAAGTGCCGCCACTGGTAAGAAACATAAATTTGTTTCTCGATGATAAGGGAATCATGCGATCACGTGGTAGATTAAGCAAGTGTAAGCACATAGCTTTCGAGGTGGCTAACCCAGTTTTGCTTTCCAGAGACAGCTATTTCACTCGGTTGATAATCTTAAACTGCCATGCAAAATGTTGTCATATGGGTTTGGGGTCTACTCTGAATTCCATGCGTAATTTGGAATTCTGGTTGCCAAAACCGCGACCTTTGATAAAACAAATGTTAAACCAATGCGTCACATGCAAAAAAATTAATGCCCATGCGTTCAAGTACACAAAGCCTACTGACCTCCCCAGAGATTGTGTGAACTTTGTTAGGCCATTCCAAACGGTTGGAATATATTTCACGGGTGCGTTTCATGTAAAGTTAGTGGAGAAATTGATAAAAATGTACATCTTGCTTTTTACCTGCTTAAGTGTGCGCCTAGTGCATTTAGAACTTCTGCAGGACATGAGCACGGATGCTTTCATCGCAGCTTTCATTAGATTCTCAAATAGGTACGGTTTTCCTAGTGTAATTTACAGCGACAACGCTCCTTCGTTTACTCAGGGTGCCGAATTTTTGACCCGTTCTTCCACGGATAGCGTGTTTAGTGAACACTTGGTAAGAAATAACGTAAAACATGTGAAGATACCTCTGTATAGCGAATGGTTTGGGGCCACCTTGGAGCGTATGGTAGGAGTTGTCAAACGTTGTTTATTCAAAGTAATCGGTAGGGCGAAGATGGAATATTTCGCACTCCTTACCCTCTTGTCTGACGTCCAAGAGGCTGTGAACAATAGGCCACTTATTTATAGGGACTGTCAAGATCTTGATCATGAAGTTATAACGCCAAATTCCTTCGTAAAGTTTCCTACTTCTAGTAACTCAACTTTCATGGCTAGCGCGGGCAATGAATCGTTGAACCCTTCTCGTGCTGCTTTATTGAAAAATCTTCAGCTTAGGCAAGAGGCCCTACATAAATTTAAAGAAGCCTTCTTCTCCGATTACCTTCTTTCCCTCAGAGATAGACATTTGCCTCTTTACCAGCCTAACTGGGAAGATAGGATTAGGTTAAATGAAGTTGTGCTAATTGCCTCACCTGTGAAAGCTAGGCCCTTCTGGTCTTTAGGTAGGGTTGTGCGCTTATATCCTGGTGCAGACGGAAGAATTCGTTCTGTGCAGCTTAGGAAATCGGACAGATCATTGGGTGATTACGCTGTATCATTGTTGTATCCCTTCGAAATATTTGCAGACACTGCTAAAACCCCGCAAACCAATGAAAATTTAACCGCTGAATCTTCAGATAATGCAAACTTGTCCCAGACAATTGAATTTAAAAATAAAAGGCCACTCAGAGCCGCCGCTCAACGGTGTCGTGAGCGGTTACGGGAGTAGTTTGTCGCCCGCGGGAGTGTGTGAGGATTTCCTCACAAAGTAGTCTGAAAGTTCACGTGATAATGCCTATAGCATAAATAATGAGAGTTAGGACGTTGTATCGATTACCTCAACTGACAGATGGCCCCACTTGACCAAACTATACACTGTACAACAATTACTCTATGCAAAACCTGACCTTTCAGCCTGTCCTACGTTCCAATCACTGCACACGCAGAGCCCACACGTTGCACCTGAACAGGAGTTGGTGCGTCATAAGTATTATTTTCTTGCTTGGGCGTCGTGCCTGCTTTAAGGACCCCCACACGCGCAAATATATCTGCAGACATATCTGAACTGGTGCTGAATTCGTGCGTTTGTACGCTCATTTCAGGTTGGCACAGACTGTATGAGGCAGATCAGCTATGCTTGATAATTTTGGAGCGACCGGCTGCAAACTTTGACACCACGTCAGTGTCACACCAGCCTTCGTGTCTGGTGCGCTAATGTACTCTGTCTCTCTCCCTCCTAATGCACTTCAATAAGCAATTCCACATATGTATATTCACTACTTTTTATGAACCATTCTTTAGCCCATTTTGAGCGAGCTTTTACATCTCTTTTATTTCTTATTCATTGCTACTATAGCGAATCCCATCAGTTGTACAAACTCGCCGTCTGGCGTCGCTATTCTTGAACGTACTCTCCCCCTAGCTGCTACTGGCGTACTGAAGCGTGCGCCAGTCTTTGTCAAGTTTGCAGTGTGTTGTTTGCATCGTGTGAGGGGCCTTGAGACCGACAAACCAAATTCAGTTCAGATTGTCTGCCAACATATTTGTACGTGTGAGGGGGCCTTAACACGGCACGAGGAAGTCGATTTCCGTTCAAAATAATCTAATGGAAATGTTCTAAGTAAAAATTTAGAAGAAAAATTATGAAAATGTTTTTCTTTGGAACAATACACTAAATATCGGTAGCATTTTTTAAATCATTGCATTATTTGAATGCAAATTTTCCCTGTTTTGACACAAGTGTCGAAGTTGAATGAATCCTAAGTCAGAGTGACACATGCATTAAAAAAAGCACATTGGTCACATGGGACATTCTCGCTGTTTTCAGTTCCCGGCCGCACTCAACACGCCGACTCTCATTGTTGGTGCTGTTGGCCTTGTTGTTGCTTTTTATGATTGGATTTTTGTGATACATCACTCTTTTATTCCTTGATATATGCATTATATAGTTAGTTGTCATGGTGCTGGTATAGGTACGGTGGTGGTGTAGGTACGGTGGTGGTGTAGGTACGGTGCTGGTGTAGGTACGGTGGTGGTGTAGCTACGGTGGGGGTGTAGGTTCGGTGGTGGTGCAGGTACGGTGGTGGTGTAGGTACGGTGGTGGTGGTGTAGGTACGGTGCTGGTGTAGGTACGGTGCTGGTGTAGGTACGGTGGTGGTGTAGGTACGGTGGTAGTGTAGGTACGGGGGTGGTGTAGGTACGGTGGTGGTGTAGGTACGGTGGTGGTGCAGGTACGGTGCTGGTGTAGGTACGGTGCTGGTATAGGTACGGTGTTGGTGTAAGTACGGTGCTGGTATAGGTACGGTGTTGGTGTAGGTACGGTGGTGGTGTCGGTACGGTGCTAGTGTAGGCACTAAATTACTGCTGTAAATAAGACGAAGAGGGAGTCAACTGTGAAGATCCTGCAAGGGTGACTGCTACTCTGAGGTGCATAAATAATTAATCGCTAAAGTCACAACTAAGATGGCTAAAGATGTACATTTTTCCACAATAGCTACGCTCAATGCATGCATTCATATTACATATACGATGGGGATGTGGTAACATTATCTTTTCATCAATTGATATATCGGAGTGGTCAACTTTTATTGAGGTAATATCGATAGTTCACTTGTCATCAATAATATTCCGTCGGAAAATGCGCTCGATGTAATTTAAATTACATTGCATAGTTTACCATTTTAAAAAAATAGAGAAGAATTAACTGGCAGATTTTAAGCTCTGACTCGGACACAACGCCAGGGTGTTGACGGATCAAGGACTCCAGCAACAGCAACAATACCAACAGCAACAGCAACAAGACTAAAAGCAACAGCAGCTTTACCAACAGCAACAGTAGCAATACCTACAGCAACAGCAGCAATACCAACAGCACCAGCAACAATATCAACATCAACAGCAACAATACCAACAACAACAGCAACAATACCAACAGCAACAACAATACCAACAGCAACAGCTACAGTACCAGCAGCAACAGCACCAATACCAACAGCAACAGCAACAATACCAACAGCAACAGCAACAATACCAACAGCAACAGCAACAATATCAACAGCAACAACAACAACAATACCAACAGCAACAATACCAACAGCAACAGCAACAATATCAACAGCAACAACAACAACAATACCAACAGCAACAATACCAACAGCAACAGCAACAATATAAACAACAACAACAACAATACCAACAGCAACAATACCAACAACAACAGCAACAATACCAACAACAACAGCAGCAGCAACAGGCCTCTAGACACAGTTGCATGCAGCAAAAGCACAAGTCAACTCGCCGTCTTTACGTACAATCTATATTTACCGCAGGCAATGAGGAACTGACGGATCATTGGGGTAATAAATTAGTTACCCTAATAAATATTTTTATGAACATAGAAAGTATGAAGCTTTTTTATTGGGTGGACGAAAATACCCGAATAATTTCTTGTTCATTTCTGTCATTTAACGTTTAATATTGTTTGGTATACAAAATTACTTATGTAGTCCTGCCTGTGTTATCAAATTATTGCTGTTGCGTGCTGTTGTACACAGAAGTCAACATGTTAGAATGAAGTAATTAAGCAATATTCATTTCTAAAATGATTTAATCATCTATCAATATTGGAGAAGTTGTGGATACTTATTTTGGTAAAATATAGTGTTTTATATAAAATTCAATTCGGAATATTGAAACGCAAAAAAAATTGGTAAATGTGTGGCGTTTGGAAGGAATCGATTTTCCAGTTTTCGGGGCCCAAACATAGTTAATTAAATTAAAATAAACAAGTTTTCTTCTATGCAATTTCCGTCGCAAATGAGTATTTAATAAGTTATAGCGGTAGGTTTAGTTTCGTCTTTGATGACGAATGCACTCGAAAAAGAGCTACTAATCGAATTATTAAATTTTGTTGCTTGAATTATGGTAAAAACATCGAAATAAACTACTTTTCATTTATACACTTTTTGGGGCAAATGAGTATTTTACGAGTTAGAGCGATAGGTTTTTTTGCGCAATTGAGCTGTTAGAGTACGTTTGAATACTTTATAATTTATTATTAGCCTACTCCGCGGAGCTTGTGGAGTTTGAACTCACTTCTAGAATCTTTTATTTAATAACACAATAGAAATTTTCACCCAAAAATAACGAATTAATGCGGTATGTTAACTTTCGTCGTCGATGGCGGGAACCACACGAACATTCGAGCGCGTCAGACCAGAGCGTCAATGACAGTGTTGTCAGATAGACATGCGGTCCATGAATTACTTGCCGCTTCAAACCCTAGAGTGGCCGTAACTAATGCATCGCTATAACTCGTAAAATACTCATTTGCGACGAAAAGTGCATAGAAGAAAACTAGTTTATTTCGACATAATTAACGATGTATACGCACCGAATAGTCGCAAATCGATTCTTACCCAACGCTACATATTTACCAAAAATTTTGATTGTCAAAGTATTAAAAGGAAAAACAAATCATTTAAGCAAATAATCAAGTTTACTGATCAATCATAATTTTTTCTGATTAAATCTCAGATAAGTTTTGATGGACTTAAGTGTGAAGCATCTGAAGTGCTAAATAGGTTTTGTTTGTAGAAAATAAATAAATTTCTGTGAGTCACAACAGACTCCACAAAAGAATAGATCAAGAACCTGTATGCAGTCGGCGATTCACCATGAGTTCTTTTAAGAAAAAAAATTTATTTCCAGTAAAGTACACACATGAAATGTCGATACATTGGTTTTTAAAACACCTCAACATTAACATTATTAACTAATTATAACACACTGGTATCGTAATACCTGTGTAAAATGTTGGAACAAAAAATGATTGACAGAGAAGCACAACAAAAATGAATTCCCTTCATTGCCCAATCTGATTTTGACAGTGCATTTAAATATAAGTAATTAAGAGAACACAATCTTCGCGACGCTCATTTGAAAAACACTTTCATTACTGCTCCCATGTATTGAAATAAAAGCGAAGAACGTATTCAAATACCTTAGCATAGAGACCCTTAGTTGCTATCCATACATGGTTATCGTAATACCCATGTTAAGTGTTGAAACAAATGATTTAGAGGTGACTCAAGAAGAAGAGCGGTAATCAAGAACAGCAAATGTGTCAGGGTTAGGCTTGTTGGTAGACAAGCCCAGCACAAGCGTTAACTCTCTCCATAGTACGTTCAAATTTTACTATTGAAATTAGATTTTTTTATATTGGTGTCACAAAAATTAAACTTACAATTTGCCCATGGCTCGTTTTATTCTACATGCTAAAATACCCTCACATTAACATCATTTCTTTCTTTGTGGTTATTAATTTGGTTTTGAAAATGCAAAATGAATTTGAGAAACTAAGAAAACAAAACAAAATCCCTGTGACACATAGTTGAAGACACTCTTCTTAGGGTGCGCGCATATTGGATCATGAGTCCATAATATTTGCTGCATAGCTGGAACCATACAAAAAGTTAACCACCGAAAATTATTTCGTCTTAATGCACACACAAGCGTAGGAAAGTAAAAATTGCCAATGAACTACGTCGCATGTTCAAATGTTTTAATATGAGCGAGAAGTGCTTTCAAATATCTTAAAATTTAGACCATGACTTGATATCTATACTTGGGGATCGTAATACTTATACCGGGTAATTTTTTAAACATATGGTTACGCGAAAACAGGTAAAAAATGCATTCCCTTCCTTGCGTTAGTCTGATTTCACAATGGATTTTATTACAAGCGGTCGAGTAAACATTGTGCATGTGATGCGTTGTTAAAAATACTCTTGTTAGTGCACTCCCATATTGAAATTTGAGCTTACGAACGTTGGAACGAGTGAAATGAGGGACTATGGCTGAAAGTAAACGGGTAAATTCAAATTAATTTGCGTCTTAGACTGCGAGGTTAATATTAGGACAAATTTTACACTGTTTACTATCGACTAGTAAGCTAAATAACTGGCTCGGATAACCTGAAAGATTTTGCAATAACACAAATTTTAAACTTCATATGCTACTAGATTTGGCACAAAAAAAGTTCACCGCATTCAAATAGATGAGAAGGATCGTTGTACAATGCTAATCGTAACATTTTCAATATTGCTGGAATTAAGCAAGAAAGTCGAAACAACCTAAATCAGAGTGGCCAAAATATCCTCCAGGAGTGTAATGGACGACACTTTGTCACACAAGACTAACATGAGCATTTAAGGAGTGGCAGACCACATCTGCAAACGCGGTAACTAGTGGCGGACAACACCTGCAGACGCAGTAACTAGTAGCAGACAACAACACCTGCAGACGCAGTAATTAGTTGCAGACACCTCCTTCAGACGCAGTAACTAGAGGCAGACAACGCTTGCAGACGCAGTCACTAGTGGCAGACAACAACACCTGCAGACGCATTAACTAGTGGCAGACAACACCTGCAGACGCATTAAATAGTGGCAGACAACACCTGCAGACGCAGTAACTAGAGGCAGACAACACCTGCAGACGCAGTAGCTAGTGGCAGACAACAATACCTGCAGACGCAGTAACTGTGACAGACAACACCTGCAGACGCAGTAACTAGTAAAAGACCGAGCTTTCATGGCTGCGAACTTTTCGATTATAGTTTTGGTCTCATTAAATTTTTCGTTTTGTCTCAAGTACCACTCGGTTGCTTCAAGAATGTTTCATCCAATTTGCTGAAGCGAAGGTTCATTTGTATTTGTGATTTGAATAATATGAGTTTGAAATCGCTCATTCAATCCGTTTCACAGGAAACACGCTAAGACCATTTCGAGATCATTGCTAAGTGACTTGAATGAATTTATAATGGTTTGCATTTCTCCAATGACAGCGTTTGCATTTCTCCAATCACCCTAGGAATACAACTTAATTTCGGCCAATTTCTCAATACCAGAATATTCATGAAAAACAACAGAAGCAAAGTCCTGTGATAGAAGATCTTTGGCAGTTTCATAGGTTTGCTCCGTAATATCCATAGAATCCACCAGGATTTTAGGAGCGCCAGAAAGCTGACCTTTCAAATAAACAAATCTTTCATAGGGACTCAAGTTATGCTTGTTTACGATGCTCTCAAATGTTTCGATGTTTTTTCCGTCCATGCGACGCCAGTAGCCTGCTCCCGTCCCCTCGCTGCTTTTAGTTTACGATCTCATCTGTTTGTGGTTTGCTTCAAGTTAAAATTCCAAAAGAATTTCGGGGTCCAGGTTGACGAGTTGAAAACTGGAGCAGGTTTCAGAACCGTTGAGCCGCCTGCCGCTGAGAACGAAGAATTTCTCGAAACGAGTATTCAAGTGCTGCTGAAGAGTACCGGAGCCAAACTGACAACGGCCGGACCAAAAGGCAGCTCTGACGCTTGGCCGGCCTGGCACTGGGTTTAATGCACTGCAGTTGCGTTGAACAGCCGCTCAACAGGTTCTGGCACGGGACTTCGGGGAAAATGAGAACTTCCACCGACATCAGTTTTGGTGGTTTATAAAAGTTCGAAAGTAATTTGGTCTTATGGGGGATACAAATTTGAATACACTTTGTCTCCTCATCTGATTAAATGGTATATGTTAATAATATCAATATTTACTGATTAACTATTTATTTCCTATGATTATGCTCCATGTAAATCTTAGATTTTACTTTAATTAAAATATACTTACTGTAAGCTGCAGATATTCTGCATAAGGGGTATATAGTTGATGCACTTAATGAACATTAATAATTTTTCAACCCTAACGTGCAAAGCAGAATATTATACATTATGAATCAGTTAAACTCAATGTAAAATTTCATAATATCTATCTTGAACTTAACCTCTACCTAATAACTCTACATATATACAATTCAATAATCAATTGTACACTTGTTGAATTACTATAAAAAAATTTGTGTTATCCTGAAATTTTTTCAAGTCTAATTTTTCATAGAAATCAACAATAACTGATGACAAATTTGGTTTAAATAACTACTTTTAAAATACAATGAACAATCCACATCCGGAATAAAATAAGTTTATATATAACTACAACAAGTGTGGGTGTATGGCTTAACAATAAGAATGTAACAACCATCAATTCAAGAAATACCCATTTTAGTTCATCTCATCTTCAAATGGCATGATCACAGAACAACAACAAGAAACTAAGTAGCTTTAGAGACTGCAGATATGTTCAAGTTTGGCATACGTAGCCTTTTAAAAAAAAAGAAAGACAAAACTAGTTTACTTCTAATAAAGACCATACATAAGTTTTATTGGTTTTAAAATATCTAAACATAACAACCTTTATATCATATTCCCACAAGAGTATTACAATACCTATCAATTGTCTCATAAATTTTTGACCTAAAAACATGAAAATGTATTCCCATTCTTGAGTTATTCTAAGCTTAATACTGCATGCAAATACAAGTAATTCAAAAGTTTAAAGACATATGTCAGTGATATATTTATAAAAACACATTAGTTAGTGTTCAATTACATTGAAATATGAGCTTAAAATTTGCAATATCTTGAAATCACATTGAAAGTAAAATGGGTGTACTAAATAATTCAGCACAAGACTGAGAGGTAACATTCGGAACCAATTTTTTAGTGCTTACGTATCAATGAGTAGACTTGGCAACTAGCTCAGAGAAAATTCTCACCACACGATGCATTTATATTTTTTAGGTTATTAATAATGGCACAAAACAAATTCATTCAAGTCATACACAAGAAAATAATTGCTGCATTATGCTAACTAAAATATTTTACAACACCAAGCTGAAACTAGATTTGCCATCACAATATACTCCTTAACTCAGAAACAAGATTTTGTCACAAGAGGCTAACAAAACATTCTAAATAGGTAAATCCTAGAAAAAAGCATTAGCGCTTGTTAGGCAACGCAAGTAGTTTCGCGTACAATCTTTGATAGTTACCCGTAATCTTAGACATTTTCTTCGTGTTCAGCTCCCTGTACCCCTGCTAGGTCTGTTTCTCTGCGCTGATGATGCGTTTTTGTATTCACTTTAGTTAGCCCTAGAGTGCTATTTGTTTTGTATTTCAACATTCTCAACATTAGTTTGATAACTTTGCTGAATGGCACTAATAATTTTCATATAATTTTGCGTTTTGTACCGTGTTATGCAGTAACTCATGTTTTTGTAAAAGGAAATAAATCACTGTCTTTGCTTAAATGTATCTGTGTATTTGAGAGGCACTGTGAAGAGATTCTGCATTGAAGAATTTATAACCTGAGGTCGAAAGATTTTCCTTAATAGGGGCTCTAGTCTGAACTCGAAATTGGGGCCGAGAGTGTCGGGGCCGTTGTAACGGCCTACAATTCAAACCTCAGTACTCACACAAGAAAGTTCAGCGCCTGTGTACAAGACTTGTCCACTAATCTACTCAGGATCCACCAATCCTTGTCACATACTGCCATAAGACGGCATCACGGGGATAACCAGTACGTCAAGACACCATCTCCATTACAGCCCACTCTACATGACTGGCTCATTTCAGTCACTATCTTTTACTCCAGGCACGTACAAGAAAAACTTTCATAGCTTCAATGATACTCAAATTACACTCCTGATCTGGTCCAACAATACAGCGCATACCACAATCATCTTCAGCACATATGGAATACCACTCATTCTCTCCATACTGCTCAACACCACATTCATGAAACTCTCTCTCTCTCTTGCTCATACTTACTACACTCCAGCACAAAATGCTCAATTATTTCCTCCCCTCCCCTATCACACTGCGGACATAGTCTATTATTACTCTCATCCCACCTCCATGTACGCCTATTCAAGCTCAATGACTTACACCTCACAGCAAACAAGAGTTGACTTCCAAAACTACCATCATAGAACATCTCACACTTAGGTATTTCCTTCTCCATATACCAGTCAAGTGTAGGCATTCCCGTCATGCTAAGCTTTCACTTATTCAATCCATACTCTTTTGTTCGCCTCTCAATCTCTTTTTTCCACCTCTTGCAGTCCCACTCAGGTCCTTCACCTCCAACATTTATTAAACTCCAGTCATCCACAGTTCTCGCAATTCTAACATGAATAATCTTTTGCATACTTAGTTTCCTTGCATACCCCCAACATATTTTCTCCCAATAGCTTACACTCAGATTCCATACAAAAATTTGCTTTACCCACCTGCAAGTCTGCATTCTCTCAAGTCTCACCTTGTACTTCAACACAACTTTCATAATTCTTTCTGAAAATAGGCTCCCCCTGGGTCACCTCTAATGGCTTCAGTAGCTGTCCATTTTGGAGCACCCAATGCTAAACGTCCTACCTTATTTTGTATCACATCCAGCTTTTCAAGGTCACTTCCATTCCAAGCAAGAGCACTCATACCATACATGACAATAGGTACAGCAACACACTTCCACATTCCTCTCACACATTCATACTTGTTTGCTCTGTATCCGTCCACACTACTTAACCGTCCACTCTCTGTATTGCTTTTGCCACTTTCTCACCCTTAGTTCTAGTGCATCCATCTTCACTTATCATACAACCTAGATATCTGTATTCTTTTGTTCTACCTTTTCTGATTTCTCTAATATTCCACAGTCTGTCTATCAGTCTCATCACTATTTATAACCATAACCTTCTTTTTATCGGCACCAAAGTTCATCTTGAAATATGTACTATATCCATTCATAATGTCAAGCATCCTTTGTAGTTCATGTCCACATTCACTAACCACAACAACATCATCAGCATACAACAAACAGCTCAGTCTCTCATTACCAACTTTCAGTCCTAAGCCACTCATTCTCAGTCAAACTGCTAATTCTTCTGTGTACAATCCAAACAACAGGGGAGACAGAGTACAGCCCTGTCTCACTCCTCTAACACTCCTCACTTGCCCTGTTTCCAAATTTCCTAACCTGTAGATAGCACTTGTGTTCTCATACAGACTTTGTACAAGGTTCGTAATTTTTCTGCTAAATCCAACTTTTCTCAAAATTTCGATGAGCCTAACCCGATCCACTCTGTCATACGCATTTTCAAAATCCAGGAATGCTAAATATACCTTCTTATCATCCTTCCTCATTCGCTCAATTATTTCACTCACCACAAACAGATTATCCTCGCCACGTCTAACTTGCCTAAACCCATTCCGTTATTACCCTAGGACTCCTAGTTCTTCTATTAAATGTTTCATTCTATCATTCAAAATACCAAAAAATATCTTATATACAGTGTCAGTCAGGGCAATTGGTATATAATTTTCAAGTTCTTGCATACTCGTATGCCCACCCTTATGAAACAAAACTACATTACACTTGTTCCAGTCGTCCGGTAATCTCTCACTCTTCCATATCTCATCAAATAAACACTTCAAAATATTGACTACAATCTCTCCTCCACATTTATAAAAACTCATGTAGGATCCTATCAGGGCCACACGCCTTTTCATTTTTCAATTTCTTCAAAAAACTTACAATCTCTTCACAAGTGATTTTGTCTTCCATTTGCAGCTCATGTGCATCAATCAGAAAATTTATGGGTTCATCATCTGTTACCTGCTCATTCATTCCACCAATGTCCTCCCAGAATTCTTCAACTGCTTTCACCATTTGCACCCTATCTCGCACACTGCAACCATTGACTACTAATTCGTCGACTTGAACTTCACTACCTCTATCATTACCTTGTATAAACTTATATCAATCTTTTATTCCATCCGAACCTTTCTTTCTTAGATTTACAACTTGGTATCTCTCCTCTTTAACTCTAGCCTCATTAATCATCCTCTTTACTTTTTTTGCTGGTCCTTGTACTCATTCCATGCGCTCTGCCATTCATCCTCAGTAATTCTGCGTCTTTCATGCATTTTCCTCATATTTCGTTGTTTCTTATTTAAAGTCTTTCTTCTCATTCTTTCCTCCTTTATCTCATTTGTAAGCCACCTAGCATTCCCTGTACTTGTCTCGCATTTCATTCTACCAATCTTTTGCTCTGCCACATCATGCAAGGTTCTTGCAATCTCACCATTTAGGTCATTTACATTTCCACACCCGTTCCAGTTACATCTACTCAATTCATTCCTAAACTCTTCCCAGTTTGACATTCTTATACGTTAATTTTCTTTAACACTGCTGACCTTCTGCATTGACTACTTTCCACCCCAATTATATTCAAGCACAAGCTTTTTATGTTCACGATCAATTTCAAAATCATCTTCATACTCTTGCTCTACTACTCACTATCGCATGGTCAATTGCAGTGTTACATTCTCTGCTTTGCCATGTATGCAAGCCGTTTCCTATTGTGACATTCAGGTTCTCAAGTTCATTCTCATCACTAAAATCTATCAATTTTTGTCCATTTGCATTCACAGGCTCACCATGTATACCAACATGGCCAACATGGTCTATTACGACATCTCGCCTAAAAAGGGGGTTAAGGAACCACTTTAGGAGGACAAACTATTCCGCATAGTTTGTCGTATAGAAAGACGCAGTCGCACTTTGGCGAATCAGGGAATTTCTTGAGGAGCCCTAACGGACTGATTTCGGCGCAGACAGTTGTTCGTCTTCCTAAAGGGGCTTTCACACGATCAATTTTATAGTCAGTCACACTCACACTTACGGACTGTGGTCAAAACACTTTCTTTCACAGTACATTCTCTTGACTGAAGTGGCGCGTCGCTGGCAAGCTTGGCAGGGCTCCGCTATGTGTTGTCGGGAGAGATTTGTCGTAGTCAAAGTAAGGTTACTCATTAACTTTGCGGTCAAAAAGAAGAAACACCGCAATTAGATGATGGGTAAAAGATTAGCTATCTGAACATCCAGAAAATGGGAGTTATAACCGGATTTGCAAAGAGTTAGGGCTAAATATCCGAATTTTGTTCACTAATTAATTTGCGCATTCCTCCTTCCTTTTTTAGCATTTGTGAAATTTAGTCCCACCAAATATGACAACTACTACCAATCTAATAATGCAATTCATAATAACTTCAAGCGCAGGTAATATTTTTCGTTCGTTCTATACAGTTGTGCATGTCCCAGCATGGGTGCAGCTCTTAAATTGCATTTTTTTGTAGGACTATATTCGTTCATTTCCTAGCATCACCGTGATTAGGATGTAAAAATAGTAATTGGAATCCTAAGCTCATTTTTTTAGAACTGTATGAAAGAATTCCCGCGTAAAAATGGCATCCGAAAGCAAATATTCTAAAATCTAATAAGCCTTTCAAATTACTGCGTGATAATATCTAATATTGTATGTAAATGTGACAGCGATACGGGTAAGCTAATAAACGTTTAGACTTATTTCATGAAACATTTTTATGCTGAAATTAAATATTAAAGATAATTCACTTACGAAGTTATGAAATTAATATGAAAATTCCGGATGAATTATTAAAACCGTACTTATGGCTGAATATTGATCTGTTTGCATTTTAATTAAGGAAAGTAATGTAAATTTGCAGTATTTCTTGCGTGAATATTAAATACGAATGAAAATCCTTTGTAAATGGCTCTGACAGAACAATTAGACGAATGCATTATGATATGCTGGAAACCGAATAAATCATTTTTTCCCCATCACCATGAATACTAAAAAATGAGCTCCTTTAAGTCAGATGCTGTCCCATCATAGGTGCTATCCGTTTAAATTAGGTGGTATCCCATGCAAAATAATATATTTATTGCACGAAACATTCCAATTGAACTGGCATCGAAGCGTATAAACTTTTTTCTTCAAGCCATTCTCTTATAAATTAATATTTTGTTGCTTCAATAACATATTTGTGCGACTTACGTCTTATATCTCTGTTCTTGTATTCGTTGCTGTGCACTTTCCACAAAGCAGGCTGCTCAAGGAAATAACTAATAAAAGAAGCCGTCGCTTCTAGAGGCCAGGCAGAGACCAATTGATTTGCAAGAGCAGCGACAAACATGCTAACTAGACGCCGGGAGGGCAGACACTGACACGCAAATAGGAGCAAAGCGATAGTCAAGCAAGTCTTTCAATGAGTGCCGAAAGAGAGCGAAAGAGAGCACGCATGCCCAAATATGGTGTTGTGGAGCCGTGAGTGTGAGTGTGACTGACGAAAAACTGATCGTGTGAAAGCCCCTTAACAGTACCACCATAGGTCGGCACAAACAGAATTACTTTTGTTGCCCTAGCGGAATAATTACTGCGTAAACGGTGTAACTAAATATTTTCTTTCATTTCGCTAGGCAATGGCGAAGGGATAAGGAAACTTCTGGTGTATCGAATATCTTAACCGTTGGGCGCCAGAAAGAGAAAATTTTTTAGGGCAAGCGAATTTAGTCTGGCAAAGGTGAGAGCAGGAGGGCAGAATTGATATAACAAGCAAAGTTTGTCTAGCATATGCGTTAGGGGTTATTTTTCACTGTTCTAAGAAAAGCCGTTATAAGAACGTCGAAGCTAGCCTCAGAGTGTGAAAAGCGTTCGTTCTCATGTTCGCTGGCCATTCATTTCTGTCAAGCTTGTGGTCAGCACTTTTGCCGGACTGCTTGCTCAGGCATCCCTCTGGCCCACCACACACAAACACACCGGCTGGCGACACAACACAAACACACAACACACACAAACGCATACAGCACACATCAGCACACGCGTAGGCGTCAGAGCGAGCATTGGACAAGCGTGGTGCAGCTTAGAAGGAACGGAGGGATGGCTTGAGGATAAAGCCGCATCCAATGCGCGCTCGCAACTATGCCGCGCGTCGAAGGTATGTCAGGTACGCCAACCATACGCACAAGTTGGATTTTGTGACGTCAGAACAGGCCAGAGTTCTACCAATCAGGATTAAAATGATGTCTCTGTAACTACGAAAATTAAAGAACTTTCGTGAAGAATCCGAACGGGACACATAAATGGGGTGCGACGAGAAGAATCGGGAGGTCTTTTTGAAAAGCTTGTACGAGAGAGGTGTCGGTACGGGGAGGGCCGGCACTGCTGCCGACCTTCCCGGACAGTGTGTTAATTTAATAAAAGCATAGTAACTGGACGACGAGATGCACTGATCGATCTGTGAAAACAAACACCGAGGAAGTCAGAAAAACGCATGATTCTGAGAAAAAGAGCAACGGGAAATAACCGGGAGGAATCGCCATGTCTCAGTACCAGCGAGTGCAGCACCACCAACAAAGCGACAACCATCGAGGCTGACCAGACGCCAGGCGACGAAGTGCACAAATTCCTCCTGTGCCAACCATACACCGACAGCCTCTGCAAAACACCAAAATTTCAACCAGCAGCATGGAGCGAACAGGCCCAGCATATCAACGACTCAACCGTGCAAATTCATGGAAAATTCAACGTAAACACCAAACTCGCAAGAAACTCCAGCATGCGAATTGGAATCGCACAGATTCAAAGTCTGCCACAACACCAGAAACAGCGAGTTCCGCAGTGGTCAAGCTGCTCTGGTACTCAGCGAACTATACTCAAATTTTTGGGAACTCTGAGTGCAGTGCCTCTGATCATTAACACTAGCCTACAAGAGCGGGGGAACAACGGAGACGGCTGACCATTCCTGCGCGAATCCTTCAAGCCTCAAGTGGAAGCAGCACTTGCAGCGGTATTAGGTTGACGTCAAACACACGTTCAGCAGAGTGTAAATACTCAATTTTGTGGTGTTGAGAACTCTGAAAAATGGTGATAGTGATGCAAGCTTAAATACAAAGCAGCACATAGAACAGTGCTTTCAAATTGGCGCGCTATTTAAATGCGATTTGTGTCATGTGTTTATTTAGTCAAGGTGTTGGATTCACGTTGTGCATAATGCGAAGCGCTTTACATTTTGTGATACCTTGTTGTAAGCCAAGGTTCTACTGCTGTGTACGTCCTCGTTATTTCGTGCGCTTATATTGTTTGGAATTGCCTTAAATTTTGTGCAAACGTAAATCGTTTGCTAACATTTGATAATTATAATTTTGATTCTCGGTGCGCACCACATTTATTTTTAGAATACTGTGTCGTATTGAATTTTTATGTTGGTAATGTCATGCGTACCTTCATAATTGCACTCGTGCTCTTTTTGTCATTTCGTTCAGATATTTTTGTGTGCTTTATCCACGTGTTCGACATTGAAATGAAATATGTATATATCTTTCAAATTTCGTCATTATCCCATGCTAATCAAACTTAGGTAAACGCGTAGTGCACACTGTACTAATACTGCTATTTCTATTTTCTATCTTGCTGTCCCCTCTCCATTTGTATGCTTTCCATCTTTAAGGAGATCATCTCAGGTGGAGAACTTTTTTCGTCCGATTCGTTTGAAAATTGGCCAGTATATGTCTTTTGTGAAAGTAAACCTTTTTTACTCGTGTCGATTTTTCGATTTAGGCCTTAGTTTTTTTTTACGAAAAATGTGTTTATGGTATATTTTTCAAATTGGAACTCCTCCTTCAGTTTTGATGCTAGAACAAAAAGAAAGACAGTTTTAGAACCCTTGGAACATTTCTAACAAACGGTCACTGTGTTCATTTTCAAATTCAGATTTTTTCTATTTTTTCAAAATTTTTGGAAATTTCAAAAATCAGCAACAATTTTTTGGGCTAATAGCTATATATTTCTTCAAAGAATTCGAATTTGAAAATAAACAGAAGGAACGTTTGTTAGAAATGTTCCAAGGGATTCTAAAACTGTTTTTGGATTTGTTCTAGCATCAAAACTCGAGAACTAGTCTCGGGATGAATGTTGAAAATTCGAAGTGTTGGGGATAAGCAAAAAAAAAATTTTGTGTTGAAGTGAAATATTAATAAATATTTAAATATTATTAAATGGGACTCCTCCTTCAGTTTTGATGCTAGAACAAAAACAAATGCAGTTTTAGAATCCTTGGAACATTTCTAACACACTCACGTTCGGCTTTTTTCCATTTCCCATTTGTTCTCTTTTCATATGGGGTCAAAATTGAGATAATTGAAATATTTTCGTCCCTTCACCCCCCCCCCCCCCGGGAGGGGGGGAATTATTGTCGTAGCTCCATAAAATTTTAGGAACGAATAGTCCACCAACTAAGGGTCCTTCTACAACAAAAACATGCAAAATGACCATGACATCGCAAAGGGCCCCTGATGATCTCCTTAATTTTCCTTTTTCTTTCTTCATTTATCGAGGTTTAAATCCCTCAATCGTAGCGTCTCATACCCTAGAGACATATCGTGACAGCGTTACCCACACAAATCTCACCCTAACGGTACCGCCGTAGTTCGGCACATACAGAAACCACTTCTGTTGCCCTAGCGGACTAATTACGGCTTAGGCGGTACCTACACGAACGTCAGGAAGGGCAGCTGAGCGGAAAATCTAGCGCCCCCCAGAAAAAGGTAGCTGCACAGAAGACAGCCCCTTTTCCATGAACCCTCACGTCGACCGCACGACAGTATCGACATACCTTGGCGACCAAACAGGGACTCAGAAGCTTTGCACGACTACCAACGTTGCCTATGATTTCTCTGTTCTACTCAACAACGCGGACACCACATCATTAAAACAAGATGAACCTCGTCGCTCAAGCTCGAAAATACGTCGCAGCCCTCGGCCTCACTCCCACCGATGCGGAATACACGGAAGAATTTACCAGCCGTCTGAGGCATTTGGAAGAAGCAGAAGCCGCAGAACGAGAAGCGAAACGAGAAGCCTCGATGCTCAAATCGCTCCTCAAAATGCTAGATTGAAGATACCTATACCAACTCCATTCGCTCCCACGAAAGAAAGGATGGACAAATTTTTGCAACGCTTCTGCAGTCACACAACAGCAATGGAATTTACTGAAGTCGATGTTGTTGTCATGCTCTATAATTTGATCATACCGAAGGAACGTCGACTCATCGATACCCTGATCGCAGCAGATCGCTTCAAGCTTCCTGAAATCAAATTGCTTCTACTTTATGCTCATAAAGTCACTCCGGCAAAACTACGCGCTAACAACTACGAATTGAAGCCGGAAGAAGGCGACAATATGTCACCTTACCTACGGCGACTGGAACAAGCCTTCGTCGCTTTGTTAAAAGGATGTAACATTGAAGCCAACAACGAGACTCTTCGTGACTTTCTTCTAGTTGACCGAGCTTATTCAAGCTTGCCTCCCTTCCTCGCTACTCCAATGCGTGACAGGGGTGGTAACACAGTCGCAAGCCTAGGAGAGCAGGGTGATAGCTTCTCACAAGCAAGACCACATACATCACTCCATCAGCTTTTTAAAGGTCGCACACTGACATCAACGACAGATGCGGGTCCTCCAGCACTCAAAGCATCATTAGCACCAGAGCGACGATCGATATTCCCTGTTCGAGCCCCGAGCACTCCAGCAAGATCACCCAACTCCAGCAACAACTCTCGAGGAACGCCACCAAGAACCTCTAACACACGTGGTGGTCCCACCAGCTCAAGATCGGTCAACACTCCGCAGCGCGAGGAACCACAAGGACCTTACGCTGGATTTTACTGCACTTTCCATGGCTTCAACCGATTACATTCAAGTGATGAGTGCCGCCAATTTCAGAGGAGGCAAGGTAATATCCACAGTAATAGAGCAGCCCATGCAAGCCCACCTATCTCCAGTACTACAGCTCGAGTAAACAATCTAACCACGCATGAAGAAGCAGATGAATACGACGATATTCCCCCAGTCGCATGCAATCACATCGCCTCGAACAAGCTGATCGAATTGGGACAGCTGAAAACATGCTGTGGCACCGTGAACCAACAACCCGTCCAAAGACTACTCGATGGTGGAGCAACGGAGGTCTTCGTCAAGAAGGCTCTCGTCCCAACTGACGCCATTTTGAAGAAGGAAATTACCGTTCGACTGGCCAACAATCATTCTTTCGAAGCGCTTCTTGCCCGGGTCTCTCTCGTTTTTCCCCTACTACTACGGAGAGGTGACAGCCGTAGCCATGGAGGAGCTCTCTCACGATGTCATCCTTGGCCGAGTTCCCGGGACCACCTCCTTCGAAGAACAGATGACCGACCATGAAGAGCAACCGGTTGCTGCAGAAGTCTTTCACTTTGTCACAAGGGCAGCAACAAAAACGACCGAGAATCTCCCTGCCTCACCAAGCACTGTCGATATGCTGCAATACTACAAAGAAGCCTTCAAGAAATTACAGCGGGAGTGTAAAACATTGCAGTTTTTATTCAAGAAAGTTTTCGCTGGCAAAGATGAAACGTACAAAGATGGCAGAGTCATTACCTATGAACTCCATGATGGCATTCTGCAGCGGAAAACGTTACGAGAAGGTCAGGAAACCCATCAACATGTAGCACCTGCAAGCGTGCGCCCACAAATTTTGGAAATGGCTCACGACAATCCACTTGCTGGCCAATATTCACAAAAGAAGACTTAGGCTCGGCTAGAACGAGATTTCTACTGGCCATCCCTACCAAAAGATGTAATCCAATACTGTCACTCCAGTCATACCTGCCAGATGCACGCTCCATCTCGACCAAGAAAGGCACCAATCTCAACCCCACCGATTACCACTCCATTCTCCGCGCTCAGTGTTGATTTGGTAAGCCCTTTGCAACCAGCTTAGGTACGTGGCCACCGATACATTCTCACCGTGGTAGATCAGGCAACTCGGTACGCAGACGCAGCCCCGCTCAGACATATAGATGCAGAAACGGTCGCCGGTCGCCCAGGAGCTACTCGAAATCTGCAGCAGAGTTGGTTTCTCTCATACGCTAACGAGCGACAACGGCACTCAGTTCACAGCCGCAACCTTCGAAGCTTTTCTGAAACTCGTAGGTATCCAACACCAATATTGACGCCATTATACCATGCCCAATCGAACGGTATAGTCGAGCGCTCAAAGTCATGTTGCGGAAATTAGCCGTAGAACAACCTCGAAACTGGGACCTGTATCTGCCTTCCCTTCTTTTAGCTTATCGAAACGCTTCTCAGGCCTCAACCGGGTATTCCCCCTCTGAACTCATCTACGGCCATCGTGTCCGTGGACCTTTAAACGTGCTCAAAAAATGCTGAACAGATGGAAGCTTGCAAGACGACACGAGCACTGCTCAGTATCTAATGGAAATGAAGCACCGATTGAAAGAAACATGCAAAATCGCTCGCGAGATTCTAAATAGGAGCCAAGAGAAAACTGCCAAGTTCTTCAACAGACGTACCAAGATGCGAACTCTGAAGCAAGGCAATAAAGTCCTCGTATTTCTGCCCGACTCTCGCAATAAGCTACTAATGACTTGGAAAGGCCCCTTTACAGTAAAATCACGCCTGGGAACCTATACCTACATTGAACGTGGATGGACACAACAAAGTGTATTACGTCAACTTCCTTCGCCAGTAACACGACCGGGAGCAGCAAAGTTCCACCTCACCAAGCGAGAGCGATGTAGAAGAAGACGACGAGAGAGTAGAGGAGCTGTTGCAGCGGTTGGCCTCGCCCTAGAACCTACCTGCGAAGAAGAAGAGCCTGACCGGAAAGAACCAGAGATACAGTCCCCAGTCGGAGAAACCATTGAAGACTGCCTCATCTCCTTTACGTTGACTACAATACAACGCTCAGAACACCAGGAACTATTTTGAGAATATCGCGATCTCTTCACAGATACTCCCGGAAGAACCAGCATGGCAGTTCATGAAATAAAATTGAAGGATCCTACAAGTTTTCGGCTTCAACATTCGTATCCACTTCCCCTTACGCTCGAGCCTGAACTGCAGTCAAGTTTAAAGAAGTGGATGGGGATGGAAATCGTGACGCCATCCACATCACCTTACTATTCACCGCTCTTTGCTGTCCGGAAAAAAAACGGTACCCACCGATTTTGTCTGGACTGCAGGCACCTCAACAGCCAGATAGTATTCGATGCTGAGCCAATAGCAGACACCACTGCTATTTTCACCAATTTAGCGGGCAAAACAATCGTCAGCAAAATGGATCTGACCAGTGGATATTGGCAGCTACCTCTACACTCTGAGTTCCACCAATACACCGCCTTCAAAACTAGGTCTGGCCTCTATGAATTCAACGTACTGCCTTTCGGCCTAGCAAATGCTCCAGCCACTTTTTCCCAAGTCACTGCAGGACTGCAAGATACCGAGGTCTACTTGGACGACATCTTAATCGCCTCGACTACCTGGGAAGACCATTGCGCAGCATTAGCTAAACTGTTTGAAGCTCTTTCTCGACATGGCCTTAAGCGAAGCCGTCCAAATGCGAATTCGAATTTGACAGCCTCTAGTATTTGGGTCATCAACTGAGCAGTAATCTGATCCAGCCTCTGGAAACCCGAGTCGAAGCCTTGAAATCGGCTCCCCTCCCAAAAACAAAACGGGAGCTCCGAAGCTTTCTCGGTACAGTTTTGTACTACCAACAGTACATTCCTAACTACTCTCAACTGACTTCTAAGCTCCATGATTTCCTAAAGAAGAACTCTCCAGAACAAATACTTTGGACCGATACAACAGAATACCCGTTCGAAAGTTTGAAGACAGCGTTAGTCAAGAGACCGGTCTTACAGTAACCAGATCCCAGATGTCCTTTCATTCTACGGACAGATGACTCCCAAACTGGACTTGGAGCGGCCCTCCTCCAGCCAAGAAAACGAGACTTCCGTCACTACGCGCCAGTAGCATATGCTTCACGTCAACTGAGAGGAGCAGAAATGAACTATTCTACCAGTGAAAAAGAAGCGCTAAGCATCTACTGGGCTCTACACAAGTTTGAGGTCTACCTGTATGGACGAGAATTTGTGTTACAGACCGACCATCGACCGCTCCCTTATTTGCAACAGGCAGACATGTTGAACCCCCGATTGAAACGCTGGGCTTTGTATTTCAGCTTATTTAGGTTCCGAGCAGTACACCTTTCCGGAGTCGACAACCACCTTGCGAATTTCCTGTCTCGGGTATCGGAGCAGAGACACCCTCCCCCCAGGCGTGTTGGGCAGCGCAAGTGGTTTCGAGTTCAATCTGTGATAGTTACCCATAATATTAGACATTTTCTTTGTGTTCAGCTCCCGGTACCCCTCCTAGGTCTGTTTCTCTTCGCAGATGATGCGTCTGTGTATTTAATTTTGTTAGCCTTAAGTGCTATTTGTATTGTATTTCAACATTCCATTATTAGTTTGATTACCCTGCTAAATAGCACTAATATTTTACATGTAATTTTTAGGCGTTGTACTGTGTAATGAAGTAACTCATGTTTATACACACTATTTTTGCCAAAGGAAATAAATCACTGTCTTTGCTGAAATGTATCTGTTTATTTAAGAGGCACTGCAAAGAGGTTCTTCATTAAAGATTTCATAACATGAGGTCAAAAGAGTTTCCTTTTTCCTTTTTGATACAGGCTTTTGTCTATTATGACACTTCGTCGAAAAAGCGGCGTAAGGAACCACCTTGGGAGGACAAACTATTTCGCACAGTTTGTCGCAGAGGAAGACGCTGTCGCAGTTCGGCGAATCAGGGAATTTCCTGAGGAGCCCAAACGAACTGATTACGGCACAGACAGTTGCTCGTCTTCCTAACGGTACCACCGTAGTTCGGCACAAACAGAATTACTTCTGTTGCCCTAGCGGACTATTTACGGCGTAGGCGGTACCCACACAAATTTTACCCTTAGGGTACCGCCGTAGTTCGGCACATAAAGAAACTACTTCTGTTGCCCTGACGGGCTATTTTCGGCGCAGGCGGTACCCCCACGAACCTCAGGAATGGCAGCTGCGCGGAAAAGCTAGAGTCCCCCGGAAAAAGGTAGCTGCACAGAAGACAGCCCCTTTTCCACGAACCCTCACGTCGACCGCACGAAGGTATCGACATATCGCTGTTAGCACATTCACTGCTGAGGCTACCAAAGAGCGGCCACCACCATTTTTTGAAAGGTAAGATTGGACGTAGCAGAGCTTAAAAAACAATTTTTCTACCTGAAAAATAATTGTAGCCTTCCAAAGCAGTGGGAAAATGTAATATCATGACATTTTACCTTGAATGCCCAAAAAGATGTTGAAATTATTGAAATGCTAATCATTCACACTGATACGTTGCTGAGCAGTTCATCTTGTGGTACTCTTGCGCCATAACTGGCCATTTACACTGAAACGACCATTTGCACTGAGCATGTATCTCAACCCAAATTTTGGTAGACTGATGGGTTTGAATTGCACTAATATTAATGAAACAAAAGAGTTACCCTTCACGTGAGTTACAAAAAATAATCTTAGTTCTCAAATTATCTGAACAGAAAGGTCCTCTGTTGATAAGACTTACATGGATGCTGCTACAGCCCGTGCCAATGTTTGTACATAATATGAGAAAAACATGATAGTGTATTCCTATGGTCAAGTTATTCTAAGTTTACAATCGCTAAAATTACCTCAATAATCTATGTAATATCTTTCACAATTATTCAACTATACGAAACAGTTGAAGTTCATCACGTGATAAATTACGGAGAAATTCATTCAACATCTCTTCATTGGAAGACTGTCAATCGTTAAAATGTACTACCTATGATGTATATAAAACGCAACGTTTAGATATACAAACATCATCATCAGGCTGAAAATATTTAGGAATATTGTTCAGTCACATTGGTAAAATGCAAATCTTATTCTTAAGCTAATGAGACCGTTTCAAAAATGAATTCACAGCACAAAAATTTTATAAATGACCAGAGATAAAGTTTGTACAACAAAAATATGTATACACGAGATCAGGTACAGTAATAGTATTGCACACTATAGATGTTCATTGCACGAGCGATAGGGGCAAAATGACCGGAAGGGCGGTTGCCTTGGACTTCTAAGCTGCCGTTTTAGTAAATAATTTTAGAGCAAAATAGTCATTTGTGTTTTTGCTGGTGTAAGTTCACGGATCTGTAATGCTTCTATTATTCGAATATGCTCTTTTTAATCACTTTATATAAAAATTTTGTGTTAGGGTATACATCTTCATATATAATAATCTATATAATAATATGCTCACGACTATTGTACATACTAGTGCGCCACACCCTTCAACATCAGTGCGGCATTTATGATACAGGATGACTCGCACTACATTTCAGAACGAGAGAGGGAGTGAGAGAGAGGGAGAGAGAGAGAGAGAGAAGGAAGGGAGAGAGAGAAGGAGAGAAGGAGGGGGATATGAAAATTGTATATTTTTTACAATTTTTTTAATTTTTTTTTTTCATTTGTTTGGTTAGGATAGGTTAGTATATGTAATGTTAGGATGGGTTAGGTTACAAAATGTTATGTTAGAGTTTGTTAGGCAATGTTGACCGAATTTTCACGGGTCCACTTAGCCTAACGATGATAATGGTTAAAGTTAGGTTAGGATAGGTTAGGTAAGGATGTGCTGTACATATTTAATTTATATAATATATGTAAAGTATAAATTCTGTCATATTCATTGATAAAATATACATTATGTTGTTGCCTGTGTCATTTATGTGCTTTGTTGGCGAATCTTGGTCACTTGATGCCGGCTTATTTTGTGATTAGGCTATTTCCAAATATGATTATTTAATGAATTCTTGTTTGTCTTGCGTTGTTGCCCACCGCATTGATTGAATTTTTTTGCCACGCGCTTCCTCCAGTAGGCTTAAAATAGGCGGTAAACCTAGATTAGTTTTGTTTGTGTATTCTAAGCAATAGGGACTAGCACATTCAGGGGAATTCTGCTAGGTTCCCTCAGCTATGGATAGGGCTATAAGACTACTGTCATTTGCGCCCATTTTTCTTCTGTTAGTGTTGATTATATATACTTTTCTACCTCTTGTTTCCATCGTTGCTTGCTGATCCTGTGCACCTTGTGCATAGCTTTCACGTTTCCTCATATTTATGCAAAATGGTGCCCTTCCTCCTTCCTTTATCGGATGCTATATGTAGCAGACAGGTTAATATAAGCTAATTGTTTTATATACTCGATTTTTTCTGTATATCAGGCCGCATCTCGAGCTCTCCCATGCCCCTTACGTCCGGTAATGTTATTTCTTATTAAAATATAAGCTATCTTAATGAACGTGTCTTTATATTTACGAGTGAATGTACAGTAATATATTTTAATAAATGGTGGAATTATCGCGCTTAATCATATTCTAATGCAGAGTTCCGATGCTCCATGCTCCATCCTCTCAACCGCTAGTGTCGCGTAAATTTTTGGATGTTAATCTTCACTACATCAACGCGAATGAACGGACTTCAAGGGGACGCCAAAGATACGAGGTTTCTTCAGTTTTATTTCAAGCCCCGTTGACTCCGTGAACTGCACAAACAAGTATATTTCAGGTTCCGCGCAATACGAGGAATAATCGCATAATAAGAAAACTCCTAGTTCCAAAAATGTAGAGGACTGACTGATTAAGGTATACAATATCGCATAATGAAAAACTCCTAGTTCGAAAATATAGATGAGAAGTAGCTGACCAAGGTACGAAGAGCAACTAAATCAATACATGGAAAGGAATGCAACTAAATCAATACCTGAAAAGGGGTCAATAATTGTCAGGCCAAGCGCATAACACAATGAGACAACTATTGGAATATCTGAGGCAGAATATTGAAGAAGGTTTTACTTCTAAATAGGAAATACATTTTTATACTTTGTTTGAGCACACAGTAATGCAAAAATCCAATTTTATAAACATACGCATGGAAGTTTTTTTCTTTAGCTTCCCATTATAATTTCTACTATTAAATATGTGCACTGTGGTCATAGGAGGACAGTACACTCGCACACTAATTCGGTTTACACAAATAAAATGCTTCAGTG
Organism: Morinoia aosen; assembly: GCA_030386875.1. NCBI lineage: Eukaryota > Metazoa > Arthropoda > Malacostraca > Amphipoda > Talitridae > Morinoia > Morinoia aosen. The sequence continues at coordinate 53,908,961 of CM059574.1, read as the reverse complement.
GTACTTGATTGCAACCTCGGTGGAACAACCTGACAACACCCCAGTGTACTCACAAACAATGGGGGAAGGTCCCTCACACGTTGGAATAGCCTTTCTATTTCAACCTACAGAAATGGAGACTATTTTGTTTTTCTTTACTCTGCCTGTGTAGGGAGAAAAAGTTTGAAAGGGATAGGTCTCTGATGCAGATGCGAGCTAAAATAGTAACAGCAGACTAGTACTACGGCCTATTCAGCCGCGGAATAATCAGAGCTATTCTACGACCCAATGCGGAGATACTTCTGTTCAGGGGTAGAAGGCGAAAAGACGATCTAGAATTTCTTGAAAATAAGAGCTGGACCACGCACGTAATGAATTTAAAAGCGTTCATGTCTTTTCTGCCAGATGTTAGTTCTGACGATTGTAAAAAAGAGCTTCTTGTTCCGTCTGCTAACGAACAAGTAGAAGATTTCAACTCTATTGTAACTAAGTTGGTAAACTCTGACCTACAGTATACTTTCAAGGAAGTGATTAAAATCTTGGATGTTATTTACGTGTGCAGGGGTGAAAAGTCTATTCACGCCCTAGCATGCGATCTCAATGAGTTGCAGTTGATACGCAACGATGCTTTGGCAGCCCAGCTGGTTACTGCTTTTGCAAAAATACGTAAATTGTCAGAGAATCTATTAAATTCAGCTTCGCTGGGCTAGCAGCGTCATCCTTATTACCAGGCTTGTGCAAATCAGGCTGAACTGAAAGGTTTCGTTGGAGACAGCATCGTTTACAGCCTGGCGTTAACCGTCTTGGCACCCTTGCTCGACGAATCTTTCTCGAAAATTTTTTTTGAATGTCAGTTTAGCACGTCAGAAGAGCTTCTGGTGCGTTTGATAGCTTCTGTTAGGAGTCAATCTGAGACAAAGAAAATTCTAGCGGTTCAGTACCCGACGCGGTACGAGAAAGAAAGCTATTTAGCAGATGTGACAGAGGGTTTTGAAGAATTTGGGGAAGGCGTTGAAGCGCAGGAGAGTGAAGTTTTCTACGGGAATTTCGGGAATTACGGGAACTACCGTAGGAATCGAGCAGGAGAACGTAGGACAACTCCGAGACCTTGGGTACGAAATCCTCGTGGAAGAGCGAGGGAATTTTGTGGTTACGTAGGAGATAGAGGAATAGGCTCCATGGAGTGCAATACTATGCGGACAGAAAGAAGTTCTAGTCAGGCCTCAGGGCATTTTGCGGGAGCTAGAAAGCGAGGGTTCCCATTCTGTAATTCATGTTCCATGGTTGGTCATTTTGTGTGTAGATCTCAAAGAGGTCAGAGTAAAACGAGAGGAAATGGCCGGCCAGCGTGTATCGCTTGTGGAGGTCCACATTTTGTGAAAAATTGTACAGCTTCGGGAAATGAGGGTAGAAGCTATAAAGCATACATACGCGGTTGCAACGCAAACAGAGGTAGTCAATCGCGTGGTAGACATGAGGTGCATTTTGCAGATTCCGAGTCAGATGCTCGGGATTTTTTATCGGAATAGAAAGGGGACGAGCAGGAACAGGTAGCAGTGAGAGCCAGATTGAGCCCGAGAGTCAGAGCAGTGCTCTCGTAAATCCTAAAGCTGTGGTCGAAATTCCAGATACGCCCGAGACAATCAAATTTGAATCCTTCATTGATCCATTGTTCAAGTGTGATAATAGGTGCGAATTGCTGCAAGACGAAGAGCTTGTGGATGATAATCAACAACAAAACAAAGCAGTTGAGGCTTACTTCTCCACTAGTGTTGTGATAGGCAATTTCAAGAAAAAAGGCGCTGAATTAGTTGCTTTTCGTAAAGCCAGTAAACCGACGATAATTTTAACCCGAAATGATCAGTTTTCAAGTGCCCTCATAGATAGCGGCTCTGAAAAATGCCTAATTAGTTACAAACATATTAAGTGCCTAAATGAGGAAATTAAGTCGAGTTGCCTGACTGTCAAAGGTATCAACAGTAAAAGTAACGTCAGTGGAGAAGTGGATTTGACCATTTCAATTCCTGGTACTAACAGAATACTTAAAACTAGTGCTTTGATTGTTAAAGATGCAAAATTTAATTACGATTTAATAGTAGGAAGAGATGTGCTGAGTGATGCCATTATAAACTTTAAAAACGGATCCCTGGTCTGGGATGGTGTTACTGTGCCATTTAATGAGTTAAATGTGGAACCGGCACTAAGTAGAGAAGCTGTGATAAAAAGTATTGTAAACAGTGACTGCTTATTGTCTGATGTAATAGTTGCCAGGCAGAGCAACAGAGGCAGTTACCGCGCGAAAAATAGTAACTGCAAAGAAGTAAAAATAGCCGTGCCTGCGGCTGAAGCAGTGCAAAGCGGAAGGCGAGAAAAAAAGAGAGCTCCGCTGATAGTTCATTGCCCTGCGGCGGAGGTGCCAAGCAACTCAATGAAGTTGATTTACGGATTTGTTAGGAAAGCAATCCCTGGAGAGTATTTAATTTTGAAAAGAGGTTTTGAAAACGGATCGCTTTTGACGGAGTCAATTGTTCGAGTTGAAGAAAACGGCGTCGTGCCTGTCATGATTTTAAATGCACAAGAAGATGCTATTTATTTCAGCGAGAATACAATGTTATGCAATTTGGAATAATTGCAGCTGATGAGATCGAGAATGAAATTAATATTACTAGCGTTGAAACAGCACTTAGGGATGCTTATAATGTGGAGAAAATTTCTGATGCGGTGTCAGATTCAATGCATGTTGTCTCGGTTTGTGGTGGGAAGAAGACCATAGCTGGGGGAGACATGGGTTGTCTGACGAGCGCGGCGGAAATCGAGTTCATGCTGGTAGTGAGGAGTTGGGAGTTAATGCACAAGTAGGTGTGTCGAGTGCAGGAAAGCAGGAAGCACGCCGACCTTTAACGAATGATGATGTTTCATGTCATGCAGAGGACATGCAGTTACCCTTGGTAAATCTATTAAATCAATTTCGGGTTGTAGTTACGCTGCAAGGGGAAACCATTGGTGTTACAAATGTTATGACGCACCGGATTCAGTTGAAACCGGGTGCACCAGTTCTGAATTTAGCCCCCTACAGAATACCACATAAATATCGGGAGGAAGTTGTGAAAATTACTAGTGATATGCTTTCACATGGAACAATTGAGGAGTCTATGTCCTATTTTCACTTCCCAGTCATCGTTGTCAAAAAGAAGAGCGGGGAGCTTCGCCCCGTTATTGATTTTAGGGCCGCTAACAAAGTTTTGGTGAAAGAGTCTTACCCTATCCCCAGAATCGATGAGAAACTATCGACTTTAGGAGGGAACACGTGGTTCACAAATTTAGATCTGCGCTCTGCATTTCACCAGGTCGAATTGGACCAAGAGAGTAGAAAACTTACTGCCTTTAGTGTTGGTTGTCGGAAATACTATTTCCGCCGTATCCCCTTTGGTTTGATCACGAGTCCGAGCGTATTTCAGCGTGTGATGACCTCTTCCCTTGCGCCTATTCTGGGGAAAATGGCTTTCGTTTTTCTAGACGATATTTTGGTATATTCCAAAACTAGAAATCAGCACTTGGCTGACATTGGAAGCGTCTTTAAGATGCTTCGATCTGGGAACTTGTCATTGAAACTTGAAAAATGTCATTTTTTCAAGAAAGAAATTGAAAATTTGGGGCATATTATTGCCGCAGATGGTATTAGATGTAAAAATTCAGAGAAACTGCAGGATTACAGAGCTCCTGTATATATGAAGGAGTTACAGCAGTTTTGGGGCTAGCTAATTATTTTCGTAACTTCTTACCTAATTTTGCAGAGGTTGCATATCCTCTGTACAGGCTCTTAAGAAAAAACGAGGTCTACGAATGGAGCGTTGAATGTCAGAAAATTTTTGCTTTCATCAAATCTGCCCTGACTTCTGACACGGTTTTAAGACATCCTGACTACACGAAGGACTTCCACATATTTACGGACGCGTCTAATTTTGGAATTGGAGCCGTCTTGATGCAGGCCGAAGATTCAAACGATCAAATTATGCGCCCTGTGGCTTATTTTAGTAAAAGTCTAAATTCAAGCCAAAAACGATATATTACCACGAAGAATGAATTTTTTACGCTGTATTCAGCTCTAAAATATTTTAAATATTTAATTACTGGATATCCTATCCGTGTATATACGGATCACCGGCCATTGACGCCGGTTTTTTCAAAGAAACTGCCAGAAGACACGACCATGGCAAGATGGTGTATAAACGTTCATTTATTCGATCCTATTGTAAAATATTTACCTGGGAAACAGAATGTAGTAGCTGATTATTTAAGCAGACTACCTATAAACGATGATCAATTAACAATTAAAGAACTAGAGAGGTGTGAAGTGCTGCACTCCACGTTTGAATCAGAGGCATGTATTGTAGAGACTCGGTCTCAGACAAAAATAGATCTGTCTAGACAGCCGGTAAATGACTCGCCGCATAGCGACAGTGTTGACGTTTCTGACAAGGACGCGCGACCTAAACTGATTGATTACGTACCGACAGAGAAACAAATCTCTTGGACTATAAAGGAATTTATCAACGAGCAAAAAAAAGATCCATTTTGCATAGAAGTTAGAGAAGCATTACTTCATGATAGTGTCTAAAATTCCAGACTACAGAATTTTTTAATTCTGAATGACATTTTGTACCGACGACGACGGATTGACAATCGACCTAGTACAATATTGACAGCAGTGGTACCAAATTCTCTAATGGATAAGGCTATTGTAGCCATTCATTCCATGTACCAAACTGATGAGTTACCCACCTTTTTTAAGTTCAAACTTAAATATTTTAACAATTTAGAAAAAAACGATTGTGGTAAAATTCGTACGAGATTGTGAAGTGTGTAAATTACTTGAGGCACGACCTTCTGTGCCAATTAAAATTTTGACAGCTCCAATAGCGAAAGAACCTTTTGAAGTTGTTTCAATGGACTATCTTGGTCCACTAAAGGTTACCGATAGTGGTAACAAGTACATTTTAGTAATAATTTACCTTTTTCTTGGTTTTGCAAACTGTACGCGACGTCTAACCGTCGTACAGACACGGTAATTTCATGTTTAACCCTTCACTGCATGAATGATTTTTGGAAATAGAAATAAATTTTTACATGCTCATAAACTCTTTATTAGACATCTTTTTAGCATATCAAATCATAAGGCAATTATTTTTTTCATTCTGTTATATACTTTTCATTGTGTGTCATAAACGACACAACACGAATATCAAGCCTTGAAGCATGATGTATGAGTCGTTTATGAAACAAATACAACGAACTTCATTTATCAGTTACTTGACTGATTTAAAAATTTTAAACGCTTATAGATCTATTAGAGTACACAATTAGGTCAAAATGTAGAAGAACACAATTCAATAATTCTCCAGTGACATGTCAGTAAGTCTTTTTAGGTCTAACACAAGTTTTTCATGTTACAGAAATTTTTCGAGACATAATTTTCTTAATTTGACAAAGATATACAAGACATTTGGAACCCTGATGTATGACTGGAACTTGGAATCAGGCATTTTAGAGCGGTGGCATTCATTTTTTGGCTAAGGTTATTGAGGAAATCCTTCAGGGTGAACTTTTTCGCAGGGATATGAACAAAGAGTCCTCGTTTTCTTTTCGGTGCTAGTATCATCTCTTGTAATAGTTTTAGAGTTATCAGAAAAGTATAAAAAGCTCCTAAACTGTTTGAAGCTGTTGAGGGACATTATTTCTTGGATAAGTTGCCCATGATGCTGCTCAAATAATCCCAGGCACACGGAACATGTACGTAGGGTATGATGACACACATCCCTATACATTCTTGAACATCAAACTTATCAATATCCAGCACATGAATGAGATCCTTCAGACCAGTGAAAGAATGTGTTTCTTTAAGTATTATTGAAATCAAATATTCACTGAATAAAATCTTGCGGCCATCATTAGGAGTCCCTAATTTTTTCATTTTTATGGTTAGCTCATTATACTTCCCTTGAATTTTACGTGCTTTTCCGGTATCATGAGATTTTTACTTCCAAATAACATTTCCAGGAGAGCTCTTTCTTTTAGAATCACTGCTTACAATTTTCACAGCAGTTGGATTTACTTCATAGATGGTAATGCGAGTTTCATTTGAGATCAGAGGGGAATCGTTGTGTTCCGTTGCTATTATTGATTTTTCAATCTGTTCCTGTGATTGCTCAACTCCCAAACGATCTTCAACTTCTTTCTCATAGATTCCAATTCCAATTTCAAATCTTCATCCAAATCTAGTCCGTCAGTTTCTTCCCCCACCTCCAAGATGAGGGCCCCGATCGTTTCTCGTGAAAAATTCGCTTCAAACTCGAATATTCTGAAAATAAAACTGAATAAATATTTCTTTTTATTAAGCTTCTATACAATATTACTGTGTGATGCATTTTATGCAAACGCGTGACAGTTTTTGACAAAAATTTTAGGGTACACGAATGCGCTAATGTTGTGCATCTATCGTGCATTCTTTACTATAAAAAATAATAATAAATTTTTCAGAACATAGTTCCAATGTATTTTGAATATGTATTTTAATATTTAACAACATAGAAATAATATAATAAAGCTAAAATTATTCGTGATAATGAAAGAATACATGGGTTTGTTTCATTTACGACACAAGTTTGGCCCGAGTTGGAATATACAGCAAAATCGTGTTGTACCATATATGAAACAAACTAAATACTTTGCATAAAATATAATTATTTTAACTTTTCTCAATGTTTCTCCTCATAGAATCAAAGTAATATAACTCATACACTAACCCAAATTTTTACTCGCCAATAAATTGCATGATATGGCTCTATTATGAACATAATGGTACTGCTGCAGCAACATCCACACTCGGCTGTGTTGGCGTACAAACTGAGCATTACTGTTAGAGGCCGGTTGCATCTTGCACGCATCATACGCGTTCATTTCGTGGACAGTGTGTCTCGTTTGCGATACAAGCCGTAGAAATGCTCATTTCTCTGCTAATTATTTCTATACACCAAAAAATCAGGTATGTGTCATATTCGACACACCATGAAGTGAAGGGTTAAGTAACTGCGTTAGCATATTTGGGTTTCCTAAAACTTTGATTTCTGATAATGCATTGGAGTTCAAGTCGGTTCCGGTAAAGCAGTTTGCCAATATTCATGCTATCGCGAAAAAAATTCTGGTTTTTAGTCCTCATTCCAACGCTATAGTAGAGAGGAACAACAAGAAAATAACCAATTTATTAAAATTATACGTAAATTCTTTACCTCATGCCGAGTGGGACCAGTGCCTTGAGGTTGTCGAAAATGCATTGAACAACGCACTAAAAATAGTACTTTGGGCGACACGGCGAGTTATGTGGTGTTCAATAGAGATACTTGTCCTTTTTCCAGAGTGAAAGTTTTGATACCATTACTCCCAAGTAGAATCTGTCCTGGACCCCCATGTGGGGCCTATGTGGTTTTTTGGAAAAAAAGCCCAGGTGGGCTTTACATGAGTATTTTCTGGGCAAACCACTGGGTAACCCAGGTTTTGCCCAAATGTTCCCCATGTGTTTTTCCCACATTTCCTCCATGTGTTTTGCCCGCATGCCTTCCATGTGTTTTTCCCGTATGTTTCCCATGTTTTTTGCCCACATGTCCTCCATGTGTTTTGCCCGCATCCTTTCTATGTGTTTTCCCGTATGTTCCCCATGTTTTTGCCCAGATGTCCTCCATGTGTTTTGCCCACTTGTCCGCGATGTGTTTTGCCCAAATGTCCTCCATGTGTTTTTCTCACAGTCACGTCTTACAAGACGTGAGAAAATTTAAAGAATTTTGACAATTTTATTTCGGCAACATTCTGCGGATCCGCGCTGGTCCGCAAGAATGACGCCAACGTTCTATTTGTTTGAAGTGCGTGGGAGGAACAGGTTCCCGGATAATCTTAAGTTTCTGTGTCTTTTAAAAGTGAATTCGTGTAGGAAACTCATTCAACTTAGGCGTATTAATTACTGGCTATATTTGTCGATTGCCTTTACACTACTCGTGTTTGATAGCGGTGAACAGCCGGTTGCTAGAGCATTCGAGAATGTTTCTGGCGGCTGGCGAACCACCCACATTGAGTCGGACTAGCCGTTGTAATGATGTGAATCTGGTGCGCTCTATAGCTGCAGTGTAATGCTGGAAATTAGTCAGATTCTAGGTTAACGGTATTTTAGCTGAACACTGTGATTTTACAGATTTGTCTGTTAAATAATTTAACTCCGAGCTTAGGTTTAACATGTGCATTCTCATGCTAAGTTTTTAACAACCCAAGATGGAGAAAGCTGGAGTATCAGACAGGTTCAGTGAATGTGTGTTTTAACTGATAAACTGATTCCTATTTTTCTTTCATTGTTCAAAGTGATTCTGTATTCACGTCTAAAGGTCTTTTTTGCTCAGCAATATTTGCATAATAGTCAAACATTGTAAACAGTGTCATAGGCATAAATGTAACATGGAAAGACTGACATTTCAATGCATTTGAATTGACACAGATGATTTTATTTGGGTTTATTACATTTCATAGTTTGACACAAAACTAACACAATTTTACATTTAATTAAGAATACAAATCAACCACTGCTTCACTATTGAAAGATCTGTGTACTAAAAATAAAAACTATGTGGTGGTTCTTCCATGGATTAGACATCAGTTGTTGATATTGAAAAATTCATGACACATCGTGCTAAACTTGTACCAACTTGGCGAGGCGTGTCCGACCTTTCAGTATTAGGCTAGCCAATGAGATATCCCAATGAGATACATATATATCTTAATGATAGGATTCCTGACTGATCTGCTGTAACCCAAGTAGCTTATCCCTGCATCAGAGACCTAATCTTAATCATTTCCCCTACAACAGGTAGAGCAAAGAAAAATAAGTAGCCACTTCTCTGTAGATGTGAATAGGCTTTTACGAGATTTTCTAACGTGAGGGACCTTCCCCCACCGTCTGTAAGTATTCTAAGAGGTATTGTCAGGTTGTTATATCAAGGTGGTAACCAATGATATTGCAAATGTGTCTTTAGAAATGCGTCCCTAGCAAGGTGCTCCGTAGGTGGAGACTTGTTCTCTTCCCTGTCAATGCAACGGAAACCTTCTTGTTTTGTGAACTTATTTCCTAGCTTACTGTTCCTGTGCACCTTGTGCGTAGATTCCGCGTTCCCCCAACTCCATGCTAGATGGTGCCTTCCTCTTTCCTCTCTTGGGACATCTTTGTCGTGGTTAAGGGAGGCTAAAACTTTCTCATAAAATAATAATAATAATCGTAACATTGTGAATTGTCGTTGTGCCACGTCGTTAGCAGGGTGGGGAATTCCCTTTTTATGTGCTACTATTCTATGGCCTCTTATGTCTCACTCAGCTATTTCTCGTGTACCCTCGAGGTATGAATTCACTTTCTTGTTGTGCGGTGCTATATAAATGGTGCCTCCCTCTTCCCTCTCTTGGAACATCTTTGTCGTGGTTAAGGAAGGATAAAACTTTCTTATGTAATAATGAATGTTGTGATACGAATTCCGTCACTAGAATATCATACCTAGTTCTAACATTATTTAGCCGTTCTCTGTGTCTTGCTCAAGAAGTAGGAGATTCCTTTCTCGTTATGCAGCACCAAATACATTCATTGATCATTCGACTACGATCTTAAATTAGGATTTTCTTGTCATGCAATTCCTGGTCCGAGCCTGAATCATACCTGTCTGTGCAGATTTACGGAGTCGTTTGGATAAGAAATAAAACCGAAGAAACCTCGCATTCTTTTGGAATCCCTGCGCCTTCCGTTCTATTGTCTGCCGAAGCGAAGATAGAAATTCCGCTAGCGTACAACAATACAGTAAATAGACGCCAGCGGAAGGTGCCCTCCCACGAAGAAGTCCTCCAAAGAGGAGGCCCACAGCAGATTCTCAGCAGCCCGCGGCGAATATCCGAGACCATAAAAATGACCTCTCTCGGAAGAAAGAGCAAGCCTAGACTTTCACAGCTGGAAGAACAATTCAACACTGAGTTAGCAGCCTTGAACAGTCTCCTGAATGGTGCAGTACCACGAGACCTCAAGACCCCCGGCGAAGTGGACCAAGTCTACTCTGGAATCCGAACAAAGGCTAAGCCCGTCAAGCGGCTCGGAGACCAGCTAGTCCTGGCTCTCGAGAGTTCAGGAGCCACTGCGGAAGCGACGGTAATCCGAGGCTCATTGACAAGCGCTAGAGCTCGCAGGAAAGCACTTGCGGACTCAATGAATCACAGAAACGAGGAGCTCTGCGCGAGCTCGTCACAGAGTGTGGCAAAGGAACCCTCCCAGCGCAAGAACTCGAGGTCGATGAAGACCTCGTCCAAGAACCAGCGGCAAGGCGCTACACATCAGAACGAGCCCTCAAATTCACTATTGGCTGAGAGCAGGAACGGACACCGTTCCAACCGTCGGGGCGAAGACCAGGCAAGCCCCAGTCATCGTCGTCAGAGTCGCCAAAGCTCGAGCTATTACAGCCAGAGTCAAGCCAGTGAGAGCGATCATAGCCAGAGCCTTCCCAGCGCCAGCTCTCGTCACAAGGACGGCGAGTCCGAGCGCCGCGAGCCTCCTAGCCGAGGCAATAAGCAGATGCTTATCGACATCACCGAAGATCCATCGGTGCTGTTGGCACAAATCACCATCGAGAGGTCGAAACTGAGAAACGGGAACCGAACGGAGAATTATCAGCCCTTCGGTGAAGAGAACATCGAGAGCAAAGACGCTCGAACAGGTGCCTGGGTCGACCAAGCTTTCCAACGCCACGTCGTGGAGCCAGTAGGGGGTGCGACGGCGGTCGTGAACACTCTACCCCGCGACACCGCCCTCGCACCTCTGATGAATCCCTCCGCTCCAGCATTCCAGCCTAGCGCTTCCACCAGCTCGCCTGCCGTGGTCTTCGAAACAAGGCCACCAGTGATCGACGGAGCCATGAGGCTCTTGATGATCGAAGACCTGAAAAAAGGGTCTAGCCAACCTTATGCGGGAGAGGCCCATCTGTTCCACAGGTGGTTCGATGCTCTCAAGAGGAGGATGGAAAGACTCGCCGTAGAGCCCATCGACGCCATTGAGATTCTCACAAACCACACCTGCGGAGAGCCGAGGAGCCTGATCAACGACATACTTGCTGCCACATACCTGGACACAGCGGCCCTGCTCACCCACATCGTCGAACAATTGGAGACTCGCTTCGGCTCTGACGACAGGGTAGCCGACACCCTGCTCGAACGCCTCGCGCAAGCCTCGGACATCAAAGGATCTAAAGGCGACCGCACGGTCGGTCTCAAGCTGAGGAAGTTCAGCGACGCCTGTCTAGCGATTCATCACACAATGCAACATAACCACGGCCGCTCCTTCCTGAACACCGACGTAGGGCTATCCCCCATCGTAGAGAGACTGCCCTTCTTCGTTCTGGATGCCTGGAGAAACGAAAGAAGTAGGCACAGAAGATTATTTGGATCGTTACCTGATTTCGCCAGGTTCTGCGAGTTCATCAAAACGCTGTCAGATACCCAATGCGACAGTTTTGGGGCATCGAACCTCAACTGGATGAGTGCTCGACGCGAGACTGCGGCCCCCGCTCGCCCCAATCTAAGAGCCTCGCGAGTCCTCTACACGTCCTCGGAGAATCAAACCGGCAGCTGCGTCCTACACCAGAGTGCACAACATGCGACGAACTCGTGCCAAGCAGTAAGAAAGATGGAACCTCAGAAGAAGAAGGACTTCATACGTGAGCACAAGCTGTGCTTCCGCTGTCTAGGGACTCATTGGGCAAAGCATTGCAAAGAAATCGTGAAGTGCGACGATTGCGGAGCCGAGAATCACACCACAACCGCTCACATCAACTGGCGAGCAGCTGGAAATTCGAGTGAAGCCACTCGTCAGGAGAGACCCAGTCGAGAACCGAGCGACGACAGAGCTCAGAGCGAACTCGGGGAGAGATTGAGAGCCGTGGCCCTGGCCTCTCGCGTACCCACTACCCGAGAAGGGTGCATGCAGCAAAGTTGTTCTGGCAGACGTTATCGACGAGAACACGGGTCGGTCGTGCCGCGCCTACGTAATCTTAGATGAGCAAAGTACCACGTCCTTCTGCTCTCCTAAGCTGTTGAACGCCCTCCGCGTGACAACCCCCAAGTCTCACCACGAGCTGGAAACGCTGACCGATCAATCCGCCGCTCGATACGGCAGACGCGTGTCAGGGCTGAAAATAAAGGGAGTGTCCGAAGACCAAACATTCGAGCTCCCACCGATGTTGGAATGCAACTTCATCCCCGATAGAAAGAAAGCAGTCGCGACCTACGAACGCGTCGCAAGAACCCCGGAGATATCGCACTTCGCTCACCATTTCTTGCCCTTGGACAAACACGCAGAAGTCGCGGTGCTCCTAGGGACGGCCTGTGGAGACCTACTCTACAGCCACTCCGACAAACAACGCCGTAAGGCTCCGTTCGTCCACCACACCGCCTTGGGCTGGGCAGTGGTCGGTAAGGTGAACGACGACGTCAGCCCCGAAGGAGAGCACTCTTACACGGTCGCAAGAATCGTAGCCGAAGTCGCTCTCAAAACCTGTGGCCTGGAGGCGTGCCTTGAACTGTTTTCAGGAAAAGACGCTATTACCCAGCAGCACAGCGATGAAATCTCTCAACCGCGGCCCCCCTACGACCGCGGAGACCCTGAAAAGACGAAAAACACAAGGATGGAGGACGAGAATCAAGCGGAAGCCCCGCCAGCGATGAGATTTATCAACCAGTCAGCAACAAACGATGAAATGGACGCTCAGTGCGATCCAGACAGCGCATCACCGAAGTCCAAGAAGAAACGGAAACGGGAGCTTCCGTATCCTGGTGATCAGAAGAGAAAGTACGACGCGCACCATGCTGAGCGCACATCTGTTGACAAGAGAGCTCGACAGAACGGGTCAAGCAAAGGGGGAGGCGGCCCCGCGGCTCCCGACCCTCCAGGAAACGCCAAGCACCCACCTCCATCTTCCCTTAACCAGCCTCTCAGTATCGCCTACGCGACAAGCTGCCGTCGGAATCCGAAGCATCGGGACGAGCACGACGCACTCGCCGACGCACGAGGAATGCCGGGCAGCGTCGAGAAAGACCAGGAGACAACACCCGGACCCCTCCAGAGGTCCACCACCCACCAGCGACGGAAAGTTCGACGTTGGTCGGGGAAGCGGAGAGGACTCCTCTATGAGCCACGCCCGCGCAGCAGGTGGAAGGCCACCCACCCGTCGCTGAAGACAACACCGACGCGTCCCACGGGGCGAGACGACTGCGATGAGCACGTAGAGTGTGGCGCCCCGCCACTGAACCAGCCCTTACCCAGCGCTCCCCCCCCCCCCCCCCCGAAGGCAGTTATCGGTGGCCAGAGCCACCAAGGAGGGGGGGGGGGGATTGTCACGTCTTACAAGACGTGAGAAAATTTAAAGAATTTTGACAATTTTATTTTGGCAACATTCTGCGGATCCGCGCTGGTCCGCAAGAATGACGCCAACGTTCTATTTTTTTGAAGTGCGTGGGAGGAACAGGTTCCCGGATAATCTTAAGTTTCTGTGTCTTTTAAAAGTGAATTCGTGTAGGAAACTCATTTAACTTAGGCGTATTAATTACTGGCTATTTTTGTCGATTGCCTTCGCACTACTCGTGTTTGATAGCGGTGAACAGCCGGTTGCTAGAGCATTCGAGAATGTTTCTGGCGGCTGGCGAACCACCCACATTGAGTCAGACTAACCGTTGTGATGATGTGAATATGGTGCGCTCTATAGCTGCAGTGTAATGCTGGAAATTAGTCAGATTCTAGGTTAACGGTATTTTAGCTGAACACTGTGATTTTACAGATTTGTCTGTTAAATAATTTAACTCCGAGCTTAGGTTTAACATGTGCATTCTCATGCTAAGTTTTAACACCCCAAAATGGAGAAAGCTGGAGTATCAGACAGGTTCAGTGAATGTGTGGCTAAACTGATAAACTGATTCCTATTTTTCTTTCATTGTTCAAAGTGATTCTGTATTCACGTCTAAAGGTCTTTTTTGCTCAGCAATATTTGCATAATAGTCATTCATTGTAAACAGTGTCATAGGCAGTAAATGTAACATGGAAAGACTGACATTTCAAAGCATTTGAATTGACACGGATGATTTTATTTAAGTTTATTACATTTCATAGTTTGACACAAAACTAACACAATTTTACATTTAATTAAGAATACAAATCAACCACTGCTTCACTATTGAAAGATTTGTGTACTAAAAATAAAAACTATGTGGTAGTTCTTCCATGGATTAGACATCAGTTGTTGATATTGAAAAATTCATGACACATCGTGCTAAACTTGTACCAACTTGCAAACATGATTTTTCTTGTCTTTGTATTGCACTCTCTATAACATTCATTAAGAAAAAGATATAAAATAAAGTCTCACAGAAATTTATGAGACCACTAGCCCAGGTGATTTGTGTTTCAGGGCGATGTTGGTCAACGTGTACTTGTGCCCTGTATTTAAAATCAAGCCAGTTAAAAAGAAAAACTGGCGAGGCGTGTCCGACCTTTCAGTATTAGGCTAGCCAATGAGATATCCCAATGAGATACATATATATCTTAATGATAGGATTCCTGACTGATCTGCTGTAACCCAAGTAGCTTATCCCTGCATCAGAGACCTAATCTTAATCATTTCCCCTACAACAGGTAGAGCAAAGAAAAATAAGTAGCCACTTCTCTGTAGATGTGAATAGGCTTTTACGAGATTTTCTAACGTGAGGGACCTTCCCCCACCGTCTGTAAGTATTCTAAGAGGTATTGTCAGGTTGTTATATCAAGGTGGTAACCAGTGGTATTGCAAATGTGTCTTTAGAAATGCGTCCCTAGCAAGGTGCTCCGCAGGTGGAGACTTGTTCTCTTCCCTGTCAATGCAACGGAAAACCTTCTTGTTTTGTGAACTTATTTCCTAGCTTACTGTTCCTGTGCACCTTGTGCGTAGATTCCGCGTTCCCCCAACTCCATGCTAGATGGTGCCCTCCTCTTTCCTCTCTTGGGACATCTTTGTCGTGGTTAAGGGAGGCTAAAACTTTCTTATATAATAATAATAATCATCGTAACATTGTGAATTGTCGTTGTGCCACGTCGTTAGCAGGGTGGCGAATTCCCTTTTTATGTGCTACTATTCTATGGCCTCTTATGTCTCACTCAGCTATTTCTCGTGTACCCTCGAGGTATGAATTCACTTTCTTGTTGTGCGGTGCTATATAAATGGTGCCTTCCTCTTCCCTCTCTTGGAACATCTTTGTCGTGGTTAAGGAAGGCTAAAACTTTCTTATGTAATAATGAATGTTGTGATACGAATTCCGTCACTAGAATATCATACCTAGTTCTAACATTATTTAGCCGTTCTCCGTGTCTTGATCAAGAAGTAGGAGATTCCTTTCTCGTTATGCAGCACCATATACATTAATTGATCATTCGACTACGATCTTAAATTAGGATTTTCTTGTCATGCAATTCCTGGTCCGAGCCTGAATCATACTTGTCTGTGCAGATTTACGGAGTCGTTTGGATAAGAAATAAAACCGAACAAACCTCGCATTCTTTTGGAACCCTTGCGCCTTCCGTTCTATTGTGTGCCGAAGCGAAGATAGAAATTCCGCTAGCGCACAAAAATACACTCACATGCCTACTATATATGTTGTGCCCATATATGCCCCCGTCTGTTTTACCCCACATATCCCCAGTTTATTTTACCTCAATATTGTATGCCCTGTGTGTTTAATTTCACATTTCCTGTCTATTTTACCTGACATATTTCGTCTGTTTTATGACACATATCCCTTCTATTTAACCCCACATATATATCCCCTGTCTGTTTTACCCAACATATCAGTGTCTAAGTCAGGTTCTGCGCACACTCTCAGAAGTTACACAATCTTCCGACTAGTCACATTAAAGGCTTCTACTTGATATGTTCAGGGGGCATTAACTTGGAGCAACAGATGATCTGTACGGCTATTTTTAATTAATTTCTCGCTCTTTATTCATGATGATGATCGCTATAGCATTTGACAGTCTTCTCTGGAGCCCTTCGACGAATTTGTTTTTTAACCCCATTCCTACAATTTGAGTGTGAGAAAAACTCTAAAATATGAAACTAAGACTGAAATTATGCTTTGCGTTTTCTTCAAGTACTCAAACTCCAGTGTATTATTGTCCAAAATGACTGGTATAGCGGAGCAGAACAGAAGTTTTAATGTAAAAAAAATAGATGACAACATAAATGAAAATGCAAAAGCGTTGATAGTATCAACTCACCCGAGCAAATCATGCAGAAATAGCGCATGCAGAGTCATGGCACTGTTGATCCAGCGAATTGAACTGCATAGATGTCCACACTGGGAGCAGAAAAATTTGAGGTGTCCGATATGATGCCATGCAAAATATCAAGACGCACATCACACGGACATGATGTTCATACACAGGATCATCTGAAAATACCTATTGTAAATTAATATTCGGAGGCCTAGTTGTACTGAAACAGTGAATACATACCCACTCAATTTGCATTTATTGCTATGATATTGAAGCAGAAGATTTACAATTTCACGACCAATCTCTCATTACTTAATACTTCGATGGAAATGTTGAAACCTTTTTTAAGGAGGGGCTGTCACAAAGTGCACTTATTAAGGAAATCATCAGTAAACTTTTGATATTTACTATGCAACCAATTTTGCATGGGAACCTGTATCCTTCTTTGTATTTGTGACTGGCGTCGTTCTGCATGCCGTGGAAGCTGCTTGAAACAGCAAAACACGTCCCCCAAGATTCCATATTTTGTTTACATTTTTTTCAATAAGATTACGGACTCAATTTAAATGACAGAATTATCTTTAACAGTAGTAAATTCCATATTATGGCATATCAGTATTAAAGGGTATCACGGCAGCCTTCACCGCTCGTTGTTGCGTGTTTTAGAGATATATTTATGAATAAATTATTCATAAACATACCTCCAGGCTGATTTTACGAGACAATATTAGAAGTTATTAAAATTGATTTTTTCATTTGAGCTCGAAAAAGTTTGACTTATTCTGGTAAGTAATTTACACTCGTATATCCACACATCTTGTTGAAAACTAATACCCTTTCGATGTCACTTAATTCTCTTTTGCATGGTCATGGACAACATTCTCTTGGGTTATATATCAAGTTAAAGATTCTCATCTAATTGCTAATGTTGTGATAGCCATCGAATGCACAAAAAAACATAATTAAACTGAGATTCTAGTGATCGTGCAGTTAATTGTTTTATACAAAATACAAGAACGGCGCCGGCACCAAACAACGCATTCATATGCTACGACTCCTTCTACCATGAAAAAGCAATTTGCTCCTCCCCAATCTTGTTTTCGTTAATCGTTAACGTTCTAATTTATATAAGCAGCCGAAGGGCCATTTGAGGTCTATTTTGTATTTCTTGCATTCCAGAAAACGAAGATTTAGGTGATCATAGAGAAGACTTAGATTTTACAAATTCATTACAGTAAAGCTATTTCATAAGAGAACGGCACTCTGGTGAAACCACTCGATGTATGAGTTAATAGTTTCTAAGTAATGATCTACTAACTTTCACCCAGAAGTAGTTATACACAATTCTGTATGTGTTGATATGCTGTAGTCCAAGTATTTATAGTCCTAGTATTAGGCTGCCTCTTAAATTCTGTTACAAGGAAAATCTTTAAATGATGTTCGTATGAGTATTTTAGTATTTCATAAGCTAAGTTGAGTGCTAAAATGTAAAAGCTATTCATGTGTATTTCATATACTTTTTTTGGTAACAGAAGTTTTGGGGCAACCTAGTTGTAAAAAATTGACTAGCTATCAAGATGCCATAGGTTGCTGAAATGCAAGATGAGTAAGAGTTACTAATTTTAGGGGTAGGAAAAAAGTCCGTTGTAAAAATGTATGAAATGAAATCATACATGACAGAAACGCTTTCTCATGCAACAAAGTAACTAAAAAGGTGGTAATAATAAAAAAATATCTAAAAATGGGATGTTTTCTCATATGAGTGATGCAATATTTCTATTTATCCTGGATTTTTGAGAGAATATGAGGACAAATACTGGATAAAAAGGGCATAAATCTCCAGAAAGAGAATTTGTAGCAGAGCTAAATAATAAACTTTTTTTCACGTTGAGAATTTCACAAAGAACTCCGCAAAAAAACTAAAACTACCTGAAAAAATCATGACGGAATTGAAAAATACTCACAGAATCAAAGAAGCACCATGAAAAATTACATAAGAGTAGGCCAAGTGCTAACATATTCCGTTTTATTGAGCGAAAAGCATCTTTGTTCACCTTCCTTTTGTAAGTTCTATAACTAGTGAATAAAGAGAGCACAAATATAGAATGTTGATACCATCTGAAATCAAAAAATTCTATTTTAGATACCAGAACAGAGATAATATATTTGATTCGTATATTCAAGAATATCACAGATGCGTCAGAGATCCACCGTTACAAATAGCCACAAACAGAAAAATACAAAATATCCATGCATTCATTTATGTACCTGATATTTTACTCAACTAGTGAAATCAACTTCTCACATATATACAAATAGCAAACACACGCAACTTATTTCTACTTTCACTAAAATCTTCGGCGAACCGTACAAAATTAGAAATGACTCCACTCTCGCATTTGCTTCCACTCGTATCTAAAAAATGAGGACTAAAACATCATCTTTTGCAATTTCAGTTGGATGTTAGATTATTAGTTAGTTTAAGCCTCCCTATCTGCAACAAAGGCTATCCAAGGAGAGGAATGAAGAAGGTACCATTTAGTATTGAGTTAAGGCAACGCGGAATCTACACAGAAAAGGCACAAAAACAGAAAGCTAAGAAAGAAGATCATGAAACAAGAAAAAGTTGAAGAAGAAATTAGTCGGTGCTGAAAAACAGGACAGCAGTGAACCGAAAAAGATGGTCCGTAACAAAACAAAAACCTATTCGATTTTAACAAAAAGAAAGCCTACCTAACCTTTAGCTCAGGCCCTTACATAGTCCCCCTGGGAGCGCTAATTCCCATAGATATTGCATTTTCAGTTTTTCCACACCGCATACCATCGCAAGCCATAAATTATACTAATTGTATTGACATATTCTTTGAAATTCATTCTCATTTTCTAACACATGTCTGCAACTAAAGAGACAATTTGTAGACAACCCTCTAACAAAACACTAATTGACTAATGTAGAGTCTGTTTGTTTTGCTTCTGTAAAAAAATTCTTTATAGATCTGAGCATCTTTCTGATCTACAAATGAAGTCAATGTAGGTGCAAGTAAATATGCTAAGCAATCTAATTTACCCGAAATTAATTTTATTCTTTGATTCGTGCTCCTTAGAAAGCATATTTCCTTTCCAACCATGAACTGATTATCTCCAATTTCTGGACCTTTCAAAACTGTTGAAGTTCATGCCGTTATAAAAATTTCACGAAATCACCAACCATTTTAGTAAAACTCTTTAGGCAATAAAGTGCTTCACAAATGTTAGTTTATAAAATGAAACGTTTCAATGTTACAAACATAATCATCAGGCTGAAAAGAACAAGCAATTTTCTTGTTACATATGTAAAATGAAAACAATTAAAGTTGACAGAACTATTCTCATTGTTAGTTTGATGCACGAGATGTTCAATAGAGAACTATAGTTACACATTTAGACTAGAGACGATTGCACAGGTCTAAATGAGTAACCATAGTACAACATTAGAACATCTTGTCAATGTTAATGTGAATGTGAAACTATGAATAAAAAATTACTTATTCTTTTCAGCATGTTGATGATGTTTGTTATATCAAAACATTCTATTTTATAAACTGACATTGGTTTAACATTTTATAGACTATCGAGTTTTAGTGAAATGATTAACGAATTCATTAGGATTTTATCAAATTGAGAACTTGATCAGTTTAGCACTAATTAACTACTTAGCCCGTGATTTTTGTAGGATATATTCCTCTCAGATTATTTGTAATATTCCGATTGCTTAAGCTTGCCACTTAAACCAGAATGAACCTCAAAAAAATGAAGAAGGGATTATTTATTATCGACATATGTTTTACACTACAGATACTAACAAACTTGAGGGAACAGTGAATTTACGAGGTGCATTCCCACAAAGGATCCGTTGTACATAGAATAACCAAGTCAAACAAAAACTTTGGAAAACAGACAACAAAAATAAGAGAATAGCTGAAAAAATTATAGTTATTAACAACCAACAGAAAGCACTTGAAACTTGAGGGAAAACCTAATAACTTTAATGAAGAGGAGGCCTATATCAAACTCTCAGCTCAGGGCTGCGTATTTTCCCTTGGAACGGTAATTTCCATACATATAACAGATGTGTCTTCCCTAAGGGGAAAAATTGACAATTCTAAGCCATAGAAGGGCAAGCCTCTTCATCTGCAGCAGAAACATCCACGTGTGCAGAATCGACCTGCGGCATTTCCGGTGTGAGCCTGCTTCTCCGTCCCTTGTCACGGCCCCGTGCATTAACGAGGCTCAACCCAATATATTGGTTGATTTCTTCATCAGTTGCAGCAGCAAACTTTGGGTTTTTCCTCACAGCATCTATTGCAAAACATTTAAAAAAACTCTAGAAAATGTAAAAGATTTCTGTACAGATTTTTCATTATTATTTAAATTGTTAAAACAGAACGCACTATAGACTTCTACAGACTGTACATGCAAACACAAATGTACTCTGAGAATATCTACTAACCGAGAATACATCTGTAGAGAATCAAATCCATGAACTTCAGTTTTTTCTTCGCCCCTTTCAGACTGTAGCTCAAAGCGACATCCTTGTTCATAACATGATTCATGAAGTTATATACAACCTGATTAAGTTTTCTTCCACCAATTAGCTCCAATTCACGAATCAGAACTTGCTTCTGACCATCATCTTCTAAAATATTTTCTGAAATTCTCATTTCCTCCAGACTTTGAAGTGGAAAAGATGGAAGTTTGTTGTCTTCCATTGGTATAATCTGAGAAGACCTTTTCAAATTTTTTCTTATCAACTTGATTTCTGCATGGTTTTCTTCTTGGTGCTTGATTAAGGTGTCCCAATCTTCATTAATATGTTGCGTAATGTCCGTTTTCAGTTTTTGAACTTCTGATCTCAGAGAGTCAATGCATGGCTGTGACTTTATTCTCTAGACTCTCTAGAGCCACCGAGATTTGACCAGGCTGAGATTTGCCTGAAAGTAGAACATAGAATACAAATTCAAAAATAAACACTAATTTGCAAAGTATTAAACTCCCTGTAGGTGGTACTGGGCATATAAATTTATATCAATTGTGTAATTTCTAGACTTGACCGAAGGAAAATTTAGAATTTTTACTGATATGTCCATGATTATGATACTGCAACAAATTTATCTATAGTATTGTTATCATTAATATTTTTACAGTAAAATAAATAACGGCATTTTACAGACACGTGGATTTAGGAAATCTCTGCACCAGGTGTGTTCATACACAGGATACCTTGTACATAGGTGATAATACTAATATATACTAATTTTTATTTACGCATCAAACACGAATCCTGCCAACTAGGAAAACAGTTTATTAATTAAGATTATAAGTTCATGGAGAGTAGCAGCAGTTTTTTAAAACTAGACAGCATAAACTGAAAAAAGATGGTCGGGGACGGAACAAAACCTTATCTACTGTAACAAAATAAGGCCTACCTAACTTCTCGCTTAGGGCAACCCCTTGGGTCCGCCAATTTACATACTTGCATTTAGTTAAATAGTAGCTTGTTATAATACAAAATTTACATAGGTGAATTGTTACCCAAAATAACGTAAAAAGGATTGGCTATCTATTGATGAGTATTTTCTATATTATGATTCTGCTGCTTTAAGCTAAGTAGCGGCTGTAAAGGGCTGTAGGTAGCTTGCTCTTCTGAACAGCCCCTTGCGACACATTCTGGGACGTAGACAATATGCGCCGGCCCAGCAGATAATAGTGCCTACATGGGAGTACCTGGCCACGGTAGCTTACGGAGGAGTTTAAGCAGTTCACCCGTATGAGGGTTGGTATTTAAGAACTTTGTTAGCCGCCCCTCTCCCAGCGTTGGCATATTCTATCACTATTTGCATTTGGGTGAAACTGGAGGGTAGAAAGTTCTGTTATTTCTTTCCTGTCACTAACCTATAATTAGCAAATCTCACAAGAAAACTGACAATCATTACATTGCTTTACTTTTAAATATATTAGCTGAAGGAAGTAAGATTTAATTTAATTCCTGGTAAAGTGATCAATAAAACATTATGATTGAGATGCCAATACTTTCACAGTTGAAGTATGCAATTAGGGACTTTTTTACATATAAAAATAAGAAAGCAAATTATGCTGTGCAAGTGTTACTTAAAAAGGAATTTCATTTCATAAGCAGGTAAAAATCAAAAATATAGTGCCTTAAAATATTCAAAACAAGTATCCATTCCCTACCTTTACGCACTAGCTGAACAGGAGGTGATGGCGGTGGCGTCGAGTCAGATGCACCATCTGCACGTGATGCAGTCTGCAAATTTTGCTCATCTTCACTGCTGGATGATAGTGTACGTGAATTTTCAGTTCTTGGCTTTTTAGGTCTTCTCTCAACATCTGTGGTTTCAACTTCACTAACAAATTGAGCTTTTTCTACTTTCATTCTCATCTGTTCATATGAGCAGTTCTTAGAAAGTACTCTACAAGAAAACTTTCCCCAGTTCTTGTCTGGCTTGACCTGCTCCATCACCATTTTTGTGGAGCATGGTCTATTGGGCCACCAGCACCAATTTCGGCCATTTTCAAACACTACCCAACAATTGGGCACACCAGACACTGATTCTTCTTCATCGAATGCAACGACGGAATACATACTTGATTGAACTGACCAATAATTAAATTGTGAATTTCAACAGTTATGAATAAGAGGCATAATATAATATAAATTTAAATCTTTCCTAATAATAACACATTTTTTCCGTATTTCATTTTGATGAACATGTAAAATGCGTTTTGCTAACTGACCAACATACACACTAATGATGGAAGATTCTGCAGGATACTTAGAAGCAGGCTTCATGTTTTTGAATTTTTTTAACTTGCATGTAGCACCAACTTCAGTAACCAGCCCAAAACTACCATCAACCAACATAACAGCTGATTCTCTTAGCTTTGAAGGGTCAATTTTGCATTTTTCTTTAACAATTTCACATGAATTGGATGCAGAAGTGTTTTGTGCATCTGCATCAAGGGTGTCTAGTTCATTTATTCTGGCGCAAATCTGTTGCAACGGTAAGTAGCCGCTTCTAATGCGACGCTTAAGCACTGACAAATGGTTTTCAAGCTTGAAGGCACTGATACTGTCTAACTTTCCGAAACGTCTCACATCATCATGAAGATGCTGGAGACAATGAACGTTGTACACAACATTCAAACTGGGGTAATTTTTTTTTATACTTTTTAAT
Organism: Morinoia aosen; assembly: GCA_030386875.1. Classification (NCBI taxonomy): domain Eukaryota; kingdom Metazoa; phylum Arthropoda; class Malacostraca; order Amphipoda; family Talitridae; genus Morinoia; species Morinoia aosen. Next base: position 53,885,393 of record CM059574.1, on the reverse strand, counting down.
AAATAAAAGACACAGTTTATGGGCATAATTTAAAGTTTCTTCACATTGTACATCATCTTGCGAGCAAAATATACGCATTATTGAGTGAAGAATAAGAAAATGATTGTACATCTTACTAGGTAAAAAACCTTTAAGAACAATAGGTCCTATGTAAAGCACAAAACACCTGAACTCAGTGGCTTTCACGCGCTCAAATTCATTCAGGGATCTTGGTTTTCTGGCAAATTCTTTAGGCATTTGGCTCTTTATTTCATCAATTTTCTTATTCACCTCTTGCTTAACATTGCTGGCAAGTTTATATGGAATTACATTCCACCAGCAATGAAGTATCTTCTCCACTATTCCAAGTAGAATTAGTGCATGTAATCCAATGGGAAGTGTTCAATCATTTTTATACAAATTATTTGCTGAATAGGGGAAATACCAATATGGTGTTCTTGTTGTTCTCTCACAATAAATCCTTCATCTGTTCTCGGAACACATTCAATTTCAGGGTATGAAACAGCATGATGCTGGTACACTCCCTTGCATCTGCACCTTTCACAAGCATAATATGCGCCTGGAGATTTTATTTGCTTCACAAATGCTCTTGCAGGTGCATCACAAACAATAGAATCCAGTTCAACAAAAACAGTTTTGTGATTAGTTTGTACACCATCACGCAGAAGAGTATTTAACTCTGACACAAAAGTGGACAGATATTCCTCAACAGCAGGTTTTGTTTTGCCAAGATAAATTGCAACTACAAAAGTTTTCTTAGAAATGTTAGTAGAGCAGAGTATTGGCCAAAATGACACATTACTGCTTTTATAAACTGGCAGTCCATCTATATTGAAACACAATTTAACTTTAGGTGATTGTGATTGAGAAAGAATAGCCACTAAACTGTTTCTGATTCCAAAATAATGAAAATTGCCAGAACCTTCTCCAACTGATTCTAAGGAAAAATTTAATTTCGTTGTATTGTAAATTGTAAATGCATTGTAAATGCAATGTTTTAGCATTCAAAGGAACAAAGTCAGCTAGATGATATTTATTCCACATTTTAAGCAAATCTGACTCACATGAATGACTAACGTTGCGACTCAGAGCCCAGTGAGCAAGATCTTTAGATGGATTTAATCTTGCTTCATCATCTGCTCAACATGTACTTGAGCTAGATGAATCTGAATGTGAGAGGGAATTCTCTGAGATATGCAAACTAGAAGAATTTCCAACACTTATACTCTCACAGACTAAGTCTCGGTTGATTGAGGATTCACTCTCCTCACTAGTAAAACTCAGAGCAACTTGTGAAGTTGAGGCACCATGGTTTTCAGTCAATTCGGTCGAACTTACACTTCTTTTATCAAGAGAACTGTGTGGAGATATAGCACTTGCAATAGCTATAGAAGACTTCACTCTTAACGATTGCCTTTCAGCAATGTTTTTTTTAGGGCATAATAATTCTTCTTCATTGTAATAGATAATTGGCTGAAATCATGAAGAAAAAATAATTTTTTTTTGTAACAGAACTGCTTAATATTTAAGTTGACAATTTCTTAGTGCTAGATTATATATATATGTTTTTAAATTTTTCAACAGCAAACTTAAGCTTCCTATTGAAAATTTATGATATAAAATTATGATGCATTTATATTAATATGAAAAATATGATACACAAAATACTTCCAGTCCAATCAGTGATATACACATTCAGGGTTAGCTGGAAGAATATTTTTACATATATGCATACAGATAAATGTGACATTTGTAGCGATAAATATGTTGGATGTGGGGCTTCACTTTCATATGCAGAAGTTACCCAAACATTCTATCGAATATTCAAGCTAGGTTATATCTGAGCAACGGGTCCACGTGCAGATCTTTGATTTTCAAAACTCAAACGTCTTGCTCTGATAATGAAATTTGTTTGAAATTTTGAAAATTTAAAATTGCTAATTCTTTCATATCTACCAAACTAGGCCTACCTTGAACAGGCCTTCTACGAGCTGCGTATTAAGGGGGTCATCCGGCAATTTTAAATTTTGATCCGATTGGTCTGAAATTTCGCTAGTATATGTTTTTTTAAAGAGAAACATATTTTATTTGTGTAACTTTTTTGATTTAAGCCTTAGTTTTTCAAAAATTTTGATATATTAGTTTTTACAGTCATTTTTGTACATATTTCAAGCAGATAAGAAGTCAAAAAGTTTCTATGCTAGGACAAATTCGAAGACAGTTTTGGAACCCCTGAAACATTTCTAACAAACTGATGTCCTGTTATTTTGTATGTGCGATATTTTATCACTATATCATATATACCAAATTTTTGGTTTTCAACTATTGTTAAGTATTCACACTTACAGGAAATTTAGAAACGAAGAAATAAGGTTTATTCACGTTTTATTAAATGATTTTAGAATAGCCGTAAGGCCAAACGCAACTAATTGGAAAGAGCCGTACAGGCCGAACACAGTTTAATTTTAAAGAGCCGTACAGGCCGAACACAGTTTAATTTTAAAGAGCCGTACAGGCCGAACACAGTTTAATTTTAAAGAGCCGTACAGGCCGAACACAGTTTAATTTTAAAGAGCCGTACAGGCCGAATATAGAGTATTTTTAAAAAGCCGTAAAGGCCGGCTACAGTTTATAATTTTAAAAGAGAATTTATTCAATATTTTTTATTATTTTATTAGGTTACGTTATAGATTAGCGCAAAGAGCGCTTTTTTAAAAAAGCCGTAGCTTTACCCCAAGAAAATGGCATAAGTGACACGGGTGCTCGTTTATATAAAATACACCTCACAAGCAGCAACTGCTTCAGCGGCAGTTGTGGCGAAGTAGGTAGGTGCCACCGATACAATAGAGCAGTATTAATTAGCTGCTGCAACCGAAGTAACAGGTTAGCGGTTGACGCTATTAAGCTATCAGCAGGACTGGCTGCAACCGCACTTGTAGGTTGTAAAGTAAACGAGATTTAAGGAAGAGCAGCAGGAACCGGTCTGGTCAGCTTCCTGGAAAGGCAAAATAATTCTTTAAGTAAACGAAGAAGAAACACCGTAGATAATTAGGTAACTCAAATTATGCACGAAAATAAATATAAGACATTTAAGCTCCTAGAACGCACCCCACAGTAGCGCCAGCTAGCCCCAGTATCGCACTCGAGGCCTGACAAAACCCTCGAGCCAGCGTTAAGGTGAAGCAACTGACGGCAGCCTCCCTGGGTGCGTAGCGGTAACTATACCAGCAGCAGTGGAACATACTAGGAGCGAAAACAAACACAAATTAACATGGGTCGTCGCTACAACGATGTAGAGATGAAATATGTCAGAGCGCTAATTCCATTAATTTCAGAATTACAAATAGTGAGCCCTCACCGAAGTTAATTTCCACTCGGTGGGTCGATAAGCCACTTTCAGAGGATGTTAAAGCAAATGAAAAAAAGATGAAAATAGTGGTAGAATGGTGTTCAGGCGAAAGTACGTAATGAGGTAAGTAGTTAATAGAAGGAAGATGAAACAAGCACTAAGGCAATATAACGAAAGCTGGATGAATTCAGGAAGAAACCGTTACAGTTTCCTCCAAGTATCAGGAATTCACCGTGAGCAAGTAAGTTTACAAACTTCAGAAGAAGCAATTTAAATGGTTAAGAACTCCCTCCGAAGTAGTTTACTGGCCACTGGCCTTTTAATTAAGTTTAGAATTATTAACGACCTGAACACCAAGATAATGTCTCAAAATAAAAATAAAGAAATTCACAACACAAGCATACAAACTTAAAAGAAGCAAAATAGAATAGCAAGTGAAGAAAAGATATACATAACCTCGTGGCTACGTATGAGGTATTAACTGGTGCCCTCCAGGTGCTGCTCAGACTACCGCTGCTCCAGTAAAAGTGTCATTGCCGAATCCCTAATCTAAACAATCATCCGCCCACCATACCTTTGCTCCACTCAAGCTCCGCGGCAACAAATGACAGCGCGAAAGCGGCGTATGGCTCTGCCACCAAAGGCAATACGATGAGTATGTGGGAAGAATTTTCCACACTATGATAAAAAATTCGAATGTACAAATTGGAAAAATCAGGACATCAGTTTGTTAGAAATGTTCCAAGGATTCTAAAACTGTCTTTGTTTTCTTCCTAGCATAAAAACTTTTTGACTTCTATCTTTTCAAATGTTGAAAGTTTTAGTTGTTGGGTATAAGCCATAAACAAAATTTTTTGTTGAAGTGTAATATAATGGACAATTTATGTAAATGAATGCTGTTTTCATTTTTATTTCGACAATATCCACGCATAACTTTATATTCACAATGAGAATTGTAATTTGCAAAAATACAACCAAATAGAAAAATTTTTATATAAAAGTTAGTAATTTTCATATTTTTAGTCTGATTCTAATGAAATTTGAATATTTTATGTCCCTTATGAAAAGAAACCCAATTTCATCCGTTCATTTTCTCTTCAGGCCTTTATTTTTTTACAAAATTGGACATATTGGTTTATTAGTTTATTAATATTGATATTTCAAATGAAATGCTGAGTTTTTATGCTAGAACAAAACCAAAGACAGTTTTAGAATCCATAAAGCAATGCTAACAAAGTTGCCGTTTCAAATTTTCCTTTTCCAATTGTGTTTTGTTTTTATATAAGGTCAAGATGGGGTTGAAAATTAAGGATTTTTAGTCCTTGATTGAAAGGTGGAGGGGGTATGGGGATAAAATCTTTAATTTTCTACCCCATTTCTACCCCATATAAAAAGAAAAAAACGGAAAATTGATAATTTAACAATGTACTTTTGTTAGAAATGTTTCAAGGATTCTAAAACTGTCTTTGATTTTGTTCTAGCATGAAAACTCAATGAGGAAATACGTTTTGGAATATCAATACAAATGAACGAAAAAAACAATATGTCCAGTTTTTTCAAAAACTACGGCCTGAATCAAAAAAATGATGGGATGAAATTGTGTTTCTTTTCAAAATTTGCATATACTAGTCAAATTTCATAAGAATCAGACTGAAAATAAAAATTTCATAAGTTTTATATATGAATTTTATTACATTTAACTTATTTAGGGAAATTACAATTCACAGTGTGAATATGAAGTTATGCATAGAGATTATCGAAATAAAAATGAAAACAGCATTCAATTACATAAACATTCCATAATATTACACTTCAAAAAAAAACTTTGTTTATGGCTTATACCAACACCTCTAACTTTCATCAATCAAAACATATCAATTCATGGAGTTTTGTTGCTAGAACAAAACCAAAAACAGTTTTAGAATCACTGGGAAATTTTCAACAAAAGTATGTTGACTTCCTTCCAAATGTTAGAATAAAAAATTTATATGGCTCTAAACTCAAAAATAATTTTCTTTGATGTAATGATAAAATGTTGCCTCCCAAAATTTTTTATCCAAAATGGTAAAATTTTACAACATACTTTTGTTAGGAAAGCTTCAAGGATTCTAAAACTGTCTTTGGTTTTGTTTTAGCATCAAAACTCAATGAGTTGATACGTCTTGAAATAAACATAAAAATTTACCAAAAAACTAATTCTTTGTAAAAACAAGAAGGCATAATTCGAAAAATTAACCCGAGTAAAAGAGTTTTCTTCCAAAAAAATCATAAACTGGCCAATTTTCGAACTAATCGGACGAAAAAAGTTCAAAAATCCGGATGGTCTCCTAACTTTACTTGCACCAAGCCTCCGGAAGCGGTACAAGCCACAAAATGGGAAACTAATCCATTGCACAAAAAAACAATTGTGCTTACCAGGTATACTTTCATTTCAATTTCCTTCCAAATATGGCATTCATGATTTAAATTTGGTGATGATAATTATGATTATTATCAATAAAAAATGTAATTGAAGAAAATCGTGATTAAAAAGTTTGACTTTAACTCAGAAGCAATTTATACATGTAGATCCACAACTAAATCAATTATGCTAGGCCCTACACTGGAGCATTTCACATCAAGCAGGGCGAGAAACCACAATGCAATTTCTTCGCGCATTGGACTAACTAGCCTAAATTATCGAGACTAAATAGAAAATTATTTAATTTACTATTTATTAATACTGAACACAAATTTATTTAATATTTTTTCAACACACAGCACACATGCGTCAAAAAATAGGTAACTAAATATGTCCAATAACGGGATGAGAACGTCGGTAGAAGCCGTTCTAGCTTTCACAATGCACTTTATTCATGTTGAGCTGCCTAAATTGTCAATATCCAATAGAATCTCCTCTGAATCGATATTTATAAATATTGAATACACAAAACTACAACAATTTTATTCACGAACACTCCGAGTTAACCTTTAACGGTCGGCGCTCACCCGAGCGGCGCCATGCATGAAGTCACCGGTCGAGCAGCACGAGCTCAGAGTCACTTGCAGGCGGGAAATACTTGCGACTTAGTTTCCGTGTTTACCGCACCGAGTTTCATGCACTCGTAGTAAGCATATTTCATACAATATAGTATGCAATACATACATATTTTAATGGTAGTAATAAAGGGCAAATTATTTGTTTCAAAATTAATTTCTATCGCATGACTTTCTTCGAACCTGTTTCATACACTTTCGAATGAAGAGACTGCTCTATTGTCCGAATCACTGCTCATACTAACATCTGATTTGATGTCACTTAGTACTTCCTGTAAGGCATCTTGAAGTTCATTTTCTGTTAGAAACTTTCATTTCGCCATATTGAAGGGATAGAACCTAACCGGGAGAGGAAGCACATGCACAACCGCACCTCGTAAAGGAAAAAGGGTGACTAACGAATGCCATGAGGATGAGTTCGACAGGGACGACAGCAGCTTCAGATGGTTGCCAGATGCACATTCTGCCGCTAGTCATCATATGATCATGTCAGCGACAACACTTATGTTTATACGTTATTGTTTCATTGTTATATGTTATTTTCATGTTTATATGTTATTGTGCTTCATTAATTTATTCGGACCACTAGGAAATCCAAGTTTACAGCTTCTTACATAACTTGTAGAAACCAATTTGCTGCAAAGAAGTGCGTCCTACCATTGAAAAAAGAGAGACAAAACTTAGTAACATAAGAATAATTTCTTGAATTCCAAGCTGATAAATATCAAAAAACAATTGCTGGGAATGAACTCATGAAATAATAACATAAATATGGATCACATATTTAGTTTTTTGAGGAATTATACGGGCATTATTTAGTGCTTGAATCAATGGGAAGAACTGCCATAATATCGAAATATATGAAATAACCACAGTTAAAGTAAGTAAAAACACAACATTGAAATGGTATTCTTTTACATTTTCTTGCTTTTCATTCTTTGAAAATAAGAATCCCATAAGACAGCCACTTCTTTATGTAATATTTCTGAGCGCTTTTTTTCATATCTAATATAATCTAATATTATTTATTTTTTGGTACATTGCAACTCAATTAGGAGAATAAATTTTATTTGCGTATATGTACACACTATGGTACAAAATCTAAATTTGGGCTGGCCACTACGCAGCCATGTTGAAAAACCACGTGCAGCCCACATTATTAGGTTTAGTGACCTAGCCATATTTTACCCACCTTTTGCCCATGTGTTCATATATATATATATATATATATATATCACCATTGCCCATCTGATTCCCATTGTCCCATGTGGGCCCCATATGGGCCCCATGACCGTCTTCTACTAGGGCTTACAGTTATGATGAAGAAATAGATTTGGTTAATTTTCGAGCAAAAGAGGCAGCGCGTACTGTCGAAAATATTAGGAATTTGATATTGAATAACACTACGGAAAGGAATCTTTACAGAAATATCAAGCGTAAGAATACAAACGTCATTGTGGGTGACCGTGTCCTTTTGAGAAATCATGAAAAAAAACATAAACTTGAATTAACCTGGTTGGGTCCGGCTGTGGTTCTGAAGGTCAAGCGTAATTGGGCCGAAGTTAAGATTGGTTCCAAAGTTCATAGAAGCAATTTGAACCATATATTACCCTTGCGGAGGGTTAAATATTGAGTTAAAATGACAAGTCTATATTTATTATTTCTACGGCCAACGTAATTGACGTCACTACGACTCGACGAAATACTATTTACTGTGTAGGACAACTGTGTTACTCAATTTAACGTTTCGAATATAGGTTAATAATCATAGATAAAGGATTTTTGCTATGTGATATGCACTATCCACGTATTATCTGTATAAGTCATGTTTCATTATTATTCTCCATAATTTTTTCATTATTATTCTCTCTATTATTCTTCAGCTTATAAGCTGCGCCTTTCATGTTAATTTAGGTTAAGTATTGCATTTGAACCTCGATGTTTAAAGGAATGTATGTCTATCCCTGAGGTTTTCTCTAAGATGTCTTTATTAATAAGATGTCTAAGATGTCTTTATTTGCAATTCATTTTTGATTTTTGTATTATGCTGTGCATATGCAACTCTAGGCGTGCGACCGCTTGGATGTTGTTGCTGAATTGACAAATTAAATGGTGAGCGAATTCTTCGATTGCTAAATGCAATCACTGATATTGAAGAAGTTCATCTCGTGAGACAGTCAGTCTTGGCGCTAAGGCGTAATTTAAACTGTTTTTACGGTTGATTGGAAGTTTTATCGTCAGCACAAATGAATTGAATTTATCCGGTGAAGAAAATTCTCCGACCGGGAGCCTAAACATAATTTTCAATTAGAAATATTTGGATGGCCGTCGAGCACACGTGCCTAACTTGTGTAACAAACTGTAAGATTTCATTATTTTTGTGGGTCGTGCTAATCGGTTCTGTGTCTGTTTCTTTTGCAGGATCACAAGGCCCGACATGGGAAATGCCCAAAGCTCCGTTGATGTCGACACACTTGTGTCGACTTTAAGCGAGCACAAAACTATCATCAACGACGAGTGGCTGCGGGCCAATTCGAGGATGGACCTGTTGCCGGACACCGTCACCGATGTCCTGGTGATGCTGTTGGTCCTAGCTACAATGGGGTTGGGGACCATCCTGTATTATGTAAAGAAAAATTTCGAGGTTCTCTATGAGCGCTCACGCTCCGAGGATTTTCAAATAGGGCGAGGGACGCTGAGGCCGCCGAGATACAACAATCAACAGGATCAAGTGGAGTTACCAACATTACCATTAGCGGTGACGTAGTGGTGCTGGTGCAACAGCCTGGTGCAAGGCGGGCTGGGCGGCCGCGACAACCAGGACGCAATGAACGTCCCCGTTCCCCTACTAATGTGCGGCCGAAAGTGTGATTTTGAGAATTAAGTTGCTTAAAGTGGAATCGAAAATCCAATGAAATAGATTGAAAAATGAAAAAATTGAAAATTAATTAAAAATTAAATTGAAATTAGATTGAAATTAAATTGAAATTGAAGTGTTTATTGAAATTTTTGAATTATTAGTGGACGTTATTGGTTTAATAGTGCAATTGTGTTTTTAGCAATAAGATGTAATCACTGATATCATATATAATCATATTTTTCTAATCATGTAATCCCATATCGTGTGTTTATTAATAGTGTTGCGCAATTTTACAAAAGTCCAGCAAAGTTATGCAAAACGGAAAATGTGTCTGTGTTAAAAGGTTTTCGGTGGCGCGAATTAAATTTTAAAAAAGAGTGAGAGGATGGTGTTGTTTTTGTTTATTATTCTAATTTCCTAATGTGTAAGCTTTGAGATTTTTTTCGAATTGTTGGAAATTATTTTTTTTATTAGTTCGCGTTTAATAATGAGAAAATGTGGCGTTTTTTTAACCCTACCTCTGTCAGCGTGTTGACTTTCCGGTTGCATGGTAAGTTGGTGCTAGTGCTGACGGGTGGTAGCAGATGGTGTTTCGTTAATTAACATCTTGACATTTTGTTTTTTGCTTCTTAAGTAACTATTAATCGTTTTTCGCTGCGTTTTTGTGTAACCATAATAGTGTAACTGAATAGTTTAATATGTGTTTATCTTTCACTGCGTGTATTTGGAGTGACAACATTTTCCGCGTTTCGCAATGTTATGTGGTTTCTAAGTTAACGATTTTAAAATTTTACTACGCAATTTTACTATGTAATTAAATAATTTATTTTTTTTTGGTTAACTAAACTCCAGAGATTAAGTGTAACAAAATAAATGGTAATGGCTAGTGTAAATCGTTAATGTGATTTTGAAAATACCCAGGATATCATTATAATTGTGTTTCTTTGAGTTTATATTTCTATAGTTGTTTCGATTTCGGAAATGAGTTTGCGTTTTATGATTATTTTTATTTTTGGCGTCAACTAATTGTGTTTTCAAAATCTGTTTGGACGGAAAGATTGCTGAAGAATTTCGTGATGAGTTATAGTGCATGATATTTAACCCTGTGTCTGCTTACGCTAGAGTTGCTTACCTTTAAGTTGTTCCGAGTTATTTACATTTACCTATGAACAGGGCACCTTTATTTTTGTTCGCTTCAGCGGCCCTCGTTTTTGCTTGAGTTGCCGAGTGTTATAAATAATTCAAATAATTCTTGGATGGTATATTTTTAATCAATTGGTTCAAATTCATTTGGCAATATTAAATTTTAAAAAGTATGAGAGGAGAGGCGACTTAAAATACTTGCGTCAAGTAATAGTACTACATTTAACCTAGGGTTGTCGTATTAATTTTGAACGAAGGAATAAAACAACTTGTGTTATGCTAGTTCATTTTCGGGAATGATTCATTCTATTTCTGTTTTCTTTCATTTTGGTAAACCTGTCTGCGTTTAAAATTTTTTTTACTCGCCCGATTATTTTCGGAAAGGGGGAGGTAATATGCGGGCGTTTACTCTTGCTTGCGTTCTCCTCCTGGTTCGCGTTTCTCGCAGCCTATATAAAGCGCTGTCACTGTTTTTTCTATGCTCAATCATCTACGTATCTCGTCTGTGCCACACCTGTCTCGGTCCAATAAAGCCTCCACCCAAGAATACCTCCAGCGTTTCCTTGCCCCGTATAAAATTGAATGTACATGAATATGGTAGATGAGCTATAATTACCGATTGTCAAAAAACGGCTATCTCATTGATCAGCCTAATACTGAAAGGGTTTGAAATGAGTCGCCAAATTTAAATTATTTAATTTAAATACATGCCAACTGTCCCTAGGGCAACAAGTACACTTTGGCCAACGTCACCCTGAGAACACAAAATCACATGGGCGAGTGGTCGCATAAATTTCTGGGCATATTCTCAGTCTACCTTTGAAAATACTTCAACTCTAGGCTTCTACCCTACTGACTGGCGCAACTTGCCCAGCACAGTTCATGGGTGAGGAGCCAACAAGATGTTGACATTCAAAAGAAAAATGTATTTTATTTTTTTAGGTAAAATTTTGAGCTATGCACAGTAAAGTCGCTGGTACCGACCAACTATTCACATCCTATGTTTTTACACTCAAACACGTCAGTTGTGAAGGATTAAACTGAAGTTCAATACTCAATTCAAATTCAAAGTCACAATTTAATGAGCAAATTTGTAAAAACCACACATTCACTGGGCCTGCTAAATACCTTAGTTTACCAATCTGAATTGTTAAATTCCTAGCATCACAATACAGCATCCTAGTTGGAGAGAACATCAGAATTTAAAGAAAAGGCTAGTCTAACTCGATGTAAGTGTTTCGCCGGTTGCCAGCAGCATCATTGAATGCTCAAGGAACCGGCTGTTCACCACTATCAAACACACAATGCATGGTGGCGGAGCGACAAGTATAGCTAGTTCGAGGACACAAGAATTTAATTAATAGTTTTCTGACACATAATCACACTGCTAAGCACACAGAAACTTAAGATTATCCGGGAAGAAACTATTTCCACGAGCACTTCAGTCAAATAGAACGCGGCGTCAGTCTTACGGACCAGTACGGATCCGCAAAATGTAGCCGAATAATTTTACTCAAAATTCGCGTCTTGTAAGACGCGACACTCCCCCTCTGGTGGAGAGGTCCATTAATTACTGCCGTCGGGGGGGGGGGGGCGCTGGATGAGGACCAATTCGGTGGCGGGACGCACCTCCCGTTGGACCCTATCGTTGTCGTTTCGTCGCGCGAGCCGCACAGTGGCTGTCCTCAGCGACCCATTATGACTGGGGAGGGTTTCTTCGATGACGCCTGTCGGGCAGGTTGTTCTCCTAGCCATCTTCTCCCTCACTAGGACGATGTCTCTTTTCTTTAGCGGTGGGTTGACGGCCCTCCATTTACTGCGCTGTTGCAGTTCGTAGATGTAGCCTCTCCTCCACCTGAGCCAAAACTGATCTGCCAGGTACTGCACCTTTTTCCATCGCAGCATCCCGTAAGCGGGGTCGTGTCGAGCGAGCGCAGCCTGTCGTGCTGTGGCGTGCTAGTCTTCTGCGTCAAGAGCATGTTTGGGGTCACTGTCAGCGGTTCATTGGGATCGAAGGACGTCTCCCACAAGAGGGTGGAGTTCACGATAGCTGCCGCTTCCTGCAGTAGGGTGTGTAATTCGTCGAAAGACAGAGGGTGTTGACCAGCGTGCAGGAGGGCTGCTTCTAAACACCTTCGGATTTGACCTATCTTGCACTCCCACACTCCGCCGAAATGAGAGGAATGCGGCGGGTTCATCTCCCAACGCATGCCCACGTCCAATAGAGCCCGACTGGCCTGCTGAACGTTGACTTCTTCGGCTAGGTTCTTGGCTCCGATGAAGTTGGTGCCTCTGTCGGATCGCAGGACCGAGCAGGGACCTCGCACCGCTATGAACCTCCTGAAGCTATTGATGAAGGTAGGAGTGTTGAGGGATAGCAGCATCTCGATATGAACTGCGAGAGGGGCGAAAAAGCAGAGCCCAGCACTTTCTAAGGGGGGCGTTTCTTCTTGTGGATGGCCCGTTGTTTATCATCCAGTGACCAAAAACGTCTAAACCCACGAAGGTGAAGGGCGGCGCGGTCTTGGAGCGTTCCTTCGGTAGTTCAGCCATTTGCGGGGTCAAGAAAGAGGCTCTTAGTCGCTGACAGATGACGCAGTTCCGCAGCAACTCCTGTATCGCTCTCCGGCCGTTCTCGATGTGATACCCGGCTTCTCGAATGGAAGCGTGCGTCACGTGCCGGCCTTGATGCTTTGTCTTCTGATGGTAGTGCATCATGACAGCTGCGCTGATGGGGTGGTTAAAGGGGAGCAGCAAGGGGTGCTTGATATCTTCTGGGAAGTTTGATATGGCAAGTCTACCTCCCACTCTGATCAGCCCGCTTTGGTCGACAAAGGGTGCGAGGCTGGAAAGTTTGTGTCGAGGGGCTACACTTCCATTTTGGCGCATCCGGTTGAAAAGATCTGAGAAGGCGGACTTCTGGGCTTCCACGACCAGGACGTTGTGGACCAAGGCCTGAGGGTCGGCAACGGCGATGTGGCTGTTCGGGTTGGCTCTTCGAAGGAGGACTCTGTTGAGTTGCCTTTGCGACAGAGCTACTACTCTGGTGGCGATCCTCAGGACGGCTGACCATGAACTGAATTTTGAGAAGAGCTTGGCGAATAGAAGTTCAGCGATGTTCCCCGTCGATCGAAGAACCTGAGCGTCGGCCCTTTTTTCAACCTTAGGGAGTTCCTCGGGGTCCGTCAGGTAAGCCGAGGTGGAGGAAGGGGAGACGACGTCGCTGATTAGAAATGCCGGGCCCTTGAGCCATTCCGTCTGCATTAGTCTCGAAGGGTCTGTCGGTCTCGAGGCTAGGTCGGCAGGATTCGATGTGGTGTCGACGTAGCTCCATTGGGACGGGTCGCTGCTCTGACGGATGATGTCCACCCTCCTCCGAACATACCGACTGCATCTCGCAGAGTTGTTTCTGATGTAACAACCCAGCACAACCTTGCTGTCCGAATAGAAGTATACCCGAGCGGGTTTCCTTTTCAGCTCTTGTATCGTTTGCAGGCTTGACAACACTGCTTCCACTGCCGCGCACAGTTCTAGCCAAAGGATCGAGGTGGCAGCTCTTGGAGCCACAGGGCTTTCTCCGTGTACGAACGCGACGTGACCTTGGCCGTTGATGGTGGTCGTACGCAGGTACGTCACGTTTCCGATTGCCTCCTGCGAGGCGTCCGAGAAAATGTGCAAGGTTTGGGTGTCGTCCCCATTCGATTCCGGTGGAAGGAAGCACCTTGGAATCGAGAGTTCGTGCAGGCATTGAAGGCTCTGGAGCCAGCGCAGCCACGACTGAACTGTGTAGCTCGGAATGAGCTCGTCCCAATCCAACGTCTTACCGCCGGATGCAGTTTCAGAGAGCAGTTTCCGTAGGATGAGTCGTCCGCCGAGTGTGCTGGGCTGGCGAAGCCGATAGGGTCGTAGATCGAATTGATTGCAGACAGCAGTCCTCGCTTCGTGTGAGGGCAGTCTGGTATGTTCACTTTCAGCACGAAGCAGTCGCTGGCAATCTTCCACGACACGCCGAGTGTGCTATGGTTGGGGGCTGTAATCAGGTCGATGTCGTCTTCAGTCGCTCTCTCACTCGTGGGGAAGGCCTTGAGGACCTCCATGGAGCTAGACATGATCTTGTGCAGTCTGATATGGTACCGCGACAGGAGATATTTAGCCGTTCGCAAGATTCCGATAGTTTTGGTGGAGTCTGGTGCAGTTCAAAGTCCGTCGTCGCAGTAGAAGTGCGACGTTACATAATCTTGCGCCGCTTCGAGGTGTTCAATATCTTCGTGCTGCAATTCGCTGGCGGTTCCCTTGACAGCGCGGTGAAGGCACATCGTGGCTACGGCGGGACTGCTCGTGTTACAAAATACGTGCACGCGCGCTCGCTGTGGCACGAGGGGATTCTGAGGGTCGTTGTCGGCCCACCAGTAAAATCTCATTAGATTCTTGTAACCCGGCGGTACGTGGAAGGCGTGGAACATGCTCTCAACGTCGGCTACGAAGGCGATCTTGTGCTCCCGAAATCTCGTTAGCACATCTCGCAGACGGTTGTTGTAGTCTGGTCCTGACAGCAGGCACGTATTGAGGCTGGTCCCTTGATACTTGGCGGCGCTGTCGAAGACGAGCCTCACCTTGGATTTCTTCTCATGAACCACTGCGAAAATGGGGATGTACCAGGTGAGGCCACTCTGTCGGTTCCTTTCGCCTACAGGTATCTGCTCGACGTGTCGCATGTCGAGATTTTTTTTCATGGCGTCCAGACACTGCTGTAATTTCGACGGCTCTTTCGTTAGCCTCTTCAGCGTATTCTCTTGACGACAAAACACTGCCACTCTGTTGTCGGGCAGCGTCGCGTCGAGCGCTTTTAGCGGCAGGGGCGCTTCAAGGTGGCCTTCATCATTTATCTTTATTTCCTCCATCGCTTTCAAGAACTTGCGGTCGTCGTGAGACAGACCAGGCATCTCGTCGTCGGGTTGTTGGACGAACATGTCCTTTTCGGGGGACGGCCCGAAACACATCCTGGCACTTAGATGTTCATGAATGGTTTCAGCTGCTATCTTTAGGATTGTGCATCTTTGTCCGAGTGAGGGGCCGGCGCTGTCGTTCGCTTTGCCGACCACGGCCCAACCAAAGGCTGTGTGATGGACAAATGAAGCACTTTGGCGACGTTGGTCAGCGTGGCTGTACAGTATGTCCCCGCTGTCCGTCCCGAGAAGCACGGCAACTTCTGCTCTGTCGTCGAGGGTGAGGAAGCGAGGGGCAAAGTAAGCTATTTCCGGCGTCCTTTCCACACATTCTTTAGTCGCCACTTCCCTCTTGGTGTCGGGAATGAGGTCGCACTCGAACATTGGTGGGAGTTCGAAGACTTTGCTTTCGGAAACCCCCTTGATGTTCAATCCGGACAAGCATCTACCCTATCGAACAACAGATTGATCGGACAAGGTCTCTAGTGTGTAGTACGACTGGGCCTGTCACCCAAAGAGTGTCTAGCAGCTTGGAAGAACAGAAGGATGTCGTGCTCTGCTCATCAAGTATGGCGTAGACGCGACACGACCGGCCCGATCTCTCGTCGAAAACGTCGGCCAGGACAGTTTTGCTGCATGCTCTGCCTCCGGTCGTAGCAGAACGAGAATTCAGTGCCCTGGCTTTCGGATTCTCTCCAACTTCGCTCTGGATTTGTTTGTCGCTCGGGTCCTGCTTGTGGCGTGCCCTTTTGATAGCCATACTGGGGTTCCCGGCCTTTGTTCGGTTGAGATGGGCTGTCGTGCTGTGATTGTCGGCTCCGCAATCATCGCACTTCACGACTTCTTTGCAATGCTTTGCCCAGTGAGTGCCTAGACAGCGGTAGCATAGCTTGTGCTCGCGTGTGTTCTTCTGAGGTTCCATCTTTCTTACCGCTTGGCACGAGCTTGTCGCGTGCTGTGCACTCTGGTGGAGAACACAGCTGCCGGGTTGATTCTCCGAGGATGTGTAGAGGACTCGCGGGGCTCTTGGATTGGAGCGAGCGGGGGCCGCGGTGTCGCGTCGAGTACCCACCAAGTTGAGGTTCGATGCCCCAAAACTGTCGCATTGGGTATCTGACAGCGTTTTGGGGAACACACAAATTTTTTTGAATGATTGGGGACAATTTGTTTTCTATGCGGACTGCATGAGATCGATTTGACAAGTAACTTTCAAACCATTGCGTGTCTATTTCCAAGTTCAGTGTTTTACGTAGAAGTCTTTCATGTTCGACGCTATCGAACGCCTTAGAGAGATCGAGTAGCAGCAAGAGTGTTACATTCTTCTGATCGATGTCACTGTATATTTTTTCAGATATATTGAGCAGAGCGTCTTGAGTGCTAGTATTTCTTCTATAGGCATATTGATTTTGGTGGAGTAGATTTGATTCGTCCAGGTAAAATGACAGTTTATTTGTCATCACTTTCTCCAATAGTTTGGATATGACAGGCAAAAGACTGATGGGCCTGTAGTTTGATGCTGTATTTAGGTCACCACTTTATGCAACGGTCTAAAAATGAAGTGTTTCCAATGGTTTGGAAACGTGTTGGTAACTATTGATGTATTAATTATCAGACGAATCCATGATGCTGTAACAGGGAAACTGTCTTTGATATATTGAAGACTGATACCATCCTGTCCAACTGCCTTTGTGTTTTTTAGTGGGTATAAGATGTTTCGTAACTCCGGTAATTAAATCGACAGGGCGTGTTCTCCACTTGACATCAGTCCTCGAGGGTGCAGTGGGGCATGAATTTTCAATTGTCGTTTCATCTGGATCGTTACACACCTCACTGAAAACTTGAGCCCCTACTAATGAAAAGAATGTGTTGAAATCCGTGGCTGTTTCCAAAGGATTTTCAAAATTACTTATGCGATCTAAATTTTTATATGGGGCTACCTCACTAATGATTTCCCAAGTTCGTCTCGGGTTATTGCTAGCCGTTATCAGTGCCTGGTGGAAGTGAGTTTGTTTTGCTTCAGTGATTTTTCATGTTTTTTCATGTTTTTTATATTTCTTGTGAAATGTACTGTTTGATCTATTGTTTTTGTACTCCCGCAAGTTAGCTTTCTTTATTCTACTCATCTCTTTAATTTCGTCAGTAATCCAGACAGTCCGTTTTGGCTTGGTTTTTTGGTGACGTAAGGTGCACATTCGTCGAGAGCTGCTGTGAAATTCTCGTTGAAGATGGACACTTGAATGTCAACATCGTCAGATTGCATCATTTTCTGGAATTTGGTGGACCTATCCAGTAGTTTTTCTTGAAATAGTTCTGCCGAGTAGTGCCTTTTCGAGCGATAAGTCATTAAGCTGTATTTTTGTCTTTCCTTTGCAATATTAATTTCACATTCTATAGAGTGGTGATCGGAAATAGAAGGTGATATTACAGTACTAAGTATTGCGGTGGGATTATTTGTGATTGCTAGATCGAGGAGAGTTGCAGAGACTTTAGTGATGCGAGTCGGTTCTTTGACCATTTGTGATAGGCTTAGTTTATACAATAGTTTGCTTAGCTGATTGTTTTTGTCTGTTAGGTCAACATTAAAATCTCTGAAAGCAAAGAATGACTTTTTTGCCTGAAGGATTTCTTTGAAGGTTTCCTCAATGAAATCTAGTGTTAGATTTAGGTTAAAGGTTAACATCGACATCTTTGGGATGCTTTATTTCCAATCAAGCCTGATACATTGGATCTTAGCATTGGTTTTTCAAATGTCTTATAACTAACCTTATATATAGGACACCATGACGGTTCCCTCGTAAAGCCGGTACCCATTTCCGACACCTGGGTTGAGTGGGGTATTGTGCTTTTGAGCTTTCCCTTATACCCAACGGGGAAAATCTCCGCGCCAGCGCTGGGAACGAACCCGCGACTTCCAGCATACAAGTCCGATCCCTTAACCGCTGTGCCACGGAGAGCACAGGGGAGACGATGGGTGCCGGTAAAGGCTGCCAATGATTATTGATTTGTGTTTATTTATTTGCACTTCTAACCAAACCATTTCAACGCCTTCGCAAACTTTATTCGCTAAAAGTGAAGAGGTTGAGTATTTTTCTTTCACAAAAATACAAGATCCACTACCTCGGCTGGTTTTAGCGCCATCGAAGCGGTACAACATGAAATCAGGAATGTTAAAAAATGAACTTTGGGTTCGTGAATCAAACCATGTTTCTGAAACACACAAAATGTCAATTTCTTCAGTGACCAACATTACTCTGATTTCATCCAATTTACCATTCAGGCTTCGAGCATTTATATGCTTGATTTTGATTTTACCTATATTAGCACTCTTTTTAAAGGTAGCAAAGTTACTATCTCGATGAGATCGTTCAGGGAATTTATCGATTTTGTCTAAGTTGCCCAGGGTGTTTGGCCCAGCATCTGCTATGTAAGAAAGTCTACTATTTGGCTGGGCAGCGGCACTCTGTCAGGATGAGGTAACCCCGGTCTAATTTTTGCCTTGTGTGACAAGAGCACTGTAGTGATCGTTTTTACGATGGAGCAGTAGTGGAGGGTTATTATTTGATAACTCTGAAATGGGATCGACTGATATTTTCAAAACACAATGATCCTGTTCATCCAGGAGGATAAGTTTTCGGCCTGTCACATTTGAAATGATTAGTGGTATAAGGTCTACAGCAGCTTGGTCAAAATGTTTGTCGTCAATGTAATTATGAGGTTTTGCATGTCTCCACTGTTCTTGTCTACAAATTTAGCGTATGTGCTGTTGTTTGCTTTACTCTCTGTTTTAATTGCAGCCTTTAGGGAATTGTAATTCCATTTTGATGCTGGTTGTTTTTTAACACGTTAAGTACGGTGTGACCACCGGTGGGCACAGGATGGATTCTTGTAGTGCGGGTGACCCACCGGTGGTCACAAGTGGGTATTTTATATACCAACGAATATTATTGAATCAACGTAAATTTGAATGATAGTTTCCCTCATTTCAATGTTCAGTATTAATATTTAGGACGTAAATAATACACAAATGTATGCTGAAACATTTTACTTTTGCCAAAATTTGAGAACATATAAATTTTTCCTGATACCATTATAAAGGTCATTTTTTAATTCATTGGGCGCTAAGAGCTATAAAAGTCTATTTTTATGCATGTATCCTAGACAATACAGAAAATATACCCAAACAGTAACTAATCTACTGGTCACAATACCTATCTACGACAATGGTTACTTTTATTTATGAATGTTTTACATTGAAACGTTGTAGACACAGGTAAGGTTGATCTTCGCATTTTGCGCAAAACGTGTTCACTTTTCTAGCAGATGCTCTAGGGAACTTGGTTCAAATTTCCTAGCATCTTCTGCGTTGTCATTTTCTGCTTCGCTAACTTCATGATAGCTAGGTTAGCTTTCGAATTCGTCTGGGCTGAAGTTTGATTCTTCATCATTTCCAGCACATGATGAAGATGAGTCACTCGGCTGATTTTCATCATCAACTGCATTATATCTGCCGTAGAATTTTCTAGAGTCCATATCTGAGGGTGAATGAGAGAAGCATTCAGGTTCTGACACTCTAGTAAATTGAAGTAAAACTTATGATGTGAACAAATACATATATATACTAACCCATGCAATAAAAGCTATAAAATCACAATGTTCACATCATATTTCTACCGTGTTTTCGTCGAAATTGTTGCATATATTTCAACATATAAAACAAAAAAGAGCATAAGTTATAAATGCAAAGAGTACAAACGTCAAACGTATAAACTTCATGCAGCAAGTGCAGCGCAGTCGTACTCAATTAGGAGAAAAAGACGTGTCCACAGGTGGGCACACCGCACTGCAGAGAATGAGTGAAGTTCGCAGTGCGGGATGGCCACCGGTGGGCACACAATTTTATCACACTATTGCGTAGTACTCACCTTCAATAAGTAGCACACAACCTCCCTCCGTGAACGCTCCAGGCAAACTGTTCTGGCAAGACTTGGCATCTACCGCAATGCTGCTATGCACTCCATATCGCGCGCCGCACTTAACGTGCTAAGTTGCCCAGGGTGTTTGGCCCAGCATCTGCTATGTAAGAAAGTCTACTATTTGGCTGGGCAGCGGCACTCTGTCAGGATGAGGTAACCCCGGTCTAATTTTTGCCTTGTGTGACAAGAGCACTGTAGTGATCGTTTTTACGATGGAGCAGTAGTGGAGGGTTATTATTTGATAACTCTGAAATGGGATCGACTGATATTTTCAAAACACAATGATCCTGTTCATCCAGGACGATAAGTTTTCGGCCTGTCACATTTGAAATGATTGGTGGTATAAGGTCTACAGCAGCTTGGTCAAAATGTTTGTCGTCAATGTAATTATGAGGTTTTGCATGTCTCCACTGTTCTTGTCTACAAATTTAGCGTATGTGCTGTTGTTTGCTTTACTCTCTGTTTTAATTGCAGCCTTTAGGGAATTGTAATTCCATTTTGATGCTGGTTGTTTTGTAAGTAGATGAGCTACTGCATGGAGGAGGCAGTGTCCATCGGCTTTGGTGGGCATCAGCTCTATGTTCCATGATCGTTTCAATTCATCCATTGTGGAATTCATGCGTTCACAAATGGGGCTGGAGACGTTTTTTTCGTACTTTTTACATCATTAAGAGGTTCTGAGAGGTGCGGGGAATTTACGTTTTTCTGGCTCTGAATTCCCGCTCTGTGGTGATTTCTTGTATGGGGATTAACAGAGAACTTAGAAATGCTGGTGTCAATTAAATTTTTTTGGTGATGATTGTGCATACAGTTGGGTAGTGGATTTTCCATCGATTGTCGACTGCAATTTTGCAGCGATTTCTCTCTTCCTGTTGATTTCACTGCTTCCGAGTATGTGATTGGATGTTGATTTATACTCGTGTCTAGGAGGGGCATTTCATTCTCTTCATCAGCATTGGATAGCAATGAAAACCTATTTTTTGTAGGCACTCCGCAATTGTTTGTGGCAGATGCAGGAGAGGGCTTGTTATATGAGGGCAAACATCGGGAGGAGAGGGGAGGAGAGGGTTTGTTATATGAAGGCAAACATCGGTTTATGCTGCTGGATGTTTCACGTGGATAGGCGGTCAACTTAGAACAATCATTCAACTCATTTTGCTGTTTTGCATAATCATTAGAGTATTCAATTTCTTCATTCAGATCACGGGAGTTTCTGACACAGGAGATAAAATGTGAAGTTAGTCTCAAATGTGATTTTAGAGCAATTTGTTGAAGGAAATGATGCGTGTCTTCTCGCGTAACAGGCCATGTGCGAACATTGTTGTAAGCTTCATTAACAGGACCGGTTTTTACATTTGCTCGCAGCGGAATCGGTTTAAGACCAATTTTTCTGCACAGGCTCGATGCCATGTACAATTGCTGCCCACTGCAGGCACTCACCACATAAATATGAGAAAAAATATTCATGGTCATGATCAGATTTTTTAACTTAGTGAGATTATGGGACGAGAGGCTCAAACCTTTGAAACTAATTATATAGTTCCTGAAAGGAGGTGCGCGTTCGATCTCATCATATAGATCATTTAGACGTTCCGAAGTTATGGTCTGAATCCTGCATGCGCTATCAATGACATCTCTGTTGATTTTTGTGAGACTATTGTCTCCAACGAGAAAAGTGTCTAGAGGGGATTTCGCATAATGATGGTTACTCGCAGCTACCACCGGTATAAAATCATGAGTGCTGATTCAATAATTTAAAGCAAAAAGCTGTTCTGTAATCATTTGAATATTTGATACGTTGGAAAAAATCGACGCTGGGCTTGGGGGACAATTTTGTATCAAAGCTTTATTGAGAAATGCAGCTGTAAGAGACAGCATGTTATTTATTTCGTGAATAGTTTGGGAACTGGTCATTTGGAGAGGATGTAAGTACCCATCAAAAGCGATAGCAGGTCTGTTTGTATTGTTCTCCACTGAAAATCTTAAGTTATCCTCGCAGTTTACGCTCTGAGGTACTTTACGGCCAGTGTCAGCTGCAGCGCATGCATTTTCAAACCTAACTCCACCGCCTGAAAGGCCTACACACAATTTATCATTAAAATTATAATTAAAATTACCCCTTTTACTCTCTGACTGGTTCCTCACATCGAATATTTTATCGCGTTCCAACGTTGACGTTGGTGTCGTCGTCGTTGGTGAACAATTTTGAGCTTTCTCAGTGACGCAGGACAGGGGAGATGCCGCCATGACGCAATCGTTGGGACGAGACGAAGGAGCTAGCGGTGGTGCTGTGGCAGCTGGCGCCAGTGATGAGGTACAAGCAGCGCTTGGGAGATTTTCGTCAAAGAAGGGCGACTCTGCTGCTCGATTCTCTGTCGGGCACCTCTCCGTCGATTCTCTGTCAGTCGGCACTGGTGATGTTTTGGAAGTTGCGGTGCTTTTGTCGACGTCATACCGTTTCTCTGTCGGAGTTTTTGTAGTCATTGTGAGCGGCTTAGGCTTTTGAACGAGCGATTTTACACGCGAGAATTTTGGTGGTGTTTGCTTGCGTTTTGTGAACGGTTCAGATAAATTCCGCTCTTAGGGTTTGAGTTTTCATGCGGCGCTGTTGTGAGGGATGTTGTTTCTCCAGATAAAGCTGCTTTCCGAGTAGCTGAGCGAGTTCCGTAATGAGACATTGTGAAGTTGTATTGGATGAGTGAATATAGGTGAAGATAATTCAAAATTTTGTTCACTGTGTAGCTGTTACGGAGTGAGTAACGATCGTCTTGGGTAGAAGGGTAATTGCTTACACATGAGTGAGGGCTAGCTTCTCATTTAGAATTTGAAACACCCAAAAATATTGCCATAAAAACATCACCTAAAAAACATCACCAAAAACATAAGAAGATAGAGTTGCCCTTCAATGCTGGAGAAAGGAGGCGAGGAACTGGGAGAGTGTTGGTCGGCCGTGAATAATGACGCCAATGACGTTCAGACTTTTGCAGGTTGACACATTTTACTCATTCAGTTTCTCAACGTTTCATAATCACAAAATTTGTAATCCCTCTTTCACTTTTTATGTCACTATTCACCAAAGTTAACTGGTGGGTCACTATTTCACCGAAAGAAAGTTAATTTTGTTTATTCAGAGGAGGTTGAAAATTGGGTGATTAAGTTTAAGCAAGAAAGATTGTCATCAATGAAATATTTGCGAATGAGGGATTGCATTGCTTGTTCACATTTGAAAACGAAAAGACCGCCTTTTAATGCCAGTCGAAGAGAAGCCGCCCGTAAGACAGAGGGGGAGAGGTAGAGGAAAAGAGAAGGTGGACTAGAAAGAGACGGGGGGAGGAGGATGCTTGCGGTGATCCAGCTTGGCGTTTCTCGTTCGTCTGCTTGTGAAGAAACCAATACAATTTTTTTCCGTGTAAAGATTACTATGGTGAGCTATCCAAAAGACGTCATATTGATGAAAATTCGCCTCACGTTGTGGAATTATGTTCTAGCAGTGAACACAGATTTAAGTTAGCCCCTATTACAGCGTGGCAATTCTTACAAGGAGAGGGTAGGTTGGGAGGAGGAAGGGGTGCGGGCGCAGAATTGGCGTAGCTGAGCCCTCATAGAGCTCTATTGTTTCAGTGTTTCACATTTTATTCACTCATTTTGCGACCTTCAACATTTACAGAAAATATTTTATCTAAATCACTTTTTACGTCACTGTTTCACCAAAAGTTCTCAATAAGAGGACAGAGTTACTTACTGGTGAAGTAATTTGAACACAATTTTGAGGATTAAAGGTCAAAATTGAGCGTCATAGACACTCAACATAATTTTTTTTGCAATAACTGATACAATAACAAAAAAAATTATCACTGTGTTTTATGTTTGTCTTCACAAAATTGTAAGCAATGAAAAAATTTCAATAATTACTAAAGGCAAAGGTAGGTTAAAAGATTAAGATTGAAAGTTAGTTTAAGCCTCCCTAACAACTACAAAAAAAATGTTTCAAAGAGAAGAAGGAGGAAGGCACCATTTAGCATAGAGATAAGGGAATGCGGAACCTATGCAGAAGAGGCATAGAAACAGTAAGATAAGAAAGAAGTTCACGAAACAAGATAAAAATATAAGAAGAAAGTAGTAGGTGCTGAAAAACAGGACAGCATTGAACCAAAAAAAGATGGTCTGTAACAAAACAAAAACCTATTCTATTTCAACACAGAAAAGGCCTACCTAACTCTCAGCTAGGGCCTTCACACATTTTCCCCTGGAAGTGCTAATTCCCATAGATACAGTAGTTGTATCCCCCTGAAGGGAGGGTAGGTTGAAAAGAAATTTAAAAATATTGCCTATAAATGATAAATGACCAAACAAAAAATAAAAAGAGCTAAAATATGCACCTGATGCTCCAGACCATATTCAACCTGCTCTTTTTTCACTGATGGGATGTTCATATCTTCCATTTCAAGCTTGACATCAACAGTCAAAGACTCTGAGGGCATCCCTGGTCTCTCTTCCTGTGCCGAGATTAGCTGCACGCCCGAGCAGATGGGCAACAGAGAGCTGAAGCCCTGGTTGGCACAGAGTTTCTTGGCATCACAGAAATCAGCTTGAGCTTGCATCAGTACATCGTTCACTTCTGACTCCATAGCTGAAATGATTCTAATTAACTCCAAGTAATGAATATCTTATTAAGTTAAAATTCCCACCTAAAATATAAGACATTTTATCCTGAAATACAGTAAACGTGGTAAAGGGAACACGTAAAATTGAATAGGCCTTAATGCTGGTCTGCTGTTAATATTCTAGCTTGCCCCTGCATCAGAGACCTAACCCTTTGAATTTTCACTGTTCCCTTTACCACGTTTTACTGGTAGAGTAAAGAAAAACAAAATAGTCTCCATTTCTGTAGGTTGAAATAGAAAGGCTATTCCAACGTGTGAGGGACCTTCCCCCATTGTTTTTCACTGTCGCGTAACTTTGTGGATTTTGATCTTCACTACATCAACGCGAATGAACGGAGTCAACGGGGCTTGAAATAAAACTGAAGAAACTCGTATTCTTTGGCGTCTCCTTGAAGTCCGTTCATTCGCGTTGATGTAGTGAAGATCAGAATCCACAAAGTTACGCGACAGGTCCCCAGCACACTGGACCCCGCACGAGCGCAGCCACAAGCGTAGAACAGCCCCAAAGGTGTGGCCGAACTCAGCCAAAGCAGAGCTTCCTGGAAAAATTAAAAGAACAAGGTTTGGAAAAAAAAGCATAGAAAAAGAAAATATCAAGAATTGGCATTAGATAGGAAAATAGTAGAAAGTGAATCGATGAAACTAACGTACGCACCCTAAGGAAGTCCGGAGCCTGGAGCTGATTGACGAACAGAAAAGAACTCTCGGAAAACAGGCGCAGTAATCCCCAGGAACGACCTTGGCAATACTGTGGAAAAGAACCGTATGCTAAGGTTGCGTTCAGTAACAAAAGGTGAACGAATTATTCCAAAATATCTTGTTACACAAAAAAATAGACAAGTAAAGTCTAACTGCTCACCTAAAAACTGGTAGTCTTCGGTGATTGCAATCGTTCAGGCAAGAAATAGACATTCAAAGTGGAATATAGTATAATTCACGCTCCACGCAGAATAGAAAAGGATAGGTTGAGACTTTGATGCTTTGGAAAGAAGGTGAAATTTAACTGGCAGAGCACTCTCTGGAGAGTTAATAGAACCTCCCCTTTCAGACGAGTGAATACCTTAAAACGTACGTCAATTTGAGTAAGTTCAATTTAAGGGTTGAATTTGAGTCGTAAAATTACCGTGGAACGCAATTTGAAGAAAAATGGGTGTTAAGAACCCAACTAAACAAACCAGAAAGAAATCCTACTTTGTAACTGAAAACATAGATAAGATGAATCTCAGGAAGAATAGAATGGCCCGATTCGCAAAACTGATTGTCACGAGGAACCAGGGTTGCGGAGTCGGTGGAATAAATTTGCGACTCCGACTCCGACTCCGACTCCACCTTTCCAGAATTTTGCGACTCCGACTCCGACTCCGACTCCACCTTTTCAGAATTTGGCGACTCCGACTCCGACTCCGACTCCACCTTTTCAGAATTTGGCGACTCCGACTCCGACTCCGACTCCACCTTTTCAGAATTTGGCGACTCCGACTCCGACTCCGACTCCATTTCTCCAGAATTTGGCGACTCCAAAACCGACTCCGCCTATTCACAATTTTGTGGCTCCTACTTCACCTATTCATAATTTATAAGATGAATATTTTATTTTTTAACTAGTGTACACACACCGTCAAAAATGACGAGATTCAATACCTTTCTACAACAAATTTTCGTTTGAGTGGAGTTTCCATGCTTTCAGCTTATTCCAAAGGTAACTTAAATTTCTTATAAGAGTAATAAACACTCAGAACACAGCATTTTTGAGCCGCAAGAGAAGTAGTTATAGCCATTCGTGTCGTATCCGAGATACAGAAATTCAGCATTACTGAAAGCAACTGCGAACTTGTGTATGTATATTTTAATATGCAATACAGTACATTGCAATACAGTATATTGTAATATACAATACAGCATATTGTAATATGCAATACCCCGCCGAACTCGGTATTCACGATACAAACTTGAGTATATAAGGCTATGGATCGCTCTAATTGTGATGAAAGTGACTTATTATAGAGCTATTGCACAACGAAAATGAGTGTATTAATTGACCGTGAACTGGAACCAAGACCGCCAGTGCAAATTTTTTCCTATCAATTATTCTTAACAGCGTGACACAAAACGTATAAATAAACACACGACAGTCATTCTTAGTAGTAAACGGTTGCAGGTGTTGAAACCTGTGCATATGTTCATTATATTCTTTATTATCGAACGACTTTTAAATTGACTACAGATTGTTAATAATCAAGATACTAGTGTACATGATTGGTCAAAAATGACGGGATCCAATGGAATGGTTTTAAAAAAATCTCGAGATAAAAATGGCAAACAAATATATCCATTGTAAAAGTACCCGCGATTAAAATACAATATTCTCATACTTGTGACTGGTAAAACTCGTATCACAGATACGGTCATTAAGCATATTTAAAAACGTCACAAACGCACACAACAACCAAGCAAATTGTATAACATAATACCTATCTGAATTGTAATTTAAATTATTGTTCGCAAGAGGTTTTTAAAAAATTTGCCATACCTTTTAAGCATTTAAATGCCTTTGAAATTTAAATGCGATGAGCCGCATTTTCTTGACAGTTGATTCGATTTTCACGCAATGGTTTCTACTTATAAACATAAGTGAGCAGATGCCTGGTTTTTCATATTTCGATGGTATTTATGATACTGAGTTTGGAGACTGGTTACAGAGTTTGGTAGAGTGTGCGAAAGGCGGAAAATGAGGGTAAATGTGAATAAAAGTAAGGTGATGAGATTTTCAAGAGGTGGAGTGTTTGGAACTTTGGATGTGAGATTGAATGGGGAAGTTTTAGAGGAGGTAGAGCATTTTAGGTACCTCGGGTCGGATGTGACTGTTAAGGATAGTATGGAAGTAGAAGTGAAGCATCGAGTGAGTGAAGGTTGTAAGACATTGGGTGCAATGAGGAAAGTTTTTGAATGCAGGAGTTTGAGTATGAATGTTAAGAGGGGACTGTATGAAAGTTTGATTGTGCCAGTTTTGTTGTATGGAGCAGAGTCCTGGGGGTTGAGAGCAGCTGAGAGGAGGAAGTTGGATGTGTTTGAGATGAAGTGTTTGAGGAGCACGTATGGAGTAACTAGAAGAGATAGGATCAGGAATGAGTTGGTTAGGGGGCAGACTGGTGTTATCAAAAAGTTGAGCAGGCGAGTGGATGAAAAAGTGCTTGGATGGTTTGGGCATGTTGAAAGAATGAATGTTGAGCGGCTGGTGAAAAAGATATATATGTCAGAAGTGAGTGGTCTTCGAGCGCGAGGTAGACCACGGATGAGTTGTATGGATGGGGTGAGACGTGCTTTGTATGAGAGGGGTCTGACTGTGGACGTGGCGAGAGGGATGGCTGCGGACAGAAGTGCGTGGGAGCAGTGTAGAAGGAGGTAATTTTATTTCTGACGCGTTACTGGAAGCTGCCCGCTTGTGATGGGGTTGACCTGTCATGTGCGGGGGGAGGGGCTGCACTCAATGAAGCGGTCGGGGTAAACCAGCTGTGGCTGTCGGGCCTGACTGTGGGAGGTGGTTGTGCTGGGCTGCTGCTGATCCTAGCAGTTCAGGTGCAGCCAGTGCTGCCTCTCTCGCCTCCTAGTGACTAAGTGTGGGGATTGTGGCCTGCTGTCGGCTACCCTCCCATAGGGAGGATAAGCCCGGTATATGTATGTATGTATGTATGTATTTATGATACTGTCCAAGCAAGCAGATTCCCATTGTAATGAGATAGGGGAAATTACGCACGAGAACATGTACTTATCATTGACGGACACCTTGTTTTTTATTATATCGGGTGTCCTGTAAAAATGTCCCCGATTTTTAATTAATTATATCTCAGCTTTAAATAACCATATTTGAATTGCCTTTGTTCAAAATGTAGTAAATTTTGTTTCCTTTTCGAATAATTTATGTTATTGAAAATTGGTTGAATAACCACTTTATAATGTCCAATTTACTGAAAGGAGTAGAAAAATTGATTGTTCAAATGAAAAGTTTTTAAAACAATATTGATATTCTTCCTTATTTTGTAGTTTCCATGAAACTGAACACACAAAAATTTTAAGGAGTAACAAATCATTACCTTATATAACCTTAACGACATACCCTCCATTTCTCTCAAGGCAAGTATTACTTCTAGCCACCATTGAACGAAGAGTTTTACCCATTATTCCACCGTTTTCTATCAGTCCTTGAAACACTATTATTGAGAACACATGAAACTTGAAACCTCTCAGAGGGTTTAAATACTTAGTTGTATATACGATACATCGTTATGAAATTATTCTCAACAGTAGGTATTGAGGAATGATGAAGAACACCAGTGTTGTTTTTAAAACTTTCCCTTTGAACAATTTTTCTACCCCTTTCAGTAAATCGATCACCTTGAAGTTTATTCAACTGATTTTCAAAAACTTATATTATTTCAAAAGGAAACCAAATTGAATAAATTGTAAATAAAAGACAATTAAAATATGTTAATTTAAGCGGAGATATTATCAATTAAAAAGTCCGGGACATTTTTGTGGGGCACGCAGTATAGTATTGATTGTTCTTATACAATAAATGGTCAAGTGTCTCCTTTGAACAAATTAATAAATAGGTTTAGCTATTTCGTGAGCGTAATCTCTCCTATGTTAGTTCAATGAAATTTTAGGACTAAAAACTTAAGAGAAATTGGTCGAACATTTATTTAAAATACAGAAGAACTAAATGGGAACAACAGCAAGTCGTTTCCCGAGATACGCAAAAAGAGAAACCGTACCCAAGTTAGGTGGATCTTGAGGATTCCAACAGTACGCACAGGAGCGTCCTCTGCGAAATTTTTATTATTGAATTCCTTTAAAATGAAGACCGAAAATCTTCTTTAACGTAAGGTTAGTTTTTAAAACGATACTCGCTAAAAATAGAAGACACCCAATGGACGCGGCCGGTCATCAGCACGGTACTCCGGTAGGAAATTTTAGAGGCGTTCTGAGTAGAGAGATACAGAGTTTTAAGATGTCCGGTCGCCGACTAGGTGAATATCGTATCTTATTGTAAGATTACATATAGCACTAAGATGTTACCAATTAATTGACAATTAATTACCTTGAATAGTAAGTGCCTATTCAAGAGGCTGCAAAAGCCGGGTCGAGGAGTTCAAGTCGCAGAAAGAGACTGCTTTTTACGCAATAGAAATAAGTTAGAGGTACCAGACCCACTTTTATTAAAAGGAAGACATGCTGCCCAAGCAGAGCAAGCTCAAAGATAATTTAATGAGTGAACGCCAAAGCGTCACAAGTAATGTTAATTAAAGCTATTTAAGGTTAATGCAGTCTGCTAGAAGCGCAAACATGCTTATTTATAGAAAGTTAAATTTAAACACAAAAACCGGAAATAAATATGCAGCTGCAAAACAAAAAACAACGAACAAAAAGATCTAATTTCATCAGTTTCAAATTCTTGTCTGTGAACTAAGAGAGGCCAACTGAAGAAAACTTTTTCTTCCACAAAGCCGCCATCAGAAATACGAAAAATATTCAACAGGAAATTTCATTGAACAAACCAAATTGGCTGTTCGTCTTTGTTGGTTGATCTGTCTCCCTTTCACGCTCTTAGAGATACTTAACTACTGTATCTGTGATGCGAGTTTCACCAGTGAACAAGTATTAGAATATTTTAATCGCGGGTGCTATTAGGATGAAAATATTTCTTTATGGTCCACATCTGGAAGATTTCTATACAGACAATATCGAATCCCGTCATTTGACGAGTCGTGTACACAATTATGTATACTGAGTGTTTCAGAAAACGAGGTACAAAATTGCACATCAAGTAGAAAATGGCCAAATAAACACTTTTTGTCCTATGAAATTTTCACCCAAAAAATCGGGGTTGGGAGGCATGGTGTTTATTGTTTTTAAGGTTTAAATTTAATGGCACAATTACTCGCGGTATTGATTCTGAATTTACTTTACAAAAATTGTTCAAAATGTGTTCCACCTACATCTATGCACTTTTCGAATGTTAGCCTTAACGGCTGCCGAATATTAGGAAACACGTCTGGCATTAAGGTATCTCACCTGCAGCCACTGCAATTCTGGCCACAAGATCTTCCTCAGACCCAATGGGTGTAGCATAAACAAGGCTCTTCACGTGTCCCCAAAAATTGAAATCGAGTGGAGTCATGTCAGGAGATCTAGGAGGTCTTGCAACTAGCACATTTCGCCCGATCAATGTAAATTCAAAATATATATTGCGAGTAGTTTATTCATTAAATTTCACCCTTTAAAACAATAAGCTGCTAATATCTCAATGTCTCTTTCTTCGGAAAATTTTATGGAAGAAAAAGTTTTTATTTGGATATCTTCTATTTGGTGTGCAATTTTTTGCCTCTTATTCTGAATCTGAAACACCCTGTATATTACTGACAAGTGTTTTCTGAGTAGGTAATGTAGGCATTGTCTACACTGAGAAGCATAGATAAGCATCAACAGTTTTTTATTACTAAGTATGCACTAATTCAGTGAAATTATAGTAGTTAATTCAATGACTATGCTTCAAATCCCCAAAATTATGATATACGTGTAGATAAGGTAGGTAAGATTTGCACACTGCCTTTTCTTCTTTGTATCTACACTATGCAGGGTAACAATGCAGAAAAGGTGTCATATTATTGCTCAACACTATGTTACATTTCGGCTATAATAAGCAAAAGTTGTTCTGCTTTCATTGCAGGGGCCTGACGTTTTCGGAAAGTTTTTTTCACGAATAAAAGTCACTTCTAGCTTCTTTGCGTGTATTATGATACTATCTCTTATTTTCGTCTAACTTTTTACTTTGTATTGGACACTTTGTTATTTTAATAAACGCCCAGGTTCTTCTCATTTCGTGTTTTTTGGAGCAATTTGAAACGTTTCCAGCAAGAGAATTTGTACTATCGCATAAATGCAAAAACCATTGCAGCTGAGATAGTGCATTGTTTTCAGTTACAATGTGTGTGTGATTGTAAGTGAAGTTTTTGCTGGTGTGTGTAATTATTTTCATTGCAGCTCGCTTACATCGTATTTTTTTTTTTTCAAGTGTCTCAATGCCGATATAGATAACCTTACAACATTTCCAAATCTTCCTTAAGGGAAGCATTTTGACAAAATGGTCAACTTTTGTTCTATTGGACCTACGTCTATGAAAATTTGCAGATTACTAGATCTCTACATTTGTAACAACTTATCTTAAACAAAAATTTTTCATAAGGCCATAGAAAATTTTTTATTTGAAAAAAATGAAATTATATATATACATATATTATTCATTACATCTTCGAAATTTACAAAGCTAGAGCAATGCGGTTTGTTGCATTTGAAAGTCAAACTTATGCTCTATCAAAATTATGGGGGGATTTTTGATTTTTTTTTTCAGAATTTATATGAATTTTTTTGTAAGGGTCAGAGCAAAAGTTATACTTTTAGGGTAAAAAAGTCCACGGAAAGCTTCACAGAAAAAAATTTGGAAATGCCCCCATAAGTTCGATAGAGCAAACATGTCACTTTCAAATGCAACAAACCGCATTGCTCTAGCTTTGTAAACTTCGGAGTTATAACGACAAACGTGTTGATAAGTTACTTTTTTTATATAACCTATTTTCAAGAAACAAAATGCTTCTCCTCCTACATTTTTTGAGCTACAGTGATGATTTTGGTATCATTGGATGCAGAAAAACAAGGGCTTTACAATGTATTGAGAAGTTTTTCAAAATTCATTCTTGTTTCAAAGTTATGACGTCATATATTTGAATTTTCTTGAGAATATTTTGATTTTTTTTCTTTTTAATTTTTTAAATTTTTATTTTGGAAATTTGAGAAAAAGCATTCAAGTTTTTGGAATGTCCACGTTATTCTGCATCCAATGATACCAAAATCATTACTGTAGCTCAAAAACTATCAGAGAAAAAGCATTTAGAACCCCCCCCCCCCAAATGTCGTTTTCTATGATTTCCCATTTTCTTTTCAAGAAAATCGCATTTGTCATGAATGATAAATGATTCTAAATTGTATTTCCTATCAGTATACCAAATTTCATTGCTCTAAATTCAATAATAAAAAAAATATTCGGATGGGGATGAGGAATATGAATGATGAAATATATAAAAAAATGAAATGGAAAAAAATTGAAAATTTCAGATTTTTTTTTTTTTTGTCCACGTTATTCTGCATTCAATGATACCAAAATCATTACTGTAGCTCAAAAACTGTAGGAGGAGAAGCATTTAGAAAACCCCCCCAAAAATGTCGTTTTCTATGATTTCCCGTTTTCTTTTCAAGAAAATCGCATTTTGTCATTGATGATAAATGATTCAAAATTGCATTTCCTATCAGTATACTAAATTTCATTGCTTTAGGTTCAAAAATGAAAAAAAAGGTCCGTAAGAGGGATGCCCTCCCCCCCCCCGGGAGGGACGTTAGCTCTGGGGTAGGTTCCTGATATTTTTACAGACATTCGGGGACATGTCTCTAACTCATTTAAAGCAATAAAAACAAAAATCGGGAGAATCGACCTTTGGACTCAGATGCCCCAAAAAGCCCCCAAAAATGCTTCCCTTAACAAGAAGTAATTAATTACATAATGCTACAAAACAAATACTATTTCAGTTTTTTAAAATGTATCAACATAATTATAAAATTCTGCATTTCAGCGTATACTAGCTTAGAAACTGGGGAGTGATACGAAGACAAAAATTAAACATGATGATGAAATAGTGAAATACAATATAACTCTGAAAGAACCAAATTACATTCAAGGAATAACTTGAGAAATGAGAAGAAATTTTTATTATCAATACATGTTAACTTGACTTAAAAACACGGAAGCCATATCGATTTTGATAACATGACTTGAAAACTAAAAGTCTTTGTGCACTAGACCATAGCTTCAGGTTTCGGCAAAGACTACTCATTGGCAATGAATCATAACCTAAAGACTAGAAATGTTTATGATCATTATCAATCAATGCATCATTTTGAGCATACAGAGTTACCACTCTTTATGTGAGTACAATGTATTGCATCAGCTGAAATGTTCTGCAAGTAACTTGCAACACATTTACTACTATTTTCCTGTTCCTATGTATTAATTGAAGGAAAAATGAACAAAACAGAAATATACAGAATGAATTTGCGATGCTTTCAATTACTAATTCCTGCTTTTAACCACAAAATATACATTAATGCTGGGTACAAAAATTATATTTCGCACTCGTAGGTTTCTCATATATATCTGTGCAAACCCTCAATGACTAGATAACATGGCGGTATTAGGTGATAGGAATAAATACGCTGTTTCAAACTTAGAACAAAACAATCAACGAAACATTGCGTATTTCTTAGATTTTTCAGCAAAGCATTCTAACTCTGTTTTGGTTTACTTCTAGTTTTAAAGAATTATAAATAATTTTAAGCAAAAATTAGAATCGAAGACACCAAAAAATAGCGACTCCAACCACGACTCTTCCACATCCGAATGAACGACTCCGACTCCGACTCCGACTCCACCACATTCGGAAAAGCGACTCCGACTCCGACTCCGACTCCATCACACTTCAGAGTAGCGACTCCGACTCCGACTCCGACTCCACCACACTTCAGAGAAGCGACTCCGACTCCGACTCCGACTCCACCCTAAAACATCCGACTCCGGCGACTCCGACTCCCGACTCCGACTCCGACTCCGCAACCCTGCGAGGAACAGTAGCTGAGCACCAAGATACCACGAGGTAACCAAGCAAAGCTTGGCCACGAACCACGGCCGCTCGCAGAGAACGCGTCACCACGACAGATGAGCCCGCACATTACCAGAGCACGCGCTAGAACACAAGCGCTCATGGAGCAGGAGAAGTGGAGAGTTCTGCCGGACGGAATCCCCATTCGCTAGAGGTCACGTCCGGAAAGCAGAAATTTAATGTAAAGATAGAGTTTGAAAATTAAGAAAATAACTATTAGGTTTTTAACAATTTAAGGTTTGAATTTTGAAGATTCTACAATTGTCGAAAATTCGACAGGAGCGCCTTTCTGTCACAGTACATTGATAGCCTTTGTATGATTTAACTAATTAAATAAAATGCTTGAAAGACACTATAGAAATGTAGACACAGATAAAGGTAGGTAAAAAAATGTTATTATGAACAAATATATGTGTGTGTGAGTGGGGGGGAGAGAGAGGTGTTCAAATACTATCTATAGGTATACTTAATGCTTGTATAATTAAAAACCGGAAGTTTACTTTTGTATCTTCTGCATTATCGGTTCTCGCATGGAAATAAAATATCATTCCATTATTATTAAGCGGGAAAAACTGGACATGTTTCTTCGTATAAATAAATGCGTACAAGTGTGCATATGCACATGTGTGTTTGAGTGAACGTTTCTTCGTATATTGTATAACTAAGTAATGCACGTGGGAAGTTAGTTAGGCATGCTATAAAACATTTTTCGTTTTTTTACAAATGCTCTGGCTGGCATGCCTCAATATGCGACTGCTACCAGGAAGGAAGTACATGCAACTATGGATGGGAGCCTGAAGAATATGTAGCAATAGCTACAAAAATGTATAAATTCATTGAAATTCTCATTAACATTTAAATAGCATAATTATTCGCATTAAAAATCTTACTCTAAATTATTATTAACAATTTTCTACTTATAATTAGTAATCTTGGAAGTTTTTGTGTAAAAGCACATAAATAAAATAATACCGCCGACGGACGTTCGAGTCTTTAAATCGTTAGGATGGCAACACCGCGGCTGACGCAGTTGTAGGTTCGTCACTTCTTGCTTGGTTGTCGCTCCGTGTGTTTCAGCGCTTTGTAAGTGAAAATAAGTGTGTTTCGACTTTAGAAAATCGTGCTTAAATATTATGTGTTTGTCATTGTGTTTAAGATAAGTGAAGTTCCATCAGGTGCTGGTATTGTAAAAAGGTGCAAATCGTTCGTAGATATTTCATGCGAATTGCACGACGGATTGCCGATGTGTTCACAAGATGGCGTAGCGTAAACAGGCTGTGTCATGTCATTTTTATGTTCAAGATTACCCTGTACTTATGTTTGAATATTTTCCTTTTTACTACAAGATATACTTGCAGTGTTTTTCAGTATAATTGACATGTGGATGGTTTAGGACTGCCTTTTGATTTTCGTACGGATATATCATAGAGTAAGAAATTCATTCATATTCCTGCATTTTTTAGCTGTTTCGAATTTCATTTATATTCCACGAATCGTGTGCTTAAATCACATGTAGTTTTCCATAATTCCACAAAAATGATTAACAGATTATGACTGCTCTAAAATCACAAGTCTTGTACTGTCATGCTTATATGTGTAAATCAAGCATAAAGGAACAGCCATTGCCAGCTGTTAAACCTTTCCTATTTTTCATGAGCCTGTAATGAAACTAATAGCTTTGAGTTTAATCTGTGGAAGAAGTTCAAGGTTTTTTCTCCGTGATGGGAAATATTTATTGCAATGCTAGGGATGATTGTTGTGGATTATTCTTTGTGCCTCTTCGGAATATATAAATTCAGCGTGTTCGATTATTACAGATTCATCGCCGTCAACAAACGCCACAACATATTATCCTTGGGCCTTGATGTTTTACCCTCGAGAGTTACACTCGACTTTAACACTTGAACCTTACACATGAGTTTTACGCTCACTGAGCATTAAGTCACCTTGAGTTATGCTTAAAACTCAAACTTCGAGTTACACCATTTAACTCGACCTTATTGCCTTGCATTTGCCTCTGTTTTGCGAGCTGATTTGAGCCTGGTATAATTATCTAATTTACTAGCTAAATATCCATCTGCTCCAACTACGGACATTTGTCTTCAGTGTGTAATAATTCTTAGAACTCCAAGACCAAGTAAAATTGATTGACCATCATCAATCACGGCTCAAAAATTAAGACTTGAAGCCATTCCTAAAGCAATAATTCTCTGGCTTGTTGAATTGCCGTACCCTAAAATTTACTTCCACCAAACACGCACACGTACCTCCTGTCAACGTCATCACTCGCCGGAGCACTCGCCTGGCGCGGACTCCGCC
Organism: Morinoia aosen; assembly: GCA_030386875.1. Lineage (NCBI taxonomy): Eukaryota > Metazoa > Arthropoda > Malacostraca > Amphipoda > Talitridae > Morinoia > Morinoia aosen. The sequence goes on along the minus strand of CM059574.1, from coordinate 53,848,339 downwards.
CATCTAAGAGAAGATCGTCAGAAGTTCAAGCACGCCATCGGTCCTACAGGCTTCCTCCAATAAAATATTCAAAGCTGAGTCCCCTAAAAGAGTCTTCATTATCCCTCTTTTCGCAATTTCGAGAACACTATCGAGAAAGATTATGATTGGACGTTAATACATATATTAAGTTAAACCATAACCACCAATCGTAACACTGGTGACCTTCCCAGAGTGACCCCAGCTTTCAAGCTTAAAAACTATTCAACTCGATAAGTGTTTGAGAAAACGTGAGAGAGGATAATGTTGGCATATCATTGTAATGATAAGTTCCCATTGTCGTAGTTTTCCTTGAGAATATTCCATGGATGTACTGTGCTAACGGTTCTCTGAGCAGCTCAAAAAATTTTTTTTTCTCTCATTGCTGTTCCCGGTCTCTTGTCTTATGTGCCACAGTAGGTAGAAAATTTTTTTTTTCACCTTCTTTCGTGCTTTACGCTTATTTCTGACGACCGTAAAATTTTTTTCCCTTTTCTTTTCTCGTTTCATGTCTTTATTTGAAATATTCAGTAGGTAATTAAAAAACGCAAACCTTTGACACTTTAATACCAAAGTCATTAGGCGTTGATTACGTAAATTCCGTGCCGTTATAGCTTAATTTTGCATTCAAATCAAAAATTGCCAGTATGCCCGACACAGAGAATGTTGCAGATCTAGCGCGCACTAAGCCTATAACTCTCCCACCTTTCATACCAGCAGAAAGCCAAACTTGGTTCAACCAAGTTGAGGCTATATTTCGATACAATAATATTACCAACCAGAGCGACATGTTTCATGCATTAATAGCTGCTGTACCCACGCAAATGCTAAGCTACTCTAATGAACTCATAATTAACCCGCCTGCTGTTAACCCGTATGGAACTGTCGCGTCTTACAAGACACGAAAAATTAAAGAATTTTGACAATTTCATTTCGGCAACATTCTGCGGATTCGCGCTGGTCCGCAAGAATGACGCCAACGTTCTATTTTGTTTGAAGTGCATGGGAGGAACAGGTTCCCGGATAATCTTAAGTTTCTGTGTCTTTTAAACGTAAATTTGTGTAAGAAACTCATTTAACCTGGGCGTATTCCTTTACTGGCTATATTTGTCGACTGCGTTCGCACTACACTGAGAGAAATTTTGACACACCTAGGTGTGTCAAACGGTTATTCAGAAATATTTTGATACACATTGAAGTATTTCTTTTGACCACATATTAAAGCGGTTGAGAGACTTGAAACACTTATTCACGCTTCAAATGGCTCAATATTTTTTGTAAAAACCGAACTGTGTTTAAATTTTGTGAATGGAGTACAATTCACCCCAAAAAATCTTTATTCTTCGCTAATTTTTTTTCTAATTTATGGAAATTTTCTGTATATCAGTGTAATTAGTAGCTAGTCTCAGAAAGTGAAATATTCATGAGAAATAAAACTGACTTACGCTGAATGTGTCATGTTTGGCACGCTTAAGTGTGTCGTATAAGCCCATGACACACAAAAGTGTGTCAAAATACATAGGCGAATCATGTATATTGTTGACACACTTTTGTGTGCCGGTTTTGCGACAACTTGACACACAAAAGTGTGCCGCTTTTGCGACAAAATTTTTCTCAGTGTACTCGTGTTTGATAGCGGTGAACAGCCGGTTGCTAGAGCATTCGAGGATGTTTCTGGCGGCTGGCGAACCACCCACATTGAGTCAGACTAGCCGTTGTGATGTTGTGAATCTGGTGCGCTCTGCAGCTGCAGTGTAATGCTGGAAAATAGTCAGATTCTAGGTTAACGGTATTTTAGCTGAACACTGGGATTTTACAGATTTGCCGGTTAAATAATTTAACTCTGAGGTTAGGTTTAATATGTGCATTCTCATGCTGAGTTTTAACAACTCAGCATGGGGAAAGCTGGAGTGTCAGACAGGTTCAGTGAGTGTGTGGTTTTCACAGATTTGCCTGATTCCTATTTTTCTTTCATTGTTCAAAGTAATTCTGTATTAACGTCTAAATGTTTTTTTTTGCTCAGCATTATTTGCATAATAGTCAAGCTATGTAAGCATGCGTCATAGGGAGTAAATGTAACATGGAAAGACTGACATTTCAATGCATTTAAATTGACACAGATGATTTTATTTTAAGTTTATTACATTCATAGTTTAACACAAAACTAACACGATTTTACATTTAATTATGAATACAAATCAACCACTGCTTCACTATTGAAAGATTTGTGTACTAAAAATACAAACTACGTCGTGGTTCTTCCATGGATTAGACATCAGTTGTTGATTTTGAGAAATTCACAATGATACATAGTGCTAAACTTGTACCAACTTGGAAACATGATTTTCTTGTCTTTGTATTTCTTTATAATATTCATTAAGAAACAGATATAAAAGAAGGTAAAATATTTGTCTCACAGAAATTTGTGAGACCACTAGCCCAGGTGATTTGTGTCTCAGGGCGATGTTGGTCAACGTGTACTTGTGCCCTGTATTTAAAATCAAGCCAGTTAAAAAGAAAAACTGGCGAGGCGTGTCAGACCTTTTCAGTATTAGGCTAGCCAATGAGATATCCGTTGTTATCCTTAACGATAGGATTCCTGACTCATCTGCTGTAACCTAAGTAGCTTATCCCTGCATCAGAGACCTAATCTTAATCATTTCCCCTCCCACAGGTAGAGCAAAGAAAAATAAGTAGCCGCTTATCTTGTAGATGTAAATAGGCTTTTACGAGATTTTCTAGCGTGAGGGACCTTCCCCCACCGTCTGTAAGTTTTCTAAGAAGTATTGTCAGGTTGTTATATCAAGGTGGTAACCAGTGGTATTGCAAATGTGTCTTTAGAAATGTGTTCCTAGCAATGTGCTCCGTAGGTGGAGACTTGTTCTCTTCCCTGTCAATGCAACGGAAACCTTTCATGTTTTGTGACCTTATTTCCTAGCTTACTGTTCCTGTGTACCTTGTGCGTAGATTCCGCGTTCCCCCAACTCCATACTAGATGGTGCCTTCCTCTTTCCTCTCTTGGGACATCTTAATAATAATAACAATAGTATTGAGAATTGTCGTTGTGCTACGTCGTTAGCATGGCGGCGAATTCCCTTTTTTATGTGCTACTATTCTATGGCCTCTTATGTCTCACTCAGCTATTTCTCGTGTACCTCCGAGGTATGAATTTACTTTCTTGTTGTGCGGTGCTACATAAATGGTGCCTTCCTCTTCCCTCTCTTGGAACATCCTCGTCGTGGTTAAGGGAGGCTAAAACTTTCTTATGTAATAATGAATATTGTGTTACGAATTCCGTCACTAGAATATCATACCAAGTTCTAACGTTATTTAGCCGTTCTCTGTGTCTTGCTCAAGAAGTGGGAGATTCCTTTCTCGGTATGCAGCACCATATACATTAATTGATCATTCAACTATGATCTTAAATTAGGATATTCTTGTCATACAATTCCCGGTCCGAGTCTGAATCATACCTGTCTGGGCAGATTTACGGAGTCGTCTGGATAAGAAATAAAACCGAAGAAACCTCGCATTCTTTTGGAATCCTTGCGCCTTCCGTTCTATTGTGTGCCGAAGCGAAGATAGAAATTCCGCTAGCGCACAACAATACAGGAACCTTGAAAGGAAAAATTCTTGCAAAATTACAAATGTCCGACGCGGACAAGTTTAGGTCTCTTGTTGATGCCTCAGCTATTCCACTTTCACTTTCTGTGTCTCCGTCACTTTCTCTCCGACTTCGTTAGTGAAGGAACTTAAGAAATTAGCAGCCGGTGCTGGCATAGCTGAGGGATTCCTCAAAGAAGTGTATATGAGCAAATTGCCGACTACCGTGCGGCCTTTCCTGTCGATGGTCGGCCCGAACGAAAACCTCGAGACGCTAGCTCAAGCCACAGAGACAGTGATGCGCAACCTCAACATGTCACACACACCGCAGGTAGCTTCCTTGAACGCATCAGCTGCGATTTTTAGCCCGTCAAATGCTCCTAATATTCAACCTCCTATTTCTATGGAATCAATGCAGCGCGAGATCTCAGAGTTAAAGCAAGCTTTCCAGAATTGCCAGTTAGGTCACAGTGTAGCTCATATTCAGCAAGGCCCAGGGAGATTCCCAAGCTACCAAAATGTTTATGACTACGCACCCCCTCCTCAACGCTTTGGTAGAGGCAGATCTTATGATAGGTCAGCTCCAAACCGCCGCTTTAGGTCGCGCTCTCGCGATGCTAATAGTAATTTATGTTGGTACCATGCAAAACTTGGTGACCAAGCGCGCAAGTGTGCTTCACGATTCTGCCCTCGTTATACCTAAATGACTTCGGGAAACGCGAACAGCGACGTAAAGTAGCGAGTACTGCGTTGCCTAACTCCCAGACTACTCGCCTCTTAATCATATTCGATCCTATTACCAAGTATCGATTTCTGATTGACACAGGCTCATCCGTGTCAATTATGCCAGCTACGGCGAAAGCGAATAACAATTTGTTGGCGACACTACGTGCCGCGAATGGCACGCCAATTACATGTTATGGGGAGAGAGTACTCACTCTCAGTCTGGGGTTAAGGCGAAACTTTACTTTTAACTTTCTACTTGCAGAAGTCCAAGAGCCCATCATTGGTGCCGATTTTCTAGCAAAGTTCGGGTTAATAGTGGACGTTAAAAACCGTAAAATTAGGGACGAGGAGACACAGATCTCAATTCCCGCTTGTGGCATAACTAGAGCTAATGCTTTGCATTCCTTCTCTATTGCTTTCAAAAAAGAGTGCATTTTCGTGCAGAATACCCTGCATTAACAAACTCTAACTTAGCCTCTGAAAATATGCAGACGAGCACAAAACACTTCATTGAAACAACTGGACCGCCAGTTTACTCTAGAGCTCGACGTTTACCGCCTGATCGATTGGCTTTAGCCAAGAAAGAATTCGCTAGGATGTTGGACTGCGGCATCATCCGCAGTTCCAAAAGCCCTTGGGCTAGCCCTCTCTTGCTAGTGCCCAAAGCAAACGGTGAATTCAGACCGTGCGGAGATTTTCGCAGGTTAAATGCTGTTACGCAGCCTGACCGTTTTCCCATCCCGTTCTTGCACGATTTTAGTGCAAATTAAGAGGGAGCACAAATTTTCTCAAAAATCGATCTCCAGAGCGCCTTTCATCAAATTCCACTTGAGGAAAGTGCTATACCTAAGACCGCGGTAATCACTCCGTTTGGTCTCTTTGAATTCGTAAAAATGCCGTATGGACTTCGAAATGCACCTCAGACCTTCCAGAGACACATGGCTGAGATCTTCTCGGATCTCACCTTTGCCTATGTGTATCTGGATGACATTTTGGTGGCATCCGCAACCCCGGAGCTACATAAAGACCATTTGAGGGTCGTGTTTGAAAGATTGTCTGACAACGGACTCCTGGTAAATCCTGCAAAATGTGAGCTCGGAAAGCCATCACTGATTTACTTAGGTCACGAAATCTCTAACCTAGGTCTAAAACCCTTGCCTTCCAAGGTAGAGGTAATCAAGAACTTTCCTCTTCCACAGACCCAGAAGGAACTGAGAAGGTTCCTAGGTTCTGTTAACTTCTACCACCGCTTTATACTCAATTGCGCGCAAACTTCAGCCCCCTTGTCAGATTTGCTGGAACCAAAGAAAAAAGGTAAATCTACCGATGTCAAGTGGACGGATTCAGCACGTAAAGCGTTTGACGAGATTAAGCACAAGCTTGCTACCGCGACTGAATTATCCTACCCGATTGCCAATGCTAAACTCAGGTTAGTGGTTGATGCCCCCAGTACTGCCGTAGGTGCCGTTTTGCAACAAAAAGTAGGGACTAATATCTCTCCTCTTGCCTTCTTTTCCAAAAAGCTATCGCCCACTGAGCGTGCTTACAGCGCGTTCGGTAGGGAACTCCTTGCTATTTACTTGTCTGTGAGACACTTTCGTTATGCTCTAGAGGCAAGGGAGTTCGTGATCTACACAGACCACAAACCCTTGGCCTCAGCGATCAAAATGCCATCTGAGCGCCACTCACCAAGAGAAGCTCGACATCTGTCTTTCATTAGTCAGTTCACCACGGATATCAGGTACATTAAGGGTCTTGAGAATACAGTCGCTGACTGTCTCTCTCGAATTAATTCTGTCCAAACCAGTGGAGAAATAACTTTCGGCAATATAGCAAATGCACAGAAGGAGGATCCTGAACTCCAGGACCTTCTCAAACCTTCTAGCACTACCTCTTTGAAATTAACCCTGGTTGACGACGTGTATCGTGATGCTGAGCGACCTCCTCGTTTGTATCTGCCTGCGACTCTCCGCAGAGTAGCCATTCTTCACTATCATTCTCTCTCTCATCCTGGTATTAACCGTACATTGCGTTTGATTTCCGATCGTTTCGTCTGGCCAGCGATGCGTAAGGAGGTCAAGCAAATTGCGCAAAACTGCCATGCATGTCAGAGTAGCAAAGTTGTGAAACATAATCGTACAGCGCTACAGAGTTGTGCATTTGCAGGACACAAATTCGACGCCGTACACCTAGATTTGGTGGGTCCGTTGCCTTTGTCGCGTGGTCATTCCTATTTGTTAACAATGATTGATAGATTTTCCAGATGGGTTGAGGTCGTGCCGCTCCCTGATACCCGCACTGTAGCTCGCGCCTTTGTGAGCACCTGGATTTCCAGATTTGGGGTTCCCTTAAGTGTCACGCATGACCGGGGATCACAATTTACCTCCAAATTCTGGAGTGAGCTTAGCGCCGCCTTAGGTTGTGTAAACACCAATACCACCGCATATCACCCGCAGTCGAATGGATTCATTGAGAGATTCCACCGGGATCTAAAGAGTGCGCTGCGTTGCCTTAATTGCAGTCATGACTGGACCGACAGACTTCCAGTAGTATTATTGAGCATTAGAAATTTGTATAGGCAGGATCAGCAGTGCACAGCAGCATAAATGTTGTATGGAAAGACGCTTCGCCTCCCGGGCGACATTGTTGACCCAAAACCGTTGCCTGAATTTTCATCTGCTGACCGTTCCGCATATGTAACCTGTCTCAAGGATTGCATGCGTCAGATCAAGTATGTTGCTCCACGAATGCCTCTGACAAAAGACAAACTTGACCCTGCTTTGCAACATTGCACACATGTGTACGTTCGTAACGATAGTATCAAACCAACCCTCACACGCCCTTATGATGGCCCATTCAAAGTAGTGAAACGGACGCCAAAGTATTTCGTCCTGGAAAGATCTGGTTCACCCGACCCTGTGAGCATAGATCGATTAAAGGTCGCTTACACCTCCGATAATAGTGTGATTTCTAACTCTTCATTCTCTCCACAGAACTTCCTTTCCACTGAGACTCGATCATATCGTCCACCTCAGTTTCCTCAGTTGGCCGCATTGTTGCCTAGTCAACTTGAGTGTAATCCTTTCTTTTTGCCTGTATCTTCGAATCCTATCGAAGACTCTAATTCTAGCTCTCTTAGTGAAACAGCGACAAGTCTGGAGAGACCAGACGATACCGCTGCAGTAACTCCTGTTCCTAGAACTCTTGCTGATCTAAATTTGCAGACCCGTTTGGTGAAGCTTCCCCGCTCAGTAACATTCTCCGACCGCCAAACCCGGCATGGTCGCGTAGTTCGAACTCCTTCCCGCTACAAATGATTGTAGCGGGTGGACCTTTCGGTCTGCGCCTAGGGGGGTAAAGTAGCAATACCTACAAAAATGTATAAATTCAGTGAAATTCTCATTAACATTTAAATAGCATAATTATTGGCATTAAAAATCTTACTCTAAATTATTATTAACAATTTTCTACATATAATTAGTAATCTTAGAAGTTTTTGTGTAAAAGCACATAAATAAAATGATACCGCCGATGGACGTTCGAGTCTTTGAATCGTTAGGATGGCAACACCGCGGCTGACGCAGTTGTAGGTTCGTCACTTCTTGCTTGGTTGTCGCCCCGTGTGTTTCAGCGCTTTGTAAGTGAAAATAAGTGTGTTTCGACTTTAGAAAATCGTGCTTAAATATTATGTGTTTGTCATTGTGTTCAAGATAAGTGAAGTTCCATCAGGTGCTGGTATTGTAAAAAGGTGCAAATCGTTCGTAGATATTTCGTGCGAATTGCACGACGGATTGCCGATGTGTTCACAAAGATGGCGTAGCGTAAACAGGCTGTGTCATGTCATTTTTATGTTCAAGATTACCCTGTACTTATGTTTGAATATTTTCCTTTTTACTACAAGATATACATGCAGTGTTTTTCAGTATAATTGACATGTGGATGGTTAAGGACTGCCTTTTGATTTTCGTACGGATATACCGTAGAGTAAGAAATTCATTCATTCATATTCTTGCATTTTTTAGCTGTTTCGTATTTCATTTATATTCCACGAATCGTGTGCTTAAATCACATGTAGTTTTCCATAATTCCACAAAAATGATTAACAGATTATGACTGCTCTAAAATCACAAGTCTTGTACTGTCATGCTTATATGTGTAAATCAAGCATAAAGGAACAGCCATTGCCAGCTGCAAACCTTCTCTATTTTTCATGAGCCTGTAATGAAACTAATAGCTCTGAGTTTAATCTGTGGAAGAAGTTCAAGGTTTTTTCTCCGTGATGGGAAATATTTATTGCAATGCTAGGGATGACTGTTGTGGATTATTCTTGGTGCCTCTTCGGAATATATAAATTCAGCGTCTTCGATTATTACAGATTCATCACCGTCAACAAACGCCACAACATATTATCCTTGGGCCTTGATGTTTTACCCTCGAGAGTTACACTCGACTTTAACACTTGAACCTTACACATGAGTTTTACGCTCACTGAGCATTAAGTCACCTTGAGTTATGCTTAAAACTCAAACTTCGAGTTACACCATTTAACTCGACCTTATTGCCTTGCATTTGCCTCTGTTTTGCGAGCTGATTTGAGCCTGGTATAATTATCTAATTTGCTGGCTAAATATCCATCTGCTCCAACTACGGACATTTGTCTTCAGTGTGTAATAATTCTTAGAACTCCAAGACCAAGTAAAATTGATTGACCATCATCAATCACGGCTCAAAAATTAAGACTTGAAGCCATTCCTAAAGCCCTAATTCTCTGGCTTGGTAAATTGCCGTACCCTAAAATTTACTTCCACCAAACACGCACACGTATCTCCTGTCAACGTCATCACTCGCCGGAGCACTCGCCTGGCGCGGACTCCGCCCATCTAAGAGAAGATCGTCAGAAGTTCAAGCACGCCATCGGTCCTACAGGCTTCCTCCAATAAAATATCCAAAGCTGAGTCCCCTAAAAGAGTCTTCATTATCCCTCTTTTCGCAATTTCGAGAACACTATCGAGAAAGATTATGATTGGACGTTAATACAAATATTAAGTTAAACCATAACCACCAATCGTAACAAATAGCACCGAATGGGACGGTGGCCGAGGCAAGAGGAAGAGGGAGCAAGACGACAAAAAGGAGAATCGACTCAACGAAGAAGTCGTAACTGTCCCAATTATAGGAAAAACGGACAATCGTTCTCAGTGTTTCGATGATGGATCTCAAATAGTTGATATTTTGGATCTCAGTTACAGAAAACTGAAAGTATGTTCGCCGCATACGTAACATTTAGATTTATTGTTTCACTTCGAGAATATTTTAAAGGAGGCTTAAATTTCTTAAGCAGCGCGACTGAACATGCAAGTTTTGTTGGAATGGATTAAAAGTTGGTTCCGTTAGAAGCTATCCTGTTATTCGATTCTTGGTATTTTTTCCTCATTTTCTTATTGATCTCTGCTACGTGTTAAGAGTTTATAACTCGTTCATACGATTAGTATTGTGCATTCAATGAATGAATACATAAAACTAATCGTATTCATTCGATGAATCGTACGTGGATTAAAGTTCAGTAATACTCTTACTCCATAAAAGTTCTTTTATTCAACCTTGTATAGAAGGAATAAAAACATAAATAGCTTTTAATTTTCTAGTTTTGGTCTCTGTTGTTGGAAATCATTTTTAAATGATTTCAGGTTTATTAAATTATGTAAGCCGCTCCAGGTAGTCTAAAGGACTGAATAATGCTCCACACAATCGTTTTTATCTGCCAAGAACTACCAACAAACTGCTTAAAAATGTAGGGCAGTTCTTGGCAGATAATTCGATTGTGTGGAGCATTTTTTATTGAACATTTGAGTCGTGGCCACTAGCGGCCTCTGGCAATTAAGGCAGATCTGAGCAAACGTTCTCGCGAGTGCCGCTGACAGCCTCGGCAGAGAGAGTCTGCCCTAAAGCGGACGTAGCGACCACTGCACTGCGCTGCCACTGCGCTGCGGCGCCACTAACCTCTGCCAAAAGCGTCAAGAAACTGCCAAAAACACGCGCCGATTTTCAACTGGGTAGTTATCTTTGAGACGCGACGATTTCCGATCATAAAAACCACGTAAAAATCAGCACGGTTGGCATTTGATTATTTGCTATTCCTGCTTCCAGTTAATGAGTTATGGGCAGCCGGAACACATATTTGGATGGAACCAACACAGAGAGTGGAAACAATGGAAATGAGGTAAGTGAATTTTTTTTTATTCTTTGATAATATTTACTTAATTCGAACCTCGTTGTTAACCAAATTATTCATTTGATTACAGTAATTACTCTATTGCATCAAATTCCAAGAGACCTCTCCGCATTGAGAAACGAAGTAATCACGAAATTCATCATGAATTTTATGCAAGTCAGCTTAAAATTTTTGGGGGTGTTCATAAGAGTCAGTATACGATTCCTTTCCGTAATTTCCCTTCTCCACGATCCTTCAATAAAATTCTCATCAGTATCATAGAAGTCAAAACTTTCGGGTGGGGGATTTCTGTAGGCTAATCTTGAAGCGGAACCCCTGCGTAAATAGACGCAAGCCAACACCAGACTCCGCTTTATCTCTCTGTAAAGTTTTTAGTTTTAGAAACACACGGAATTTATAAGAATTTACCCCAAACACACTTTCTATTATCCTTCGAGCTCTAGGGCCTACTCAGTCTGTAGTTGTATTCTCTCTGAAGTGTCTAATGTACGACCATGGTATGGTTTCATCAAGTAGGTAGACATAGCAAATGCATCATCTCTCACATGAACGCATGGTGCCGGTTTCGTTCTCCCTAGTAATGCTTGGCTTTTTGGTACGTGTGCAGAATTGTTTTCTGTGTCCATGTACAATGAGGTGAACTTGAAAACACCCCCATCAGAAATACGTCCTTGGCATTCAACGTCTGCGTACGAATAGTTATAATTGGCGTCTGCAACGCCAAGCAATACAATGCTGAAGGTGGATTTGTAGATAATATACAAGGTCCTATTGTGGTGCGGTGTCATCAACTGAATATGCTTGCCATCAACACTCCCAATGCAGTGTGGAAAATTTTATTTAGTCTGAAATTCATGGGCAATAGTTTTCCATGCAGCTTCAGAAGATAGTATCTGAAATAAAAAAGTTCACATAAATAAAAATCAACAACTATTCATTGGCTTCATGAATCCATTTTCAACAATTTTTTCGGTGTAATCCGAGGATACTGTGAGATATTGTCAATTAATGCCTAGTAATTGAAAAAATGTAATTTTAAAAAGCAACTTTTTGTTTCAGGGTAGCTTTTAAGGCGGCGTCACACGATGACCAAACCGTAGCGCTACGTTGCCAAATTAATCGGGTAACTTGACGGAATTATGAAGAGAGCTTTCACACGCCTCAAGGCTTTTTAGCTATCCGTGACCATTTGTTTATTTACATTTGCTTCAGTCGTTCTCGAGCAACCGAGTAAGGCGGATGGCGACACAAGTTTTTCTCAAGTTCGGGACTTCATCACGCTCTATGATATTGCTCTAATGGTAAAAAATGTTGAACAGCCAAAAGGAAAAATGTTGTGAGCTTCGATTTTGGATAGATATAATGACCAAGGACTTGCGAACATTTGAGTAAAAAAATGCGATTGGAAGACGCTGATTCCTACAGGTAGGAGTATAATGAATTCAAAGCTTCATATATTAATTTTTACAATTTTTAATACTGTTCATATTGACAAATCACGCTTTGTACTATAGGACTGTATGAACTCCGCGTTGCAGGTTTATCGCAGTATTCAAATATGTATTCTGCTGTAGGCTACGGGCCACTGTCTTTTCAAAGAGCCCTGTACTAAATTCCACCAATTATCCAGCTCTAAACTTTTTAAGCCATGAAAATGTGTTTATGTAGTATCATATAAAATGTGCAAATTATCCCGTTTTAGAACTTTTTGAACTATGCAAAGAAATTTTTCATCTTTAATCATTATTTGCTTTGCTTTCTTTAATGAAAATTTGCATCTCCAGAAAATCTCTTTGACTCAATCAAACACTTGATTCCTTCCTATCGGGGTCACCAGCGCATTGCAATTTTTGATCATCCTAGCTTGTGCTGGAAAACATATGTTTGATATTTAAAGCCACTTCAATTGTGAGAATGAGTGCAAGTATTTATATTTTCTCAAACCAAAGTTTATAATGCTGAAATAACAGCACTTTTTCCGTCAGATACTGAGCACGTGTTTGGTTTCTCAGAATCCACATTTTATAAACTTTCAGAGACATAACTTCAATTTTCCTATGTCTCTGTCCAAAATGAAACTGTCAGATTGGTAAAAATAAATGAACTTTTACAAACAAAATATTCAGTTCTGTAACCTTCGAGACGTGCTCATCACTACTGCTAATGTTAAACAATTTTACTTTCATTTTTGGATCAAAATTTCCCTGCTAATAAGCACCAACCTGAACAGTAATCCAAATGCTACCCAGAACGCAACTTTAACTTTGTTCACAGTTTAAAGTGACCGATTTTTTCCAGGAACTTCGTGAGGATGAGCACCAGCGTCTTCTCCTGGCTACTGGAGTCACTCCTTTCATCCAGCAGAGGGACACAAACATGGGGAAGAAAATTTCAGCACATGATCTTCTGGCCGTCACTCTGAGGGACCTGGCAACAGGCTTGTCGATTCTATGTTATAGGAGCCATCAAAATGTTGGTGTACTGAGGCAACACGTCATGTTTGGAGAGTCAAAGTTACCTCGAAGTGATACGTGATTGTATTCATTTGGTTCACCTGACCTGTTCCGAACTGAAGTACCAGTTGCCGTAAATTTCTTTGTTTCAGGGGAAAACAGAAGCCCTCACAAATTTAAATTTCGGATGGGAAGGTGAACAGTCAGCGGCATTACTAACTGAGATTTCGAAGCAATAACTCATTTACTCGCCGTTTGCATCTCGAACCATCTAAAACTGAAGGATGGTTATGGCAACACAATTCTAGCAGCTTTATAATTTCCCTCTGTCTAGGTGCTATGGACGGCAAGTACAAAGCTATCCGATCACCTAATCACAGTGCATCTCGTTCTTCACTTACAAAGGGTCATTTACCGTTGTTCCTTTTCCGGTCGTGGATGCCAACCTCATATTCCATGTTCAACAGGCAAATTTTGGTACAAATAGGCGAATTTCAGAAGAAGATGTATACACGAAGTCTCACCTCAAAGGTCACATTGACGGCAATTCTCTAATCATGCCAGAAAGTACAGATTTGCCGGATACTAATATTGTACAGAAATCTTACAGGCTATCCTGTAATCGTTTAGAGTTAATTAAATTTAAGCTTGTTTGCTCATGAACTTAAAATTAAGACTAAAATCAAATTACCATTTAACTTATAAGTACAACTTAATCTCTGAATATTAAATCTAAAATTAATGAAGCAAAACTCGTTACTTTAATATATAAAAATTTCTATAACCCAGCTCTAGGCTCGTCTTTGGTTTTTGAACTTTAGTTTACCATCCTGAATACAGCTAATTGAATACACCATTTGAGCCAAGCTGCACTGACCTCTTAAATTTTCTGGATGCCGATTCAGATCGCCTCCAGCCATTGACCACACAACTTCAACTTTATAACTGAGCCTACACAGCCTTCGTCGTGTCCACCTGCCTCCGCTTCCCCAGCGGAACCTCCCGTGCTGCCAACGCAGGGATCCCGGTGGATTATCATCCGCTTCGCTACGCTACGCTGCGCTACGCTGCGCTGCGTTGCGCTGCGCTGCGTTACACTGCGCTGCGCTGCGCTGCGTTACGCTGCGCTACGCTACGCTACGCTACGCTGCGTTTCTCCTCCATCGAGGACTGAACGGCCGGAGGATGAGAGGCTGAGGCGCCTTACGCACTGCTGACCGCTCCGCTCACCATCTACTCGCCTGACTCCGCTTCCCGGCACTTCCTGATGCTCACGAGCTTATTGGAAGTTGGTGAACTACTAGTTCAGTAACCAATTACTTGCCATGCCCTGAGCTGGATACTTAGGAGGACGTTTCCCCATGCATTCTTAATAACTATAAACCTATAACGTATAAACTTACCTTAAAACTTATAACGCATAAACTTACCTTAAAACCTATAACGCATAAACTTACCTTAAAACCTATAACGCATAAACTTACCTTAAAACCTATAACGCATAAACTTACCTTAAAACCTATAACGCATAAACTTACCTAAAACTTATAACGCATAAACTTACCTTAAAACGATTAACTGTATTAAACCTAAGACTAAACACTAAACCTTAACTAACTGCAACTAACTCCACAGAGCACGGGTCCCAGTCGGAAATTATGGCATGCATCATCGATGATTATGGTCGAGATAATCGGTTTTTATCGGCGAAATTTCTGCCATGTCCAACCTTTATGGGGTACATTATGGTGTGGATATGTCCCGAATCTTCGACCATAACAACCATAATTTCATACCATATTCGACCATATGCTACCAATTCAGAACCATAATATCATACCATATTATACCATGTGCGACCAATCACAACCATGTCATACCATATGCGACTAATTACAACCCTAATTTCATACCATAATCTACCATATGAGACTAACTACAACCATAATTTCATACTACATTCAACCATATTCGACTAATTACAACCATATAGATTTCGAACGCGCAACCATGATATACCATTACAACATCCAAAATCAACTGTTCACAATTACTGATAGAACTCAACTACAAAAATCAAACATTTCCAATCTTTTTTTTCACTATGCATCACTCTGGAGGACTTGAAGAGCTAATATTAGAGACCATACAGTAGCGTCAGGGGGTTGAAGAGAAAATTATCGACCGCTTGACGCTATCGTATGGTCAGTGATATTAGCCTAAATCAAGTTCTTCAAAGTAATATAAAATGAAAAAAAATGAAAAAGGTTGACCTTTGTAGTTCGTATAGTTCCATCAGTAGTTGTAAATAGTTAATTGTGACTGTTTCAATGGTAAAGGTAGCACGTACGAAATCATTAAGATTGAAGTTAGTTGCATATGCTATATATGGCTTGAAATTATAGTTATTGTGTGATTATGGTTGGTATGTTTAGAAAGACAGACTATTGATTTTGCATGAATAATTTATTAGTTTAACCCCTTGTTTATCTACAAGAAGTGTCAAAAAAAGACCGTATATTTTCAGTATTGTAATAAGAAAATACTTTCATACGCGTTTTACCAAATAAATCATTTAGCCAGATATGTAAAAGACTAGAAGAATATCAAGCGCCATAACTGCTCACAAAAAATAAACATCCCAGAGACATCCTATGAATGTCTTGAGCACGCAAGAGGATTCAAGATATAATTAATCTTGAAGATCTTAAACATAAACCTAAAACATTCAACAACCTCTCTTTGAACGTAAACAAAACATTGACTTTGGTAACTAAATGAAATACCATTTAGTTGAGGTTTTATGCAGATTATAAGATTAATTATTTATACGAAATAGGCTATCGTAGCTTCTAATTTCAAATTCAAGTCACGCATGCATACACGAATTCCGCTGTAACCGACCGTAATCTCCGGTAAACATTTTCAAACTAGTTGACGCAAATGGCGAAACTCTGAACACAAAAATATGCACTGGGGCGATGAACAAAAAGGTGGATTTCTCCAGACAGAGACCTCTTTCAACATTATGGAAAAGTACTTTGAGAAAAGGACACCACATATTCACTGGTTATTATTACAGGTTTCCCAAACTGTACCAGTTCATCAAAGAACATAAAACAAATACTACTGGAATAATCTGGAAAAATATAGTTGGCCTACCATCTGAAATAAAAAATTAGCGAAAGAACAAAAAAAAAGCATTCGAAAGCAGTGATCTTGTAGTAGTAGTAGTAGTATTAGCATTGATTTGCTAGCGCTTCAGTAATTCGTACTATATCGCGCCGTGGATCTCACAGTTTAAAATACAGGATTCACATCGTTACACAAAAGCACAACATATAAATGTTGTTCAAAGTTTGTCACAATAACAGTGATCTTCTTCTTGCACTAGTTTACAGTGATAAACGAGATGTGTTTATGCCGTCTAATGTCCATTGGAATGCAGAAACCACAGTTACTCGAAGATCGAAAGAAGGCCGTGTTTGTGTTCAAATTCCAAGTTGCACAGACGACTATAATTTGAACACGGGCTTTGTAGATAAGACGGACCAAATCCTGGACTAACACACAATAACTATCACATTTCATTCAAGTTCGTGTGTTAGATGCCTTAGGGATTTAAAATTTTATTTTCTAAACTTGAATGACCTATCTTCAATTTTCTATGAAATTGATAAAAGAATTAACTTCCACTTTGAACAGAAGTAGTCTTATGAGAAAAACTAAACTTTTGACTAGTTGGGATACATTTTCAGGGATACGTAACTTCTGCTACAAGTAAGAATTTCAGAAAAAGATGCCATGTATGTTATCAACATGGAATCAGAAAGCAATCACGATATCAGTACAAAACTTTCGAAAACCTTCTTGGACTCAGTGTTATACCCTGCTTTGAAATTGATCACAAGGAACTAAACTTTTGAGTGTGAAAACTGATATTGTAATATATGTATATATAAAATATCTATTCTAATTATATTAGGTGTTTTACGCATTTTATGTAATAATATGTATTACATAAAATATGCTTCGTGAGCTCTCGATACCAAGGGACATCACGGGTTGCGCAGCGCTCTCGTCACGTCGGTGCACAGTGGGCCTCGAAGCGCGCGCTCAGTACCACCGCATTGCGCCTGCAGTGAGAGGGTTAATTAAGCCTCCTCCTCTTCCTGAAAGCTTGCCGAAGTAGCAGATGATGGACCCGCCAGTGCTGTTGCTGACCCAAGCACATCTCCGCTGAAAAAAATGTTACGACTAGAAGCCTGTGTTCCAGCTGTGCTGGCTATGCATGTGACACATGGAATTTTAGAGCAATAGTGAGCGAAATATTGAAAGGGTTTGAAATGTAAGGTCTGAGAAGCATGATTGGTACGATTTTGATCAACCTAGAAATTAGGTCAGACATAAAGCGGCAGTGGTTGGAATGTCGGTAGGGCGAGAGAATAAAGTTGAATGTTGAGATGTTTCTGTTATGTGGTGAGAATGAAGGATCAGATGTTGGTGAAGAAACTTACATTATCAGAGTCAAGAAGAAGCAGAAGTAGGAGACCTCCAACTGCTTGGATAGACTGTATCGAAGGAACTTAGTGTGGGAAAGACGCGTGACGAAGCAAATAACTGTTTAATTGATTTGGTAAGGGGAAGAAAGATTTTGATTTAAGTATGACTGTTACATTGACTAAAAGAGTAACATCACCTACTGGGACATGAGCTTATCAGAGTACCTACCAACGAATTACTTGCGTTCACCACGGGTTGGGCACGAATGTAAATGAAAGAAGGTATTCACCTAATATTTTCACCAGACAATAACTACCTGCTTCATTAATTCACAGGCTTCTTGAGTCAGTGCATTAATAACTGTTCCTCCATTAATTCATGAAATTATCTAAGGTCCAGCAATTGTAGATATTTTATAGTATTGAATACTGCACAAAGTGAAATGTATTATGGCCAATATTCGTAAAACTTTATTCACATCAATATTTGATATAATTGCTATGTTCGCAACGCAAAATATTAAAACTTACGTTATGTTCCTCATTGCTGTGGAGCGTGATCGACCACCATCCCAGTCGGGGACAGATTTGAGTACAGTGACAACAGCACTGGAGAAGTTGTTGACGGCCAGACGCGGATGGATTACTTTCCAGGCATCTGATGAAATTAGAGAGATTATGAAAGTGCTGATCGGTTAGATCAAAACGAAACCAGTGTATTGATACCGTTAATGTTAATGCCGTCGTGTGCCAACATTAATGAAACTATTATCATGGCACACATCAACTTCGAAACAGATATGACCTTGCCTGGACAATAAAATTGATAAAATCGTGAATCTAGGCTAATATTTACATATGGCTCATAGTTTACATTGTAGTGAAAGATTGTCTGAAACCTGAGAACACTAAGACGGACCAAGAGAATGGTTTTCTGGTTCTCCAACTCGAATAAAAGTTTTGAAATCGTTAAAAATCATAAATAACCTTTCATAATCATTTTCATCAACGACTGTTCGATCAGTTACTATGCAAATTCCATGTTTTGTAAATGATAAAACTATATAAAATTATAAACCTGATGAGATTTTTCATACGGTCATACCATAACAACATTTTCCAGCTTGATGTTCTCTGAAGCTTTTTTTGTAGCCTTCCTGTGCGCTCCCAATCCGGTCCAGCTAAGGGAAGCTGCCAGTTTTTCAGTCATCAGCCTCCTAATGAGGCGCCGCACAGTGCCAACTGATGACCTGCCTTTGAGCGCGTTCAAAGCAGCAGGCTGAAATTAACATAAATAGTTAAATTAGTGTCTATCATTTGTAATTTCTTTTGTGTAGTTTTCAATTAAATACCGTTGATGTTATCACTAAACTAGAAGATATAGCATAATCAATGAGGAAATGGAATGAATACCACTTCATAGCTACTTCTTTGGCTGAATATAAACGAGTAAATTGTTTACGAATTTATAGTACAAAATTGTACTGAGAATGACACAGAAACGAAATGTTTCATAATAATTCGTTAAAAAATTCTATTGGACAATAGGTAACTATATTAAATTAGTTTAAATAGTCTTATTACGCTATAGTCTCATTACGATCATCAATATGTACACAGAAGACCAATATTTTTACGTCACAATGGCAACATTCACTCTACATTACTATTCTTGAGAAGGGATAAAATATGAATTTCACTTTCAATATATGCTGTTATAAACTGTTTTGCAGGTGAATTATCTTACGAGCCCTGGATTCTGAAGTAAAACTTCTAGTTCTTCATCAGTATCAGCTGATGGAGGTATTCCACTCTCACGAGCCAACTGCTGCTGCTGAGTAGATTCTCGATTGATGCGTTCCTCCTGGAGCATGGCGAGAGCCATGTCCACTTTTTTCGTAATTACTTGCAAACTTTTCTTAATGTTGACAGTATCTATATACTTAATAGCAAAACTCAAAATTTGTGCGAGTCCGTTTGGAAAATTGGCTGAGTCTACATGGTCGAGTGAGGTATTAAATTGAAGCCACTGGTGTCTATATTTGCAGAAAACTATTTATTTATATTTTTTTTATTTTTATTTATTTTTTTTTCTTCTTTATTTCTTTATTTTTTGATTATTTACTTTTTTTTCAATTTTTATTTATTTATTATTTATTTATTTTTTTTCCATTTTATTTTTTATATTTTTTTTAATTTTTTTAATTTTTTTTCATTTATTTTTTTTTTTGTTATTTTTTATTTTTATTTTATTTTTTTTTATTTTTTTATTTTTAGGCAAGTCGGACAACCCGATACTCGGGTTGAACCGGCTTAAGCTTAGCCGGTTACCGGAGGTAACCGGCTAGTCACTTGTTAATTCCGGAACTGAGGAAGCCAGTGAACTGCAATTAAAACACAATGGAATTAATGGCAAATTACTTATAACGTATTTTTACTTTCCTGGAAGCACACAAGGCAATAAAGGTCACGGCAGAAATGTAAAAAATGCAATGTACCAAATTAACTATGATGGAAAATTACATAGATTCAACAATATTTACTTTAAAAAGCAGAGAGTGGAACATATTTGACATTTATGAACTACTATTCTTCCATATAGTTTTTCCAATTCACAAGTCCACTGCCAAATTGGTGAGTGTTGATTTATAGGTGGACAAGAGTTATTTACTACCTTCAGCATTAGAAAGCAGCTAGTCTGATGTATTTATTGAAATATATCTTAGAAAATAGTCACACCAATGAGACTATTACGAAACAGACCTATTAAAAAATTAGTCTTAACAATACACACGCTAACAATGACTTGCTTCTGTGATGCAATGACTCAATGATGTGAAAAATTTCTTACATGCTAACAAATCATCAAGTATTCAAATAGGAGCCTAATGCCAAATTCATTAGAACTCGAAAAATAATCTCATACGAGACTAAAAAATATGATAGCATTGCAACCAGTGTGAATTGACACAAGCAAGGCAAATGATTATCAACTACCTACCTCTCCGGAGCAGACATGGCATTACAACGAGGAAGAATTAAGTGACGCAGTGACGCAAGCGATAGTGCACATATTGGCAGCTTGTTTAGGCCTTGTGCTTCCTTGGATATTTTCAAATGAATCATTCGATTCATAACTTGCACTAGATGTGTTCACCTGGATGTTTGGTTTAGAGGGTTCACTGTAGGACGTTTCTGCTAATGAAATGAAGCTTTTCATACCACTCACTACAGTGGCAGTACAATTATTGTTGTCATCTTTCCCAGACCTCTCACATTCACTAGAAGTTTGTACGTCGTCACTGCTCCTCCCAGTCTCTAATAAGGACATTTCCATGATTTTTTTTCACACGTCGCCGCTTCTGTTTCTAAGATAAATCGAAGAAAATTTTTTCTTTTCAACATTTCTTTGATAAATTGAAAACAACTGTCTTCACGCTCGATCACTTGAACTTGAACTGACGCTCGATCACTTGAGCTTGAACTGAACTTGAAATGAGGAGATACAGATCGCGCAATGTGTGCATTCAAACTGAGCCCGCTGCAGCACTGACGACAATCGTTTGTCACTGCCAGAGGTACGAGTATCGCGTTGCGATAAGCTATAAGAAATAATTACGATGTACGGCCTCATAGCTTTTAAGATCAACCTGCTACTTCGATTCTAATATTTTAAAATGATACTTAGAAACCATATTTGACAGTATGAATTAATACTTCTTAATAAACCAGGTAGTTGCTTAACATCAGCCCACCAATACAGCAAATTAATACGAGTTTGAGCTATGCAGCAAGTAATTGTCCTAGAAAATTCTGAAATACAGCTAAAGTCTTTCAATAGAACTGCGTGAAATAATTTGGGTGCTAAAAAATACTACAATACAAAGCTAATTTAACTTGAGGAGTTAATTGAATCGAACAAGTGCTAAACTCGTATTCTGTTGATGATTCACATCGTTGGCACTTTGCAAGCTTGTAATAGTCAGTTTGAAACGTTGCGAACGGCATATTCGGATTAAAAAATAATGCGTTTCAACGTTGTACAAGAAAATTTGCTATATCGTATACTTAAAACTTCCTTTAACTTCTTGTTGAGAGACTTTTGATTTTTTTTCAAAACCCAGTAAAAGGTTAATCCTATTGATTGAAATGAAATATTAAACTAGTGTAACGACCAAATTAAGAACATCATCCAATGAGATGTAAACTTTATATTCTCGTCCTAGTACTTGATGTTTTTCCCGGTGAATGATGCATCTTCTGACTTAATCCAGTTAAGATATTTTCTACATTATTTTGTACAAATCAAATTTCCGTATTCTGAACGCGCCGATGAAAGCAGAGTAAATGCAGCTCGTATGTGCATACACCTCATGTCTTCGATTCTAAACAGCTTGAATTCATTACAGAAAATATTCATTCCTTACGTCCTTTTTCGCAGTTTCATGAGTTCAATTTTACTCTATCACTTCAAGTAACCATCAAATTTAGCATAAACGCGTTGTATAAGTGCATCTACACTTCTTCCGTTTAGTTTGAAAGTCAATGTTGGACATGTCATATATATATATATATATATTTATATATATATATTCCCAAAGTATGTATAAACTATATTGAGACACCCAATTAATATTACCTATGTTCAAAATTATTCAGTGTTATTGAGTAATGAACAACATGTGGAATAATAGAGTATTCTTAAAACTAAATATTAGCAAATTAGTAGATTATAATTTCCTATACCGTGAATAAACTTGGAAATTCTTGACGTTTGCGGCGCGTTCCGTATTACAATTGCTCGTCTATGCTCTACCATTTATGGTCGTAGAACATCTACGGCCTACCATCGTCCTTGCCTTCCTGACAAACCTTAAACAACCATAAGTGTCCCAGCCAACATCGACCTAAATAAACTTAAATTAATGGTAGATTTTGGTTGACAGTTATACCAAATTGGTTCACTAACCATGATCGACCTTAATTTCACATAGACGTCTATATTCTACCAAAAATACAACCATAATTTCCGACTGGGGTGCTTGCTTCCTACGACGGCAGTCACAGATCGCAAGTGGACCGCCCACCTGTCTCCCAGAAGACCTGCTCCGAAGGACTCGTACTTTTGTTGCCCTTAGTTTTGGTGCATTGGTGTTGTTGAAATGTCGTTCCGACATTTGACGTAATAAATTACGGCAAATTTTCCCATTACAAAACTCCGCGTATTTCAATCTCCTATGTATAATATAAATCAATCATTTTTTTCTATAAATATCAATGTCCAGTTCCCATCTTATGATGCTTTCCCTTTAACAAAAAATAACTCATGAAGCCTTACCCACAAAAAGGACTAACCAAGAAACAACGCATGTTTAATTACAGGCTGAGCAGAGTGGAGAATGCGTTTGGCATACTTGCCAGTCGGTCACAGGTTTTCCGGCGGCAAATTGAAACAACCGTACCGAACGTAAATCAAATCGTCTTGCTACATGGTTCTTGCATGATTTACTTCTTAAAACTGAAAAGAACCAATACACTCTAATCGGCTTTACGGACACCGAAGACGTGGTTGAAACAACTGTGAAATTGGGAGACTGGAGAAAAAGCGCCAATGGATTTCTGAGACTGGAAAGCGAGTGTCGACGCCCTTCACAAGGCCCTTTCGGATCGAGACGATATTATCAGCAAGTAGAGGGAAAACTACCCATGCATCGTCACAATAAAACGAAAGGAAATGATTCGTTTCACTCGCCTTATATTTAACTTCTTCGTATGGATATGGTTTCCCTCAGCTACATCGCGCATTACGTTGCATAGAAGAAAATTTAGGCGCGCATAATTCCTTTCTAATTCCTTTCTTCTATAGGTAACCAAAGTACTCATAATATATTAGTTTAAGCGATTTTATATTCATTCTGACTACAATTACGTTTGCATACGAGAATAGTTTCAAGAAAGTTTCACCTATTTTCATTTAGAGCATTATTAAAGGAGAGAAAGCTTTTGTACATATCAATGTACTGCATCAGTTCGACCTCACAATAAAATGATCACAAGTAAACCAACCATTAACATTTCTGTCACACAATTAAAGCACCAATGAATTAACATTAAAATGCAGGTGCTAGAGAATCTGGTCATTGGGTTGTGCGCAGAAATATCGTGTAACTTATTCATATCCACAAAATGAGGAGTCCGTTTGTAAGTAAAAGTTTGCGGTAGAACGATATCAAAGAAATAACAAATTATTGTTAAATTCAATCCAGTATATATTTTATAATATAGGACATTTGTGTCTTCGGAATGCCAGTTACAGAACCAGCGTGGTAGCGTAGCACTTATACATTTGCTGCCAACCATATATATTAATATGCGTAAATGGGCTCAATCCTAACGTAAGCAAATTATTCTCCGTGCAACATGTAGCTCAAATTTGAACTTATTCGAACATGTTACTGGCAGTTGAACTAATTCATCCAGATCGATTGAAATAACCGTACCGAACGTAAATCCCATCGTCTTGCTACATGTTTCTTGCATAATTTGCTTCTTAAAACTGACATGGACCAATACACTCTAATCAGTTTTACGGACACCGAAGACGTGGTTGAAGAAACAAATGAGAAATTGGGAGACTGGAGAAACAGCGCTAATGGACTTCTGAGACTGGAAAGCGAGTGCCTTACATATACAAAGAATACATAGAAATATTAAGAAGTATATAGGGATCTTTAGGGATCCGAGGAATCTTGCACAGAAACGAACTATCTCAGACGAAATTACCACCAGAAAGTGCTTCTCTGTCAGCGGCGAGTCAGGTTATGATCTAATTTTAAGTAACAGCAGGGTCTGCTCTACCAAACATTTGTGCTTTAGTTTTTAGTTAAGGCTCCGTTTCCACAACAACAAAAAAGTGCTATCACAGACTGCGAGGAATGGAACACCTGGTATGGACACGTCCCCGGGGATTTTATGCCCCATGTGCTGTTCTTACAGAGGACATCCTAGCGTAGTACCACGTGCGTTAATGCTCAGGACACAATGCGCGTAAAGCACCAGGTCAGAGAAAAAGTCCAAACAAGAAATAAGTTGAAGAAAAAAGTAGTAGGCGCTGAAGAAAAGGATAAAAATGAATCGAAAAATGAATGGTTCTTCAACTATATAAAATCCTATTCTATTATTATTAATATAAATAATAGAATAGGGTTTTATATTGTTGAAGAACCATTCATTTCTCGATTCATTTTCATACTTTTCTTCAGCACCTACTACTTTTTTCTTCAACTCATTTCTTGTTTGTACTTTTTATCTGACCTGGTGCTTCACGCGCATTGTGTCCTGTGCATCAACGCAGAACCCTACTCTCCTTAAAAAAAAACACCGATTCTTTAACTCGAGTCTAACATTTACCCAATAGACACGCATCTTACCATAGAGACAATAGTTGTACCTGCTGAAGAAACTCTAGCGAATAGGTCTCAAGAAATCATGCCAGAAGGTGCGTGAATATTAGTAGTTATGGTTCTAAAAGGAATTGGAGATATATCAACAAGTTCTTCACAAAAGATCGAAGGCAAATTTGCAGTTATCAGCAGGCTGGATGACGAGATAGTGTCTTCCACTTGAAGTTCACACACCGCCTCCACACGCTCAAATCCAAGGACGGTAACCTGCAGGAGAGGTTGGCGCTCAGCAATGTTTCAAAGCAAATTTCAAAAAACGACTCAACCATACGAGTGTTGGGGAAACAAATGAATCAACCATACCCCAAAAACTGTAAAATTATATTTATTAAGACTGGGACAGCATTATATTAAAAAATTTGCACTAGTGAGAAGTGACTGAGCATCAAAAAATCCTCAGCAAACCAGAGACATCAGTATAGTCATGCGAGCCCTTTTATTGTCTCAAATACTGGTCGTTTGTAGTCATGAGCCTCGCTATTATGTATCAAAAATGAATTCACCAACGGAGATGATAGCCCCTAGATACTGAAGTTCATGTGCTCCTGTCAACACATAACTCCAATAAAGGATGTCATTAAATGGGAAAAAATATATGTTAAAGTGATAAAAATTGAATTGACACTAAACACGGCTAATAGTAACATACCCTAGTTGCAAGGTATATTACTGTGATTCAACGATTGACGATTTTCAACTTTTCAAATATTAATGGAACAATGTAAACTGAAAAATTACATTTTTAACATGTACATGTGAAGAAACAAAAACTATATCAGGAACCACAACCTTATTTTGATATGGGTCACCTGGGACCTCAATTGGCCATTTTGATGTAGTGACTTTCCACCTGATGTTTAGAAAGTACACAAATTCTCATCCTGCAATGGCAGCCTATTGGCAGGCAACTCTATGCTCAGTAAATATTCCAAAATCAAGTAGGAGAGAAAATGCCCTACTATCTTGTTACTCAAATAGTCCAAATCAGCTATCAATTCTCACCATAGAACTTTCTGTTCCAGGTTTGAGTGACAGGTTGAACTTAGAACTCTCAGTTAAGCCATCAACACACTTCTCTGGTCAACCAATACTGAATTGGAACTCACAGCATTTTTAATGCCAGTATTTGGAATTCTAATGGCAGAAATAAATATTCTACAAGAAATAGTCAACTCATTTGACTGATTTATATCAACTTACAGATGAGAAACTACTGCTCTCAGTCAAGAAGTGAAGCATCCAAATTGGTTACACTCTTGTCAGCCGTGATAGTGTCCTCTAAGAAGCTGAGGTGATCCTCATGCTCCCATAAGGGGCAGCAGCTGAGCCTGATTTCTTGAACTGGCACGCCGTGAAACGCTCAATTTTTTAGGACCTCAGTCATCCCATTTTGCAGGAACTGCTGATGGAGAAAAAACTAAGTTGCATTAATCTGAGGAGAGAAGTTTACTCACTAACCTTGCTCTGTAACAACATCAAAGAAAAAGAAGGAACCAATGCTGAATGTAGATTCTTTAACAGGATTTCATTTTTTGTGCAAACTTCAATTTGGTTTATGTGAAGACTGAAAATTCTTACCAATATAGACTTGTGAAAAGAAAAAATAAATTTGTGTGAAAAACATAGTGAGGAAGAATGGTGAATGTACACCGATACTCTTAGTATAAATCAATTATACAGCATAGAAACAATATATCTGTAATACCTGAAGGAAATTATTTAGATTCCTCTGAAAGATAACATAGGTAATAGATCACTTGAACTTCAGAGAGAACAAAAATTTATTAGTCGCTAGTCATGACAGTTGAGAACACCTCAAGCATTATACCAGCCCTCAAATATGATGTGGTCAAATGCCAAAATACACTGGTTTATAGTGGATTCACCTTAGACAAAACATGGTTAAAACAAGGAACCAGGAATAGAAAAAGAATTCCATTTTCCATACATTACTTACATTTTCTACTTGTCAATCTATTCTCTAGTAAATTAAGAAATATTTGAAAACCAGCCCCTCATTCTGTGAGCATATGGCATTTCTCCAAGATGTCATACTTGGCCAATAAAAACTTTAATTTAAGGAAACATTAACACAAATAAAACAATGCATCATTTCATCCTAAGTTATGAAATAAAAAGGGTATCCACTAAATAAAATAGACAAGCTTCTAATGTTAAATGATAAAGAGTGAGGTATCAAAAAATTTATTTTTTTATATCATTTTTTGCTAGAGGAATTTTATATCAAATAAATTTAACATGTATTATATAAAATGGCCAAAAAAAGATACATCCCTAATTTGATTTTAGCCTTACACCATGTTGTTATACTAGCAAAAAATTGACTGCGTACAATACCAATGAATATCAAGATTAGATTAGATTAGATTAGATTATAAGTTAGTTTAAGCCTCCCTAACCGCTGCAAAAATAGAGCGTATCGAAGAGAGGAAGGAGGAAGGCACCATTTAGTATGGAGATAAGAAATTGAGGAATCTATGCAGAAAGGGCATAGAAACAGTAAGATGGGAAAGAAGTTCATGAAAGAAGATAAAAGTTGAAGAAGAAAGTCAGAGGTGCTGAAAAACAGGACAGTAGTGAACGGAAAAAAGGTGGTCCTTAAGGTGCGGTTCCACCAAAACCGTGTGCTGCACAATTTTTTGCGCACTTTTTGTGCAGAACTTCGTCAGCGCGCGCACAAAAAGAACACCCCAGGTCCACCGGATAATGTGCGCAGCTTTTTGTACGTGAACAGTGCAACACGTGCTGACCTGTGCGCGTACAAAAAGTTAGGCACAGACCGCACAGTTTGCCTTCAGTGATCTAGTTAGTAAAATGGACGGACAAGAAGAGGTTGTGCTGTGTGCTGCAGCCAGTGTTGTAATATGCAGTTTGCTAGGGCTCGGATATCACCTCGGGTATTTAAGTTAAACGCACGAGGTGTTATAGAAAATATAGATAAGTACAGTCAAATTTTTCATTTTCAATTTTTGGTACGAAGAATTTTTAGTGGCATCTATCGTTTTACTGCATAATTATCCGAGCCCTAGTTATTACAGTACAGGGTGTAATACTATCTTCAAGAAGCCTCACGAATGCTTGTATATATTAAGATACATATTGATATCGTGCATAATTTGAATAAACCATTTAAGTGTTCGCAATGTGACTATACAGGGTGTTTCTTTCTGTGACCAAAATTTAACCCTAGGTAGAAAATCGCAAAGTAAAACGATTTACATGAATGGCAAAAATCGTAAAAGTCCTGTATACTTGAGAGTTGAGCGACTCGTGTCATGTGCCGCCAGTTGTCAATTTTTTACATATGGTCAAATTTTGGTCACGTAAAATATCACCCTGTAGTCAGCACGGAAAGGTGATCCTAAATATTGATAAGTATTTCATAACTGTATAATCAAATTGCAAATAATACATGCACATTGTCTTACCTGCTGATTCATTTGCCATTCTGAATTGACAGTGACGTTGGGACAGTGTCTTCCTTGAATAAAAGAGATAATCAAATGCGAACCACTTTGGCTTATAAATGTCACCTACGCCAGAACCTGAACTTTTAGATTCAGCAACTTTCTTGCGCTCTCTGCGGTGCTGAGCAAGAATCTTCCATTTTCTCATTACCTCAGTTGAATCGCAACAAAATTCTTTGCCCAAATCCGTTGTTGCATCATGCTTTATATTCTTGTTTTTATACTCGTTGCAGAAGTGTCCCAGAGCACTGGACGCGCCTCAACTGCCTGGATAAACTTAATAACTTTATCGTTCGTCCACTCCATTGTTCGCGAACACACAGATGTTTCCCCTTTAGCAGCGGAAGCACAACTGAGTGCGTGCACAAATTAATCCTGTTCGTCAGAGCGAGTACACAAAGAAGTTGAGTACGCGCACACATGTTCGCAGATGTTCGCGCACTTTTCTCAAATGTTCGCGTACAAATTGTTGTCGTTCGCTTATACGGTTCCACCGGCGCATACATTTGTTCAGTACAGTGTGCGGCACAGTGCAGCACACCGGTGGAACCGCACCTTTAACAGAACAAAAAACATTTTATTTCAACAAAAAGAAGGCCTACCTAACTCTCAGCTTGGGCCCTCACATTTTTCCCCTGGGAGCGCTAATTCCCATAGATACAATAGTTGTATCCCCCTGAGGGGATGAATATCAAGGCAATTTCTTAAATATATATAGTATATGTTCTGTCCTGCACAAATTTAAGTTTGTAATGTGGGTTAATAAATGTGCTGTGTATTAAGATATTGTTGCATGTATCAAGCTTATATTAGAAATTATCTCCCCAGTGTGCTATTCCACACGACAAGAAACACTGAAACACAGCCTGGACATTTTGAACAAGACACTATTTTGCACTAGACATGTCACAATGACTTATTTAAGCCATTCAAGGGAGTTTGCAAGCTTTATTAAATTATTTAATGAAGTTTGGAATTTATATTATAGTGGTCATCTTATAAACAATGAGGAATTGACTCTTTTATGCATCTTTATCTCAAAGGAAACTAACAACTTCCAGAGTATAATAGCAAAGGTTTTCTTTGCATCCAGATACAAAATCTTAATTCTCAAACCAGAAGCCTGCTAATAATACATCTCACAATTTTTAAACACATCAACGGTGGTCTGAAAGAAGTTTAATGGATCTCAAAATATTTGGCTTTCAGCAGATGAATAGTAAAAAAATACATTTTCAAGACTAGCTCATAAAATGTTACAAGATGACCAACAGAGCTAATTTAGCATTAAATTGATTAAGGTGCAAAATTCATTATTTTTCCAGACATTAAATTCCTTCAATGAGATTTATATCTGTTTGGGAAAGGCTTTTGGTAAATTTGAAGGAGATGACAGTTGTCGATTTTGTAAATTTCGATGCCTTAGCATAGTTAATTAGATCGAAATAAACAAGTTTTCTTCTATGCACTTTTTGTCTCAAATGAGTATTTTATTAGTTATAGCGGTAAATGACTTACGGCAACTCCAGTCTTTGAAGCGGAAAGAAATTCTTGGATCCAGCTGTATGGCAATACTGCAATGGCGTCTCGCTTCCAGCGCTCTGTCTTGAAAGACGAAACCAAACCTACCGCTATACCTCGTTAAATACTCATTTGACGAAAAAAGTGTATAGAATAAAAGTTGTTTATTTCGATGTTATTACCATGTTTCAAGCAACAAAAATTCGAAAATCGATGAGTAGCTGTTTATTCGAGCGCATTCGTCATCAATGACGAAACTAAACTTACCGCTATAAATCGTAAAATACTCATTTGAGACGAAAAAAGAATAGAAGAAAACTTGTTTATTTTGATTCAAATAATTAGGTTCAGGCACCAAAAAGTGGAAAATCGACAACTGTCATCTCCTTCAGATTTACCAGGCTTTTCTACAAGAAAATTATTCTCCCTATTCATCATTTACTACATGTGTGTAATTACTACTAAGAAAATCAAAAGAATACATAGGTAAATAGAGCATTATAGAGTAAATCACATACATATGCTGCCTGCGATATGTATAGAATCATTTAAAACTTACCATCAACAGTTAGATATTTGTCATCTTCATAATGTAGATCACTTTCTCAAAAGCAAGCCTTTAAAACCCCAACTTTACTCTGGTCAAAACCAGCTAGGCTTATTTTGAGCGATTCCAGACCAGAGCACTTAAACAAAATACACTGAACTAAAGATGCTACGTTAAAAATAAATACTAAGCCCTTTAAAAACAGTTAGCCGCGTCAAAAAACGGAAATAATCCATAAATTTAATTACATAAGCGTTCGCTAACCAAGTTGTCCGCCATATTGGTAACCAAATGGTAACGATACCTATACCAAAAATGCACCCTAGCTCATGGCCGAAATCTGACGGTTTCGTAGCGCTAGGCGGACCAAATGGTAGCGCTACGTAGACGATTATGACGAAACGTTACTATTTGGTCTCCGTTTGACACCGGCCTTAGAGACTGGTGATACTTAGGAACAAGAAGTCACTGTAATTGAAGACACTGAACATGAGGACCAACGCCGACCATTCAAGACCCCAATAAACTTTCCTAAACGCGCCCGAAAGAGTGAGGACTCTCGTGCATAACAAGCTGTCAACTGCATGAAATTTATCTCATAAATTGTTGCTGCAGAGATGGGGCCAGGATTCAGTATTCGGCGAATACGTTTCTAATGAAATGAAAAATTGTAATATGCCCAGGGTGGAGGTCTGGCTCAGAGCTATATACAATTTTTTACAATTTACAATTTATTTACCACAGGTGGTACAGAGGTAGACTGTTTCTTAAGTCTAGTACAATGGTCAAATTTGAGTATAGCTACCTGAGGGACCGAACAAGTTCAGCGACTTCTAGGGCATCCCACCATCACGTTATTCTAATGTGTACAAAAATGTTTAACCTAGTTCACACAACCTAGTTTCGAATTAGACTGATCATTGAGATAATTAACTCGATATTTCATGCTGTATTTTACAATATAGGTCAAATCGTCTATATTTAACAGTACGTTCGATAAAACGATTTAAGAGCAGACTGAAGATTGGTTATGTTACCCAAGGCAAGTTACATTATTACTTTATCATTCGTTACATGTAGGAGGCAAGATTTGACATGGTGATCTTACACGACTAGTATTCTGATAGGAAGTGAGACTCATGATGTCTTTTGAATACTTTGTACGAATTACATTCACGGATCTCCGCAGGTATAGAGTTCCAAGTTTTGGTTCCAACGAAGAGGATACTGTGTTACGACCGGGCTTTTGAATAATAAGGAAGCATGAATTTACTTCTATTTTGGGTTAAATGGTCGTGAGGATCAGTTTGCGCAGTTAATAATTGTCTTAGGCTATTGTCGCCACCATTTCTTAATGTTTTGTAAATGAAATTGCAGATGGAGATTTTGTAGAGTTCCGAGAGTTTAAGTATTTGTAAATTTTTGAAAGAATCATTTGTGTGAGCATTATATTCTAGGTTCTTTACCGCTCTGATAGCTCTTTTCTGTAAAAATTTTGTTGGTTTTATTTTTATCAGTTCCGTGCCATGCCTCTATTCCGTATTGCAAGTATGGAGAAATGAGCGTTCGGTAGAGCATTTGTAAAGCTGTTTCAGGCAGAAAATTTCTAACTTCATTTAGGATTCCGATGGATTTTGATAATTTATAACTAATATGAGCGATGTGCTTTTTGAAGGTTAGATGTTTGTCTATTATAATGCCCAGGAATTCACTTGAGTTGGTTTCTTCGATTTCACCTTTGCCAATTTTAATGCGTGGGAGAGATACATTTTCTTGTATAAGAATGTAATATAATTTGTTTTATGAATATTAAGGCTTATTTTATTAGCTTTGTGCCACGATGAAACCTTATGAGTTCATTATTTAAACTCTCCACAATCATAGCGGGACATAGCTATATTGATAATGTCTTGTTTAAATAGGACATGGGTCTGCTAGCTAATGAAATTTCATCTATTCACAAACTCCATACATCTTCCACCTCCAACACATCACATTCCCCATTGCCAGACGGTTATTCTGCAAATCCAAATACATCACCTGTTCCATTTCAGCAGCAACCAGAGTCAAGGATTGAAGGTATCAATGGCATGCAGAAATTTCTGCAGTGCACGAACACCTTTACCAATATATAATTAGAACAATAATGCCTGAAACTTGTGAGTTTGTTCATGAAAAGCAATGTTAGAAAAGTAGTTAGGAGTATATTTTGATGAGAAAGTAGTGGACCTCAGTTCATCATACAACTGATGTTATATAATCTATTCGAATTTTCTTTTTTTGTGTGTTGATATTACTACGGACTAAGAGTTTAATTAGCCCCATTTTTTGTTGTCGAACGCATTCTTGCTCAAGATCTACTATTGTACTAGAATAACAAGAACAAGGAAAGAGTATACGTCAATATAACTGGTAACATTTCTTTGAAAAATAACAGATATAGACAGTAAAATCTTTTGTAGTCTTTTAATACCCGACGGTATGTTACCATTAAATCATTTGAGCAAAAGGCATTTATTTTAAGCCCCGTAAAATATTTTTTAATGAGATACGTGATTAATCATTTGATAAAAGCGTTTTTCCTGTAAGGTATACCCCCTTATGCACCGAGTGGGGAATGTATTGGCAAGGAGGTCCAAAACTTAAATAAATACTTTCGTTTTATGTAAATTCGTGGTTTATACCTTTACATGTTGTTTTAATGAGATAATTACTTCGAAATCTCTGTACCATTTGCGATTTTGCTTGCTTAGATATTATGGAAGTATACATGATGATCGTGAAAGTCTCCACTTGCTAAGAAACACAGTGTGTCTGTTAGTGGAAGAGAAGCAGGGATAGATTATCTAAATTTTGTGCCCTTCGTTATCCGTCCTCCAACCATCTGAAGAAAATCTTCGAAATCAGTAGGGGTTAGGCGTGTGAAATTTCGAAAACCCATGCATTCTTCCAGTCCTAATTTATTTAATAATGAAATTACGAACCAAGGATCTGTGAACACTTCGCGATTCCACCAACGTTTACGTTTTCTCGTTCTTTCACTCGCAATTAGCGCCAAGCAGGAACTCACTCCGCACAAAGCAATGTCCTCCATGACGTACTGTCTGAGACTAGACGAGAAATTCAAATCGTAGTGTGGACGCAAGACGACGCAAAAATGGAGTCTATAGACACATCACGCGACATGTCTGCAAGTGAGTATGTACTTGCCTTTATATTTTAAATGGATTTATTTATTTACTTATTCATACAATAACGTTACTTTATATGTAGGCCTATTTATTTTCACGTTGCCGTTCATTTATATATACTTATTTATACGTAAACAT
Source organism: Morinoia aosen (assembly GCA_030386875.1). Taxonomy (NCBI): domain Eukaryota; kingdom Metazoa; phylum Arthropoda; class Malacostraca; order Amphipoda; family Talitridae; genus Morinoia; species Morinoia aosen. The sequence goes on along the minus strand of CM059574.1, from coordinate 53,814,457 downwards.
TATTTTATATGTATTTATTAAACTTAAACGTTAATGTGTATGCATTCATTTATACGTATATGTGACTGCCTCGACAAATAATTACGACGTGGGGAAGGTTCAGAAAAGTCCACGGATGATGCAGAACTTGTTCAAGCAACCATTTATTAATACGTAAAATTACCTGCAAGAGAAAAGTATAGTTAGCACAAAGGTAATACAAAAATATACAGTTTTTAGAGGTTACAAATCTAAAGGTGATGCAGAGTGTAAATCAGAAAGTAATAACGCAAATTTGGAGCCGAACTGCGTCATTGTTACAAGAAAACTCGCCCCAGAGAGCACGGGTAACACTTCAGCAGCTCAGCCAACACACAAATTATAGGCGAGTATTAGCACAATTTTTATGAGCACATCCTAATGGCACACTCTGATATAAGCAGTCAACCCAGTGAGACACCTATAAAATACTAAGGTCAGGTAGTACTCAACACACTGATGTCCAGCCCAAGTAGACGCTGAATTGAAGTTCTTCGGTTATTCCTACCAAGGCAATGCTCGACAACTCGAGATGTCTCTGACTAAACATGACCAGTCACAACGATCTAGCAATACAACAGCACCACCCGGACATAGTTATAACGCATACATCCTCCAAGGAGGTCAATAAGTGAACAGGCGGCACATTTTAGATACATCAGTACAAGTAAATAAATTACCTGATGTGCATTAACACAGTCTTCTAGGACACTCACAATCAACTAGGTGATCTATCATATTCCAGTCACTAAAATAAAATAGGCAAATATGTCATGTAATATAACAAGTTAAGTGAGGAACTTAATTATAGAGTCCAAAAATCACAGCTCAATCCATCACATTAGCTGTGATTGACCGTAAGGATTTATACAACACAGTACGTCTAGATCAAATTAACAGCTGAGCACAAAGAATACAGCGAATGAAAGCAGCACTGCCAAGCAAGGATGAACATAAAGCTCAATAATTTACTCAAACCAGAAGAACGAGTTCACAACACTGAACAACACAGTTTAAGTCAACCATTAGAACAATGTGTATAACCGTTAGCAATTGACTATATCACTTATTATTTAATACTATACTTACATTTCCTTATCTGGAGTCTACACACTATACTCAGACGGTTCTCTTACATGACTGGCGGCATCTGCCCCGCTCGAAAGGTTTTTATATACCGGGTTCCGGAAGCGAGTGCTTCCGGAAAACGAGTGAACTTGCGGAATGGTTCTCCCGATATTCGGAGGTACAAATTTTCTATCGCTTTTTGAAAATATAAATTTCCTATAATTGCTGCGAAGGCAGCACAGTATATATTATATATGTATTTATTTACACAGGGTGTTTTTTTTACTTCGAACAAACTTCGAACTTAGATACAAAAACTCAAAATAAATCGATTTTCATGAATGACAAAATGTCCAAAACTCTTTAGTTTTCGAGTTATAATTACTTGAAGAATATTAGAACTTCTAGTAGGATTGCACGCGCGCACCATTTTTAGCGCTACCTTTGATAGTTGAAGAGGTTTTTGGGCCCCCCTAATGTAGTATTTTTGTAATTTCACAATGAAATTTGCGTGTACACGTTTTACATATATGAATAAATTTTCCTAAATGAGTAATTATCAATTATTATCATGTAAACTAACCATTAATCAGTAAGCATTGCAGGACACAGGTAAAAACATAATCAATACAAACTTTAGTGTAAGAACTTTAACGCAAGAACAAACTTGAATACAGTTTTATTACAACAGTTACTCGAAATGGCCTCCATGAACTTCAACACATTTACGACATCTAACAGCCAGTGAGCGCCTCAAAGATTGAAACACGCCAGGCATTTCCGTAATACGGCCAGCTGAGACCACAATGCGTCCAACCAGATCCTGTTCCGATTCAACAGGAGTGGCATACACGAGGTCCTTCATGGTTCCCCACAAGAAGAAATCCAGTGGCGTCAAATCAGGCGACCTAGCTGGCCATGCTACAGGAGCACCTCTGCCAATCCATCGGTTTTGAAATTGGTTATTTAGGAACAGGCGTGTTTCACGAAAGTAATGTGCTGGCGCTCCGTCATGCTGGAACCACATTCGCCTGCGTGTCTCCAAGGGCACGTCCTCCAGTAGTCCAGGCAAAACTTTGCGTAGGAAGATGGTGTACGCAGGTCCCGTGAGAGGAGAAGGTAATAGGTACGGACCAATTAAATTATTGCCAATAATGCCTGCCAACACGTTGCCACTAAATCTGTGCTCGTGACTATTAGGCTGAATAACATGAGGGTTATTTCCAGCCCAGTAATGATTATTGTGACGGTTGAAAACCCCATCACGACAGAAATAAGCTTCATCTGTGAAGAGAATAAGTTTTGAGAGCCCGCGATTCATTCTTTCCTGTTGCATTAACCACTGGCAAAACAGCATACGAGGTTCAAAATCACCTGGCATGAGCCCTTGCACTCTTTGGAAATGGTACGGATGTAATTGCTGACGATGTAGTGCCCTCCACACAGTAGTATGGTTTCGCAAGCCAAGACGTTGAGCAGCTGCACGAGTGCTGGTTCGTGGATGTTGCTCAAAGTATTCCACAATTCTGTCCTCCTGTGGATGATGGCCGCGCCCAGCATTCCCTCTGTTAACGTTGAAGCTGCCGGTGTCACGCAATCTCGTATGCAGAGTAGCAAAATACCGGAAATCAGGCACTCCGCACCTAGGAAACCTATCTCTGTACATCCTCAGAGCGAGCCTACCATTTCCGCCTGCAGCTCCATAAATCAAATGCATGTCTGCCTTTTCAGCATTGGTAAACCTTTTCATGGTCACAATGCAACGGCGTGTCAACAAATGGCGAACTGATACTGCAACACGTGCGTTCCAGTAATGTAGATTGTTAATAATAAATTTTATTTCATTATTTCAGTTTCACATTGCATCTTGAAATCTTGTCGTTGATTACATGGAATGGATAACCCATAATGAAATGAGAAAAAATGCTTCAATTGTATTCGACAATCTCGAAAACTAACAACTTTAAATAACAATTGGTGTGCGGCTCAGTTATAACATGCATCACTTCTAAACATGCTTTGCGACGCTATAAATCGAAAACTAATGAGTTTTGGACATTTTGTCATTCATGAAAATCAATTTATTTTGAGTTTTTGTACCTAAGTTCGAAGTTTGTTCAAAGTAAAAGAAAACACCCTGTATATAAACGTTATTATACATGGGTTTGTTATAGCCCTACATTTCGGGACATGATTACATTACAACGATATTACCAGATGTTGCAGTTCTCTCGTGAGGATCCCACATTCACTGGCATATCTTCAGCCGTCGTGACACTTGGTTATGCCCCTTTTTTTTATTTTTGTTAATCAAAGTTAGACGTGACTTTTAGATGTCCTCGTCACAATATCAATTGAGTTATAGCTACGCTGCTACCAGCTCCAAAGGGCTTAAGTAATCGAATAATTTTAATGAATCATATGTTACTATAATGAATAGTAAGATGGTAACGTGGTTTCGTGATTATCTCTCTCTCTTCTTTTCAAAGAAGGAATAAATAATCCTAGTAAGATCTAAACTTAACAGTAAAGAATTACCCTCACGCACGCGACAGTTCTGTACTAGCGAAGAGCTATTTTGGCGTACATAAAATTCAGTACAAAACGCCTTTAACGCTAGTTGCATGCTGTTACGACTTGAGGAGGATTAATTAAGTGGATTTATAGAACTGAAAGAGCATGAGATACTCAGCTTAGAGCAGGGCTTCTCAACCTTTCTGTTGTTTTGTTATTTTTGATCGCTGGGCCTATGAAAATTGCTCATCGTAAATATTCGAAAACTATTTGTAATCGTGCTTAAAATGTATAATCATGCGTTGAGAATAATATACAATTACGTTTATTCTAGGGCATAGTTTCGAAAATTATTTTTTTTTCATAATTTAGCAAAAAATAATGCCCAATTTCATTCACTGAGTGTAAAATGATGGTTCGGTTTTAGTTTTTATGTAAACTTTCATCAAAATTCAAATAGGTAAAATTATTCCTCGTGTGCAGTTTTGTACCAATATCATCAATAAAATGAATACGATTTTTGGAGCATCTTTTATTTACCATTTAAAAATAAAAAAAAAGAATAACTTTAAGATGAAAGAGACCCGGGTTTAAGGTTTCCTTTTCACGTTATAGCTTATTGAAATTATAAATAATTTTATATTTCTGTTTGGTTTGGGGCCAAAATGAATCTCTGGGACCTTCCAAGAACTGCAGAGGAAGGTCCCAGTGATTCATTGTATATGCATGAAAAGTAGATAAATTGCATTAAAAATAAATATAAATCAACAAGGATACCTTCTCATATGAAAATTCCATTGATACTGGCCAGAAAATCAATTCAATTATCATAAAACAATTATATTTTTGAATTTTTCCCTAAAACACTTTTTCCCTACACAAGAAAGAAAGAAAGAAAGAAAGAAAGAAAAAACTTTATTTCCAATAGAGATTGTACAATATTACAATAATTGGTTTTTAAATATCTTAAAATTAATACACTTAGATGATACACACACACGAGTATTGAAAAAACTCGTGTCACTAGTCGAAAAGATATGATTGAGGGCAATGTACTCCTAATCTTGCTTAATCTACATTTGACAATACATGTAATGATAATAATAAGAGATAACGCAAATTCATGGACGATGCATTTTCATTGTGGGGTGAAAACACTTTTGACAGTTTACATGTACATGACATAAAACTTCGCAATTATTGATGCCAGGAAATAATATATGAATCGTTTGTTGCGGCAAATGTTCAAAAGTGTCATTTTAAGGAAGCATGAAAAAAATATATAAATACAAATCCATATACATATATATACGCACATATATATATATATATATATATACTTACATACACACACACATACAGATATATATATATATATATATATATATATATATATATATATATATATATATATATGTACGCATAAGCATGAGGACCAAGAAGATTATAAGTTTTGAATTTCTAATTCAACAATTTTAACATAACGGTCGTTAGTTAATAAGTATTTTATTCAAATATAAATGGATGATCGCACAACAAATGTATAAGTTGTACATGAATGCTTTACAATAATAAAGAGATGACGAGTTAGGTAATGTTACAAGTTGAGAGTGAACAGAAAATGACCATTATCTCTAGTAAAATGCTAGTTGTCAGTCTAGTACTCACATATGTGCACACATACATGTGAATATAAACACATATATGTACACATAAGCATGAGGACCAAGAAGATTATAAGTTTTGTATTTCTGATTCAACAATTTTAACATACCGGTCATTAGTTAATAAGCATTTTATTTAAATATAATGGATGATCGCAGAACAAATGTATAGTTTGTACATGAATGCTTTACAATAATAAAGAGATGACGAGTTAGGTAATGTTACAAGTTGAGAGTGAACAGAAAATGACCATTATCTCTAGTAAAATGCTAGTTGTCAGTCTAGTACACACATATGTGCACACATACATGTGAATATATACACATATATGTACACATAAGCATGAGGACCAAGAAGATTATAAGTTTTGTATTTCTGATTCAACAATTTTAACATACCGGTCATTAGTTAATAAGCATTTTATTTAAATATAATGGATGATCGCAGAACAAATGTATAGTTTGTACATGAATGCTTTACAATAATAAAGAGATGACGAGTTAGGTAATGTTACAAGTTGAGAGTGCACAGAAAAAAGACCATTTTCTCTAGTAAAATGCTAGTTGTCAGTTTAGTACACATATATGTGCACGTATACATGTAGATATATATACATACGCATGCACAGACATACCCACGCACATACTTACACCAAACTCGTAAGCATACACAAATGCATTTCTATGCATCGAGGCAATACATACGCATTCTACAGAGTGTCATACGCATAGCGTGCACACGTACACATATATACAAGTAAGCATGTGCGCAAATATCAGCATAAACTAGCCATTATAAACCAGAATTCCAATCGAGGGGAACAGAAAAAATATATTTTATTATAGCATGAATTTTATAAAATTTAGTACTAAAAATAGTGGCACAAGACAGTCTACTTAAGTCAGAAACATGAAATCGATTGTGGGACGTGGATAAGAAAGAAAACATTAATGTCCTATAAAGGTTTCATATTAGAAAACAAATCACATTATCTTTGAAATATGGCGCAAATTGTCGGCAATTCATGAACAAACATAGGTATCACATTATTATAAGCATATAACTATAAGCAGAATCAGCATATTACTGCAGTATAAAGGGATGATCACACAACGAATTTATTTTTAATTTTTTTTACATGGATGCTTTACAATTTCAAATAAAAAAAACACATTATCTTTGTAATATGGTGCAGAATGTCTGCAATTGATAAACACACACACACATAGGTACAAGTGGTGACATAAACCACAAGTACCAAAGAAATATTCAAATTTGCGACATAACCCACAAGTACCCAAGAAATATTCTTATTTGTTACACATTTTATGTTCTCACGCTGAACAATTCGATTAGTTCAGAATAGGTTTAGGGTAAGATTTCAGCTCAAATGAAATTTCAACGTAGTAAAAGGTTTCTGCGGAATGCCATAACAGGTGCAAAACTTAATGGGGCCCACGAGGATTTATATCGCAACTAGTCTATTGTCATTGCTGCTAAGTGGATCATCTGGTGTTGTCACCGTGGCAGAGTGGTTAAGAGCGCGCCCTCCTGTGAAGGAGTTGGCAGTTCAAATCCTGGCGCTATGCGGTGATTTCACCCCGTAGGGAAATGGGCGAACTCAGCCACAATTCCCGACTCTTTCCAGAGGCGGAGCAAATTAGCGAGTAGCTAATTCTCTCCGCAATGCCCATACATGATTCAAAACTGCTCCACGCGATAACAATCGCACTTCAGAGTGGAGCAGCAAGCCATGAAAATCAGCATGCATTTTGTGACTGTGACAAAGGGCTTCAAAAAGTCTATCTTTCCACTGTTGGATTTTATGTCATGAATAATATGAAAATAATCTAAGAAGGATACTTTCGGTGCTCTGTGTAGAGGTGTGAATTTCTGTTTTAATGTTTTTGCTTGGCTAGCTACTGATAACTCTTGTCGTTTCAAGAAATCAATGGATATTATGGCCTCAGTTGGATGTTTTTGCTGTAAATTAATTGTAGTTTCGATGGTTTTATACCTTCATTGGAGAATATCTCTTGAAAGATTACATACTTTAGGTACTCCAATCCAACGTTTTTTTACCATAAAGGTAAACCCATATGCAATGCATGAGGAATTATACTCTCCAGTTTTGATTTTCTTTCCTTTGTATCCAAACTACTTTCTTCACTTTGTCTTGATGAAGTAGCAATGGAAAGCTCATCAGTCGATTTAAGTTTAAAAACTTCTCCATCTTCAGTTCACACTTTCTGTGAGCATAAAATGAAGCATGAATGAATCTAAAAAGTAATTAAAATGAAACAGAGCAGCGTACAGTTCCAGGATATTTAGGAAAACTCGCCAAATACAGTTATGTTAATTATAAATAACTCACTACCGATATACTGTCATTTTTTACATTCTAGACACATATAGCGAATGCCATCTTTGTACAATGCAAATGTGTAGCAGCCAGACCGATCAGAGAGTCAGAGCCTAAATGGACTTGGGGCCAGACTGCCGAAGAAGCTACGTCGTAATAAATTCTAATTAGGCTTATGATATTGATTAGAAAATAAGGTACAGAAAAGCCTTCTAATATATATAGACTTTCTTCAACATTTTCACACACACCAAAAACCCACCACACACATTCTGGAAAACATAACACACACCCCAAAAGTAAACACAGTGATCCAATTAGGCCGGTAGCAAAGGTGAGCCAACAAACCTAAATGAAATATTATGACAGAAATATTATGATTGGCTTCTTGCACACCAAAATATTGATATCAGCTATTATAATCACAGAGAATCAGTGTTGTATATTTTTAAATATATTTTTGTCTGGAGTTCATTTTTTCATCGTGTCACGGACCACCTAGGACCTTCTCAGCAACCCCAAGAGTCCGGGGACCCAGTTTGGGAACCACTGACATAAAACATTAGAGTAGGTTACCAGAAATGTACATTTTCTTACAAAAACAAACAAAGAATACGAAACAATTAAAGATTGTCAGAGTTAATTCAGGAATACAAACAAAGAAAAAGAATCCGCAGTACAAGGCTGACAAATACCACAAGGATGCGACAAGAAACACTACGAAATAGAATGTGAACAGCTGATTTTCATGCGTCATTTTAAAAAGCCACTCAGCAACTGAAAGAAAGTACTCAATTCATTTGAAAAAGACACCTTATAAATTAATGAAAATTGAGTAGAATAGCACGCAAAATGAAGAATGCAGAGTTAGGAAGGTAATGAAATTTTACCGACAACAACGCTACCTAGGCGTTAGATTACATTAGAAAAGATAGTTTAGTTTAGGCCTGTATAATTATAAAAGTGGTTTTAAGACAGGAAGAAGGAAAAAATCATTCAGTAATCACTTATGGGAACGCAGGGTTTATAAACATGGTTCATAGAAACAGTAAGTTGCATAGAAATTTATGGAACAAGGTAAAGTTGAAATTGTAACCAATAGTGAAAAACAGGTCTGCAGTAAACCAAAAAAAGAAGGTCCTTAACAAAATTAAAAACATTTCTTCTCCACAAAAACATGATCTCCTTAACTCTTAGTTCAGGACCTCACATATTCCCCTCATGAGCATCAATTCCCACGGACACAAAAGTTACATTCTGCATAGGGAGAAGCCTGCAAGATCTTTGATCACACGGAAGAGCTCCAATATTTAAAAAATGTGAAGTGTGATGTACTGAATAAACATTTGAATAGCCCATAAATGTGCATTTCACATCTACGAAGGAAATGCATTAATACAAAAATGTTTGCTAGCTAGGTGATGTTTAAGATTGCCCTTTCGAGCAGAAGAATATTCACATGAATCACACTTGAACAGATGACTTTCACCATGTTTGCTGGCTAGGTGTTGTTTAATACTACCTTTATGAGCATAGGTAAAATCACAAAACACACACTTGAACTGCTGACCTCGACCATGCTTGCTGGCTAGATGATGTTTGAGATTTCCCTTTTGAGCAGAAGAATATTCACATAAATCACACCTGAACAGCTGACCTTCACCATGTTTACTGGCCAGGTGTTGTTTAATGCTACCCTTATGAGCAGAGGTATAATCACATAACACACACTTGAACCGTTGACCTGTACCATGTCTACTGGCTAGATGATGTTTGAGATTTCCCTTTTGAGCAGAAGAATATTCACATAAATCACACTTGAACAGCTGACCTTTACCATGTTTGCTGGCTAGGTGATATTTGAAATTACCCTTATGAGCAGAGGAATATTCACATATATAGCACTTGTACAGCTGACCTTCCCCATGTTTGCTGGCTAGATGATGTTTGAGATTTCCCTTTTGAGCAGAAGAATATTCACATAAATCACACTTGAACAGCTGACCTTCACCATGTTTGCTGGCTCAATGTCTTTTGACTTTACTCTTTTGAACAGAGGTATAATCACATAACACACACTTGAACCGCTGACCTTTACCATGTATGCTGGCTAGGTGTTGTTTAACATTACTCACTTGAGCAGAGGAATACTCACATAATTCACACTTGAATAGCTGACCTTCACCATGTTTGCTAGCTCGATGTAGTTTGACTCGACACTTTCGGGCTGTGGAATAGTCACAAGATTCACACTTAAACAGCTTACCTTCACCATGTTTGCTGGCTCGATGTAGTTTGACTTGACTCTTTTGGGCTGCGGAATAGTCACAATATTCACACTTGAACAGCTGACCTTCACCATGTTTGCTGGCTAGGTGACGTTGGACATTCTCCTTAATAGCAGAGGAATATTCACATAACGCGCACTTGAACAGCTGACCTTTACCATGTTTTCTGCCTCCCTGTTGTTCAAGGTTATCTTTACGAGCAGAGATATAGTCACAGATCTCAAAATTGAACAGGTGACCTTTCCTATTTTTGCTAGCTTGGTATGATTCATGTTCCTCTCTATGAGCAGAGTCATTCATGTTACGCCTGTAAAGCCGACTATGAACATGTCTGCTTATTTGAGGTCCTATTTTGCGTTTACCAGATAAACACTGCCTCAAGTTTCCTTCATTTGCTGAAGAATATTTGCACACTTCACACTCGTACACCATACTATTATCTAATGCACCTTTTTTAGGTGTATCAGAACTGCACTCGATGACTAAACGAGAGTCACAGAAATCCCATTTGAGCTCTGCCACACCATGTTTATTGCATCGCTGTTCCCCCGTCATTTTCACACCTGGATATTGGTAACTCCCGGATTGACCTTTGTGCCGGCTCTCATTACTATGCTGCTCCACTACGTGCCGCTTCAAAATACTTATGTACATAGTGGAGTAATCACACAACCCACAATCGTAGTAACAGCCTAATTTGTGGCTGACACGGAGGTGCAGCTCTATAAGGTCCCTCCTATCATTTGAGTAATCACAATGTTCACACAGTAAGAGCCATGATATGAGTCTGTCAGTAGGTGCGGCCTCAACACCACTGCCGCTACCCGACACATCTGATGGTAGCGAGTCAGCACTCCCTTGAGATGCTCCAGCTGGTCCTTGATGAACAGCAATAGTGTTGCACGCACCAGAGCTGCCTTCCCTCGACTCATACTTAGCTTCTGCCTGCCCTGAATGTGCCTCAGAGCAGTGATTTTCCACTTCTCCCTTGAAAGGAACTGCATGAGAGCCTGAACTTGAACTGGCCTGTGAGGAAGAACTTTTCCTGTTTATTACTGGCCAGGCTTCTCAGGAAAAAGCGTATAGTACTCAAATTGCAAATAAAACTACCTATGTACCTGGTAACCATGTATTTGAGACAAAGTTGTGGACTTGAGCATCCGTTTCTATTTTAATCTTAAGCAAATGCGCTCAACTGTTCAAAACAAAATACAAGAAAAATACATAAAAAATAATATAACAAGCAAAAAATAATGATAACACAATAGAAATTTGAAAACACATTCTCTCCTTACAGCCGGTCAATACTTCAATACAGAGTAAAATTTTAACGAAGTATTCATGCAATATCTTCTACATGCAATAACGCCTGTCATGACCACAATACATTGGAAAACGATTTCTGCACAAAATTTCAACGTAAATGTTTTTCTCTTTAAAACACAAAATTACCTTGAGCATTCTTCTTAAATTTATAAGCAACTTCAATTGTATTAGAAATATTGTCTCTGAATAACTGAAGGTGGCTGAAGTGATTTCTTACACTGGAAAACAACCAAAAATTATTCATTCGTTGGTCTCACACACAAAGCATGAAACACTTTTAAAAATAAAAAATCTAACTCCTTAGGTAATTATTACGGTTTCACGTGTGGCTAGAGTTCCACACGGACATCTTTTTATCAAAAACTTGGCAGGAAATGTTTGACAAAGTTTAGAAGGCAAAAAAAAACTTCAAAGCATCTTGAAACGATTAAGTCAACTCATTAAGGCATAACGCAATTAAGAAAAAGCTCCACAACACAGGGGATACAAGAAGCATGCTGGAAATAGCTTCGATACTATCAATGGAGGGATCATAGCTTAATCAACACTAGCTGTGGTTGGGGAACAGGAATAAAGTGGATCACATCGAGAATTACAAAACAAAACTCAATACCAGCAGTCAAAGATACAATCACTCTATGACAGGCACGAAAATTTTTGAAAATAAGATATTATCACACTAACTAGCAATTAAGCAATCAAATAGACAATAAATCTCAATTCAACAGAATTGAAACTCGAGAATAATGGAATGTGCAGTGAGACTATTTTTTTGGAACCAGAGTAAAACATTGCTCAGCAGCAAATGAAACGGTTTTGCAATGAATTAAGCTAATCTAAAGTGAGATGCTTTAAATCATTCATAAAGCAATTATAATTGAATTAAATCCACTGAATGAATATTTCTGTCAATTAAGTCAGAAATGCGCAAAACAATAAGAGGTGCAAACAGTAGTAATGATATAAATGTCACAAAATGGTAGCCAAGAACAAGTAAACGCAGACTACATATCAATTCAATTCAAATTTTCTGCGGAATAATAAACACTCTACTGAAATCAAACGGAAGCATTCAAGAAGAAAGTGAGGAATCAATTGGATGCATTCAAGAGGAGAGTAAGCAATTCACAGGAAGCACACAAGAAAAGAGTGAGCAACCAATTAGAAGCACTCAAGAAAAGAGTAAGCAACCAATTAGAAGCACTCAAGAAAAGAGTAAACAACCAAATTAGAAGCACTCAAGAAAAGAGTAAGCAACCAATTAGAAGCACTCAAGAAAAGAGTAAGCAACCAAATTAGAAGCACTCAACAGAAGTGAAGTAACCAATTGCAGCACCTGGGGTTCCTGATGCCAGTCAATGTGCTCGTCCTTTACAGTAACGACCTCCATCTCAGCGTCAGGCACTTCACTTTTCACGTAAATTTCTTCTAGATGGCTCCCAGAGCTCGGTCCATTATCTACAAGTGACACAAGCTCATTGAGAAAAATTGCATCTGAGATAACAAATCTACTAACAGCTCTTTATGTGTTAAAATACAAAGATAATTTCATGATTTTGTCAATGTCAACAATTTGGTTTGAATACATGAAAACTGAAACAATCTAGAAAATTTGGAAAAATCTAGTATTACTTATAGCAGGCAACACAATGCAACCCTTCCAACTAAATAGTTGATACTCCAAAAGCTTTGGAGATTAAATGAGCTTAATCATATTTTAGGTAACATCAACAAATTTAAATGACAATAGTAAGCAAGAAACAAAGTCTTCAGAACAAATAGTTGTTACAATTCATAATGAACTAGCAATTCCAATAAAAATTTGTATTAAAAATGTACTTTGCACCTCACTATATTTCTGAAGGACATCAAGCAAGTAAGAATTAAAAATAAGTGTAAACCAATTTTTAAATCATTCATGAGACAATTAGAATAGAATAAAATGCAGTGAGTGACATCTTTCCTCAATTATGACACCATTTCTCACCCTTGTGGGAGGAAGTTTCACACTGAAGACAAAGGCCAAAAATCAACACAACTCTTTATACCACTGAAGTCCTCATTTTTACCAGAGCTATACCACAGCTTTTTGAATGTTTTCAACTTGAATTAGATGAAAGTTTAGGCCTACTTATCCACAACTCAGGTGTTCTAAAGATAGGAAGGAGGAAGGCACCATTTAGTACAGTATCGAGGAAATGGGGAATCTATGTACAAGGTGCATAGAAACAGTAAGTCAAGAAAGCAGTTCATGAGACAAGATGAAACTTGACACAGCAAGTAATGAATACTAAAAAACTAGACAACAGCAAACCACAAAAAAATGGTCCATAACAACACAAAAAATGTATTCTATTTCAAAAAAAGACGGCATACTCCATATATAACTCACATCACTTCACAGATTTCCCCTGGGAGTGCTTATTCCCATAGAAACAATAACGCATCCCCATGCGGGGGTGACGGTTTTTAATTACACATTACACTCATAGCATGGTTCAGCTGATGAAAAGAATATCAGTCAGATAAAGTTTACACTAAGAGTAATTCTCATAAAAAATCCATAATCTGAATGTGCAGGTGGCAGAAGTGATGCAAAAAAATCCATTCATTTTAATGACAGTTTTTATCAAAAACACATGGTTTTTTGTGTTTCTTTTGTTTTTTTTTCTTGAACACATTCAAATTAGTTAAGTATATAACAATCAGACATAGTAGATACAGTAAGCTCTGAATTCTGACTCCATCAATCTAAGTTCTGTGGTTCCTGCTATTCCTCTGAGACTCCTCTAGGTTATTGTGGGTTATCTGCCACCACTTTTAATGTAGGGTTTCCATTTGATGTTACGGTTACGCTAAGGGGACAGCCCGGCAATTTTAAATTTTAGACTAATTGGTCTGAAATTTGCATCATATACGTATTTTTAAAAAAGAAACGCATTTTGCTTACGTCTCTTTTTTGATTTTTGCCTTAGTTTTTGAGAAAATGGGATATATTAATTTTTATATCATTTTCTGACATTTTAAAAGAATAGAAGTTAATGAGTTTTCCTGAGAATAACAATTAACTTACAGTGTTGCCAAATTTCAGTCACACTCACAGTTTTGCCAAATGTCTTGCAATATAAAGTCCAGACTCTACATCAAATTGGCAAAAACCCTTATCTATGACCATCAGTGAAGATAAATTATTGAAACACATCGTTAGGGGAGTTGAAGGTGGTGCATGTGCATTGTAAAATAAATGAAGCTAACAGGACCCAGGGAAATTCTAGACAATGCCGTTGTTACGCTAGGTGGACCCATGAAAAAAAATAAGGTAACATTTCCTAGCTAATTCCAACATAACATATTTCAACATAAACTATACTATCCTAATCAAACCGATCCTGATAATATTTGGAATGTAAAAAAACTGTGGACCCATGAAAAAATTCCCACAACATTACCTAACCTCTCCTAACCTATCCTAACTGAACCTATCCTGAAAATATGTCAAACATAAAGAAAACCATGAACCTTTGAAAAATTATCATCAACATAATCTAAAAAATTGTAACATAACATTTTCTAGCCTAAGCAATCCTAATCTAACACAGAAAATATAAAATGTCCTACAACCCTAGAAAACCATGAATTAAGGGGTATGCTGTTTCATTTCATAATCTGACATGAGAAAAATTATTAAAATGAGGTTCTTTTCCTCGCTGAGTTATTTTGAAACAAAGTATTAAAAAAAACACATTTTTTCATGTTTTTTTTAGTCATTGTTTATTCAACTCACATCTTTTGGTGGCAGACACTAAAAATTGTGTCGTGTATAGGAATAATAAATATTAGCAGGACCTGGGGAAATTCCACAGACAATGTCATGAATGAGCTAGGTGGACCCGTGAAAAAAAGTCGGTCAACACTACCTTTACAAATTTCAAGACAACATATTCTAACCAATCCTGCCCTAACCTATGCTAACGAACCTATCCTGATAATAGGAAAAACAAAAAAAATTGTAGACCTGTGAAAATTTTTTGTTAACATTGCCTAACCTACGATGACCTATCCTAACCTAACTTAATTAACCTAACCTAACTTAACCAATGTCATCGTTAGGCTAGGTGGACCTGTGAAAAAATTCGGTCAACACTACTTAACAAATTCTAACAACATAATTTAACCTAACCCATCCTAACATAATAAACACTGATATATCCTATACCAACTGAAGCTATCCTAATATGTCAAACATAAGAAACCATGGACTCATGAAAAAATTCCATCAATATTACCTAACCTATCCTAACCCAACTAAACCAATGTCTTCGTTAACGTACGTGGACCTGTGAAAAAATTCAGTCAACATTACCTAACACATTCTAACATAATATATTCTAACCTAACCTATCCTACCCTAAAATATTGTAACCTATCATTTCCCAACCAAAGTTATCCTGATAGTAGGTCAAGCAGAAAAAAAACAGGGACCCACGAAAAAATTTCATCAAGATTATCTAAACTATGCTAACCTAACCTACCCAACCCTAATCTATTTGATCCCAACCTAAATTTACCTATCCTATCCTGACCGATCCTAAATCCTGATTTATCAATTGCATGTAAAGGCAATCTTTTAATGCAGTGGTCTCCAAACTAAGGCCCGCAAGCCAAATCAGCCCCGTGAAAATTCACAATAGTAATTGGACTTGCGAATTAAGCAAGCGTTTGCTTGTTGTGAGCGCATACTCGAAGACTTCTCTAGAAATTATAAGCAATGAACAAAAATTAAAACGGTTTTGGCCCTTGAAACTTACTGAAGTAATTGGTACGGCCCTTGGACTTGAAAGTTTGGAGACCCCTGTAAATTAATGCAACACTCAGTAATTAGGTATCCATGATACCGCTAACTCGGATGAGAGAGCAACGGGTGGACTAACCAACTAACGAAGGAAGGAACAAGCAGAAAATTATATAGATGGTACTCCAATGATCTAATCCACACAAAGATTTACATGCAGTATTGCACTCCTGAATATTCACACACCATCTACACACATAGCTGTGTACACCAAAATGCATGCAAAATGACAGCATAAACCCAAAAACAAACTGCAGATGATGATGAGAACACTAAAACTTTGTGTCTCATGTTACCACATCTCCACTCACAGCATGGTGTAATGGGGCGATTCACAAGTCTCCTAAACCGTGTTTGCTTATGAGATGGAGACATCTGCCTATTCCTCTAACCCCAACGTTTTCATTTGCAGAACAGATTCATCAATGTTAAAAGGTTAAGGAAAAAATTCCGTAGCGCAGCATTTTAATATACGGGCAAAAAATTCAGAGCGGCATCATCCAGCAAGGGTAAGAATAAGAGGCAGGGAAAGTAGCAAAAAAAAATGAATGTATAGGTTCACTGAAATGTTTATTTGTAAATGATGTTAATTATTCGTTACGTGAAAGTAAGAAACTAGGTACCTTATTGATTGTGTTATCATTAGAAGTTAGTATTTATCATGCGTGCAGATCGGCAGGAAGACCTCCAATCAACCTCCAATTGGAAAGCAGGAACCCAGACCAGCGGGCAACACCAGAGCCATCAACCAAAGCTGTTGTGTCAGTTACACCCTTGAGGCCTAGGTGCAGCCCACAACAACAGCTGATTCCTCCTCGGACGTCGTTTCTTTATGTAAGTGCTACTGCCGTACTCTAGCATCTGCCACTGCCGCACCTTGGCATCTCCTGCTGCACTCCCGCAGCTCCTGTCACACTCCAGCATCTCTTGCTGCGGATTCCTATCACTTCGGTACCCATGTACCGCTGCGCCCCACAGCCCCCCCCCCCCCCCTTTGCGCCCCTGCAAGCCCGCCTATGGTTGGCCGTTGTTGATGAGAGCAGTTGCTCTAGGGTTGCTGCAGCGCTGGGTTCCCCTAGTATAGTTAGCCGCAGCGCTATATTTGAGAGCGTTCATTCTGATAGGGTTAATTGGGTGTAGGTAGGTTATCACTGTCCGCATCTGGTTATTTTTCTATGTATACTTGTGTTATTATTGTTGAAAGTGTGGGAATAAACCAAAAGAAAGAGAATAGTAATCCCATTACCTGGGAGTGTTGGCTCTTTATTCACCTTGAAACATGATAGAAATAGTGAGTAGGTCCTCCACATCCAATGTATAGTAGCGCTTGCGATTAAGGCTACACCTGTTGATGGTAGGAAGCCTACCTGTCTCCCAACAATGGGACTTTCAATTTGTCTATGCTCCTGATATTCACAAAACATGCGTACCAATTGCATTATGTTCAAACTTTGTTTCATCTTCTGTATTCAAACCAGAATTGGCTATACAGAACATTTCAAAATAATGACTAGAGAGAAATATTTATTGTGCAAATTGGTGTTATTTTTGAACAAGATTTTTGCAACATTATATCATATAAGTAGACATGCCCCATCAAAAACGATGAGATGTGATATTTCTCCTGAATAAATCTCACAGATGTAAATGACAAACAACTATCTTCATCCTAATAGTCCTCATAATTAAAATAAATTCTTTGTATCACAAATACAATCATTAAGTATCCTGAACACTTCGACCACAATTGGTAAAAATGAAGTTCAATATTCAACCCAAATTTAAAGTCAATATTAATAGCCAATTTTGAAACTACCAATCATTGAGGACACCGTCTAGGTAGAAATCAGGATATGTGTTGATTTTCTGCTTTTATATGCATCTTATAGAGGATTTTCTTGCGCTTTCATTGGTACTTTCTATTTACGTCTACTCCGAATAGTGCGCCCACCAGAGGGGGGGAAAGCGATGGGGGTGGAGTGACCTTGAACCCTCCCCCCCTCATTAATGGGGGTCAATTGAGCGTGTTTCTCTGAGGGAATAGCATTATAGTTTGTTAATGGGCTACTCAAAGTGCTTCCATTATTCAAACGAAACATTCTAACGCTGAGTAAATTTTTTTTTATAATTTTTGACAATTTCAGAATTTCTGTTCTGCCGTATCTATGATACCGCAGTTTCCATTCATAGCTCAATGACAGCTGCAGTATCATAGCTACAGCTATGGCGAGCACACCAATCCAAAGGGCTTGAAAAGAGCTATAAAACCAAGGAGTTGACTTGACAAAAAAACGTATTTGGTAAAAAAATGAAAAATTGAAAAAATTGGTTGCTTTCAGGAATAACACCTATTCTCTTTTGTTGTATATTTTTTCCCAGAGTCACAGAGCTACAGCAATGTAAATTGTATCAATCGAAAGGGCTTGAAAAGAGCTACAAACGCTCAAGAGTTCATTATAGAAAACCCTTTAGTTCAAAAGATAAAAAGAAATTTTTTTTTTCTGTGAAAAAACATGTTTTTCTGGAAACTTGATAATTGGTATCTCAAATGTTTCTTCTTCCATAATTTTAGAGCTACGAGAATGGTTTCTATACCACTCAATAGGGCTTAGCAAGGTGTATCCACGCGCAATAGCATTTTTTGAGACATTTATTATTTTGAAAATTACACGACATGAAAAAAAAATGAAAAAAGTTCATTTTTTTTAATACCCAAAAACCACAAAAAAAAAGTTATCGAAATTCCCAATTGCGAGTGGTTATATAGACATCTAAGCAATCTAAAAACGAAGTACTGGTTCTGTAACTTCAAAATTGTAGAAGAAGATATATTTAAAAAAAACCCTATTCTATCATATTTTTCAGAAATAAAAAAAAAATCCAGTGCAGATACAAAAATTTTGTCGAAATAACAAATGATCTTTGCATCGTTTCACACCTACTGTGAAAATTTCAGAGAAATCCATCAATAAATAACGGACTTTTTTTTACCTCGACGGTGTCCTTAAACCGTCTCCATGAAGGCCAACCTACAGGTAGGTTTGAAAAAAAGTGGATAAACTTTACCACTTACTGTTCATTCATTATTTAAGTTAGAAGTTTCATTGAGGGTTCATCGTAAAAAGAAAGGATTGCTCTTTCCGTTGTAACTGGGGGTTGTGTTGCTACTTTTTATAGCACAGCCTTCATGCTTCTTTTTACTCAGATAATCTTTAATGTTATTTTCTTGTTGATTATAGCCTAATTGAACATTTTCATTCTTTTCAGTTGGTAATAAATTTAACCACTATAAAATATAAGTAGAGATCCCAAGATAATTTCAAGTGGAAGTGAAGCTCCAGTTGCACTGGTAGGTGAATTAGTAAGTTATCCTTCTTAAGGATACGTGAGTAATTTTGCTATATTTTATTACTTGCTTGTTCTGTTATTTATTTTATTGAAATTCAGTTATTATTATTTGCTGTTTGATTTCTATTAGTTTATTTATTATTTTAAGTTTTTTTTTGTTGAGTTATAGAATTTATTTTATGTTTTCATTTATTTGAGTTAAGTAGTGTAATATGTTTCTTTAAATTCTGCATTTCTTTTTGTAAATACCATAGGTTCTTATCATTTCTGTAAATATCTTTTGCATGTATTATAGTGTGTTGTTAGTTAAGATGTTTGCATGTTCCATCCCCAATCTCCTCATGTTCTCTCCACTGGTCTCTTAGTCTCTCCTATAGGCAGGTAATTAATTAAAGGTTTTGGTTTTTTTTTTCCTACAGTGTCTCCTTCCCACCTGTCCATGCTCCTTTGCTCCAATTAGTATAAATAATTTAGTCTCCGTGATTTACTCCATTCAAGTTCCATTAATTTATCCGTATTGATTTAGTTTCACTCATTTAGTTATTACCATTCAGATTTTTAAGTCCATATTTCATTGACCAAAGCATTATTATCCATTACATTTTCACTTGTATCACTATTTATGAAATAGCAATTTATCAAGAAGAAGAGTTTTATTTTCCTTATTTAGTTGTCATTTAGTAACAAGCAGATAACGAGTTTATCTCACCTGTGGGAGACGAACGGCAACACCGTCAGTGAAAAAATGCTGCTAGCCCAACAAAAATCTACAGAATTTGAGCTTTTATTTTGATGAAATACAAAAAACAGAAATTGGAAAATCGCTAGTCATTACTTACCTATTACACTTTCATGTTTTTTATGATATATTTATAGATTTTAACTTGCTGAATCTTGTGGTATGTATAATTTTTTGTTAGGTCCAATAGTTTCATAGTTATGAGTATTTAATATAAAATAATCAGGTCATCCTTTTTAGTTCATATAGTGTACAGGCTGTTATCAAGCAGTTTCATTGCTTATAAAGAGTTTTATATGCATAGAGCTTTTCCTCTCGAATACAAAGGTGGTATTGTTTTTTGTCTAAGTTTAAATCTGCGGATTATGGACTCTCAATTTTGGTTGAAAAATTAAATAAAAATGAAAACAATGACATTCCATGAGGCAGAGCGTGTGTCGGCATGCCTCAGCTACACTGCCAGCCTTCTAAGAGGTTGTGCAGCACCGATAGCACACTTCAGACTGAGTGGAAGAATTCTTATAAATTTGAACATGTTACCTCTCCACCCCTGTCTCCCCCACTTTATTTTACCTTCCCCCAATGAAAAAGCACTCAACGAGACATTCAAAACCATATATGGCAACCCTAGGTTTACTGATGTGCCTCATGTACTAGCTTTGACGACCTTCTAAGATGTGGCGATGGGTTAACTGAATCCTACCCTTATCTAGTTTTAACTAAGTAATCATGAAAATTGAGTTTGCAACTATTGGTAAGTCACCAGCATTATGAAAATCTTATCCGTAGCCACCATTAGCACATGTTGCATTCCGAGTTTTACGTTGACCATGGAGTGGGACAAATGTACACCACTAGGTAAATTGTTCATATATGCACCAATGTAAATGTAGAACATTTCATACCATTTTGGGACCTTTTCTGAAGGAATTTTACCATACGATTAAAATATTATCAATCAGTTATATTTTGTACAGTTCTTACAAAGGATAGAAACTCATTTGAGCAGATAAGTTGATTTTACCAATCTGTTTTTTACAACTTAACCAAATCAACTTTACGACCCGTGCAATCATCGTCAACGTGTCAAGGGCATGACAGAGAGGTAATCCTCATGTTCCACCAAAAAAACAACTGTTCATATATGTAAAAACTTTGCCGATTGCAAGAACATAGGGGAAATTATGAACAAAAATTACAAAATTTATTTATCTAAAGGACACCTGGAGTTTTATAATGCAAGGATAATTTGTTTCCCTTCGCTACATTTCATATCACAAATAGCACGCTTTGCTTATGAACCAGCAGCAAGTACTTCAATCTTAATACCATTTAGTTTATTTCTATACTAGAAAGGCTTAGTTTTCTACTTTAATATGAACTATCTTTGTCTCACACCCACATCAGAATGAAGTCTCACCTTGCATCATGTTCTCCGCTGAAGCTTCTTGCTTGAAGAAATTTTGCCAGCAAGACAGCCTCTCTACATCAGCATCCGTCAGCTTCGGTACCATAACCACTGTACGCTCCATGCTGGGTGCTAAGGTACCTGAGCAATGAGATGCTTGTTTGCTCTAGTATTTGAAGAAACTGAAGCTATAACTGGAAAAATTAAAACATAACACTGTTCTTCCATCATTACAGACAATAATGAGTGGCTAAACATTTCAAAAAAACAATGAATCGGACAACTCAAAATCATTTATTAAAGGAATAGATTAATATAATTTTTGTTTTTGTGTTATAGGGTGAACCACTTGAGGCTTCTTTAGTGAAAAAAGAGTGTGTAATCAAGATCATTATTTCATTGAAGTGAAATAATTATCACCTGTTTTTCAAATCCTTAGGTTCTTCAAATGAAACATGCACTATCGTACTACTTTGTGAGGTAATTCTTTAGTTTTTTTTTGTAGTCTGGTTCCTTTACAACAATCAGCTAGCACAAGTTGAGCATATTTATTTTTGGGTCTCATGCGATCAATCAAAAATGAATAAGTAACAGAAATCAAAGGTTAATATTTCAACATGAATATCAAGTTGTAGAAGTTACAGTCTTTATTAGGGTCTCCCATTGGTGGGACATCATCAAGACAGAAGTAGTTGTCTAGATTTAGTTTCAGAATGTTATCCGTCTGTTACAAATTAGGATTCACCAAATGGTTGCAATTACATTTCGTTAGTACCTATGCATGAGAATTAGTAAGTTAAGATGGATGTAATCATTCAGTTATAATTAAAACTAGACCTTGAGAACTGGCATAGTGAATTCAAACGTAGTAGCAATCAAGGAACAATGCTACACAAAAAAAATCCGTTCACATTTGCTCATGAACATTATAGTTCATCAAAAATCATTCCTGAAATGCAAACGAAATTCCAACAGGAGACATTTCTTTTCTTGTTACAATATACAATCCACACGCATAGGGTGTTGGTAAACTTATGGTACAAATTTTGTCAGTGGGTAGAAAAATTGAAAACAACTTTTTTATGAACAAAAAGTCTGGAGAACTATCATTTATGGGCAATCAAATGAGAAGTTTCACAACCCCTGCATCTGGCAACATTTGTTTACATGTGTGGTCCATAGTGTGAAGTAGTTTGACACTATGAGCTGCTACCCAAATTCCAAAAAAGCAGAGATGCATATGGCATACGGGTTGGTGAATGGCAATGCAAGATTGACAGCTAGACTGTATACAGAGCAGTGTTCCAACTGTCATGTACCTGATCATTGATTCTTCCCAAGGTTGCATCAACATCTGCAAAACGCCTGTAATTTTGAGGTGAACAGAAGAGAAGTCGATGGTTGAAAGCTAGGGTAAATATCTGCTGAGGATGAATGACGGATACTACAGCATTTTGCAAGAAACCCACATACTAGCACTCGAGCTGTTGCACATGATTTTGGAATACATTGCTACTCTGAAGCATGGAACGTACTCCATGCTGACGGCCAGTCCCCTTATGTTATACGAGTACAAGAACTGCTCCCAACCGACTTTCAGCAACGTGAACGATCAGCACTTCGGTTCATAAATAGAAATACTGCAGGTAGTGAATTTTCAAAGTGTGTACTCTCCACTGATGAAACAACTTTTACGTGTGGGAGTACGTTTAACACGCATAATTTAGGCTTGTGGCAACCTGACAACCCACATGCTTAGCATCAGCACAACCACCAAGTGCATTTTACTGTGAATGTAAGGGCAGGAATTATTGGCGATCATTTGGTTGGGCCGTTTGTGCTTCCAGCATGTTTAACAGGGGAAAAACTATGAAGTATTTCTCAGGGAGTTATTACCTGACCAAAAAAATGTACTTTCAGATGTACAACGCAACAAATGGTTTCAACACAACGGAGCTCCGCCACATGTCACTAGGGATGTGCATCAATACCTTCACTGTACCTTTCCAAACAGATAGATGATGATGATTTGGACCCGTACCATGGTCCGCTTTGTTACCAGATTTAACACCTTTGAACTTCTACCCTTGAGGCCATTCTAACAGGTTAGTTTCTGAACAGCCAGTGGAGACAGATGGATCTGATTGGAAGGATAGTAGACAGGGTTGGCACATAAAAAACCCACCCAAAAAAGCCCACACTAAAAAAAACACTAAATAGTGGGGTTTTTTGTTTTTTTTGGGGGGTTTCATTACGGTTATGTAAATTTCATTTGTTTTCAAGCTTATAGAATCAAAATGAGCTAAACATTTATCTTGTCAAAATAAGTATCTAAGTCATGTGCATGACTATGACAAGAAAACATTGAAAAACAAAACACCAACCCTATACAAATCAAATTTGAAAAACCTAAATCACAAAAAAAATCGAGGGACTAATATATTTTAATGAATTCCATTTCCAAAGTAAGAAAACAAAAATTTAGAAACAAATGCAGTTTGACTACTTAATATAAATAATAAATAAATAAATAATGAAGGCATCTACGGATGCTTTATTTCCAATCAAGCCTGATAAATATCACCTTGTACATTGGATTTTCAAATGCCTTATAACTAACGCCAGGACGCCATGACGCTTTCCCCCGGTCGAGACCGGTACCCATTTCAGACACCTGGGTAGAGTGGGGTTTTGTGCTTGGAATTTTTCTCCTATACCCAACGGAGAAAATCGCCACTGCCAGCGCTGAGTTTCGAACCCGGGTCCCGGCCGCACGGCGGCGGAACCTATAGCACATGGCTATCGCGAGCGGTTGGCACAGGGTTGGCACATAGAAAACCCACCCAAAAAAGCCCACACTAAAAAACCCACTAAAAAGTGGGGTTTTTTGTTTTTTTGGGGGGTTTTATTACGGTATATAGAGACTTCTGAATTTTTCCTATCTTCTAGACTAGACTGCTACTACAATACTACTGTGTTTCTCTTTCTACATCCAATGCCATTTCATCGTTGTCATCCACATCATGATCATTTGTGAGGTGGCGATATACCGAGACGATTTCTGTGCGCGTTCTGATCCTAATCTATTTCTCAATTTATTCCACACAATTCCAAATGTTGAGAAAATTCTCTCAATGGATCCTGAACTTACGGGGCGAGAATGAAGATTGCTTTTAAACTTGCAGAAACCCTCTGCCAGTGTTTTTTCATGAATCTGCATTTTCTGCTGTTTCATGTCTTGAATATCCCCCCATCAATAAGGAGTCATTGTCTTAGTGATATTCTCATTGAACAAGTGTTTTGGGAAGATGTTGGAGTCCTTCAATTTATAGGAGTAAAGTGCACCGATGAACTCCTGATTATATTCAGCCAACCACTCTTCAATATCAGTCTCCTGTGAGAGCTTTGCCTTAAATGTTGTAAAATGAAACATCAATATTGAGTTCATTATCTTGTTGATCAGTCTAATGTGAAACTAGGCTAAGTGAATTAGGTTAAACATTATTGTAAACCCTAGAATAATGTAATGGTAGGATGCCCTTGAAGTCGCTGAACTTATTCGGGCCCACAGGTAGCTATGCTCAAATTTGACCATTGTATTAAACTTAAAAAACATTCTACCTCTGTATCACCTGTGGTAAACAAATTGTTTAAATTGTTTAAATTGAAATAAGTCTAACAATTAAAGTCAGATGGGGCACGACAACCGCAGCCATCATGGGGTGAGAAAGTAAAGAAACTACTGGCCTATGGGGAGCATTCAAGCTGCACTGGAATAAATTTGACGATGGAATCTGTTAGAGCATTGACTTCCAATCATTTTAGTGTTTGTTGCTATCCTGTACTGCGAAAAGTGAATTTTTTGGCATATTAAAAAAAAAAATTTGGCTTGTCACTACATGTTGTAACATGTAACAGTGTGGTTGACTGACTTGCGCAGCTAAGCACTCCAGCTCACACAATGCACATGTTAAGTTGTTAACAGCATGACTGTTAAGTGATGTGCAGCTGTCTTGCTTCAAGTTGCTTGTGGTGGTTACTTATGATCTGCATGGTGCTTCCCTCTCACATGACTTGCGCCTGTCTGCTGCTAAAACAACTTACTATGAATTGAAGAGCATAGCAATTCTCTTTGGACATCTTATATCTTTACAGACTGCAGAGCTATGTCTCTATGCATATGGTAATATGTAAATGGTAATTTTGATGGACAAACTTAATTCAAATATTGTTCATATAATGTAATAATTCATATAATAATGTAATATAATGTTGGAAATAAAGTAATCAAATAACAATATTTACTCAATAAGTGTATGTATATAAATCTGAAATAGGGGCAACGGGAGTTGTGCGAATAACTCTTTTAAAAAAACAGGTATTACAAAAAACCCAATAAAGCCCCCCAAAAAAACAATAAAACCCATAAAACCCAATTTAACCCAAAAAAAAACAGGTTAGTTGGGTTTCTTAAAAAACCCTGGGTTTTTCCATCCCTGATAGTAGAGGCTGCAGGACGTTTTACAGATGATCCAAGAGTGTTTAATCGTGTTCAGGAATCACTACTGCATCGGTACAGAACCTGCATTGTATTAGAAGATGATCATGTTGAGCATTTATTGTTAAGTATATCCATTCATGAGCTTAGGTTAACCCATTTAGACCCACCACTAATATAACCATGATTTTTTTAAAAAAAATTTATTCAATATATGGAAAGGGTTAAGAATAAAACATTTATATGCAAAACTCTAACTTTACTCATCACATGTAAAATTATACAGTGTACTCAATTGAGTACACTGGGTCCATATGGGAACAAAAGATGACCAATTTTCTCTTCACTTGACACTGAAACTAAAATTTTTTGGGCTTTTTCCTATCATATTAAACGTGTTTGGCAGACCCCAGCAAAATTTTCAAAGTTTCAAAGCACCACTCACCCCTCTACAGCAAGGCATCACTCACTCCTCTACAGCAAGGCATCACTCACTCCTCTACAGCAAGGCACCACTCACCCCTCTACAGCGAGGCATCACTCACTCCTCTACAGCGAGGCATCACTCACTCCTCTACAGCGAGGCACCACTCACCCCCTCTACAGCAAGGCATCACTCACTCCTCTACAGCGAGGCACCACTCACCCCTCTACAGCAAGGCATCACTCACTCCTCTACAGCGAGGCACCACTCACCCCTCTACAGCGAGGCACCACTCACCCCTCTTCAGCGAGGCACCACTCACCCCTCTATAGTGAGGCCCCACCCACCCCAAATACCTCTCACATTCAACCTCTCGAAGCAGTCACGTTCAATGCAAAGGGTTTTGAGACATTTCTTTCACCTCAGCAAACTCGAGCATGACAGACAGCGCAGCGTTGTTGTTTCTCGAGTTTCTTAGGAAAATGGCCTTCTGGATCACGAACTACGCTTTGTGGTACGCTTCCAGGATAACATGCACGATCATATGACTGACGGCTACATTTTCGACCATAACTGAGATAGTACCTTGCAACATTTTGAATAAAGCACAGCAAGTCCAGAGGGTCTGCACTTGCTGTTCTGTGAATGTTCCATGCATTTACCATTGTAACATTCAGCATGTGTGTGAACAGTACCCACCACTATTGTTTTACTCGGATTGTAATCATGTAATTATTTGCCGCTTGGTCAAGTACGTCAACCCCTCCCATTCCAGAATTATAGCAGGAATAAACACAAGGCCTAGAAATGGAAACCTTCTTCTTCGGAAACCTTCTTCAGACCATCTTTTCATACCATCTAGAGGGTCAATCATGTGATAGTATGTGTCAATGTTTACTATACTGCTGTTTACCTACTTGACTACCAGTTTTGATTTTTCTGTTTTGAATCGGTTGTTGTAGTAGCCTCTTGGTTTCTTCTTCAAGTTTTTGCTCAAAGGAAGAGGAGGCCTACCAGCGCAATTTTTACGCAGGGTTCCTGTAGCTTTGAAGCCTTGTCGTTGTAGGTTTACCAGAAAGTCGTAACCTGTGAAAAATTATCAAATAACACTGTGTGGTCGCTGGGATGAGATACATAATTCAACATCTGTAACACAACTTTACTGCCCAGAGGCCTTTCTGAACTCACAGATGTTCGGTGATTTGCGCAACTATGTGTCAACAACTTTGCGTTAGCCAGTGGAACTACAAAGCATCCAATCCTAGTAACCAAACATTATGGGTTTTCCGCGCATAATTTGTTTTGTGGTATGTCTGCCAAAATACTTCACCATAGCTTCTGCAATACTCAGTTCTTTGTGAAAAATGCCCTACTGCCAAAACTTGGAATTCAAAAGTACCATCAGAGGACGTAGTTTGTACATTCTGTCTGACTGATCAATCGGTGAATTATCTGCAGAGTGGATATAATTCTTTATTTTTTGGAACCCGTTTCATGCATCGTGACATGCATGAAGAGACACACTAAACTCCCACATCTTTATCAAGAGACACACTAGACTCCTACATCTTCATCAAGAGACCAGTAGTACCTGTCTTTGGCTAAACAATTATATCCATTCAGGTATAGAATACCAAAGAACATTTTCAGCCCATCTGAAGATATCGTGAACTCATGATAATTTTTATGTCTGGCTTGAAACTGTGAGATTTCAAATAGAAAACATACGTATTTATGTTTTACTAGCAAAGATACTCATTAGACCTCAAAAAGTGCACATGTAAATTTTTTAGACACATCTTCAAATTCTGTAGTATTAGCACCCATATGTGCCCAGTGTACTCGTTTGAGTACAGGCATGAACAAGCTCAAAAAACCCTATGAAATATATATTGCACAGATTGTCTATTGTTGGTGTTGATTCATATACTAATAAGATATTAGAAGCACATGGTGTTGATAGGCTGACACTTTGCACATTTTTAACATAACCTAGATAAGTGAAAAAAAGCAAAGATGCAAAGAAATATGAAAAACCAACAACTTTGAGGACAATTTCACAGAACACATCAAAACTTAAACCAACCCCGACCCCTTCCAGTTCAGCACAGACCTGCTAACTATTAATGAGTACAATTTGGCAACCGTGTGTGCAATAAGGGATGCGCAGTACCTATTTTTGAAAGTGTACTCGATTGAGTACAGTGGGTTCAAATGGGTTACAGTGGCTTCCAGATGTGGAGAAACATGATTCAATATCTTGTAAATGTTAGATTTCCAGACTTTTTGTTATTCGTAAAAAGTTTTTATTTTCAGCTTTTCTACCCACTGCCAAAGTTTATAACATGAGTTTACAAACACCCTGTATGAGGTTATGCAAATAATTCAGTCCAAAAATTGAAGACACCCTGCAATTTCATGTAATCCTCCAGCAAAAAAATTAAGAGGTACAATTTTAAAACAAATTCGAATATTATAGAGGTTGCTACCATAGACCAAAGATTTTTTATATTGTTGATCTTCAGTATTTTTGACAGTGTTAGAAGCTCCAATTCCTTATTTCACCTCTCTTTCTGGCTGCAACACCAACTGTAAAGGGATTGAAACCCCAAAAAATAGGTGAAAATTGATGAAAGCAATCATCAAAGAGTGCTTAAAAATTAGCAATAATCAACAGCATGTGCAAAAAATGATCCAACATTGCAGAAAAAATCACAGATGCTGAATACCTGAGTATTAGTTCAAGGCTTCATTACCATTGCATAAATGTTTTCACAGAGGATGTTTTCACAGAGGAAAGACAAAAGATCATATGGTGTAAACAAAAGAAAACGTGTAGTCAAGGAACATAGTGTGTTCTAATAAAAGATAACCCAAACCATTAAAACAGAAGGTTTGGAAGGATAAAAACCAAAAAATAGGTTTCAAAACCCATAGAAGAAAAGTGGGTACTGCACAAAACATGGAAAACCACAGGTCTATTCAAAGGTGAGACAACTCAACAGCTGGAGGAAATTTCTCATTTAGCTCTTGCTAACTACACTTTTTTCACTTCAAACTAATCCAAGTCAAGTTCAAACTAATTCAACCCTTAGTTGAGTTCAGAATTGTCATAATCACTTGTTAATTTGAGCGTTTTTGGGTTAAATATGTTTATTTTATGTGATGAGCAAGACAAACGTTTTTCCTTCTAGCGAGCAATACATAAAATTTCTGCCTGTGTTGCAATTAAAAGACAAGCTGTCATAAAACGTGCTAAGTATCCAGCATGAGGAGGTAGAGTGTGATTCAGATCTTTGAGCAGCGTGAAAGATACAAGTCAATTACAAAAACTTCGTCTTATACTATTCATTAACGTTGTTTTAAAATTCTTCATTAATGGCAGAATGCATTCCTTGAAATATTGTTTTTCAAATGGTAATTTTATAGGACTTATAGTAGTATCGAAGATTTATTTACACTCATATAGAGATTCATATTAGTGAAATTATACTTTATCACACATATGAAATATATGCTTGCAACTACAGAAGATTACCATTAAACAATATGCAAATTTAATCTTTGAGAGATATATACAAATGTGATTCACTGAGTACTTATGTATGAAACCTTTTGCTTACAACATGTATGAGTACATTACTACACAGATACATTCCTGCATTACCAATAAAAATGTTGCCATTCCTTCAAAATAATAGGCAAGGCAAATATATCATTTGTCTATGAAACAAATTGTAACTAGTTTTTACAAAAAATGTTTGAATGAACACACAAGGACTTTGTTGCTATATTTCTTTTAGATTAAATCTACATATCGTCAAATGTTAATGTTATGTAGTCGCTTGTATATGATTACATTGTTGTGGGACAGGTAAGCTCCTACCATCAACACATGTAGCCTAAATCACAAGCGCTACTGTACATTGGTTGTGACCGACCTATCTATGGTTACTATTGTGTCTCAAGGTGAAAAACAAGCCAACACTCCCAGTTCATGGAATTATTATTCTCATTCCTTTTGTTTATTCAAACTTTTAACAATAATTACAACGTATACATAGAGAAATAATCAGATGCGGGCAGTAATAACCTACCTACTTACAAATGACCCTAAAATAATAAACACTCAAATATAATGCAGCAGTTAATTATACTAGGGGTAACCCAGCAGGGCAGCAACCCTAGAGCAACTTCCCCTCAGCCCCAAGGCTGGCTTGCAGGAGTACAAGGGTTGCCGGGGTGCACCCACGTTAAAGTTGCTCCAGTCTGTGTGCGTGAGGGAGTCTGTGTACGTGCATGGCTAGTCAACGTCACCAAAAACCACGCCCACTTCAAGAGCTGCCACGCGTCGCTACGTGACCTAATTGCAATACAAACATTTATTATGGTTTGCACTTTGCCATTGAAGTATCATTTAATAGTGGATTACAATACTCTATGTTTCATTGTACACTTGAACGTCTCAGCCGTCTTAAACGACACATATTATATGAGTTAGACCAAATAAGAGCAAAGTTACTGATATTCTACCGTGTCATAATGTATCGTTCGTATGTCACGATGTATTGTTTACAATGCAAATCACTTTAGTTTGTATTATAAATACGTAGTTCATTCGAACAATTAACCCATTATATTTAAGTGAATAAAAGTATTTCATTTACTTAAATAGTGAACAAAAGTATTTTAACTGGTTCATTATAATATGAATTAAATTAAAGTATTCAAGTGCTGAACCGTTCTGTAAGATGCCTTTGATGCATGTTGACGCCAAATGAATTCGATTAATTTAATTTTACAAATTCAGGGGTAAACTTGATGCGCTAATATCAGTATATTTAATAGCCACTTCCTTCTCGTTTAATACCATACGATTTTGGTTGTAAAGTGCAAAGTAAAGGAACCTCGATAACCATTGGCGATAAAGAAAACTGGAAGCTAACACAAGAATTAATGAATGTTATAAATTTCATCACAAATGTTCATCTTTTTAGTTTCCCTCGGGAAATAGTCCCCCTTCTTCTGTCATATATGCAGTGTTGGGCCCGCAACTTTTAAAATGTTGCGGCACAACCGTAACCGCAACACTACAAGCAAAGTTGCGGCGCAACCGTAACCGCAACACTACATGCAAAGTTGCGGCGCAACCGCAACCGCAACTTTTTAATTATCAAATATAATTTCAATTAAATATTATTCAATTTATTTACGTATATATTGCTCTGAAATAATATAATATTAAGATATTCAAAATAGTGCATTGTTTTACTAAAAAAAATAATAGATGGAGTAAATGTGTGGACTAGAATTGAATGAAATATCATGATACTGAAAGAAACGTTTTATTTGTAAATATAGCATGAAAAATAAAATGAATCCAACTTTCTAATAATAATAACGGTAAAAAGGTACCTAGCTAGTAGGTATAATTTCAGGGGAGTTCCGTCTACATATTAAAAGAAATGAGAAAGAAAGAAACGTTTCATTTGTAAATTTAGCATGAACAATAAAATGAATCCCATTTTCTAATAATAATATTGAAAAGGGACCAAGCTAGTAGCTATATTTTCATAGGAGTTCCGTATATATGTAGAAAGAATAGAAAACAGAAAAGCGCAGAAGATTTGTACAGCCTATTTGATGCATAGAGAAAAACCATACATATGCTTCTATAATATATGATATTCCTCTGCTTTTTGTTGTTCCTCTGTTATGATTTAATGCTGGTTCATGATCTCAATGTGACAATGTCAATGCACTGTAAAGACGGTCAACGTTGCCTTTCCAAAATGTTAACATTTCGAAATGTTTGTCTGAAAGCCGAGCACGTCGTAGTCGCAAAATTTCTTTGCCTAAGAGAACAGTCGATCGACCGCAGCGCTCGATGGTATTGGCGTGTTAAATTGGATGAACTAAGCGACAAATTCACTTGAAGGAAACATCGCTCTCTGAACATCAGAGTGGCTAGTTCTGTTGATTACTGGATGTTTCAGCCAATCATTGACTTCTTTCAACGAACTTTTCTACGTTTTTTCCTTATCATCTGTTATCATTACGACGTTGAAGAAGTCATCTTCGTCATCTACGTCCTCGGCACTGCTCTCCCCAGCTGAAATACTATTTTCCGATCTGTTATTAAGATGGGCGATTAGTTTTTTTGTTAGTAACTCCACTTTTTGTACTTCGTTTAGCCATTCTAGCTTAAAATGTGGTTGCAGAGAGGACACCAGGATAAAATCGTCGAGTTCATTGGGAAATTGCAACATCTAGCTATGTAGATTTACCGTATAACACGTAATTTTACACTTACAACTCATACCGTTCCTAAAACCATATGTTATATAATGAGTTACATTAAATATACTTACATACTGTAAGCAAATTGTATGTGTATCACCGTATCGCCTAATGCTAATAATGAACAGTTGCCTAAACCGTACTGAATAGTACGGTTTAGTTTCAAACGAGAATGAAACGCGTATCAAACTTCATTGAAGTTATTTTAAAAATTAAATTACCATTGCGATGTTGCAGTTGCGAGTTTCGGCCTGACACGTCGAAAATTGTTGCGATCGCAACAGATTCGCAACTTTCCAAAAATTGTTGCGGCGCACCACCGCAACAGAAATAGTTGCGATCGCAATTGCGGCCGCAACTCAATTTTTTTTTGTTGCGGCGCAACTGCCCAACACTGCATATATGACATACAAATATGATGATTCATCAATACCGATTTTTTTCAGTTGCTCTGGCGATGCGATAGTTTTTAATTGAATATTAAAGCTCGTGGCCACACTATTTAATGCTACCAAGTTAGCTATTTTTTGTGTCTTTACGTGACAACTATGATATATTGGACGATATTTAATGTAATTTTCAAAAATTCTTACACGAGTAATGAAAAAACATTCTAAATGAAAGACATTTGCATGTAGTAATATTTATTTGTATATGTGATACATTCTTTCATTATTTTTTTATGAATTTAGTTACGATCGCTTTTCAACTTCTCAACTCTAGGCCTACGAAATATTTTCAGTTCTTCCCGTGTTTAAATAAAATAGAATTCGCTCAGCATTTTTTACTGCAGAAGGACAATCGTTAAAATTCTATGCCTCTGCCAACCTACAAAGTACAACTTTTCGATGCAACTATCATCTTTGCATTGAAAAAGCTAGCCTGCTGGTGATCGTTATTTCTGCAGTACAAAATATCGCTCCTATAAAGTCTTCTCACAATGTGAATTTTGTGTTTTACTATGTCTGCTTCTACTTGAACAATTGCTTGTCATTTTCTATCAATGTGACCGTATAAAATTAGGATTTACTTCATTTTTTAGCCCGAAGGTGTTATAGTTTCATCAAAACGTTGCATTTTTTAGATTGATAGAGGTCTAAAATTTTAACGATTGACATTGTGCAGTAAAAATATCACGATTGCTTTTTTGAGCAAACTTCTATACAAATACATCTAAGAACATATGAAAGACGACTTTTTTGAAAGCATTATTGTTTGCTATGAAACACTACTGAATTGCTGAATTTTGCACATTTCTAAATATACATATATAGTGATAAATTTTTCTTTCTTTTTAAATACTATGCAAGTGCATAACGAACTGCATTGCGGCATCTGGTCACTCATAGTTGGACGATACAACGACTTCTGGCAATGAGTTCAACTCTGGACCATTGCAAATGGCGAACCCTACACGCGCACACGGCCGCTGCAACACACGCACACAGAGTGGAGCAACTTTGACGTGGGTGCGGCCGGGGTGCAGCAGTACAGGGATACAGAAGCGATAGGTGTGAGAGTAAGGCAGAGATGCCAGAGTGCGGCAGTGGCTTGGGGCCAGCATACGGCAGCGGCACTTCCAAAAGGAGAGGATGTCTGAGGAAGAATCAGCTGTTGTTGTGTGCTGTCCCTTGTCCTCAAAATTGTGGCAGGCACAACCGAGCTTTGGGGGATGACTCTGGTGTCTCCCGTCAGGTTCAACTCCCGCTCTTCGATTGGAGGTCTTCCTGTCAATCCGCTACACATTATAAACAACTTCCAAAGATAATTCAAGCACTAAAGTACAGTTACTCAATTAATTTCATGTAACAAATAATCATTATCATTTACACATAAATATTTCAATCAATAAACCAATACATTCTTTTACTATGACCCAATCCCTGCCTATTTTTTTACCCTTGCTGGATGATGGTGCTCTGAGTACTGTGCATGTATATTATAATGCTGCACTATGGAATTTTTCCATAACCGGTTAACATTAATAAATCTGTTCTGAAACAGAAAAAGTAGGGGTTAGAGGAATAGGCAGATTGCACCATCTCATAAGCAAACACGGTTTAGGAGACTGGTGAATCGCCCCATTACAACAGGGATGGAAAAAACCCAGGGTTTTTTAAAAAAAACCCAACCCACCTGGGTTTTTTAAGGTTAAATTGGGTTTTATGGGTTTTATTGGTTTTTTTGGGGCTTTATTGGGTTTTTGTAATACCTGTTTTTGTAAAAGAGTTATTCGCTCAACTCCCGTTGCCCCTATTCCAGATTTATATACATACACTTATTGAGTAAATATTGTTATTTGATTACTTTATTTCCAACATTATATTACATTATTATCTATATATTAATACGCTTAAAACTAAATTCGTGGGTAACGCTCTACATCTATTAGGCTTGATAGGATAGGTGAGTTATGGGAGGGTATTTATATTATTCATTTTAAATTAGGTATTTTTTATATGTTAATTTTTATTTTATTTGGTAATTTATTTCTGATTTGTTAACTTTCGTTAATTTGGTAATTATTTTATAATATATTTCAATTTTTTTTATTCATTTATTTTTTATATTTTTAATTTTTTAAAACTTTTCATTTTTTGTAATTGGTATTTATTTTTTAATTTTTTATTCATTCCCAATTTTAATTGTTCAATTTTTCAATTTATTTATTGTAAAATTTTTCTATTTTTTCTAAATTTGAATTTTTTTTATTTTTTTTTTCATTTTTAAATTTTTCCAAATTTTTTTAGTTTTTTATTTTTTCACTTTTTCAAAAAAAATTTGTTTTCATTTTTTCAAATTATTCATTTTTCTCAATTTGTTATTTTTTATTTATCATTTATTCATTTTCCTCTATTTTGGCATATTTATTTCTAAATTATGTATAGGTTGTTTACGATTTTGGTTGTAAAGTGCAAAGTAAAGGAACCTCGATAACCATTGGCGATAAAGAAAACTGGAAGCTAACACAAGAATTAATGAATGTTATAAATTTCATCACAAATGTTCATCTTTTTAGTTTCCCTCGGGAAATAGTCCCCCTTCTTCTGTCATATATGCAGTGTTGGGCCCGCAACTTTTAAAATGTTGCGGCACAACCGTAACCGCAACACTACAAGCAAAGTTGCGGCGCAACCGTAACCGCAACACTACATGCAAAGTTGCGGCGCAACCGCAACCGCAACTTTTTAATTATCAAATATAATTTCAATTAAATATTATTCAATTTATTTTACGTATATATTGCTCTGAAATAATATAATATTAAGATATTCAAAATAGTGCATTGTTTTACTAAAAAAAATAATAGATGGAGTAAATGTGTGGACTAGAATTGAATGAAATATCATGATACTGAAAGAAACGTTTTATTTGTAAATATAGCATGAAAAATAAAATGAATCCAACTTTCTAATAATAATAACGGTAAAAAGGTACCTAGCTAGTAGGTATAATTTCAGGGGAGTTCCGTCTACATATTAAAAGAAATGAGAAAGAAAGAAACGTTTCATTTGTAAATTTAGCATGAACAATAAAATGAATCCCATTTTCTAATAATAATATTGAAAAGGGACCAAGCTAGTAGCTATATTTTCATAGGAGTTCCGTATATATGTAGAAAGAATAGAAAACAGAAAAGCGCAGAAGATTTGTACAGCCTATTTGATGCATAGAGAAAAACCATACATATGCTTCTATAATATATGATATTCCTCTGCTTTTTGTTGTTCCTCTGTTATGATTTAATGCTGGTTCATGATCTCAATGTGACAATGTCAATGCACTGTAAAGACGGTCAACGTTGCCTTTCCAAAATGTTAACATTTCGAAATGTTTGTCTGAAAGCCGAGCACGTCGTAGTCGCAAAATTTCTTTGCCTAAGAGAACAGTCGATCGACCGCAGCGCTCGATGGTATTGGCGTGTTAAATTGGATGAACTAAGCGACAAATTCACTTGAAGGAAACATCGCTCTCTGAACATCAGAGTGGCTAGTTCTGTTGATTACTGGATGTTTCAGCCAATCATTGACTTCTTTCAACGAACTTTTCTACGTTTTTTCCTTATCATCTGTTATCATTACGACGTTGAAGAAGTCATCTTCGTCATCTACGTCCTCGGCACTGCTCTCCTCAGCTGAAATACTATTTTCCGATCTGTTATTAAGATGGGCGATTAGTTTTTTTGTTAGTAACTCCACTTTTTGTACTTCGTTTAGCCATTCTAGCTTAAAATGTGGTTGCAGAGAGGACACCAGGATAAAATCGTCGAGTTCATTGGGAAATTGCAACATCTAGCTATGTAGATTTACCGTATAACACGTAATTTTACACTTACAACTCATACCGTTCCTAAAACCATATGTTATATAATGAGTTACATTAAATATACTTACATACTGTAAGCAAATTGTATGTGTATCACCGTATCGCCTAATGCTAATAATGAACAGTTGCCTAAACCGTACTGAATAGTACGGTTTAGTTTCAAACGAGAATGAAACGCGTATCAAACTTCATTGAAGTTATTTTAAAAATTAAATTACCATTGCGATGTTGCAGTTGCGAGTTTCGGCCTGACACGTCGAAAATTGTTGCGATCGCAACAGATTCGCAACTTTCCAAAAATTGTTGCGGCGCACCACCGCAACAGAAATAGTTGCGATCGCAATTGCGGCCGCAACTCAATTTTTTTTTGTTGCGGCGCAACTGCCCAACACTGCATATATGACATACAAATATGATGATTCATCAATACCGATTTTTTTCAGTTGCTCTGGCGATGCGATAGTTTTTAATTGAATATTAAAGCTCGTGGCCACACTATTTAATGCTACCAAGTTAGCTATTTTTTGTGTCTTTACGTGACAACTATGATATATTGGACGATATTTAATGTAATTTTCAAAAATTCTTACACGAGTAATGAAAAAACATTCTAAATGAAAGACATTTGCATGTAGTAATATTTATTTGTATATGTGATACATTCTTTCATTATTTTTTTATGAATTTAGTTACGATCGCTTTTCAACTTCTCAACTCTAGGCCTACGAAATATTTTCAGTTCTTCCCGTGTTTAAATAAAATAGAATTCGCTCAGCATTTTTTACTGCAGAAGGACAATCGTTAAAATTCTATGCCTCTGCCAACCTACAAAGTACAACTTTTCGATGCAACTATCATCTTTGCATTGAAAAAGCTAGCATGCTGGTGATCGTTATTTCTGCAGTACAAAATATCGCTCCTATAAAGTCTTCTCACAATGTGAATTTTGTGTTTTACTATGTCTGCTTCTACTTGAACAATTGCTTGTCATTTTCTATCAATGTGACCGTATAAAATTAGGATTTACTTCATTTTTTAGCCCGAAGGTGTTATAGTTTCATCAAAACGTTGCATTTTTTAGATTGATAGAGGTCTAAAATTTTAACGATTGACATTGTGCAGTAAAAATATCACGATTGCTTTTTTGAGCAAACTTCTATACAAATACATCTAAGAACATATGAAAGACGACTTTTTTGAAAGCATTATTGTTTGCTATGAAACACTACTGAATTGCTGAATTTTGCACATTTCTAAATATACATATATAGTGATAAATTTTTCTTTCTTTTTAAATACTATGCAAGTGCATAACGAACTGCATTGCGGCATCTGGTCACTCATAGTTGGACGATACAACGACTTCTGGCAATGAGTTCAACTCTGGACCATTGCAAATGGCGAACCCTACACGCGCACACGGCCGCTGCAACACACGCACACAGAGTGGAGCAACTTTGACGTGGGTGCGGCCGGGGTGCAGCAGTACAGGGATACAGAAGCGATAGGTGTGAGAGTAAGGCAGAGATGCCAGAGTGCGGCAGTGGCTTGGGGCCAGCATACGGCAGCGGCACTTCCAAAAGGAGAGGATGTCTGAGGAAGAATCAGCTGTTGTTGTGTGCTGTCCCTTGTCCTCAAAATTGTGGCAGGCACAACCGAGCTTTGGGGGATGACTCTGGTGTCTCCCGTCAGGTTCAACTCCCGCTCTTCGATTGGAGGTCTTCCTGTCAATCCGCTACACATTATAAATAACTTCCAAAGATAATTCAAGCACTAAAGTACAGTTACTCAATTAATTTCATGTAACAAATAATCATTATCATTTACACATAAATATTTCAATCAATAAACCAATACATTCTTTTACTATGACCCAATCCCTGCCTATTTTTTTACCCTTGCTGGATGATGGTGCTCTGAGTACTGTGCATGTATATTATAATGCTGCACTATGGAATTTTTCCATAACCGGTTAACATTAATAAATCTGTTCTGAAACAGAAAAAGTAGGGGTTAGAGGAATAGGCAGATTGCACCATCTCATAAGCAAACACGGTTTAGGAGACTGGTGAATCGCCCCATTACAACAGGGATGGAAAAAACCCAGGGTTTTTTAAAAAAACCCAACCCACCTGGGTTTTTTAAGGTTAAATTGGGTTTTATGGGTTTTATTGGTTTTTTTGGGGCTTTATTGGGTTTTTGTAATACCTGTTTTTGTAAAAGAGTTATTCGCTCAACTCCCGTTGCCCCTATTCCAGATTTATATACATACACTTATTGAGTAAATATTGTTATTTGATTACTTTATTTCCAACATTATATTACATTATTATCTATATATTAATACGCTTAAAACTAAATTCGTGGGTAACGCTCTACATCTAATAGGCTTGATAGGATAGGTGAGTTATGGGAGGGTATTTATATTATTCATTTTAAATTAGGTATTTTTTATGTTAATTTTTATTTTATTTGGTAATTTATTTCTGATTTGTTAACTTTCGTTAATTTGGTAATTATTTTATAATATATTTCAATTTTTTTTATTCATTTATTTTTTATATTTTTAATTTTTTAAAACTTTTCATTTTTTGTAATTGGTATTTATTTTTTAATTTTTTATTCATTCCCAATTTTAATTGTTCAATTTTTCAATTTATTTATTGTAAAATTTTTCTATTTTTTCTAAATTTGAATTTTTTTATTTTTTTTTTTCATTTTTAAATTTTTCCAAATTTTTTTTAGTTTTTTATTTTTTCACTTTTTCAAAAAAAATTTGTTTTCATTTTTTCAAATTATTCATTTTTCTCAATTTGTTATTTTTTTATTCATCATTTATTCATTTTCCTCTATTTTGGCATATTTATTTCTAAATTATGTATATGTTGTTTATTTCATTTCATTTTTTTCAATTTTTATTTTTCAAATTTTTATGTACCATTTTTTAATATTTTCATTTAATTTGTTATTTTTTCCCATTTTCACTATTTTTCAATTTCTTCAGTTATTTTATTTTTTCTATTTTTCTTAATTTTTTATTTTTTTTATTTTTTATTTTTATTTTTTACTTTTTCTTTGTTAATTTTTATTTGATAATTTTTTAATATTTTCAATATTTTTATATTATTCTTTCATTTTTTTTTCTTTTTTTTAATTTTCAGTTTTTTCTCAATTTGTTTTCAATTATCATGTATTTCAATTTTTTCAATTTATTAATGATTTTCAATTTTAAATTTTTCTAATTTTATTTTGTTTTATTCCTTTCTCTCAATTTTATTTAATTATTTTTTTGTTTATTTCTATTTTTTTCCTGTTTATTGTTCATTTTTATTTTTCTGTTGTTTTTGTTTTTTTTTAATTTTTTTTATTTATTTATTTATTTTTTTCCAGTTTGTTCAATGATATATTTATAATGATTTATTTTTTAATATCTTCATTTTTTATTTTAATTTTTTTCATATTTTTATTCAATTAAAAGTTTTTATTTCAATTTTCTCTATTTATTCATTCATTTTTCTTTTTTAT
This sequence comes from Morinoia aosen, assembly GCA_030386875.1. Lineage (NCBI taxonomy): Eukaryota > Metazoa > Arthropoda > Malacostraca > Amphipoda > Talitridae > Morinoia > Morinoia aosen. Next base: position 53,773,796 of record CM059574.1, on the reverse strand, counting down.
TTTCTTTTATTTTTATTTTCTTTTATTTTTTATTTTTCTTCCATTTTTTAAATTTTTTGAAACTTTGCATTACATAAAAATTTGATTTAAAATTATTTCAGGTATCTTTTCATATCAAAGAATTTCAATAAAATACATTTGCTTCATACTTCAACCTTATATGCTTGAAAGTGAGTTAATTATTGAAACCATGTAATCCACACGGATTTCAAACACATTATTATGAAGGTGCCTTGACTCGCGGTATCGTGTCTACGAACATACTATGCATAAGGAAACAAGCAGAATGAATAGGATAGATTGGTACATGTTAGGTTAGCATGGGTTAAGTTGGAATATGTTATTTTAGATTCTCTTGGGTCATGTTTACCGAATTTTTTAATGGGTCCACCTCACTTAACAATGACATTAGTTCAGTTAGGATAGGTAGGGTTAGGATAGGTTGAGTTAGGTTAGGATAGGCAAGATCAGGATAGGTTAGGTTAGGATAGGTTAGGATAGGTAAGGTCAGGATAGGTTAGGTTAGGATAGGTTAGGTTAGGGTAGTTAGCATAGGTTACGTAATGTTGACGACATTTATTCACGGGCCAACGGTTTTTATGTTTGACATATTATCAGGAAAGCTTCCGTTAGCTTAGGATAGGTTAGTGTATACATGTTAGGATAGGTTAGGTTAAAATATGTTGTTAGAACTTGTTGGTTAATGTTGACCTAATTTCCTCACGCGTACACCTAGCTTAACGATTACATTGGTTAGGTTAAGTTAGGATCCGATGGGATAAGTTAGGTGAGGATAGATTAGGATATGATAGGTTAGGATATGATAGGTTAGGATATATGTTTGGATAGGATAGGTTAGGATAGGATAGAATAGGTTTGGATAGGATAGGTTAGGATAGGATAGGTTAGGATAGGATGGGTTAGGATAGGATAGGCTTTGATTGAATAGGTCAGAAAGAGATAGGTTAGAATGTTAGGTTAGGAGCTATGGCGTAGGTTAGAACGGGTTATGGTTGAATTTGTTAGATAATGTTGGTGAAATTTTTGCACGGGGACACGGTTTTTCATTTTTGACATATCATCAGTATAGCTTCGATTAGGGTAGGTTAGGATAGGTTAGGTTAGCATAGGTTAGGTAGGTTATGTCGATGAAATTTTTTACGGATTCACGGTTTTTTATGTTTGTCATATTATCAGGATAGGATTGGTTAAGATATGTTAGGTTAGGATAGGTTAGGTAATGTTGACAGAATTGTATCAAGGGTCCACGTTTTTTATGTTTGACATATTTTCATGATAGGTTTGGTTAGCTTAGGTTAGGAAGAGTTAGGTTAGAATATGTTAGATTGGGATAGCTTAGGTTAGAATGGGTTATGATCGAATTTGTTAGATAATGTTGAGGAAATTTTTTAACGGGTACACGTTTTTTATTTTTGACATATCAGTATAGCTTTGGTTGGGGCAGGTTAGGATATGTTAGGTTAGGGTAGGTTAGGTAGGTTATGTCGACGAAATTTTTTATGGGTTAATGCTTTTTATGTTTTCCTAATTATCAGGATAGCTTCACTTAGGATACGATACGTTGAGATAGGATACGTTAGTATATGTTAGTTTTGGATGAGTTATGTTAGAATATGTTATGTAAGAATTTGTTAGGTAATATTGACCAAATTTTTTTACGGGTCCACCTAGCCTTAGGATGACGTTGGTTAAAGTTAGGTTAGGATGGGAAATGTTAGGTTAGGATAGATTTGGTTAGCATATGTTAGGACAAGATAGGTTAGAATATGTTATGTTCAAATTTGTTAAATAATGTTGACGGAATTTTCTCACGGGTCCCCAAAGCTCATTGATGACACTGTCCGTGGAATTTCCACGGGTCCTGCTAGTATGAATTATTACATTATATGAACAATATATGAATTAAGTTTGTCCATCAAAATTACCATTTACCAATTACCATTTACCAATTACCATATGCATAGAGACATAGCTCTGCAGTCTGTTAAGATATAAGATGTCCAAAGAGAATTGCTATGCTCTTCAATTCATAGTAAGTTGTTTTAGCAGCAAACAGGCGCAAGTTATGTGGGAGGGAAGCACCATGCAGATCATGAGTAACCACCACAAGCAACTTGAAGCAAGACAGCTGAACAACACTTAACAGTCATGCTGTTAACAACTTAACATGTGCATTGTGTGAGCTGGAGTGCTTAGCTGCGCAAGTCAAGTCAGTCAACCACACTGTTACATGTTACAACATGTAGTGACATGCCAAATTTTTTTTTATTAATTTTCCAAAAAATTCACTTTTCGCAGTACAGGATAGCAACAAACACTAAAATGATTGGAAGTCAATGCTCTAACAGATTCCATCGTCAAATTTATTCCAGTGCAGCTTGAATGCTCCCCATAGGCCAGTAGTTTCTTTAATTTCTCACCCCATGATGGCTGCTGTTGTCGTGCCCCATCTGACTTTAATTGTTAGACTTATTTCAATTTAAACAATTTAAACAATTTGTTTACCACAGGTGATACAGAGGTAGAATGTTTTTTATGGGTACGGTTCGGGTCTATTTTCAGATTATGGTCATTTTTCAGTTTATAAACTCATCTTATAGAGATTTTTCTTGCGCATCCAACAATATAATTGGCTTTCAAGTACGTCAATTGGTTAGTCTTCTGGACGGGGTAAAAGACGCACACTAGTGTGACCTTGGGGTGCGCCAATGGATGGGTGACCTCCCTCTTCCCCCCCCCCCATTACGAGCCAGTATTGAGTGTTTCTCTACTGGAATAGCAAGAGAGTTCATTCATGGCCTAACTTGAAATGCTTTCGTACTCAAACAAAACATTTTATTACTCAGTGATAAATTATGATGGTGTGAGTGTTTGTTTTGAGTCCGGCTGCTGAGTCATCAGCTAATTAGCTGGCTATGTAAACATAAACGCCTCTCGGAGTTTTGAAGCTACAGGAAGTGCAATTATATCAATCGAAAGGGCTTAAAGAGAGCTACAAAGCAATACAGGTTTTTGAAAAAAAATTTAGTCAGCATTGAAAAAAAAAATTGTTGAAAAATTAACCCTGTTCTGAAACTTATATTTATTGACTTTTGATATGGATCCTTACCCACTGTTTTGAAGGTACAGAAGAAGGTACAGAATCACTGATACGACTCAATTAAAAAATTAGTACAGAACGAAGCAAATTTTTTTTTTGGAAAAATGGCTTTTCAGAATACTCACCTTCTTGATTTTTGAAAACCTACTCCCACCGTTTTGAAGGTACAGAGATGGCAAGCATACCAATCAGATTAGTTTAGATTAGTCGTTAGTTTTAGCCTCCCTACCCAGCAACAAATGCGATCCAAAGAGAGGAAGGAGGAAGGCACCATTTAGTATGGAGTTAAGGAAATGCGGAATCTATGCAGAAAGGCATAGAAACAGTAAGTTGTGAAAGAAGATTATGAAACAAGATCAAAGTTGAAGAAGAAAGTAGTAGGTGATGAAGAACAGGACAGCAGTGAACCGAAAAAAGGTGGTCCTTAACATAAAAAAACATTTTATTTCAAGAAAAAAGAAGGCATACCTAACTCTCAGCTCGGGCCCTGACATTGTCCCCCAGGGAGCGCTAGTTCCCATAGATACAATAATTGTATCCCCCTGAGGGGAGCATACCAATCAATAGCGATTGAAAAGGAAAATAGATCCGGTGCAAATTTTTTTTAAATTTCAATTCACCTTGAAAATTAGAAGCAAATTATTCAAAAAATTGGAAAAAGAGGTCATTCTTGGGGAAAAAAGTTCTCAAAATTCAAAAAATCAAAAAATCGAAAAACTTTTGCACCGGATCTCTAGACAAGACAATTTGCTATCTAGAGAATATTTTCTGAGTTCTGTGAGTTGAAAATTGTAGGAGGAGTAGGATTTTCCGCAACACATGTTTTTTCATGTTTTTTTAAAAAATCTTATTCACGTATGGTTACAAAAAATTCGCACAAATCAAAAAAGTTATTAATAACAATTTACATCGACGGTAGATATCTCAGAAAAATCCACCGAGAACTTACAGACTTTTTTTTACCCCAAACCGTCCCCTTAAGTCTAATACAATGGTCAAATTTGAGCATAGCTACCTGTGGGCCCGAATAAGTTCAGCGACATCAAGGGCATCCTACCATTACATTATTCTAGGGTTTACAATAATGTTTAACCTAATTCACTTAGCCTAGTTTCACATTAGACTGATCAACAAGATAATGAACTCGATATTGATGTTTCATTTTACAACATTCAAGGCAAAGCTCTCACAGGAGACTGATATTGAAGAGTGGTTGGCTGAGTACAATCAGGAGTTAATCGGTGCGCTTTACTCCTATAAATTGAAGGACTCCAACATCTTCCCAAAACTCATGTTCAATGAGAATATCACTAAGACAATGACTCCTTGTTGATGGTGGGATATTCAAGACATGAAACAGCAGAAAATGCAGATTCATGAAAAAACACTGGCAGAGGGTTTCTGCAAGTTTAAAAGCAATCTTCATTCTCGCCCCGTAAGTTCAGGATCCATTGAGAGAATTTTCTCAACATTTGGAATTGTGTGGAATAAATTGAGAAATAGATTAGGATCAGAACGCGCACAGAAATCGTCTCAGTATATCGCCACCTCACAAATGATCATGATGTGGATGACAACGATGAAATGGCATTGGATGTAGAAAGAGAAACACAGTAGTATTGTAGTAGCAGTCTAGTCTAGAAGACAGGAAAAATTCAGATGTCTCTATATTAAGTAGTCATACTGCATTTGTTTCTTAATTTTTGTTTTCTTACTCTGGAAATGGAATTCATTAAAATATATTAGTTCCTCGAGTTTTTCTGTGATTTAGGTTTTTCTAATTTGATTTGTATAGGGTTGGTGTTTTGTTTTTCAATGTTTTCTTGTCATAGTCATGCACATGACTTAGATACTTATTTTGACAAGATAAATGTTTAGCTCATTTTGATTCTATAAGCTTGAAAACAAATAAAATTTACATAACAGTAATAAAACCCCCCCAAAAAACGAAAAACCCCACTATTTAGTGGGTTTTTTAGTGTGTTTTTTTTTGGGCTTATTTTGGGTGGGTTTTTTTGGGTGGGTTTTTTATGTGCCAACCCTGCATTACAACATATATAAACATGTAGTAAAGTGCAATTTCACGCATATAATATCTACATGAGTGTAAATAAACCCTCGATATTACTATATGTATGTGTAATATAAAATTACCTTGTGAATGCAAATATTTGAGTGGATGCATACTGTCATGAATGTAGAATTTTAAAACAACTTTAATCTGTAGTATAATACAAATTTTCTATAATTAACTTGTCTCTTTTACGCCGCATAAAGATCTGAATCACACTTTGCCTCCTGATGCTGGATTAGTGATGCAAAAAAATGGTTTTATTTGATAGCTTTTTTTTGCAAAAAAAAACCTGTTTTTTACGTTTTTTTATTTTTTTTTTGCACACACCTAAATTTTGTTACATATATGTTTGGGTTTTTTTGGACAAATAAAATTAATTAATATCCATATTTTTTAGTCATTTTTTTGTTATAAAAATATCAAAAAGAAACCATGCAGTGAAAGTGGTGGCAGATAACCCACGATTACCTAGAGGCGTCTAAGAGGAACAGCAGGAGCCACAGAACTCATATTTATGGAGTCAAAATTCAGAGCTTACTATCTCTACTATGTCTGATTTTATTTTCATGTGACCAAAAAAATCAGACATAGCAGAGATAATAAGCTCTGAATTTTGACTTAATAAATATAAGTTCTGGGGTAAGTTCTATGGCTCCTGCTGTTCCTCTAGGTAATTGTGGGGTATATGCCCCCACTTTTACTATATGGTTTCTTTTTTGTTTTCATTACAAAAAATGACTAAATAGATTAATATATTTTAGGTGACCAAAAATACATGCTGTTTTTTTATAAACATGTTTTTTACAAAAAATTTTGAATAATAAAAATGAATAGTAACATATTTTCTGGTACCATATATAACCATGCTGTTTTTTAACAAAAAATCATGACTAAAAAATATAATATATTTAATGTGACATAAAAAACCCCATGCAGTTTTTAAAAAAACATGTTTTTTTTTCTCAAACAATTGTCGCTAAGAAAACCTGGATATGAATATATTTTATGTGACCAAAAAACCATGCTATTTTATTTTTATGGGTTTTTCATAAAAAATTGTGTCATAAAATCATGGTTATTAATATATTTTATGTCACCAAATGAATCATTTCTTTTCAAAAGATGTTTCTTTTACTAAAAGTTATTATTATTCATTTTATGGTCATGACTTTTTTGTAAAAAACATGGATATTAATTTATTTTATGTGACCAAAAAACCATGCTTTTGGAAAAAAGTTTTTTTACATAGAATCATGACTAAAAAACATGAGTGTTATTGAATTTTATCTGACCAAAAAACCCATAACATTTTTAAAACTGTTTTTTTCACAAAAAGTCATTAATATCCACGTTTTTTAGTCATGATTTTCCTGTAAAACAAGATGTTTTTCAAAAAAACAGCATGGTTGTTTATGGTCAAATAAAGTATATTAATATCTTTGTTTTTTAGTCATGACTTTATAACAAAAACACATTCAAAAAACAGCATGGATTTTTTGGTCACATATAATATATTAATATCCATTAGAACCGTACCAGGTCTAAAAATAAAATATCTACAAAGAACCTATTCACTCTATAAAACCTTTCGGAGACCAGCTCCATCCTCAGTGAGTCATTCAGTAAAATGTTTTTTGAAGGAATGGTGAAAATTCATTGTCCATTTTACCACATTTTACTTAATGACTTACTGAGGATGGAGCTGGTCTCCGAAAGGTTTTATAGTGGTACCTCGGTGCTCGACCATAATCCGTTCTGAGGTGGTGGTCGAGAACCGATTTGTTTGAGAACCAAAACCAACTTTCCCATAAGAAATAATGGAAAGTAATTTAATCCGTTCTTACCATTAAGAAAAATACCTAAAATATTATAAGAATGTGTATCTAAACAACTATGAAGACGTTAATGTGCACAAGCAGCAGATGAAAGCTTCACCGATGCTGTTCCCTGCCAACATCTTTTCCTTGATGAAGATAAGAAGCCACTTTTCCATTTCTTCCATTATCTGAGGCCTTTGCTTACTGATTCCTGTCACTCTTATTGCAACATCAGCTTTCTTCAACACTTCCTTATGCTTCAAGATAGTGGAAATGGTTGATTTCGCCATTTCGTATTGCGACGCGAGGTCGGACACTCGTACACCACTCTCAAATTTTGCAATAATATCCTTCTTCAGTTCAATAGTGGTCCTCACTATTTTCCTCTTTGATTTTCCCTTATCACTGTCTATTGTTGAACTCATAATTAATGGCTAGAGCAACACGAAAAAGTTTAAATCTGGAAAGAAATACAGTACTCACGGTCAGAGTCGAACTGACGCTTACCCGCTGGCCGAGGAGAGCGTTCAGGTCAACTTTGCTAGTCGAGTACCAAATATCTGTTCGAGATCAAAAGCATTTTCTACAGTTTTTTTGGTCGAGAACCGATTTGGTCAAGCATAGAGGCGGTCGAGAACCGAGGTATGACTGTATAGACTGAATAGATTCTTTGTACATATTTTCTCTAAGACCTAGTACAGTTCTAATCAGGGTTGCGGAGTCGGTGGAATAAATTTGCGACTCCGACTCCGACTCCGACTCCACCTTTCCAGAATTTTGCGACTCCGACTCCGACTCCGACTCCACCTTTTCAGAATTTGGCGACTCCGACTCCGACTCCGACTCCACCTTTTCAGAATTTGGCGACTCCGACTCCGACTCCGACTCCACCTTTTCAGAATTTGGCGACTCCGACTCCGACTCCGACTCCATTTCTCCAGAATTTGGCGACTCCAAAACCGACTCCGCCTATTCACAATTTTGTGGCTCCTACTTCACCTATTCATAATTTATAAGATGAATATTTTATTTTTTAACTAGTGTACACACACCGTCAAAAATGACGAGATTCAATACCTTTCTACAACAAATTTTCGTTTGAGTGGAGTTTCCATGCTTTCAGCTTATTCCAAAGGTAACTTAAATTTCTTATAAGAGTAATAAACACTCAGAACACAGCATTTTTGAGCCGCAAGAGAAGTAGTTATAGCCATTCGTGTCGTATCCGAGATACAGAAATTCAGCATTACTGAAAGCAACTGCGAACTTGTGTATGTATATTTTAATATGCAATACAGTACATTGCAATACAGTATATTGTAATATACAATACAGCATATTGTAATATGCAATACCCCGCCGAACTCGGTATTCACGATACAAACTTGAGTATATAAGGCTATGGATCGCTCTAATTGTGATGAAAGTGACTTATTATAGAGCTATTGCACAACGAAAATGAGTGTATTAATTGACCGTGAACTGGAACCAAGACCGCCAGTGCAAATTTTTTCCTATCAATTATTCTTAACAGCGTGACACAAAACGTATAAATAAACACACGACAGTCATTCTTAGTAGTAAACGGTTGCAGGTGTTGAAACCTGTGCATATGTTCATTATATTCTTTATTATCGAACGACTTTTAAATTGACTACAGATTGTTAATAATCAAGATACTAGTGTACATGATTGGTCAAAAATGACGGGATCCAATGGAATGGTTTTAAAAAAATCTCGAGATAAAAATGGCAAACAAATATATCCATTGTAAAAGTACCCGCGATTAAAATACAATATTCTCATACTTGTGACTGGTAAAACTCGTATCACAGATACGGTCATTAAGCATATTTAAAAACGTCACAAACGCACACAACAACCAAGCAAATTGTATAACATAATACCTATCTGAATTGTAATTTAAATTATTGTTCGCAAGAGGTTTTTAAAAAATTTGCCATACCTTTTAAGCATTTAAATGCCTTTGAAATTTAAATGCGATGAGCCGCATTTTCTTGACAGTTGATTCGATTTTCACGCAATGGTTTCTACTTATAAACATAAGTGAGCAGATGCCTGGTTTTTCATATTTCGATGGTATTTATGATACTGAGTTTGGAGACTGGTTACAGAGTTTGGTAGAGTGTGCGAAAGGCGGAAAATGAGGGTAAATGTGAATAAAAGTAAGGTGATGAGATTTTCAAGAGGTGGAGTGTTTGGAACTTTGGATGTGAGATTGAATGGGGAAGTTTTAGAGGAGGTAGAGCATTTTAGGTACCTCGGGTCGGATGTGACTGTTAAGGATAGTATGGAAGTAGAAGTGAAGCATCGAGTGAGTGAAGGTTGTAAGACATTGGGTGCAATGAGGAAAGTTTTTGAATGCAGGAGTTTGAGTATGAATGTTAAGAGGGGACTGTATGAAAGTTTGATTGTGCCAGTTTTGTTGTATGGAGCAGAGTCCTGGGGGTTGAGAGCAGCTGAGAGGAGGAAGTTGGATGTGTTTGAGATGAAGTGTTTGAGGAGCACGTATGGAGTAACTAGAAGAGATAGGATCAGGAATGAGTTGGTTAGGGGGCAGACTGGTGTTATCAAAAAGTTGAGCAGGCGAGTGGATGAAAAAGTGCTTGGATGGTTTGGGCATGTTGAAAGAATGAATGTTGAGCGGCTGGTGAAAAAGATATATATGTCAGAAGTGAGTGGTCTTCGAGCGCGAGGTAGACCACGGATGAGTTGTATGGATGGGGTGAGACGTGCTTTGTATGAGAGGGGTCTGACTGTGGACGTGGCGAGAGGGATGGCTGCGGACAGAAGTGCGTGGGAGCAGTGTAGAAGGAGGTAATTTTATTTCTGACGCGTTACTGGAAGCTGCCCGCTTGTGATGGGGTTGACCTGTCATGTGCGGGGGGAGGGGCTGCACTCAATGAAGCGGTCGGGGTAAACCAGCTGTGGCTGTCGGGCCTGACTGTGGGAGGTGGTTGTGCTGGGCTGCTGCTGATCCTAGCAGTTCAGGTGCAGCCAGTGCTGCCTCTCTCGCCTCCTAGTGACTAAGTGTGGGGATTGTGGCCTGCTGTCGGCTACCCTCCCATAGGGAGGATAAGCCCGGTATATGTATGTATGTATGTATGTATTTATGATACTGTCCAAGCAAGCAGATTCCCATTGTAATGAGATAGGGGAAATTACGCACGAGAACATGTACTTATCATTGACGGACACCTTGTTTTTTATTATATCGGGTGTCCTGTAAAAATGTCCCCGATTTTTAATTAATTATATCTCAGCTTTAAATAACCATATTTGAATTGCCTTTGTTCAAAATGTAGTAAATTTTGTTTCCTTTTCGAATAATTTATGTTATTGAAAATTGGTTGAATAACCACTTTATAATGTCCAATTTACTGAAAGGAGTAGAAAAATTGATTGTTCAAATGAAAAGTTTTTAAAACAATATTGATATTCTTCCTTATTTTGTAGTTTCCATGAAACTGAACACACAAAAATTTTAAGGAGTAACAAATCATTACCTTATATAACCTTAACGACATACCCTCCATTTCTCTCAAGGCAAGTATTACTTCTAGCCACCATTGAACGAAGAGTTTTACCCATTATTCCACCGTTTTCTATCAGTCCTTGAAACACTATTATTGAGAACACATGAAACTTGAAACCTCTCAGAGGGTTTAAATACTTAGTTGTATGTACGATACATCGTTATGAAATTATTCTCAACAGTAGGTATTGAGGAATGATGAAGAACACCAGTGTTGTTTTTAAAACTTTCCCTTTGAACAATTTTTCTACCCCTTTCAGTAAATCGATCACCTTGAAGTTTATTCAACTGATTTTCAAAAACTTATATTATTTCAAAAGGAAACCAAATTGAATAAATTGTAAATAAAAGACAATTAAAATATGTTAATTTAAGCGGAGATATTATCAATTAAAAAGTCCGGGACATTTTTGTGGGGCACGCAGTATAGTATTGATTGTTCTTATACAATAAATGGTCAAGTGTCTCCTTTGAACAAATTAATAAATAGGTTTAGCTATTTCGTGAGCGTAATCTCTCCTATGTTAGTTCAATGAAATTTTAGGACTAAAAACTTAAGAGAAATTGGTCGAACATTTATTTCAAATACAGAAGAACTTCATGGGAACAACAGCAAGTCGTTTCCCGAGATACGCAAAAAGAGAAACCGTACCCAAGTTAGGTGGATCTTGAGGATTCCAACAGTACGCACAGGAGCGTCCTCTGCGAAATTTTTATTATTGAATTCCTTTAAAATGAAGACCGAAAATCTTCTTTAACGTAAGGTTAGTTTTTAAAACGATACTCGCTAAAAATAGAAGACACCCAATGGACGCGGCCGGTCATCAGCACGGTACTCCGGTAGGAAATTTTAGAGGCGTTCTGAGTAGAGAGATACAGAGTTTTAAGATGTCCGGTCGCCGACTAGGTGAATATCGTATCTTATTGTAAGATTACATATAGCACTAAGATGTTACCAATTAATTGACAATTAATTACCTTGAATAGTAAGTGCCTATTCAAGAGGCTGCAAAAGCCGGGTCGAGGAGTTCAAGTCGCAGAAAGAGACTGCTTTTTACGCAATAGAAATAAGTTAGAGGTACCAGACCCACTTTTATTAAAAGGAAGACATGCTGCCCAAGCAGAGCAAGCTCAAAGATAATTTAATGAGTGAACGCCAAAGCGTCACAAGTAATGTTAATTAAAGCTATTTAAGGTTAATGCAGTCTGCTAGAAGCGCAAACATGCTTATTTATAGAAAGTTAAATTTAAACACAAAAACCGGAAATAAATATGCAGCTGCAAAACAAAAAACAACGAACAAAAAGATCTAATTTCATCAGTTTCAAATTCTTGTCTGTGAACTAAGAGAGGCCAACTGAAGAAAACTTTTTCTTCCACAAAGCCGCCATCAGAAATACGAAAAATATTCAACAGGAAATTTCATTGAACAAACCAAATTGGCTGTTCGTCTTTGTTGGTTGATCTGTCTCCCTTTCACGCTCTTAGAGATACTTAACTACTGTATCTGTGATGCGAGTTTCACCAGTGAACAAGTATTAGAATATTTTAATCGCGGGTGCTATTAGGATGAAAATATTTCTTTATGGTCCACATCTGGAAGATTTCTATACAGACAATATCGAATCCCGTCATTTGACGAGTCGTGTACACAATTATGTATACTGAGTGTTTCAGAAAACGAGGTACAAAATTGCACATCAAGTAGAAAATGGCCAAATAAACACTTTTTGTCCTATGAAATTTTCACCCAAAAAATCGGGGTTGGGAGGCATGGTGTTTATTGTTTTTAAGGTTTAAATTTAATGGCACAATTACTCGCGGTATTGATTCTGAATTTACTTTACAAAAATTGTTCAAAATGTGTTCCACCTACATCTATGCACTTTTCGAATGTTAGCCTTAACGGCTGCCGAATATTAGGAAACACGTCTGGCATTAAGGTATCTCACCTGCAGCCACTGCAATTCTGGCCACAAGATCTTCCTCAGACCCAATGGGTGTAGCATAAACAAGGCTCTTCACGTGTCCCCAAAAATTGAAATCGAGTGGAGTCATGTCAGGAGATCTAGGAGGTCTTGCAACTAGCACATTTCGCCCGATCAATGTAAATTCAAAATATATATTGCGAGTAGTTTATTCATTAAATTTCACCCTTTAAAACAATAAGCTGCTAATATCTCAATGTCTCTTTCTTCGGAAAATTTTATGGAAGAAAAAGTTTTTATTTGGATATCTTCTATTTGGTGTGCAATTTTTTGCCTCTTATTCTGAATCTGAAACACCCTGTATATTACTGACAAGTGTTTTCTGAGTAGGTAATGTAGGCATTGTCTACACTGAGAAGCATAGATAAGCATCAACAGTTTTTTATTACTAAGTATGCACTAATTCAGTGAAATTATAGTAGTTAATTCAATGACTATGCTTCAAATCCCCAAAATTATGATATACGTGTAGATAAGGTAGGTAAGATTTGCACACTGCCTTTTCTTCTTTGTATCTACACTATGCAGGGTAACAATGCAGAAAAGGTGTCATATTATTGCTCAACACTATGTTACATTTCGGCTATAATAAGCAAAAGTTGTTCTGCTTTCATTGCAGGGGCCTGACGTTTTCGGAAAGTTTTTTTCACGAATAAAAGTCACTTCTAGCTTCTTTGCGTGTATTATGATACTATCTCTTATTTTCGTCTAACTTTTTACTTTGTATTGGACACTTTGTTATTTTAATAAACGCCCAGGTTCTTCTCATTTCGTGTTTTTTGGAGCAATTTGAAACGTTTCCAGCAAGAGAATTTGTACTATCGCATAAATGCAAAAACCATTGCAGCTGAGATAGTGCATTGTTTTCAGTTACAATGTGTGTGTGATTGTAAGTGAAGTTTTTGCTGGTGTGTGTAATTATTTTCATTGCAGCTCGCTTACATCGTATTTTTTTTTTTTTCAAGTGTCTCAATGCCGATATAGATAACCTTACAACATTTCCAAATCTTCCTTAAGGGAAGCATTTTGACAAAATGGTCAACTTTTGTTCTATTGGACCTACGTCTATGAAAATTTGCAGATTACTAGATCTCTACATTTGTAACAACTTATCTTAAACAAAAATTTTTCATAAGGCCATAGAAAATTTTTTATTTGAAAAAAATGAAATTATATATATACATATATTATTCATTACATCTTCGAAATTTACAAAGCTAGAGCAATGCGGTTTGTTGCATTTGAAAGTCAAACTTATGCTCTATCAAAATTATGGGGGGATTTTTGATTTTTTTTTTCAGAATTTATATGAATTTTTTTGTAAGGGTCAGAGCAAAAGTTATACTTTTAGGGTAAAAAAGTCCACGGAAAGCTTCACAGAAAAAAATTTGGAAATGCCCCCATAAGTTCGATAGAGCAAACATGTCACTTTCAAATGCAACAAACCGCATTGCTCTAGCTTTGTAAACTTCGGAGTTATAACGACAAACGTGTTGATAAGTTACTTTTTTTATATAACCTATTTTCAAGAAACAAAATGCTTCTCCTCCTACATTTTTTGAGCTACAGTGATGATTTTGGTATCATTGGATGCAGAAAAACAAGGGCTTTACAATGTATTGAGAAGTTTTTCAAAATTCATTCTTGTTTCAAAGTTATGACGTCATATATTTGAATTTTCTTGAGAATATTTTGATTTTTTTTCTTTTTAATTTTTTAAATTTTTATTTTGGAAATTTGAGAAAAAGCATTCAAGTTTTTGGAATGTCCACGTTATTCTGCATCCAATGATACCAAAATCATTACTGTAGCTCAAAAACTATCAGAGAAAAAGCATTTAGAACCCCCCCCCCCCCCCAAATGTCGTTTTCTATGATTTCCCATTTTCTTTTCAAGAAAATCGCATTTGTCATGAATGATAAATGATTCTAAATTGTATTTCCTATCAGTATACCAAATTTCATTGCTCTAAATTCAATAATAAAAAAAAATATTCGGATGGGGATGAGGAATATGAATGATGAAATATATAAAAAAATGAAATGGAAAAAAATTGAAAATTTCAGATTTTTTTTTTTTGTCCACGTTATTCTGCATTCAATGATACCAAAATCATTACTGTAGCTCAAAAACTGTAGGAGGAGAAGCATTTAGAAAACCCCCCCAAAAATGTCGTTTTCTATGATTTCCCGTTTTCTTTTCAAGAAAATCGCATTTTGTCATTGATGATAAATGATTCAAAATTGCATTTCCTATCAGTATACTAAATTTCATTGCTTTAGGTTCAAAAATGAAAAAAAAGGTCCGTAAGAGGGATGCCCTCCCCCCCCCCGGGAGGGACGTTAGCTCTGGGGTAGGTTCCTGATATTTTTACAGACATTCGGGGACATGTCTCTAACTCATTTAAAGCAATAAAAACAAAAATCGGGAGAATCGACCTTTGGACTCAGATGCCCCAAAAAGCCCCCAAAAATGCTTCCCTTAACAAGAAGTAATTAATTACATAATGCTACAAAACAAATACTATTTCAGTTTTTTAAAATGTATCAACATAATTATAAAATTCTGCATTTCAGCGTATACTAGCTTAGAAACTGGGGAGTGATACGAAGACAAAAATTAAACATGATGATGAAATAGTGAAATACAATATAACTCTGAAAGAACCAAATTACATTCAAGGAATAACTTGAGAAATGAGAAGAAATTTTTATTATCAATACATGTTAACTTGACTTAAAAACACGGAAGCCATATCGATTTTGATAACATGACTTGAAAACTAAAAGTCTTTGTGCACTAGACCATAGCTTCAGGTTTCGGCAAAGACTACTCATTGGCAATGAATCATAACCTAAAGACTAGAAATGTTTATGATCATTATCAATCAATGCATCATTTTGAGCATACAGAGTTACCACTCTTTATGTGAGTACAATGTATTGCATCAGCTGAAATGTTCTGCAAGTAACTTGCAACACATTTACTACTATTTTCCTGTTCCTATGTATTAATTGAAGGAAAAATGAACAAAACAGAAATATACAGAATGAATTTGCGATGCTTTCAATTACTAATTCCTGCTTTTAACCACAAAATATACATTAATGCTGGGTACAAAAATTATATTTCGCACTCGTAGGTTTCTCATATATATCTGTGCAAACCCTCAATGACTAGATAACATGGCGGTATTAGGTGATAGGAATAAATACGCTGTTTCAAACTTAGAACAAAACAATCAACGAAACATTGCGTATTTCTTAGATTTTTCAGCAAAGCATTCTAACTCTGTTTTGGTTTACTTCTAGTTTTAAAGAATTATAAATAATTTTAAGCAAAAATTAGAATCGAAGACACCAAAAAATAGCGACTCCAACCACGACTCTTCCACATCCGAATGAACGACTCCGACTCCGACTCCGACTCCACCACATTCGGAAAAGCGACTCCGACTCCGACTCCGACTCCATCACACTTCAGAGTAGCGACTCCGACTCCGACTCCGACTCCACCACACTTCAGAGAAGCGACTCCGACTCCGACTCCGACTCCACCCTAAAACATCCGACTCCGGCGACTCCGACTCCCGACTCCGACTCCGACTCCGCAACCCTGGTTCTAATAAATATGATTTCAACATTAACAGCATTCTTTGTTCATAAGTTTCTTAGGACAATTTGATTAAAGAAAAATGACATTCCTGATATTGATTTTTTTTAATGTTTTTAAAAAACAATTTTTTTGCCCCATAAAATATAATAATAGCCATGTTTTTTTACTCATGATTTTTCTGTAAAAAAAACACTGCTTTTAAAAAACAGCATTCAATTTTTTAGGGCATATAAAATATATTAATATCCTTGTTTTTTAGCCATAATTTTTGTATAAATAACATGTAATTTCAGCATGGTTTTTTTGGCACATCTCTATGAATGACCATAAGTAAAGATATGTTATAACACACCATTTCGGGAGTTGAAGGTCATTCACATGTATTGTAAAATGAATGATATATCAAAACATGAAACCGCAGTAAATGAAAAATTTCATATAACCAAAGAATACCATCAATTATGAAGTACGCTGTTTTATTTTGTAATCTGACATGAAAACAAATAATGTAATGTGGTTCTTTTTCTTGTTGTTATTTTCAGACAAAATATTTAAAATAAACCAAAATATCCACGTTTTTTATGGCCATGGGTTTTTTTGTAAAAAACCGTATTTAAAAAAAATGGCATGGTTTTTTTTAGTCACATCTCTATGCTGGATACTTGCACATTTTATGACAGCTTGTCTTCAGATTGCAACATTGCCAAAAATTGTATGTATTCTTAGCTGAAAGGAAAAACGATTGCCTTGCTCATCACATCCAACAAATACACACAAAAATGCTCAAATTAACAAGTGATTACGCCAATTCTTAATTCAACTTGGGTTGGATAAATTTAAACTTGACTTGAATTAAGGGGACCGTCTAGTCAGAATCAAGAAAATGGCCATCCCGTTTTTTAGTATGGTATCTAGATCTATGAAATTTGGCATACGTATGTATTTTAGAAAATAAATAGGAGCTGCATCTAACACTTTTTTCCATTTTCGCCATAATGGCGGAGATAATGGGAAGAAAGTGGGCAGGCAGACTGAAATTTGCAAGCCACTTCTTCTCAAAAAGTCATTAAAAAAGGGTAATGATTGAAGTATCTCATCGGATACACACAGGGTTGCTGGATAAGGAGTCTGAGGATTATTTTGAAATTCATAATAGTATAGTTGTTAAATCGTATCAAATATTTTTCCAAAGACTCGTTCATTTTTCCGTAATTTTTTTAGTGTAACTACAATACCACCATGAAATTCAATGAGATTCTCTGGCTCTTTATGCAGCAACTCTTTGTGCATCCAATGATACCAAAAACATTGCTCTACGATAACTAGTTTCTGAGAAGAAGTGGCTTGAATATTGACATTTGAGTTGTTCAATAAATGCATTTTTGAACAGAAAAAGTTTTTTTGTTTGCAAGCTATACTGCTCTTAGAAATCAGCCCAGTTGATGTTTTGAAAGCTATTATGAAATATTAACTTAATTTTGGCTATCTTTTATCGTAGTATTTTGTGGTTCCCTATCAAAACCGGTTCCATAATTGGTACAGGGGCCTAGTACCAAGCATAAGAATCAGGGGTAACGCATAGCTCAGGTGCACTTGAGGTGTTCTTCAATCCTTACTAAACTTGGTAGACAACCCAGATGTGGCCAGAGCTTGAGGGGCTGATACAGCTAGTTGTTTGACAACGTATTTGCTTCAGCATTCATGTCACACTGAGCTCTGGCCCGCAGTCCTATTTATGTCTACAGCACAGGAGGGGGGGGGGGGGGATGGGAGGGTCTGTGCGAGGTACCGAGATTGAGGTTGCCAAATCGTAAGAGTTCTTGAAAAGCCGAGTGATAAATACATATGTATTTAGAAATAAACAGTTGGTGAGCAATATCTGTGTGAAATGATTTGGCACATGAGCGCAGACACCCCATGCAGCCCTCCCCCGCCCCTTTTTCTCCCTCCGTTTACGTGCCACAGGTGCTTCAGATGCTTCCAAATTTTTTACTGCTTATTAACTGTGCATTGCTCCATTGAATTAGGCAATAAAAAAAATTCAGCCAATTTTGGACTTCTGACTAGACGGTCCCCTTAACACTTTGACGCTTGCCTCAGTTTTCCAGTTTTGTCCAATTAGCACAGACGTCTGTAGACGTAACTAGACCTGGCACAATAACCCCTGGACTTGAGGAGACGTCAATGCAGCGTGTTTTTACACAGGGTTGCGGGAAAGATGCACCCTTTGTACCAATTTTGAGCGGGTGTATGAGTGTTTTGGACTTCTGCTGTTTCCATATTGCGTCATCTTTCCAAGACAGATTTACGACACTGGTTGACAGCTCGTTTCAGTGTTGTGCCGGCTGTGTGAGTGATCGGGTGTGTGACTTTGATCCGCTGTGTTACTTCTGATGTATTATTTATTTAATTAGATACCTCCAATTTCTTTTTATGGATATACCATTCTTTCTAATCTATATAGTTTTCATATTTTTCGTTTTTTTTCAGAAAATTTTTGAGAAATCACACTATTATTATTTTGCCTTTACCATGAGTAAACATAAAGCTTCACTTACTAATGAACAAATAGCAGCACTACTAGCAGAAAGTTCTTCAAGTGACTGACAGTTCAGAGGGGAGTGATGACTCGGTTGGAGACAAAGATTTTGAACCTGATGGAAATGCTAGTGACAGCACAAGCAGTGAATGTGAAAGTGTTGTGACAAATGATGAAGTTCCCTCAGTAGAGGAAGTGACTGTGGGTAATGAAAGTGCTTGTGAACAATCTGTTGTTTCTGAGTGGGTTGATATTGAAGAGTACTCTTTTGAACAACATCCAGGAATTATTGTTGATGAACCGAACAACGTGACGCCGTTGGATATATTGTCTGTTTTTTTCAGGTGTAATTTAAGATCATCTGGTTGACAGAACAAATAGGTATGCTGAACGATTACTTGAAGCTCCAAATATCCTTCGAAGATCTAGGGTAGCAAAGTGGGTTCCTGTGACTAGGAGTGAGTTGAAACGTTTTCTCGCTGTTAGTCTCCTAATGGGCCATGTAAAGTTCCAACTGTTAGGCATTATTTTCGCCGTAAAGGATTGTATGTAATTCCAGTGCTCCCAAAAACCATGAGTGGACAAAGATATCAAATGATTCTAAAGCATCTGCATGTAGCATACCGCTACATAAGCGTAAAAATTATAAAGTTGCCATTCTCACTGAAATAAATTAATCATTAGCATTAAAAATCTTACTATAATTTATTATTAATTATTTTCTACTTCTAATTCGTAATCATTGAAGTTTTGCGTAAATGCATGAAACAATAGAAATAACAATTTCCATTTTTCGAGAGAGAAGCCCTCTGGTGGCAACACTGCGCAGTTGCGCGTCTTTTCTTTCAAAGCCACTCTTACTTTGGCGTCCTACTTTGGCGGTGTAACAGCAAATTCTCGTGAGTTAATCAGTGTTAGAAAATAATCGTGTATTTCTTCGTGTTCAGTGAGTATTAATAAGTGACAGTGCAGTGTTATTGAGTTACGTACTTATGCGTGGGAATATTGATGTAGCATGTTTCTCATTCAGTGTTTGTTTTGTTCTCAACATGACTTAGCGTAAAATATTGCGTCAGACGTGCATTGCATTTCCGTGTCATGAATTTATTATCAAAGCATAATCATGTTTCGTTCCTTTTCTTTTCGATAATCCACGAATCTACGATAATCTCTGCTTGGAATGAACGCGGCGAAATTTGCCGGCGTTCGTTGCCGATAGCGTCTTTGTGTAATGGCGGAACCGCACACCGTCGTCTCTTGTCACTACTCTGTGATTATAAATACTATAGGCATGTGTTATAGTAGCATTTATTCTTTTTGTTATAAACCGACTCGCAGTAGTCTTAAATTACGAAAAGTATTCTTGTCTATGCTTGCTGAGTTTTGGAATTTCATTTTTTAATTCCATACTCTTTTGGAAACCTTTACGTAAACGCCCTTATTTCAATAGAGAAACATTCCAATGAAATTTAATCTAACTCATCGCATTCTCGTGACAAAGAACACTCACTACCATCTGCCTATCTTGAGTGTGTGCAAATTGCTGGCGGCTTTGGCTGAGGCCGACGCGTAAGTCGCCGGCTAAATCGCCACACGGAACTTTCATCCTTTCGTGTTTTCTTTCTTCGCGTATTTTCCGCCTGTGAAATCAACGCTTAGGTTTTTTTTCCTTTCCTTTTATCATTGGGGATATATATATTATTCCTTAATTCCTTAATTATTGCAAATGATCTACCAGGATTTTTTTTAGGATTTATATCCTCGAATTTTAGGATTTTTATGTTTTTCTTACTGCTTTCAAAAGTGCAGTCACTTGACATTTTCACGATATTCCGTAGATCTCGTGTTTACTTGCCCGTAGCCTCTGTAAGGAATCACGATCTTTATTACCGGAAGTTCTTGAACCTAATACTCAGATTTTTAAAGCCAGAGGCATTAGTGATTAAACAATTTATTTATTGATTAAAATCCGTCAACCAAAAATCTGTCCTATCTCTTTCTGAGCTTGCCAAAAGTGAGAATCCTAAAGTAGCTGGTGTCAATACCTGTAGGAGTTTCTCGGATTTCTCCGTGTGGGAAGAGTTGTCATTATTATGTTTGGATTGTCAGTAGTGGAATGTCTTGATGTCTCTCTTGGAACATTTCATCCAGCGTCTTGGACTCCTGTGCAGGACCTCTACATCATCGCCATACACACAACCCTCACAGTTTTGAATCTCCCTGGGTTCCCTGAGTGCCATGCTGATTGCTAAAGGTTATTCTCACATAAGCAGTAACTTAACTTGCTCCCGTTAATGTGCTAATGTGCTATTGTGCCGACTTGCTTCTGCTCACATGAGCCGGATTCAACTTGCTCACTCACACCTCACCTTATTTTGAGTCATTAGTTCTACCTGAACTAAGTCACTGACCCTCGCTCAATTATCTCAAATTGCCTAATTCAAGTTCCCAAATACAACTCACTCACCCTGCTTACTCCATCGTGTGACTGCCGTCGTCAACGCCAGCCTGGTCCTCCGGCACGGATTGCCCACCTAGACAAGCTCTCCGAGATCAAGATCCAAGCCAGTTTTCCTGGTTTCCTCTTCCAATAAACTCCACCGAAATTAAGCTGAGTCCAAAACCGTTTTTCATTATCCCTCTCATAATCTTCCCAGATCACTATCGAGAATTGTTCGAGTTTCTTTTAGCCGTTCAAGAATTAATATTTACATTCAAACCACCCAACGGCGGAAGAAAACCCGACATGCATATGGACTCTGAAGAGAGTGATGATCCTCTCAACAAAGTAAGGCCTATCATTGATTTATTGATAGATAACATTCGTAGCTGCTACTACCCTGAACAGAACCTCAGTCTTGACAAGTCAATGATGGCATGCCGTGGAAGACTTTGATTTTGCCAATACATAAAAGGCAAAAAACACAAGTTTGGCATCAAGTTCTATGCCCTTTGTGAAACTAACGGATTCGTCTTTAACTTTATGATTTATCAAGGTAAGTCAACCGTGGAAGAGGATGATGAAGGAGACGGTCATTGCCAGAAAATTGTGATGAAATTGATGAAGCCATACATTGCTAAAGGTCACAGACTCTACATGGATAACTTCTATATTAGTGTGGGTCTTTCTGAGTTACTGCATAACAGAAAAACTCATACTATTGGAACCCTCAGGACAAATAAAAGAGACAATTCCAAGAACATCACTCAAAGGAAACTAAAGAAACCCGGTGAGGCCTGCTGGATGAGAAGAGGACCCGTTTATGTGTCAAAATGGAAAGACATGAGAGAAATTCTTATGCTTAGCACCAAGCATCATCACAGAATGGTGAATTGCACCTCAAATCTTGGACGTAGTAAACTGAAGCCCGTTTGTGTTCAAGATTACAACGCAAACATGGGTGGAGTCGATCGTTCAGACCAACTTCTCTCCTACTGCAGTATTCCAAGGAAGACCATAAAATGGTACAAGAAGGTTTTCTTCCATCTCCTTGATACTGCTGTAATGAATTCTTACGTGCTCTTCAAGAAGGTGTCTAAAGAAAAAATCTGCGAATTCTAAAGTTCAGAGATGCTCTTATAGGAGCACTGGCATCTGTGGATCTTGGAGTGGAACAGCCAACGAAAACATCTGCTCCTTCAAACGCGCCCTCGGAATATGAAAGAATTGATGAATTTCACTGTTTGGAAAACATTTCTTCATTGAAAGGAAATGTTCCTCGATATCTACGTTGCAGAGTGTGCACACAAGAAAAGAAGAGGAGAGAGACACGATACAGATGTAAAGATTGTGAAGGTACACCACCTTTATGTCCGGTACCATGTTTTGCTCTTTACCATGGGCATTAGTGTCGCGCCCTTATTCCCCTTCGCCAGGTAAGAAAAACACCGGAACAAGAAGGAGGTTGTATTGGGCGCGGTTGAATACGTCACTGCAAAAACAAGAGTTATTTAGTTCTACAAATGGAGGCACTACCTAGGCTTCGGCTCGGAACTTCATATCTTTTCCTTGGAGCACTGATTTCAATCAGATACAAATGCTTTTATTTTACTCACGTACTCAGTAAAGATCAGACTATAATGACATCGAAAGGGTGTGAGATTTAGATTGCACACAAGTTCAATCACGGACTTCTCAGTAAGAGATAAACGGCTTAAAAAAGTTGAGTCATAGAGACGAAAGCAACAAAACAAAGCTATGAGTTACAAGATACGCAAACTTTCCGTAATAGACAGAAAAGGAGGGGGAATCGAAAACCTAATCAATGTATGTATATTTATAAAATATTTCTCATGAATTCTATCGTGAACAAATGAAATACCAAAAAGGGGCTGAAAAACATCACCTTAATTTTGGGGCCCGAACGATACAAAGGAGAAACTTTACTCAACTACGAAATTATTTCCTAAAAAATACTCTACCGATAAGGACAGCAACTTTACAGAGCAGCCATAGCTTTCAATGAGGAGCGCTAATTCCCGATATTCAAGTTCACAAAGGCGATCAATGCCTCTGCGATTTAAACAGTTTCAAAACAACGCAGATTTCAAGAAAAATAAGAAGCACTGCGAGAAAACAAATGTAAAATTAGATAAGAAGTTTCTAATCGTCTCAGAATTTATTGCTAGTGCTTAGCTGCTGGTACAACAGAGGTAATCTGTGAGTATTACACTACCTTTACATCTTTTAAAATACTTACATCTTCTTTTTCGAGACCTCCGCTATGACACATATCCTAACCAGATCAGTATGTTTTACATTGCCTGTAAAGTAAAAGAAATCACATTAAATGGTTATCAAGCGCACACGAGATTTACAAACCAGACTAGGCTTAACTTTACAAAGACACGAAAGGGTTCAAGGTCGGCCATTTTTTTATATGGCGCTCGAGGCGCAGTAATACACAACTGCAATGGAAGACTCGTAATATGCACATGACCTTCAATTAGCCATGCTGCAAATTAAAGCATCTCGGCCCCTTCAATAAATAACGCACTTCTTCGATCATACGAATGATTTTGAGACTCAGTGGTCAAAACTTACAGAGAAATAAAAAATCACTTGAACAAGACAAAACGGACAGTGAAGCATTCTGAAGCTACTGAAGCACACACGGGAAAACTGACACACGCAAAGGTAGAATGGCTATCTACCGTTTTTACAGATATAAGGCACACTTCCACTTCAGTTCTGTAATTTTATGAAGTTCGATCATCACTTAAAAAAGGATTAACACATTTAAAACGCAGGCACACGAGAACTAGCTCAGTCGGTAGAGCACGAAAAGTCACACCTGCTCTCGGAAGAGCTTCTGTTACAGTGAGAAGCGAGCGCTGAAGCCACAAGAGACTCCAAGAGAATGTTGCCAAATAACCCCAGCATAAGCTAAAGGAAAAAACCCAGATCAGCGAAAAAAGGCGTTAATGAATAAATTTTCTTACACTTTTCTATTGTTTTCGAGGTTACCAAGTAGTACAATCATTTCAGCTCCTTGAAATTAATTGTTTTGCCAACACAATTCATGACTGTAAACCCCAGGAGACAGATAAAAAACCCAGATCCGCGGTTTAAAACCCCAGAAAGCGCAGCCAGCTGACAGAATCTACGAACGGGCAGAGAACTCCAGCCAATTAATCTTACATACGCGGATAGAACTAGAACGTTGAAATATGTTTCGGAGTTTTTTATTCTTATTTTTAATAAAGATATTATCGACTTTATATATCGACATTTGGTGACATTAACGATTAACTTTGCTGATATTATTAAGTGATTGACCTAAATCGCTCATTTCAAAATCACGAATTTGTTCTGGAAGCTTCCAGGACAGTCAAATGGGAAACGGTTCAATTAAATGGCGAGATAAAACCCAAATGACTTTAAAGACGGAGAAAGGCATGACACTCCCCCCTATTTTTCTTTGAAAAATACACAGGCAAACATCCTTGCGACGGCTTGAAGAGAGTACGTAAAGAGTACCTTAGCTTGGTACACGATAATCAGTAACATTACGCTTATACTAAAAGACCATAAATCAATCCGTTACAATACGAAATTTCTTAAATCTAGATAGAGATCAATGTTCCTTAGTCAGATAGGCACAAGAACGACGCACGTGACTAGTGTTAGGAACGTTACGAGCGAATAATACAACAAAATTAGAGGCGAACCCCGTCAGTACTCAAAATCTAATACTCTATAGTAGGCAAACCGCAAACTGAGTTAGCGAGAGATAGATAGGGGAAGAAAAACGAACGTGCTTCACGCATCACACCACTACCGGGAAAGGAAGGAGAAGTCTGCAGCTCTTCACCTCCCCCCATCAGCAGCAGTGAGACACCTTCCGCCGATCGCTTGAAATAAGCATATTAAAATATAGGTAAGCTCGACAGGTAGACTGGAAGGACGCGTCACAGTTGCGACGGGCACGATAGATAGAGTACACTAAACAAATTAACTCGAGAATCTGACACTATGAGATCTAGTTGTCTCCCCGGAGACCTAAACTTACTACCTTTCCTATCGGACGTTCGCACGCTATCGTACCTCCCGCAGCAGCGGCCCGAGATACCACTACGGAACGTACTAGACCGTCCCCGCTTTTCTTGACCCTGACTACCCTACCCATCGCCCATTTATTTCTCGGAGCGGGCTCGACGAGCATGACGATGTCTCCAGGGCTCAAGTTGGTTGTCCTCTTCGTCCACTTGGAGCGCGATTGAAGCTCCTGTATGTAGTCGCTTTTCCACTTCTGCCAGAAGACCTCTGCCAGATGGTTGACTCTACGCCAGCGCTTCTTTCCGTAGGCTATGAGGTCCGCAGGGGAGGGGTCGCAGAGAGGAGGGTTGTCGCCCGCTTCTTTCAACGTTAGGAGCATGTTTGGAGTCAGGGGTTGTGGATCATTAGGGTCGCTCGATAGGGACCATAATGGCGTGTTGTTGACGATTGATACTGCTTCTTGAAAAAAGGTGTAGAGCTCATCTCTACTAGGCGTTCGCATGCCGCACTGGGAAAGCGAGAACAACATGGCCTTCTTTATAGCTCCCACTTTACGTTCCCAAACTCCACCAAAAAGGGGTGCGTGAGGGGGATTAAAGATCCACTGTACGTCGAAGACTTGCAGCATCTTGGAGAGTGACCTCATGTCGAGGTCCTGGTTATAGCTGCCGACGAAATTTGAACCGCGGTCGCTCCTTATGATTTTGCACGATCCACGAACGCACATGAATCGCCTGAGAGCGTTTCGAAAGCTAGAAGTGTCCATGGCAGGCAGCGGTTCCACATGCACCGCTCTAGAGGTTAGACAGGTCAACACCAAGGCCCATACCTTAGAAGTCCTCTTATTGCTTCTCGTAGAGATTCCCTCGACGACCTGCCACGGGCCTGCCACGTCCAAACCTGTGTTCGTAAAGGAAGCGGTGCAAGCAAGTCGGTCCTCCGGTAGGTTACTCATTTTCTGCTCTTCGGGTCTCCTTCTCAATTTTCTGCAGACGACGCAGTCATTTACGAACTTACGGATGACTTTCTTTCCGTGCACTATATGATAGCCTGCATCTCGTACGGCTCCATGAGAAATGTGAGCACCTTGATGCCCGGAGAGTTTGTGATAATGAGACACAATGCTAGAGGTGAGCGGGTGGTCTTCGGGAAGCGCAATGGGGTGCTTTATACACCCGGGCAAGTTGACGCGCCTGAGGCGTCCGCCTACTCGCAACAGACCGTCAGCATCAATAAAGGGGCTCAAAGAAGACAAAGGGTGTCGCAGAGGAATGTCCTTTTCTTTCTTGAGATTACTGATCACGTCTTGAAAGGTTGCGTGTTGAACGTCAGAGATGGCTAACTTCTCACCCCCGAAGTTTAGCGATTCCAAGGGTCTGATGGCCAGAGCCACTCCTTTTCTTTGCTGAGTTCGGTCCTTCCATTTGAAATAGAAGTGCGTCGCCAGTCTTGATGCTCTACGAACAGAGACAAAGTCACCAGTTAAGTAGGCAGGAACTTCACGCTGAAGCTCTGGGGTCTGAAGGGAGGTGACGAAATTCGAGCATTCCTGGACGAGTTTCTCCTCGGGCAAACTCACCGAAAGCGAGATATCTGCGCCTTCTTGCTCGTCGGGCAGATGATCTTCCCACAGAAAGGAAGGGCCCGTCAACCAGCGTATCCTCTTCAGGTTCTCTGCGCTCGTAGGACGAGAGGCCATATCCGCCGGGTTGCACTCTGTGGCTACGTACCGCCAGAGTTCCTTGGGACGAACCTTCGTAGCCGCTTCAATTCTTCTAGTCACATACTTTGAAAATCTTTTAGTTTCGTTGTTGAGGTAGCCCAGCACTACCTTGCTGTCTGAGTACATCACTACGTCGTTGATCTCGACGCTCATTTCTTCGCATATTCTTCTGGAGGCCTCGCTGCACTCGACGGCCGCGCAGAGTTCCAAACGTGGTATGCTTGTGGCAGCTCTGGGAGCCACCTTGCTGTCAGCGCTTACAAAAGACACGTGTACTCGTCCACTCACATCGACTGATCGTAAGTAGGTGACATGTCCTATGGCTTGTTCAGAGGCGTCGGCAAAGGAATGCAAACTTCGTGAGTGAACCTCCCCGAAGTCTCCAGGAATGAGGCACCTGTCCAACGACAGGTCGGAGAGTCCTCGCAACGACTCTTTCCACAATTCCCACGTTGCAAGATGAGCGACGGGAAGAGGGTCGTCCCACCCCAACTTTGCCAAATTTTCTGGGTCTTGTTTTACGGGAGGGATCAAGGTGCGCATGATCAGTCGGCCTCCCAATACGACGGGGCTAGCTAAGCCGATTGGATCTAAGATTGAATTGACGGTGGCTAACAAACCACATTTCGTGAACGGGCGGTCCACCACCTCGGTGTGTACGTCAAACCGGTCGGTCGTAGTATTCCACGTCACTCCCAGGGTGCGCTGACTACAACCATCCTCCCAAAACTCCACTTTTCCTTCCTCGCGTTCCGATTCCGGGAATGCGTTCAAAACCTCCTGATGACTAGAAGAGATTTTGTGAAGACGAACCTTGAACGTCTCCAGGTACTCTCGAGTCTTGACTAGAATGTCGACGGCCTCTTGAGCTGAACCTGCGGATCCCAGTCCGTCGTCAACGTAAAATCCGCGCTCGACGTAGCTCAGAGCTTTCCAGGCAAGTCTGTCTCCGTTTTCTCTCTCCTCTCTTGAGGCTTCCCTAATGGCGTGGCGCAGACAGTGAGTTGCGACAGCCGGACTTGATCGATTTCCGAAGACGTGCACTCTTGCCCGGTATGAGACAATTGCTTTGCAAGGATCATTGTCCTTGAACCAGAAGAACCTGAGAAAATCTCGGTCGGAGGGACGGACATAGAAGGCGTGGAACATCTTTTCCACGTCGGCAACGAAACCAACCTTATTTTCTCGAAACCTAAGGAGCACTCCACGAAGACTGTTGTTGGCATCTGGCCCCTGAAGCAAGGTTCCGTTTAAGTTGCGTCCGAAATACTGCGCCGCAGAGTCGAAGACGATGCGCACCTTCTTTTTCTTGGGATGTGTAACGGGAAAAACCGGGAGATACCAAAAGTGTCCTTCGGCCGGTTGAAGTTCTTGGGAAGGCACTACCTCTACGTGTCCACTATCCACGTAGTCTTGGACTATCTTCAAACACTGCTGTAATTTGGCGGGGTCCTTGATTAACCGCGCCAAAGTGTTTCTGGAGCGGCGATAGACGGCCTTCGTGTTGTCTGGAGGCTTAGACATGCGATCTTTGAATGGCAGCGGAGTTTCTAGATGCCCCTCAGCATTTACAACTATATTCTCGTCAATCAGCGACAAGAATTTCCTGTCCTCAACGGACGGTCCAGGACTCTCGTCGTCCATTTTGGTGTCGAAGACTGGAGCCAGAGGACCGAAACAAGGCTGAGCCGAAAAGTGATCTTCGACTTGAGTTTTATACACATTCATCTGCATGTTCGACGGGTGAGGCTCTGAAGGGTTGACTCTTCCAACAACAGCCCATCCCAAAGGTGTTTTGTAGACAGCTGGCTTCCGGTGGATTAGATCTGCAACTAACACATCTTCAGTGTCTCGGCCCAGCAACAAACTCACGGGAGCATTGCAGTCCAGAGGGAGAAATTCTGATGCAAGATGAGCAATGTCGGGGTTCTTCAAGACGTCTTCTCTCGTTGCCACGTCGTACTTGTTATGAGGAATGCCATCGTGCTCGAATAGCGGGGGAAGAGCATAAGACTCAGAGCGGTTTACGCCCTTTACTCGAAAGCCCTCCGTAGTCCGACCGTAGGATTTAATTTTAGAACCTGAAATCGTGGTGATGGAATACGTTTCTTTTTTGTGAGGTAATGCAAAGAAATCTAACAAAGAAGATGTGGCGAAAGAGTTAGTACTTTGGTCATCCAGGATGACGTAGGTGCGGAGAGTTTTACTGCTTCTTCCGGGCGCCGTCACGTCCACCAAGACCATCTTAGAGCAGCTTCTGTTTTCCGATGGTTGTCACTTTTCCGTATACAGGTTTCCCATTTCTGGAGCGTCGCGTCTTTCGTTGAGGGGCGAAGACCTGCGGGCCCAGCGTCCTCGAGGCGCTGGTCCTCCCCTCGAAGCAAAACCTCTTCCCCGTACGCCGAAATTTTCTGAGTGGCTGCGCCTCTGACCCTCAGACCTGTCCGAATGAAGCAGCGTGTGATGAGAACTGGAACCACAGGCTTCGCACCTCTGATCTGCGGTGCATTGAGCTATACGGTGCGCTCCGAAACATCGGAAACACGCACCGCACTCCACAACGATACCCTTACGATCCGCAGCATTCAAACTAGAAAATCGGTTGCAAGACGACAGAGAATGCCCGGAGCTATGGTGTAAGGGGCATTCGGTTCTCGTGTTTTCCACTTGCGAGGATTCAACAGCAAGCACGGTGGCTCGCTTGCTGGACTTGCCCTTAGGTCCAGTATGCTGGTCGTTGTCCAACTTGGTGAGAACTCCCGAGTACGTGCGCTGAGCATTCTCGCGCAAGAACCTGCAGAATTCCTCTAAAGGAGGATGGCGCTTATGAGATTTCTGGTAGTTGAGCTTGGATTTATTCCACCGGCATTTAATAAAATCCGGGAGCTTCTCATAAATTGGTTCGAGGCCCAGAGCGTAATTGTAGTATTCCAAGTCTCGCACCTCCCTCATCTGCCCCTGGATGCTGTAGCACAGGTCGCCCAACTTTTGCAGCGATTGAGCGGTTTTGGGATCAAATTCATTCGTTTTTATTTGGTCGAATCTCTCGATCATCTTCTTGAACTCCGCCGTGATTTGCTCCGACGAGCCATATCGTTCTCTTAGTTGAGAGACGATTTCGTCCAAAGTTCGCTTCGGATCACTTCCGAATGAAGTCCTCAATCCGACGATTGTGTCGCGAGGCTCCCCAGATGTGCGCGCTTCTAGGATGCCGACCACGTCGCTCGGATTTAAAGATAGGTTCTTTAAGTCGTTGCGAAGCTCAGCGAACCAAGTATGGTACCGTTTAGGCTCGCCTCGGAAAGGGTTAGGAGGTGACTTTTTTAGTTCCATCAAAACTAGATGCCTTGAAGCGGCGTCGAGCCTAAGTTCGTTTCCCGCGCAGTAGTCACTGCTGGCCAATGGTTTTTCTAGGTAGCACAAAAGCGGGTCTTGAGGGTTGTAATTGGTAGAGTTCCATTGATTGTTGTCACCGGCTCGAGTGGGTCTTGATTCCCGAACTCTCCGCGGGCGAGAACTCCGAAGTCCAGCATTGTAAATTCCTCTACTCTCCAGGTTCGGTGGGGGACGTACCTCAGAACGGCTCGAAAAACTAGAGTCGGAGCTCGTCGATGAGCACGGGGCATTTTGACGCATTTTGGGGGCCTTATTTCGCTTTCGATCTTGAAACTGGGAAACAGCGTCCCGCTGCTGTGCCTGAGAGTCACGAAGGTTAGGTGGAGGGGGGCAATAAAACACACTGCCGTGGTTCTGCGAGACCCATTCTTCGGTGTGCCTAGATTTTTCCGTTTCGCTGACTGCGCCGATCGAAACGTCGGGGCTGGAGAGACCTCTGTTGTTGATCTCGTCTATTTCAAGTGAGATTTTACTTTTCTCTGCCTTAGCTTCTACTTCCGCAAGCTTCACAGCGAGCTCACACTGCGACCTGAGCTCCGCAACTTTTGCTTGGTGCGCAATGTTGATCCTCTTTATAGAACTTTCCAGGTCCACCAGCCTCGTGGACTCCGCCACGGACATAGCTCTAGAGGAGGTGCTTCGCCTTGGCCCCGATCCTCGACCGTCCTTTCTTGAGTGAGTTGACGTGGAGCTCCCGCTGGAAAGGTCGTTCACACGAGGGTCGAGAAAGCACTTTACTTGCCTCTTTAATTGCCGGTAGTCAGCCATGAGATTTTTAGCTTCTTGTCCGGCTCCAACTTTTCTTAGATATTCTAATTCGCTTTCTACGAATCCTCGCCACTCCCTATATAGGTGAAGACACTCGAGGGATTCCTGGTTCCATTCTTCTTCAGTCCAGGCTTCCCTTCTGGAGCTCGACGTTTTTACTTTAATCGTTTCCTGAAGACGAGTCATGTGATCAAGCCGCACGACTCTTGAGTCCTGCCGTGGTCTACACGAATCCATAGTTATCAATAACGGCCCCTACGCCGCGAAGTCTAATGGCACTTACTTCGTTTAGGAGCGATGCAGCTGTGTGTCAGCAGAGGTCTCGGGAGTACGCCTCTCAAAGAAGATTGACTGTCGCGCCCTTATTCCCCTTCGCCAGGTAAGAAAAACACCGGAACAAGAAGGAGGTTGTATTGGGCGCGGTTGAATACGTCACTCCAAAAACAAGAGTTATTTAGTTCTACAAATGGAGGCACTACCTAGGCTTCGGCTCGGAACTTCATATCTTTTCCTTGGAGCACTGATTTCAATCAGATACAAATGCTTTTATTTTACTCACGTACTCAGTAAAGATCAGACTATAATGACATCGAAAGGGTGTGAGATTTAGATTGCACACAAGTTCAATCACGGACTTCTCAGTAAGAGATAAACGGCTTAAAAATGTTGAGTCATAGAGACGAAAGCAACAAAACAAAGCTATGAGTTACAAGATACGCAAACTTTCCGTAATAGACAGAAAAGGAGGGGGAATCGAAAACCTAATCAATGTATGTATATTTATAAAATATTTCTCATGAATTCTATCGTGAACAAATGAAATACCAAAAAAGGGGCTGAAAAACATCACCTTAATTTTGGGGCCCGAACGATACAAAGGAGAAACTTTACTCAACTACGAAATTATTTCCTAAAAAATACTCTACCGATAAGGACAGCAACTTTACAGAGCAGCCATAGCTTTCAATGAGGAGCGCTAATTCCCGATATTCAAGTTCACAAAGGCGATCAATGCCTCTGCGATTTAAACAGTTTCAAAACAACGCAGATTTCAAGAAAAATAAGAAGCACTGCGAGAAAACAAATGTAAAATTAGATAAGAAGTTTCTAATCGTCTCAGAATTTATTGCTAGTGCTTAGCTGCTGGTACAACAGAGGTAATCTGTGAGTATTACACTACCTTTACATCTTTTAAAATACTTACATCTTCTTTTTCGAGACCTCCGCTATGACACATATCCTAACCAGATCAGTATGTTTTACATTGCCTGTAAAGTAAAAGAAATCACATTAAATGGTTATCAAGCGCACACGAGATTTACAAACCAGACTAGGCTTAACTTTACAAAGACACGAAAGGGTTCGAGGTCGGCCATTTTTTTATATGGCGCTCGAGGCGCAGTAATACACAACTGCAATGGAAGACTCGTAATATGCACATGACCTTCAATTAGCCATGCTGCAAATTAAAGCATCTCGGCCCCTTCAATAAATAACGCACTTCTTCGATCATACGAATGATTTTGAGACTCAGTGGTCAAAACTTACAGAGAAATAAAAAATCACTTGAACAAGACAAAACGGACAGTGAAGCATTCTGAAGCTACTGAAGCACACACGGGAAAACTGACACACGCAAAGGTAGAATGGCTATCTACCGTTTTTACAGATATAAGGCACACTTCCACTTCAGTTCTGTAATTTTATGAAGTTCGATCATCACTTAAAAAAGGATTAACACATTTAAAACGCAGGCACACGAGAACTAGCTCAGTCGGTAGAGCACGAAAAGTCACACCTGCTCTCGGAAGAGCTTCTGTTACAGTGAGAAGCGAGCGCTGAAGCCACAAGAGACTCCAAGAGAATGTTGCCAAATAACCCCAGCATAAGCTAAAGGAAAAAACCCAGATCAGCGAAAAAAGGCGTTAATGAATAAATTTTCTTACACTTTTCTATTGTTTTCGAGGTTACCAAGTAGTACAATCATTTTAGCTCCTTGAAATTAATTGTTTTGCCAACACAATTCATGACTGTAAACCCCAGGAGACAGATAAAAAAACCCAGATCCGCGGTTTAAAACCCCAGAAAGCGCAGCCAGCTGACAGAATCTACGAACGGGCAGAGAACTCCAGCCAATTAATCTTACATACGCGGATAGAACTAGAACGTTGAAATATGTTTCGGAGTTTTTTATTCTTATTTTTAATAAAGATATTATCGACTTTATATATCGACATTTGGTGACATTAACGATTAACTTTGCTGATATTATTAAGTGATTGACCTAAATCGCTCATTTCAAAATCACGAATTTGTTCTGGAAGCTTCCAGGACAGTCAAATGGGAAACGGTTCAATTAAATGGCGAGATAAAACCCAAATGACTTTAAAGACGGAGAAAGGCATGACAATTAGAGCACCTAAGCAAGCATGCATACGGCTAGACCTCAGGTCATGCACCTGTACTTTTTCTTGTTTTATATGATACAGTAGTTTTTCATTCAGTAGATGAATTTATTATTCATTCCTTTCGTAGTCTATTATTTTTTATTTGCATCAACGTTGTCAAGGAACTAGTCAAAGGAATTATCAAAATGTTTTTATTTCTGTTTCAAATTAAATCCAAACAGTAAAACACATTTCATTTTCTTGTAATTGCACTTGCATTCATGAAATAATGTTGTGTTATAGTTTTAAACTGAATAAAGAAAGTTTATATGATATAATGCGTTTCATTTTTGCCTGACGGGAAGAGACGTCGTGAGTAGTTTGTGCCACTGCTGGTACCAAAAGCGCCACGACGTCTATAGACGTCGCTCCATTTTTTACTGTCAATAGACTCGTTTATTAAATATATAAACTGACACAAAATATTCGGTGTCTTTTCCGCCTATAAATTAAGAATTGTGGGGGTGTGCATTTGGACAAAACTCGCATGACGTCTATGGACGTCGTCGAGCGTCAATGTGTTAAAGGGGTCACCCAAGGCCCCTGCCGGTCCAGTAAGCTTTTTTTGCTTTGTTGTTGGAAAAGGACCCTTAGGTGGTGGACTATTTGGTCCTAGAATTTCATCGCCCCACGGACACTAGATCCCTCCTTAGGGGCGGTGGTAAGGGGACCAAAAACCTTGAATTTTTGACCCAATTTCAACCCATTATAAAAAGAAAACAAAACGGGAAATGGAAAATTTGGAACCGTAATTGTGTTTGCAATACTTCAAGGATTCTAAAACTGTCTTTGGTTTTGTTCTAGCATAAAAAATCAATGAGTTCTATTCATTTGAAATATCAATAGCTATGAATTAAACAAACAATACAATGGTACCTCGGTACTCGGCCGCCTCTATACTCGACCAAATCGGTTCTCGACCAAAAAATTTGAGTAGAAAATGCTTCGGATCTCGAACAGATTTTTGGTACTCGACTAACCGAGCCAACCCGAATGCGCTCCTTGGCCCTTCTCGGACAGCGGGTAAGTGTCAGTTTGACTCTGAACGTGAACGGAGTAAGACGAACGCAGTTTGTTCAAGTACTGCATTTCTTTCCAGATTAAAACTTTTTCGTGTTGCTCTAGCCATTAATTATGAGTCCAATAGAAGACAGTGATAAGGGAAAATCAAAGAGGAAAATAGTGAGGACCACTATTGAACTGAAGAAGGAAGTTATTGCAAAATTTGAGAGTGGTGTACGAGTGTCCGACCTCGCGTCGCAGTACGAAATGGCAAAATCAACCATTTCCACTATCTTGAAGCATAGGGAAGTGTTGAAGAAAGCTGATGTTGCAATGGGAGTGACAGGAATTAGTAAGCAAAGGCCTCAGATAAAGGAAGAAATGGAGAAGTTGCTTCTTATCTTCATCAAGGAAAAGATGTTGGCAGGAAAGAGCATTAGTGAAGCTCTCATATGCAAAAAAGCTCTTTAAATTTACAAAGATGTATTGAAAACTACTGGAGGTGAAGGTGCTAGTTCATTTAGTTTCAAGGCAAGCAGGGGATGGCTTGAAAAATTTAGACCTAGAATGGGGATTCATAGAGTTACCAGGCATGGGGAAGAAGCCAGTTCGGACAAAGCAGCAGCTGAACGTAATTAAATGATACAAAATTAGTTATAATGCTTTATTAATAGTTATCATGTACTGCTTGTGCACATTTACGTCTTTATTGTTGTTTAGATACACGTTTTTACAATATTTTTGGTATTTTTCTTAATGGTAAGAATGGAATAAATTACTTTCCATTATTTATTATGGGAAAATTGGTTTTGGTGTTCGAAAAAATCGGTTCTCGACCACCACCTCAGAACGGATTATGGTCAAGTAACGAGGTACCACTGTATGTCCAATTTTTCAAAAAATTAAAGCCTTAATCAAAAAAATGAATGGACGAAATTGTGTTTTCTTTCAAAAGTGACATATAATAGTAAAATTTCATAAAAAATCAGACTTCAAATTTAAAATTTCATAATTTTTAGAGAAAAAATAATTTTTTATATTACATTTTTTTTGGAAATTACAATTCACAGTCTTAGTATGAAGTTATACATGGAGGTTACCAAAATAAAAATGAAAACAGCATTCAATTATATAAATTGTCCATTATATTACACTTCCACAAAAAATTGTGTTTTTGGCTTATACCCACAACCTCTCATTTTCAACATTCAAAAGAATAGAAGTAAGTGGATTTTCATGCTAGAACAACACCAAAAACAGTTTTAGAATTTAGAACATTTCTAACAAAAGTGTGGTAGCAAACTTCCATATTTTACAAAAAAAAATTTTATGAAGCTCAAAACCCAAAAATAGTGAATATTTGAGTTAATGATAAAATATCGTATATAAAAAATAAAAAGTTACGTATGTCAAATTTTCTACCATACTTTTGTTAGAAATGCTCCAAGGATTCTAAAACAGTCTTTGGTTTTGCTCCAGCATAAAAACTCAATGATTTCTATTCTTTTGAAAAATTTATAAGAATGTACCACAACACTAGTTTTTTGTATTTTTCATAAAAATAAGGCCTAAATCGAAAAATTTATACACATAAAAGTTTACTTGCAACACATACATATAACGGCCAAATTTCAAATGAATCGGATGAAAACTCGAAATCTTGGGGTGACCCCCTTAATTTGAACTTGACTTGAATCAATTTGAACTTGGCTTGGATTAATTTGAACTTGGCTTGGATTAATTTGAACTTAGCTTGGATTAATTTGAACTTGGCTTGGATTAATTTGAACTTGGCTTGGATTAATTTGAAATTGGCTTGGATTAATTTGAACTTGGCTTGGATTAATTTGAACTTGGCTTGGATTAATTTGAACTTGGCTTGGATTAATTTGAACTTGGCTTGGATTAATTTGAACTTGGCTTGGATTAATTTGAACTTGGTTTGGATTAATTTGAACTTGGCTTGGATTAATTTGAACTTGGCTTGGATTAATTTGAACTTGGCTTGGATTAATTTGAACTTGGCTGTGATTAAATTGAACTTGGCTTGGATTAATTTGAACTTGGTTTGGATTAATTTGAACTTGGCTTGGATTAATTTGAACTTGGCTTGGATCAATTTGAACTTGGCTTGGATTAATTTGAACTTGGCTTGGATTAATTTGAACTTGGCTTGGATTAATTTGAACTTGGCTTGGATTAATTTGAACTTGGCTTGGATTAATTTGAACTTGACTTGGATTAATTTGAACTTGACTTGGATTAATTTGAACTTGACTTGGATTAATTTGGAGAGAAAAAGGTGTAGATGAACAGTAGCCACATGACTACTTGGGACTTCTCAAGCTAAACTTAGTATTTTCTAGACATTTTTCTAATTCATGATTCAGCCCTAAAACTGATGAAATATGATGCTAAGTTAATGATTCAAAAAGGTAGTTTATTTAAAAAAATTGAGGCTGTGATGGCAAATGTTTGTAAAGCTGTAGTGATAAATGACTGATGTACATTTTATCAAAAAGAACACGATCTTTAATAGTTTCTGTTTCACGTTCAACTTTTGAAATAGCCACCACAAGATTCAAAACATACATCAACACAGAAAAAATTCCAAGCGTAGAGACATGGATGGGTGCATGACTTCTACAGAAAATCATTAAAAAATTTTTGCCAAGAAACACATAACCTGATGAATTGTCTCAACAAAATAGAACTAAAGCCCACATTGTACATGAAACCATAGATTAGTTGAAGGGCTGATTTCCTCAATGACTAATTTCACAAAGATCAAATTTTTTCAAGTCAATAAGATTACCTGATCTGTGCCTTTTTAGATTTAATTTTTTTGACTTGGTAACATGAAGAGTATTTTCTATTGCACATTGCTCCACTGAAAAACAATTCCAGAGAAGTCATTTAATTTATGTTAATACTTTGTCGCGCTCACCGGCTATTGCGCCAACTTCCAGAATTACCTGGCATTTACCATAGTCTCTTCTGCTATAAGAATATGACAAGCAAAGACAATAAGTAAAGATTGCTCACCTGAACTTCGAAGATAGTTGTCCAGGGAACATTTCTTCATTGCTAGTCGGCTTTCCGGGCGTTAGGCTGCCCGAAAGCAGGACCGGTTTGGAAGTCGTCAAGCACAAAGGCACGTGCTGCCGACTCCGCTGATGATCTTCTTCTTCTTATGACGTGTCAGCCCGCGAAAGCTTCGACGTCAAGGGCGCTCCGAATCCGCTGCTGTGGCTTCAGATTCAGCTCGCAAGAACAAACGAACACATTAGGGATGTTCGATATAAGCATTTGTCGCCAGGAAGGGGAAGCAATCCACTCATTGCTTGCTTGTCATATTTAATTGATATTTAGTCTTTCAGGTCAGTAAAGGGTTAATTATGACCTAGTCCCTGATAATGCAAGATATTGATTAACTTGCAAGGGACTTAAACGAGTAGCAAGGCTGGAGTTGCGACACAATCCCGGCAAAAGAAAAAAACGGAGTTTTCATAGAAAATTCCGTGAAATACACAAAGACATGCAATGTCCTTCCAGCTTAACTGGAAAGGACCAAGTAATAATTTCTGCGCATTACACATAAATGAAAGGGTTTACAAATGCCCTTTCTTAATAAGATAAGTTAATTTACTACGTTGCTGACGCGCCGCTTGCCTTTGAGGGCGGTCAGCAGAAGTAACTACGGTTTCTTCGGACGAGGCCGAAGAATCCGTATCAGAAGAAGTTGAAGAATTAAGCGGCTGAACTCTAGGGTGTTCAGAGGTAGAACGACCCCTTTGAGTTTCAAACCTCGCGGGAGGCTCGGAACGAGGGTATGATTCCGCGTCCGAACCACTCCCGTCTGCGCTATCTCCCACCTCCTCTGGAGTAGGATCGGTCACAACTAACTCCAGTGGGTACAGCAACGAGACTTTAATTGCGCTTT
Source organism: Morinoia aosen (assembly GCA_030386875.1). Taxonomy (NCBI): domain Eukaryota; kingdom Metazoa; phylum Arthropoda; class Malacostraca; order Amphipoda; family Talitridae; genus Morinoia; species Morinoia aosen. Next base: position 53,735,308 of record CM059574.1, on the reverse strand, counting down.
CAGTGTTATCAGCCCTTATAATTCTTACAACACGGACCTTGCCGTCGCGACCAGGGAGCAAAGCACTGATGCGAGCCAAGGCCCAAAATGGTCTGGGTTTTATAGGGTGTTTTACAAGTACCACTTGACCCACAGCTAATAATTTGTTTTGCAAAGGTAAAGATTTCAGAGGATATGGACCTCGCAAAGAAATAAGATACTGAGAATACCAAAGCTCCCGGAACTTGGCGACCATGACATCGCGTCTCTCCAAAAGAGTGAGCAAATGCTCGCGATGCTCAACATCGTCAGTCTCCAAGTCCGGAAGCTCATCGGACAGAATAAGAGAATTAGATGTAGGGTAAAGTTGAAGAAATTGAAGGGGCATTATAGGTAAAATCGAGTCCCCCATCTCAGTGTACGAGAGAGGACGCCGATTAAGGTTGAGAGAAATATCAGAAATGACAGTTATGAAAGAAGAATAAGAATAAGTGCTCCGTCCAAAAAGTTTATATATGCAATCCTTTATGGACTTGAACAGGCGTTCCCATATCGCTCCAAATTGAGGACTGTAGATAGGGATAGTTTTGAATTTAATATTAAAAGGGCGAAATCGCTCTTCATACAAAGAGGAAGTTAGCACTTCCGATAGAAGATCGGGAGCGGCGGTGAAAGTCCTAGCATTGTCAGAATAAACAGTGTTAGGAATGCCCTTTTCGTTCGTAAACCGAATGAAGGCGAAACAAAATTCCTCCAGAAACATAGAAGGAAGAACTTCAATGTGAATAGCCCTAGTCTGAAAACACGTAAATAACAACAAATACACCTTTTTCTTGTGACCAAAAGGGTCTAATACCCAAAAGTGGGCAGAGAAATCCATGCCAGTTGTGGTAAATGGCCTCACGAAATTAATACGAGAGTCAGGTAGAGCAGGAGGATCGGGATAGTTAAATGCTTTAGCGTTTAGCTTCTTGCATACAATGCATTTAGCCAAGACGCCGCGAACTGTACGCTTGCAGCGTGGCACGACATAACCGTCCAGCTTAAGTTTTTGAACGGTGATGTCGAGCCCCTGATGGTTAAGAAGTTTATGGGTATGCGAAATTAACAAATTGGTCAAGTGCGAAGAACTAGACAGCAAAATGGGGTTGCGAGTGTTATAGTCTAATTCCTCAGCATTTGCAATACGACTATTAGAACGAATGATACCGTGAGAATCAAGGAAAAGGTTGAAAGTTCTAACTAACAGAGGCGGCCGAGGACTTTTATTTTTCAAGGCCTCGAGCTCGCCTGCAAAGTATTTACTTTGCATAGAAGAAATAAGAAAAATGAAAGCTCGCAATTTTACATTACCCAAATCTGCACGTCGAAAAATAGCGACTGCTTTAGATACATTCTCCATCGTGCCTAGTAATTTAGGATAGGAGGAGAAGCGTTCAATCTCCAAAGTAGGAGCTTCACACGGAGGAACAATATTAACATTGATACAGGCAGAGGAAACAAATTGATGGGGAATGCAACCCAGGTGTCCCTTGGGCCACTGGTCCTTACCTTCTCGAATCCAGTCAGGACCTTCCAACCATACAGTTCTATTCTCGAGAAATTTTGATGCTTTAATACCTCGCGTTAACATGTCTGCCATGTTGTACATGGTGGGCACGTATTCATAATGGAAAGAAGCTGCAGTTAAACCTTCCAACGTCAGGCGCATGCTGTCAATTTCCTTAATTCTATTACTGACAAAGATATTCTTTCGGGGAGGCTTACCACTTAATAACCAAGCCAGGGTAACCTGGGAATCGGTAAGAAAAGTTACACTTGAGACCGTATAGGGAAAGTTGACGTCACACATCAGAGAAACAAGACACTGGTACGCAAGATACACTGCCAGAAGTTCAAGAGAAGGAAGAGTTCTTTGCCTAGGAGGCGAAACTTTAACTTTAGAGAAAAGGAGTGAGCTGCGCTCTTTTTGGATACCGTACATGCAGGTTCCAAAAGCTCTTTCACTAGCATCACAAAAAATTACTAGATCAATTTTCTCAGTTTCAACAAAATTCATCCTAGGGAACTCAAATTCTTGCAATTCAGAGAATTCCTGACAAAAAATACGCCATTCTTTACAGATATCATCGGGAACGTCTTGATCCCAGCCTAGTCTCAACGGTGTTAATCTACGTAAAATGAGTTTTCCTCGAACAGAGAACGGCAACAGAATTCCCAACGGATCATACAAAGAAGCAATGTCTGACAGCATACTCCTACGAGTTTTACAGGAAGGATTTAAGCTTTTTACAGAAATGGAAAGAGAGTCAGAAGTAGAATCAAAGTTGTAACCCAGCACTCTAGAGTGCGCACTGGAGCTACAAAGAGAAGGGTCAATCTGAGACATGAGATTAGAGTTGTTAGATTGCCACTGACGCAAAGGAAAACCGCTTTCGTTGAAAGCTTTCTTCGCGCGTTGAAAAGTGTCAAGCGCTAGCTCGGGACTATTAGTAGTAAAAACAAGATTGTCAACGTATAGTTTGTTAGACATGATGTCTCTAACCACCAAATCACTAATAGTTTTAGCATGTAATTTGAGAAGGAAATTAAGGATATAAGGGGAGGCAACAAAACCGAACAATAAAGATGTGTATCGGAAATATTTAAATTCACCATTTTTAAAGAGAACAAAACTAAATTGGTTTCGGTCAAAAGTCCTGGCTAACTTTACTTGAAGGAAAGCCTTGCAAATATCAGATAACACAACAATAGAATTAGAGCGAAAATACACCAACAAGCGAAGCAAAGCATTCATGAGGTTAGGACCTACGTATGAGGCCTCGTTTAGACTAGGCAATTTACCTCGCTTAAGCGAGCAATTAAACACTGGGCGTATCTTGGAAGAGGTAACGTGTTCTCGCACGACAGGCCTATGCGGTATCCACTTATGTTCACACACATCTAGATTCTCGAGAGAAAGAGGCTCAATTATATTAAGTTCGAGTTGTTCCTGAAAGACATCGTTATACTGCTGCTCTATCCCCTTACGAGAGTTAGAAGCAGCAACCTTCTGCGCAAGATAGCGCGCTAAACCGAAATTATGAGGAACTTTCGCTAGTAAATTACGGTTCCATGGTATGTGAACATGATAGTGGCCCTCGTCATAAACTACGCTACTTTTGAAGTCTTTTAGCTCTTTATCATTCTCTACTTCCTTAGCAGGTACCCCTATTAATTCCAAGTCCAGAAGTCTATCAAGACCGGCCTGCACATCACAGTCAGTTCCATCCAATGCAGAAGAACAGACTTTAGGAAGTTCAAAAAATGCCTCCAACACACCATGATAACGCTTAGCTTTGGATTTACTCTTTTTTGTTTGCTTGTTTCGTTTATTAGCAACAGCCACGGAAGAAGAAACTCCATGCGGAACAGCAGAAGAGGAAGAAACTTCAGGCGAAACAACAGAAGGAGAAGAAATTCCAGGCGAAACAACAGAAGGGGAAGAAATTTCAGGCGAAACAACAGAAGGGGAAGAATTTTTAGGCGACACAACAGAACAAGGCGAGCCACTACCTTGTTTTTTAGCGGCCGAAGCCACGATAGGAAACAAAGAGGACTTATAACATTTTAATTCCCCAAAGGGTAAAAACCCGTTAGCTACGCGCATAACTTTATAGCCTGCGACGTTTTGCAATTCAAGCACTCGAAAAGCTAGAAGAGCATCAACTCCTAGAATGCCGTTGATGTGAATATTGTCATCAACGACTTCAGGAAAGGAAGTAGAAAGAGGAAGCTTAGTTTTAAGGAGCTCGAGTTTAGATTGCAAACCCTTCATCCCCATCTGTAGATTTAAATTCTGCATTGCAAAAACATCAAGCTCATGCTTCTCACAGTCAGGAAGCACGAGCTCGACGTTAATGTGCTTGCCCCGTAACGGGACAGAGGCACCAACCGTGTTTACAGTAATTTGCTGCAAATCATCGTTAAAACTGTTAGAACTAACAGTATCCAGGTCAATCAACGTTTGTTGACTCCCTGTGTCAATGATGAAATTTACACGTTTAGAAAGATTATCAACTTTAGTGGAAAGAGCGATTACAGGGCACATTCGAAAACGTGCCTTTAACCGTCAGGTAGAGGAAGAGGCAAAAGAGGAAAAACTTACGAACTTAGGACATAACGGGCTAACGTGAGTATTAGCCTTGCAAAGAGAACAATTAAAAGGCAAGCCTCTGCTTTTAGCAGGGCAAGACTTAGCTACATGGTTGTGACTAAGACATACGGAACACAACTGCAACTCGCTTACTTGTTTCACACGTTTTTCGTGAGTATCAAATTTATGGCAAGAAAATGACGTGTGACCGGTCTGCTTACAAAACCGACACATTTTCACATTAGGAAGATTAGAAGACACAGGAGAAGGTTTAAACTTAGTTTCAGCTCGAGTCTTCTCCTCCACCCTATCATTGCGAAGGGAGAGCAATTTCTTGGGTTTAGATTTAGTTTCTAAAAGAGACAGAACATGATGCGCGTTCTCAAACATCTCTAAAGAAAAGAAACTAGCTTTACAATAACGAAGCAGTTCTAAAAAGAAAAAATCTGGAAGCTTGGTTTTAATTATAGCAGAAAACAAGAGATTGCCTGATTTCTCGTTACGGAAATCTACACCAAGCTTAGAGAGCTCAAGTAGACGAAACTTAACTTTAGAAAGAAACGTCCCTATTTCTGCAAAGCTAAGGACACTGGGAGAATTTATTAATTCGTCCAGTGCAAGCGAAACGAGCTTATCAGCGTTTAAAAATTCCTGCTTGAGTAAAGCCCAAGCAGCTTGGAAACAATTCTCATTGGGAAGTCCCTCAACAAGACTAAGGGCTCTTCCCTGTAACTGATTTTTTAAGAATATAAATTTCTGCCCCTCGCTCATAGTAGGATAAGCAAGAAGAGCATTGAGAAAAGATTCTTGAAAATGAAGAAAAGAAAAAGGACAGTGTTCATTATCACTGAACTTTCTTAAAGTTAACTGGGGAGCTCGGAAAATGTTTAATGGTACATCCGAAGTAGAAACCTTACTAGCCTCAGAAGGAGGCGCGGTATCATTTGAGTTTGATACCGGTGCCGGGCAAACTGAATTTTTTAATTCAGCTATTAATTCAACAATTTGGACTTCATATTCCGCTCGTCTAACTAACTCCTCTTCAGAAATTTCCTCAAGGTCAGAAGGTAGAATAGAGGAGAGACGGCGAAAATCCTTTAGAAGGCTACTCAACTGAGGAATAGCCTCCCTTAGGAGAGAAGGTGCACAGCCAGGAGCTAGCACCTTCTTTCGCAAAGCGGTAATACTACATTTTACTCCCCGCATTTTCATGCTAAGGGCTGAGGCGTTAAAAGTTTCGGTCATGTTTGCAAAAAAAACAATAAGTAAATAGTTTATAAGCTTATTAGAAAAAAGTTCAGCTAATAAAAGTCTACACTTTTAAAAGTGGACAGGTTAGGTTTATATCCTCATATTATATGTATAGATAGAAAAAATACAAAAGACACACAGAATACACAGAAAAATTACATCCCTCACCAATTAAAGTTAGGTCACATTAGAAAGTTTTACACAGTTAAATTTTTCCACAAAAAAATTTTATTTAAATTTTTGCTGCAATATTATTTTAATTTTTTCACTTACATACTAGCACACAAAAAATGCAATCATAAAAAATTATAATTTGTGCAAGGTAAACAAGAGACTAGCTCCCAAAAGCACAAGGAGCTAGCAATACAAAAAATTGTACCTTACACAAAAACGACACGCAAAAAAGCACCTTAATTCTAGAGAGAAGAGATACACCCCGGCTCCTAAGCCCGGAAAGCACGGCAAACCAGCGAGACTTTCCAAATTACAGAAAATTTATTAAATCCCTTTTTCTTTATTATTTTTATTTTATAAAGAAAAACAGTTATTTGAACTGGAGAAAGAAGAAACAAAAAAGATATAGTCACCAGGATTTTTTCCTGAAGCTACTCCAGCCTTGCTATAGCAGCTGAACGAATTGCGTACGCCAGAACTGCTTTTCATAAGAAGTTTAAATTTTTAACTTTCAAATGAATGAAGAATTTTATATATTGAGAAATTCCTCGTATAAGAGAATTTAAGAATAATGAATTTGAGGTTTTTAAAGGATTCAAAAATTAGATCACTTTCTTCGAACAAGGAATTCGAAGATTAAATCACTTTCTTTAAATTAAATAACATAACTATCTTCGAAAAAAGGACTATGTCGCGCTCACCGGCTATTGCGCCAACTTCCAGAATTACCTGGCATTTACCATAGTCTCTTCTGCAATAAGAATATGACAAGCAAAGACAATAAGTAAAGATTGCTCACCTGAACTTCGAAGATAGTTGTCCAGGGAACATTTCTTCATTGCTAGTCGGCTTTCCGGGCGTTAGGCTGCCCGAAAGCAGGACCGGTTTGGAAGTCGTCAAGCACAAAGGCACGTGCTGCCGACTCCGCTGATGATCTTCTTCTTCTTATGACGTGTCAGCCCGCGAAAGCTTCGACGTCAAGGGCGCTCCGAATCCGCTGCTGTGGCTTCAGATTCAGCTCGCAAGAACAAACGAACACATTAGGGATGTTCGATATAAGCATTTGTCGCCAGGAAGGGGAAGCAATCCACTCATTGCTTGCTTGTCATATTTAATTGATATTTAGTCTTTTAGGTCAGTAAAGGGTTAATTATGACCTAGTCCCTGATAATGCAAGATATTGATTAACTTGCAAGGGACTTAAACGAGTAGCAAGGCTGGAGTTGCGACAACTTTAAAGGATGTAGTATCACCAATTGATGTTCATATTGGTGAATGTCTTGAGACTGGTGGTGGTTATTTTGAAAGCCAAACAGAACAAAAATAAAATGTTCAATTTTAGTCATCTCTATGAAACCAATTTCATTCAAACTTTTCATAACAACAATTTAAAAATTGAAAGCATTTACAAAATGACTACACTCTAAACAGACACCTTGTAATCACCAAGGTCAATCTCCTCCACAAAGGAAAGATGGCCAACAAGCATGAATCAGATTCACCCCTATAGTCAAACAACCCACAAATTGAATTATAAAATAGTTGAAGCCTCAATAACCCAAACACAGGAAAGCCAAAAGGAGAAATAAAGAAGGCACTGCTTGGTATAGAATTAAAGTGTTATACTAGATGTGTTAGTTTAAGGGGACCGTCTAGTTGGAGGTCCTAAATTTGTCAAATTTTCTTTTATTACTTAACACATTGACTCCGAAGTGGTACATATGTGTACCACTAGGTAAATTACTCATTTACATGCCGGAATATGCAAATAACATTTCAATAGTGATGTGCCGATGTATCGGTATCGGTATCGGTATCGGCAGTATCGGCCATTTTTAGTGGTATCGGTATCGGTATCGGTATCGGCAAACATCCGGCCGATACTTTACCGATACTTTCCAATAATACGTATTTTATCATTAAAATGAAGGTCATAAATCATGAAAGTAAAAGTATGTAACCTAATAATACCCGTTGTGTGTTTATTTATATATGTATTTGGTGTCCGCTTCTTAAGAAACATAGGTTGTGTGAGTTTGCGGTATCATGGATACCGAATTCCTCAGTGTAACATTAAAAGATGGCGTTTCCATGCATTTAATATTTGACATTTCATCAGGAAAGGTTAGCTTAGATTAAGATAGGCTAGGTTAGCACAGGTTAGGTAATACTGACAAAAATTTTTCTCGTGTCTACCTAGCTTAACGATGACATTGTCCATGGAATTTCCATGGGTCCTGCTACTATCTAATAATAACCCTTGGTTTATTTGGAGTCCGCTTCTTCCATTTTTTTGTCACGCTCATAAGGAGAGTTATAGTGACCGTATCTGTGATACGAGTTTCACCAGTGCGCAAGTACAAGAATATTTTTCATTAAGGGTGCTGTTAGGATGGATACATTCGTTGGGCACCACATCTGGAAAATTTGTTCCAGAAAGTTGGTGAATCCCGTCATTTTTGACGGGCTGTGCGTACCAGTAATCAAATAAAGAGCCTATTCATACCTGGTAAATTAGTTAGCTAACTGTTGAATCATAGCATTTAATCAGACCCGCTAACTAAACTCACTACTTTGAATTCCCGATGAGTCACGGTCATAACTGAAAGCTATGTAGCAAGAATAGCTGAACCCTGTAGCGACATGAAATTATTATACTTTTACGACTATAACCTATATAGTTTGACCTAATATCCATTTCTTAAAGCATGTGGCAGGCTAACAAAAACCAAACCAATTTAATAAAGCTGAAGGTGCATTTGGAAGTTTTTGTGAATTGAATATAGAAGTAGCTGAAAATTCTATTTTAATTTAGCTTGTAAATCGTCAAATATTCCGAAGCTAAGAATTTATTTTAATTTATCAAGTATATCGCCGTTCATAACGAATCTTGTATTTTTCTTCTATATTAAGATGTTTGAAAAATTCACGGACAATCTTATAGTTGAATACATCTGAACGGGTCAGTTGATTGCTTTAATCGCAACTTGATGAGAAATTTACAAACGAGGAAAATTCCAAGGAACTTAATCATCTTTACTAGGAATACGTTTCGGAGTCCAGCTCCATCATCAGTTCGTAAAAGTACAATTCATTATGACTAAAATACGAGAAAAAATAAAATGTTGGATACAGTCATTGAAGGAAATCACGAAAACAAAAAAAATCAAAACATGTCCCAGAGAAAAAAATCAAGATCTACTCTTAATTTGCAATGGGTAGGAACTGTCAGAATTGTCGAGGGCCGGTTTTCGTTTAAAAATATGTAGCGACTCTAAAATTCCGAGGTCACATGTAGTTGAAGCCGAATCTAAGATTTTGAAGTCCGGAGAGGATATCGGCACGTTGCATTTTACTGCGTGATTACGTACGAATTGTGCGAATTGGTTCCCCGTGCGGAAGCTTCAACCCCGATGTTCGGCCATTCTGATGCCGACGTACGCACCGTCATGCCGACGTACGATGATGTGCACTGCACACAACTGTACAACTGTAAGAATAAATCAGAAAGGCTCGGTTCTCCATCAAAAGCGTATCCTTGTACCGGAATTGTGTAATTTTAAATTGCTTCTTTTTTCCGGTACAAGGATGCGCTTCCGATGGAGATTCGAGCCTCTCTGATTTATTCTTAACAGTTGTACAGTTGTGTGCAGTGCACATCATCGTACGTCGGCATGACGTCACGAAATTTTTAAAACAGAATGGCCGAACAGCGGGGTCGAGGCTTTCGCGGGGAACTAATTAGCTTACTCCTCACACTCCGCATTACTTTATCACACAGTAAAAGGCAACAAACCAATATCCTCTGCGGACTTCAAAATCTTAGATTCCACTTCAACTGCATGTGACCTCAGAATTTTAGAATCGTTACATATTTTTGAACGAAAACCACCCTCAACAATTCTCATAGTTCCTACCCATTACAAATTGTAAATAAATAATGGTCTTGTCGATTTTAGTTTTTCCAGGACATGTTTTCATTTTATTTTAATTTTCTTGATTTCCTTTAATGACTGTATCCAACATTTTCTTTTTTCTTTTATTGCAGACATAATGATTTGTACATTTACGAACCGATGAAGGATCTGAACTTCGAAACGTATTCCTAATAAATATGATCAAGTTCCTTGAAATTTTCCTCGTTTTTAAATTCCTCATCTTAAAGTTGATTACGTGTTTGCGGGTATTTTCGGTTTTGGGGCTTATCGAATTTTAATGTTTTTTTTTCGCCAAAGTATGTACTCGTATTTGGTGCGAATAACACGAAAATGACAACCCTTTTTGGAGAAATTATTGTTCTGGTCCACTTTTGGAGCCAGTTGCTATTATAGTTAGTCTACATTACGTTGCAATACGATTAGAAAACACGTATCTATTGAATGGATTTCATTTTGTTATTTTTCTCAATAATATAGTTAACATAGAGAGAGCATTTTATTATTCATAATCGGAAACTTTATTGTCAATATTGTTATATTATTAGATACTCGTATATTAGCAAATAATTTTATTATAGCACCCATGTAGGGCTTATAATGGTTTTATTTTAATACTATATAGTGTGCACGGCCTGCCAAAAATGGGATTCAATACCTTTCATGAACGAATTTTCAAGATGTAGATGACAAACAAATACAGTATATCCATCCTAACAGTACCCGTGATGAAAAATATTCTTGGACTTGTGCACTGGTTAAACTCGCATCACAGATACGGTCATTATAACTATCCTTATGAGCGTGACAGAGAAATGGAAGAAACAGACACCAAACAAATAAACCATGAGCAAGGGTATTATTAGGTAGAAGCATGACCCATGGAAATGCCAAGGACAATGTCATCGTTAAGCTAGATGGATCCATGGAAACATTCCGTCAACATTATCTAACCTATGCTATCCTAATTCTATGTCGTGACTCGCACCGCCGCAAAGCACGTTCGCGACGCGAAGGCCTAGCGATCGTCATTACATGGTAGCAAGTTAGCAACTGCGGTTCTTGTAGGCACTACACCACTAATGCGTTGTCCACAGTTCCCAATACGTGGAACGGAAAGCCGGGTAGGTTTAAAATGTTTATGCCGAGCACATTTGCACAGGAACACACAAAGTTCTCTTGACTCTTAGTTCTCCTCCAGTGACAAAACACCATTACTCAAAAACGATGACTTCGGGCACAGCTACTCTCAAAATTACTATATTTAATTTAATGTCTTTTTATTATTCAATATGGCCTGAAAGCTGCACAAAAGCGACATTGTTAGGAAAAATGCGCAAATTACGGCGATCACAACAACCTATCCAATACTACTAACCTATCCTGATAAAATTTCAAACATATCAATGCATGTAGAGACGATCTTTCAATGTTACTGAGGAATTCGGTATCCATGATACCGCAAACTCAGGCATCCTATGTTTCTTAAGAAGCGGACACCGAACAAATACATACACAAACATACAACGGGTATTATTAGGTTAGATGATCGTAAAAGTATTGGTATCGGTAGTAGTATCGGTCAAAGTATCGGCATTTTCAAGTATCGGGGTATCGGTATCGCTATCGGTCAAAAAATGGGTATCGGTATCGGTATCGGCCAAAAAAAAAGGTATCGGTACATCACTACATTTCAACTATTTTGCTACCATTTCCAAAATAAATTTTAGAATAAAAGGTAACACAATATGATTCAAGTGTATTCCTTACACTTTTCAAAAAGGTTAAAAATCTAATAGAACAGAAAAGCCGGTGTTTCAAAACGACTTCTTCTAGCCTAACCAAACTGACCGTAAGCAACCGCACAATTGGATTCAGCATGTTAATTCAGTAGAACAATGCTCGCGATAGCCATGTGCTATAGGTTCCGCCGCCGTGCGGCCGGGACCCGGGTTCGAAACTCGGCGCTGGCAGTGGCGATTTTCTCTGTTGGGTATAGGAGAAAAATTCCAAGCACAATACCCCACTCTACCCAGGTGTCTGAAATGGGTACCGGTCTCGACCGGGGGAAAGCGTCATGGCGTCCTGGCGTTAGTTATAAGGCATTTGAAAATCCAATGTACAAGGTGATATGTATCAGGCTTGATTGGAAATAAAGCATCCGTAGATGCCTTCATTATACAGTTAGAATGCAGTAAAAAATTTGAAAGCATCTGAAGTACCTAAGGCGAGTAAACAGGAGAAGAAGGAGCGGCAAGAAGGGTCGCATGGCGTGTCAGTGCTCATGTGCCATTTCATTTTACCTAGATATTGCTCATCGACATTATTTCTAAAGACATGTATTTATCATTCAGCTGTTCAAGAACTTTTACGATTTGGCAACGTCGAGCGCTCGGTACCTCCCATGGACCTCCCCCTCCCCCTCTCCTGTTCTGTAGATATAGATAAGAAGACTGCAGGCCATGGAGGAGCTGAGTGTGACATGAATGGTGAAGCAATCCCAATGTCAAACGACCAGCTGAATCTGCCTGCCAAGCTCAGAGTGGCTGGTACTGCATCTGCTAAGTTTAGTTAGGATTGAAGCGCACCTCAGGTGCACCTAAGCGATATATTTCCCATGAGCGTCATGCGCGTCTTGCTTGGTACCTGGCCCCTGGTACCAACTTGTGGTACCGGTTTCTTCAAGGAACCACAAAATACTTTGTTGAAAGATTGCCAAAGTCACGTCAAAATTTCAAAATAGCTTTCAGAACATCAACTGTGCTGATTTCTTGGAGCAGTATAGCTTGCAAATAATATATGTGTTTTTGGTACTAAAATGCATTTTTTGAACAATGCAAATGTCATTATTCAAGCCACTTCTTCACAGAAACTTGTAAATGTAGAACAATGATTTTGGTATCAGTGGATGCACAAAGAGTTGTTGCATAAAGAGCCAGAGGATTTTGTTGGAATTCAGAGTAATATCTTGGTTACATTAAAAAATCTATGGAAAAATGAATGAGTGTTTGAAGTTTTTTTTTTAACTTTATAATGTAGTGAAGAGACTTCACTACGTATTGTGTACGTCAACTGTACCGCTGGCGTGTACATAGAGCTCCGTCCGGCTGCTGCTTGGCTGCAGCTAAAGTGGGCGGCTGCTCGATTGAAGCTAGTCAGTTGCGTCGGAACCTTCATGGTGTGCACTTGTCTACGAGCAGGCTAATAAAGCGGGTTGCCTGATGTTTGTAAGTGCCCCATGTAGTGCTTGCTCTAATCCTATGCCTATTTTACTGGGTAACGCCTAAGGTGTTTTGCCAGGGTGTTCAGTCAGCGGTAGAGCCACGGTTTCGTGTACGAAAGACGGCTACCGCGAGACCCGCCCTGAGTCTGTTCTGTGAATTATCATTCCCCTGTTTTAATATGTACTCTTGACTTGTCCGTGCCGTACTTTGACCTCGTATCTGGCCTTAGTTATTTAAGCCTGAGTAGCTATTCCCTGTCTGGCCGGCATCCTGACAGGTCGGTTTCCAGTAACTAAACGTTATCAGGCTCGTGGTCGTTACAATAAAAACTATATCATGAATTTCAAAATAATCCTCTGACTCCTTATGCAGCAGCCCTTTGCATCTCCAATGGTACCTAAATCATTACCCTACAATAACTACTTTCTGAGAAGATGTAGCTTGAAAATTGTCCATTTCCATGCCTCCTTTCTTCCCATAACCTCCATAATAATAGCAAAAACGAAAAAAGTATATGAAACTACTTTTTTTTATTTTCTAGAATACACATGCATACCAAATTTCTTAGATCTAGGTCCCACAGAAAAAACACGATGGCCATTTTCTTGATTGTGACTAGTCTGTCCCCTAAAGGAGGGCGTTCCCTATACAGACCTTTTTTTAGTATTGAAGCTAGAGCAATGAAATTTGGTATACTGATAGGAAATGTAATTTGGAATTGTTTGTCATTTCTGAAAAAATGCAATTTTCTTAAAAGAAAATGGAGTTTTGGGGGGTTTTCAAAATGCATCTCCTCCCAGTTTTCAAGCTTAGGTGATGATTTTGGTATCATTAGATGTGGAATATTGTGCAGATTTCACCAAGTAAACAGAAAATCTCTAGTCATAATGAAAATTTTGAACATTTTTTATCGGGACACCATTTTTTGGGGTAAAAATTTTCACATCTGACATCACAACTTTTGATCATGACAAAATTTGAAGTAACCCTTCACTTCCCATCATCTACACGCATTTGCATATCCAATGATACCAAAATCATCACTGTAGCTTAAAAACTGTAGGAAGAGATGCATTTCGAAACCACACATTCCTAACCTCTCAAAAAAGGCATAACAGGTAAACATAACAAACAATCTCAATTTTTCTTTGTTATTCTTTGTGGGGTCAGCTAGGACCCTTGAAATCATTAAACAGTAATAAATGGACATAGAAGATGACATAGCAACATTGCACTGTGAAGAAAGTGCTAAGAGGGAGGTGTGACAGGGTAAAATTCTACTTTGCCCTCCCCTCCCCCCATTCTTTAAGCCCCCGTAGCGAGTGAATGAGTGAACATACGAGTCTCATTTTTTCACAGGATGTACCTGACCCCTTACATTTCTTATAGCAGCAAAAATCCCTCTGTCTCCAAACCATGGATCCATATGGGGAACGCTCTCCTTAAGCCTTTCTTTGCCCAACAGAGGTGTTCTAATGGGAAGAAAGTTGGAGGCAGCGTTCAGTTTGGAGTTGAGGCAACGAGGAGTCTACACACAAAGTCTGCTGTCACGCAGGGCCCCCTGCATACAAGAACAGTAAGGAAAGAAAAGTGTTTGAGAAACAAAATGAAGTTGAAGAAGAAAGTTATGGATACTATGAAAGAAAAAGCAGTAACTGAAAAAAGATGATCACTAACAAAATGCACTAATTCTACTTAATAAAAAATGTCTTCCTAACTTTAAGCCTAGGATCTGAAAATTTCTCCACGAAGTAGTAATTACCATAGACACAGAAGTGGTATCCTTCTGTGAGGAAAGTAACTTTCAATTGTTTATTCTATTATGTATACATCTTTAGGGAGTTTCTTCCACAGCAAGGCCCAACAGCACTATGTGGATTCACTCTTGCAGCTGTATGATACTTCAAAGATTCCAGACCTAAAGAACTGACACAATTACATATCCAATTTACCAAATGTGGGTCGCTCCTGCAGGCAAAGAACCTCCAGCCATACCCATCATGACTATCACAGTCAGGCACTCACAATCACTATCAACTCATATCCAACTGTTGGTCATCTTCTCAAATGATGGTGCCACGTGCTTTCAACTCCATTCATTTACTAGTTTTTGGCAAACCCCTAACATTCAATCCCTGTGCTTCTGACTTCATTGCTTCCTTCACCAACAATTTTTTTTTGATTTCCCCATATGGCCAAACCACTGCAACACGCAACAGTTCACACTTTTTGCCACCCTTCCCACATTCGTCATACTCACCTCAATGATTTACCAATCCCACAATATCACCCCAGCCATACTCCTCAGACACTCCATCTGGAGTACATTCCACTGACTCCTATCAGCCACTTCTGAGCCTCAAGTTTCAAACCCATCCAGCACATCAGCCTAACACTATCAAACTGTTAGGAAAACACTTGAATGTCTGCCTCCTCAAAACAGAAATGCCAAAGGTTTCAGGAGCCTAGCATAGCACCAACTACACAGTCTATAATTCAGTCACTCACAGTCACTCAACCCAGGTGTCGGAAACGGGTACCGGCTTTACGGGAGAACCGTCATGGTGTCCTATATATAGAGTTAGTTATGAGACATTTGAAAAACCAATGCTTAGATCATATGTATCAGGCTTGATTGGAAATAAAGCATCCCAAAGATGCCGATGTTAACCTTTAAAACATTGACAGTAAACCTTATAAATAAGCAAAATATAACAGAAGATCAAAGAAAACTATCGAAAGGTGATATGGGTAACTTGTTACCAATCCCAAAGGCTGCACAAGACATGACTCATAAATTTCTATCAACACTGGAAATCACAGCACAAAATTAAATCAATAAAAAGTAGTAACTTAAATTAAGGACAGTTACAAAAATTTGTGATAGCTTAAAAAATATGATTCAATTGAAATACAATAGATAAAATTAAAGAACTGAGAATAACTTAAAGGTCTTACATGATGTTACACATGCAATCAAATCTTGAACACAGTTATCTAGAAACTGAAGACAATTCAAAACTAAACACAACCTGAACTATAGGAACAAATAACAAAAAAAAAACAAGAAGTCACAGGATTTGAGGAGGGGCATCAAAGAAGTAGAGCAGGCTATGAAGGCTCACTTGTAAGACTCCAGAATTTGATCAGTGGCCCCAACACTGCCAGGCACTCCAGCCAGCACCAACTCGCTGGTCTCCACCTGACCCTCGCTGCACTAAAGGTAAACAAGGCCAAACAATCATAACCTTCAACGTTGCAGTATGGCATCAACTCATCCTACTGTACAACTTCAATAGCAATACAAGTGTTCACACAAATGTTTTTCTAAATTGGAGAGAAAATGCGACTCCGTTTATCTTGACTATATATCAACATTATCACAACAAATAGTTTAATACTGCAATACATGAGAACTATAGTAATTAAAGACTTGCATCATAAACTATCTTTGAATAAAAAATGAATGCCTTACCTAATGAGAGTCCTGATCACACAGGATATTCCTATTACAGGAAGGCAGGTTTTATAAGGTTATTCAAGTGTTATATTTATTACCCTTAAATTATCAAGTTACTTCTTCATTACTTTAGGATGAAGCTGAAAAGCATTAAAAGAGCATTCAATAAAGGAACAGAACTGAACACAATAGAATGAAATTTAAATACAAAAGAGAATTAGGTAAATTCAACAACGAAACAACAAAATGCTTGAATTCCTTACAGCACAATTTTTCTAGCATTTAGAGTCAGGGAACTTTTCCTTACAGCGCTTTACAAATTTTCCAATGCTTGTTACTATTTTCTAGTTTTCACCTTATCTAATTCATTATTAGCAGCCCCAAGCACTTCCAAATACTACGAACAATATTTGATTAACAATTCTTGTCTTAATTCTTATTTAAAACCACCTGGAGTCTTTCCATAAGAAACCCTTATAAAAACTTTTACCAGTCTAGTGTTCAGGGTTGCGGAGTCGGTGGAATAAATTTGCGACTCCGACTCCGACTCCGACTCCACCTTTCCAGAATTTGGCGACTCCGACTCCGACTCCGACTCCACCTTTTCAGAATTTGGCGACTCCGACTCCGACTCCACCTTTTCAGAATTTGGCGACTCCGACTCCGACTCCGACTCCACCTTTTCAGAATTTGGCGACTCCGACTCCGACTCCGACTCCATTTCTCCAGAATTTGGCGACTCCAACACCGACTCCGCCTATTCACAATTTTGTGGCTCCAACTTCACCTATTCATAATTTATAAGATGAATATTTTATTTCTTAACTAGTTGACACACACCGTCAAAAATGACGAGATTCAATACCTTTCTTCAACAAATTTTCGTTTGAGTGGAGTTTCCATGCTTTCAGCTTATTCCAAAGGTAACTTAAATTTCCTATAATAGTAATAAACACTCAGAACACAGCATTTTTAAGCCGCAAGAGAAGTAGTTATAGCCGTTCGTGTCGTATCCAAGATACAGAAATTCAGCATTACTGAAAGCAACTGCGAACTTGTGTATGTATATTTTAATATGCAATACAGTACATTGCAATACAGTATATTGTAATATACAATACAGCATATTGTAATATGCAATACCCCGCCGAACTCGGTATTCACGATACAAACTTGAGTATATAAGGCTATGGATCGCTCTAATTGTGATGAAAGTGACTTATTATAGAGCTATTGCACAACGAAAATGAGTGTATTAATTGACCGTGAACTGGAACCAAGACCGCCAGTGCTATTTTTTTCCTATCAATTATTCTTAACAGCGTGACACAAAACGTATAAATAAACACACGACAGTCATTCTTAGTAGTAAACAGTTGCAGGTGTTGAAACCTGTGCATATATTCATTATATTCTTTATTATCGAACGACTTTTAAATTGACTACAGATTGTTAATAATCAAGATACTAGTGTACATGATTGGTCAAAAATGACGGGATCCAATGGTATCGTTTTAAAAAAATCTCAAGATAAAAATGGCAAACAAATATATCCATTGTAATAGTACCCGCGATTAAAATACAGTATTCTCATACTTGTGACTGGTAAAACTCGTATCACAGATACGGTCATTAAGCATATTTAAAAACGTCACAAACGCACACAACAACCAAGAAAATTGTATAACATAATACCTATCTGAATTGTAATTTAAATTATTGTTCGCAAGAGGTTTTTAAAAAATTTGCCATACCTTTCAAGCATTTAAATGCCTTTGAAATTTAAATGCGATGAGCCGCATTTTCTTGACAGTTGATTCGATTTTCACGCAATGGTTTTTACCTATAAACATAAGTGAGCAGATGCCTGATTTTTCATATTTCGATGGTATTTATGATACTGAGTTTGGAGACTGGTTACAGAGTTTGGTAGAGTGTGCGAAAAGCGGAAATTGAGGGTAAATGTGAATAAAAGTAAGGTGATGAGATGTTCAAGAGGTGGAGTGTTTGGAACTTTGGATGTGAGGTTGAATGGGGAAGTTTTAGAGGAGGTAGAGCATTTTAGGTACCTCGGGTCGGATGTGAAAAGGATAGTATGGAAGTAGAAGTGAAGCATCGAGTGAGTGAAGGTTGTAAGACATTGGGTGCAATGAGGAAAGTTTTTGAATGCAGGAGTTTGAGTATGAATGTTAAGAGGGGACTGTATGAAAGTTTGATTGTGCCAGTTTTGTTGTATGGAGCAGAGTCCTGGGGGTTGAGAGCAGCTGAGAGGAGGAAGTTTGATGTGTTTGAGATGAAGTGTTTGAGGAGCATGTATGGAGTAACTAGAAGAGATAGGATCAGGAATGAGTTGGTTAGAGGACAGACTGGTGTTATCAATAAGTTGAGCAGGCGAGTGGATGAAAGAGTGCTTGGATGGTTTGGGCATGTTGAAGGAATGAATGTTGAGCGGCTGGTGAAAAAGATATATATGTCGGAAGTGAGTGGTCTTCGAGCGCGAGGTAGACCACGGATGAGTTGGATGGATGGGGTGAGACGTGCTTTGTATGAGAGGGGTCTGACTGTGGACGTGGCGAGAGGGATGGCTGCGGACAGAAGTGAGTGGGGGCAGTGTATAAGGAGGTAATTTTATTTTTGACGCGTTACTGGAAGCTGCCCGCGTGTGATGGGGTTGACCTGTCATGTGCGGGGGGAGGGGCTGCACTCAATGAAGCGGTCGGGGTAAACCAGCTGTGGCTGTCGGGCCTGACTGTGGGAGGGGGTTGTGCTGGGCTGCTGCTGATCCTGGCAGTTCAGATGCGGCCAGTGCTGCCTCTCTCGCCTCCTAGTGACAGAGTGTGGGGATTGTGGCCTGCTGTCGGCTACCCTCCCATAGGGAGGATAAGCCCGGTATATGTATGTATGTATGTATGTATGTATTTATGATACTGTCCAAGCAAGCAGATTCCCATTGTAATGAGATAGGGGAAATTACGCACGAGAACATATACTTATTATTGACGGACACCTGTTTTTTTATTATATCGGGTGTCCTGTAAAAATGTCCCCGATTTTTAATTAATTATATCTCAGCTTTAAATTAATATATTTGAATTGCCTTCGTTCACAATGTAGTAAATTTTGTTTCCTTTTCGAATAATTTATGTTATTGAAAATCGGTTGAATAACCACTTTATAATGTCCAATTTACTGAAAGGAGTAGAAAAATTAATTGTTCAAATGTGAAGTTTTTAAAACAATATTGATATTCTTCCTTATTTTGAAGTTTCCATAAAACTGAACACACAAAAATTTTAAGGAGTAACAAATCATTACCTTATATAACTTTTAAATAAACAAAGTAATTTTAGTATCTAACGACATACCCTCCATTTCTCTCAAGGCAAGTATTACTTCTAGCCACCATTGAACGAAGAGTTTTACCCATTATTCCACCGTTTTCTATCAGTCCTTGAAACACTATTATTGAGAACACTTGAAACTTGAAACCTCTCAGAGGGTTTAAATACTTAGTTGTATGTACGATACATCGTTATGAAATTATTCTCAACAGTAGGTATTGAAGAATGAAGAAGAACACCAGTGTTGTTTTTAAAACTTTCCCTTTGAACAATTTTTCTACCCCTTTCAGTAAATCAATCATTTTGAAGTTTATTCAACTGATTTTAAAAAACTTATATTATTTCAAAAGGAAACAAAATTGAATAAATTGTAAATAAAAGACAATTAAAATATGGTAATTTAAGCGGAGATATTATCAATTAAAAAGTCCGGGACATTTTTGTGGGACACGCAGTATAGTATTGATTGTTCTTATACAATAAATGGTCAAGTGTCTCCTTTGAACAAATTAATAAATAGGTTTAGCTATTTTGTGAGCGAAATCTCTCCTATGTTAATACAATGAAGTTTTAGGATTTAAAACTTAAGAGCAATTGGTCGAACATTTATTTCAAATACAGAAGAACTTCAAGGGAACAACAGCAAGTCGTTTCCCGAGATGCGCAAAAAGAGAAACCGTACCCAAGTTAAGCGGATCTTGAGGATTCCAACAGTACGCACAGGAGCGTCCTCTGTGAAATTTTTATTATTGAATTCCTTTAAAATGAAGACCGAAAATCTTCTTTAACGTAAGGTTAGTTTTTAAAACGATACTCGCTAAAAATAGAAGACACCCAATGGACGCGGCCGGTCATCAGCACGGTACTCCGGTAGGAAATTTTAGAGGCGTTCTGAGTAGAGAGATACAGAGTTTTAAGATGTCCGGTCGCCGACTAGGTGAATATCGTATCTTATTGTAAGATTACATATAGCACTAAGATGTTAACATTAATTGACAATTAATTACCTTGAATAGTAAGTGCCTATTCAAGAGGCTGCAAAAGCCGGGTCGAGGAGTTCAAGTCGCAGAAAGAGACTGCTTTTTACGCAATAGAAATAAGTTAGAGGTACCAGACCCACTTTTATTAAAAGGACGACATGCTGCCCAAGCAGAGCAAGCTCAAAGATAATTTAATGAGTGAACGCCAAAGCGTCTCGAGTAATGTTAATTACAGTGATTTAAGGTTAATGCAGTCTGCTAGAAGCGCAAACATGCTTATTTATAGAAAGTTAAATTTAAACACAAAAACAGGAAAAAAATATGCAGCTGCAAAACAAAAAACAACGAACAAAACGATCTAATTTCATCAGTTTCAAATTCTTGTCTGTGAACTAAGAGAGGCCAACTGAAGAAAATTTTTTCTTCCACAAAGCCGCCATCAGAAATACGGAAAATATTCAACAGGAAATTTCATTGAACAAACAAAATTGGCTGTTCGTCTTTGTTGGTTGATCTGTCTCCCTTTCACGCTCTTAGAGATACTTAACTACTGTATCTGTGATGCGAGTTTCACCAGTGCACAAGTATTAGAATATTTTAATCGCGGGTGCTATTAGGATGAAAATATTTCTTTATGGTCCACATCTGGAAGATTTCTATACAGACAATATCGAATCCCGTCATTTGACGAGTCGTATACACAACTATGTATACTGAGTGTTTCAGAAAACGAGGTACAAAATTGCACATCAAGTAGAAAATGGCCAAATAAACACTTTTTGTCCTATGAAATTTTCACCCAAAAAATCGGGGTTGGGAGGCATTAGGTGTTTATTGTTTTTAAGGTTAAATTTAATGGCACAATTACTCGCGGTATTGATTCTGAATTTACTTTACAAAAATTGTTCAAAATGTGTTCCACCTACATCTATGCACTTTTCGAATGTTAGCCTTAACGGCTGCCGAAGATTAGGAAACACGTCTGACATTAAGGTATCTCACCTGTAGCCACTGCAATTCTGGCCACAAGATCTTCCTCAGACCAAATGGGTGTAGCATAAACAAGGCTCTTCACGTGTCCCCAAAAATTGAAATCGAGTGGAGTCATGTCAGGAGATCTAGAAGGTCTTGCAACTAGCACATTTCGCCCGATCAACGTAAATTCAAAATAAATATTGCGAGTAGTTTATTCATTAAATTTCACCCTTTAAAACAATAAACTGCTAATATCTCAGTGTCTCTTTCTTCGGAAAGTTTTATAGAAGAAAAAGTTTTTATTTGGATATCTTCTACTTGGTGTGCAATTTTTTGCCTCTTATTCTGAATCTGAAACACCCTGTATATTACTGACAAGTGTTTTCTGAGTAGGTTATGTAGGCATTGTCTACACTGAGAAGCATAGATATGCATCAACAGTTTTTTATTGCTAAGTATGCACTAATTCAGTGAAATTATTGTAGTTAATTCAATGACTATGCTTCAAATCCCCAAAATTATGATATACGTGTAGATAAGGTAGGTAAGATTTGCACACTGCCTTTTCTTCTTTGTATCTACACTATGCAGGGTAACAATGCAGAAAAAGTGTCATATTATTTCTCAACACTATGTTACATTTCGGCTATAATAAGCAAAAGTTGTTCTGCTTTCATTGCAGGGGCCTGACGTTTTCGGAAAGTTTTTTTTTACGAATAAAAGTCACTTCTAGCTTCTTTGCGTGTATTATGATACTATCTCTTATTTTCGTCTAACTTTTTACTTTGTATTGGACACTTTGTTATTTTGATAAACGCCCAGGTTCTTCTCATTTCGTGTTTTTTGGAGCAATTTGAAACGTTTCCAGCAAGAGAATTTGTACTATCGCATAAATGCAAAAACCATTGCAGCTGAGATAGTGCATTGTTTTCAGTTACAATGTGTGTGTGACTGTAAGTGAAGTTTTTGCTGGTGTGTGTAATTATTTTCATTGCAGCTCGTTTACATCGTATTTTTATTTTTTTTAAGTGTCTCAATGCCGATATAGATAACCTTACAACATTTCCAAATCTTCCTTAACAAGAAGTAATTAATTACATAATGCTACAAAACGAATACTATTTCAGTTTTTTAAAATGTATCAACATAATTATAAAATTCTGCATTTCAGCGTATACTAGCTTAGAAACTGGGGAGTGATACGAAGATAAAAATTAAACATGATGATGATATAGTGAAAAACAATATAACTCTGAAAGAACCAAATTACATTCAAGGAATAACTTGAGAAATGAGAAGAAATTTTTATTATTAATACATGTTAACTTGACTTAAAAACACGGAAGCCATATCAATTTTGATAACATGACTTGAAAACTAGAAGTCTTTGTGCACTAGACCATAGCTTCAGGTTTCGGCAAAGACTACTCATTGGCAATGAATCATAACCAAAAGACTAGAAATGTTTATGATCATTATCAATCAATGCATCATTTTGAGCATACAGAGTTACCACTCTTTATGTGAGTACAATGTATTGCATCAGCTGAAATGTTCTGCAAGTAGCTTGCAACACATTTACTACTATTTTCCAGTTCCTATGTATTAATTGAAGGAAAAATGAACAAAACAGAAATATACAGAATGAATTTGCGATGCTTTCAATTACTAATTCCTGCTTTTAACTACAAAATATACATTAATGCTGGGTATAAAAATTATATTTCGCACTCGTAGGTTTCTCATATATATCTGTGCAAACCCTCAATGACTAGATAACATGACGGTATTAGGTGATAGGAATAAATACGCTGTTCCAAACTTAGAACAAAACAATCAACGAAAACATTGCGTATTTTTTAGACTTTTCAGCAAAGCATTCTAACTCTGTTTTGGTTTACTTCTAGTTTTAAAGACTTATAAATAATTTCTAGCAAAAATTAGAATCGAAGACACCAAAAAATAGCGACTCCAACCACGACTCTTCCACATCCGAATGAACGACTCCGACTCCGACTCCGACTCCACCACATTCGGAAAAGCGACTCCGACTCCGACTCCGACTCCATCACGCTTCAGAGTAGCGACTCCGACTCCGACTCCGACTCCACCACACTTCAGAGAAGCGACTCCGACTCCGACTCCGACTCCACCCTAAAACATCCGACTCCGGCGACTCCGACTCCCGACTCCGACTCCGACTCCGCAACCCTGCAAATAGCAAACATTACCTGGATTGAGCCTTTATTTAGCTGACAAGTATTAATACAAAATGAGATAGTGACTCCAGGTGGGTCAGTAGCTCTATGAAAATCACTCAAGTGACCACCGGTGGGTCACTTCACACGAAATGTGTTGACAAAACCAATTTTGCCAAACAAAACTAACATGTCAGTACAAACACTGCACTAGTTATTTCTAATTCATGAATCTCCTCAGTTAACTCAGGATTGCAATTCAGGTCATATCAGGTAACTTTGGTGTTGGTAACTACATTTTTGAACATTTCAATTATTTTCCTTAATTTAACACTAAATTGAAAATGGAAAAAGATTGCCAGTAACATTTTAACCCTTGTATTATGTATGAAATCATTTCCAATTCAATGTTGAAGTTTGTTCCCCTACAAAAAATTTGCTTTGCTATGTTTCTTTGAGTGTTATAATGAATTGTGTAGCATTCATTTCCTGGATAAATGCTACACACTTTTAAACATGTGTGAATACCATTCACAAAAGCATTTAGAATGTACTACCCTTTTTTTGTGTACACCAAGGCTTCATAAGTGACAGCCATTCACTTTCTAAATTGGTGTAAATTGAGCTTATTTGCTTCAATTATCATGTGGGATGAATATTTCTTTAAGGGGCCTTGACTTTTTCAAAATTTCACTACATAAAACTCAATTTGAACATTCTTTTCTTTCATTTCAGTATTCCTCAATTGAATTGGGGAATCATCATTTAAATTGTAAACTTACTTTTGTTAGGAGTGGCAGGCAATGCAGCACCAGGCATTGCAACACAAGGTGTGGCAGGCCTTGATGCCTCAGGAGTACCTGGGCTTGGAGCACCACGAGCAGGAGATACAGTACCAGCAGCTGATGGAGAAATAAGGACATAAATTTGGAATAGTGCTACAGCATCTTGAATAAAATTGATGCACACTACACAAAGAGTGATACTTCCCACAACCTTAATTTTTCTTGAACTTCTACATCATAGCATTGACCAGTAATACTTCAGTTGAAAATAAGTCTGTGTATGGTTCCACCACCATAACTTGGTTTTGCAGGGCAAGTGAGAGGGAATGAGTAATATACTCAAAGAGCTAAGTACCATTCAATATTAATCCCCACAAATAAAAGTCATTAAGACCCTGTTCTCAACTCAAATTTACATTAGACTCATTTCATAAGGTGCTCCCAACTGTCCCGACATGGTGTCTCAAATTACCTGTGGTTACTAGACAGACTGCATTTTATTCAGAGTAAAAAATGTCCGACAATGGAGATGTATAATTTGGGGATATGCAACCCTCAGGTATGGCAGGCCACTATACAAACCACCCTACACGACTATCTCAATCTAGTCAGTGTTTTAAACTTCAGGCTTGTATAAGAAAATTTTTTATAGCATCTGCATTATTTAAATTACAATCCTGATATAAGTCCAGCCAGACAAATCATACCATAATCATCTTCCACACATCTGTCACATCACACATTCTCTCCATACCACTCGAATACATTCGCGAAGGTCTCCCTCTCCTCATACTTACTATGTACAATCCATGGACAGAGTGTTCAATGGTATTTTTAACTCCCCTATCACATTACTTACTTAATCTACTATTACACATTCCACCCGAACATGTGTCTATTCTCACTAAATGCTTACAACATACAGCTAAAAAGAGTTGACTTACAAAACTAACATGATACAACATTCCACACTTAGGCACATTCTTTCCAACATGCAGACTTTTGCACCACGCTAAGCATCCACTAGTACAATCCAAACACTTTAGTGTGCCTTCATCTTTTTTTCTGGTCCCTATACTCATTCCATGGACTGTGTCATTCATCCTCTGTAACTCGCATGTCATCTAAACATTTTTGGTATTTTATATTGTTTCTCGTTTACAGTCTTCCTTCTCATTTGCTCTTTCTTTATGTCACTTGTAAACTACCTGGCATCCACTGTACTTCTTCTGCATCTCATTTTTTCAATATTTTGTCTTGCTATATCATACTGGATGTGCTATATCATACTGATTTTGTTCATCATACTGATGCTATATCATACTGATTTTGTTCCAAGGGGAACAAAATATGGTTTACATGTGTGAAGTTAAATTCCATACATACTTTCATGCTGCAAAATTGTAGATTTTTTGCAACAAGACCAAATTTCAACCAATAAATGCAGAATTTTTTGTACTTTTTCAAGCAACAAAAGCTCCATCACTTTCCAATGTAAAAAAGGATTCTGGTCACCTTAAACTTTTAATAAACAGGAATAGAATTTTGAATATTTAATTTGAAAAAAGGTATATGTTCACAATTTTCAGCACTTTTGGAAGAACACACATTTTGGGCAGAAATCAAGTTTAGACTAGAACTTGAATTATGCTTTCTATTTTTATAGACAAATCATTTCTGCATCAACTGAAAGTAGAATAAAGTTTCTACAGAGAGTGACAGAGCCTTTGAAGATCTTAATATCAATAACTTACAAACAGAGAGAAGGGCTATTGGAAAATTACAAAAAATAATCTTGCAATACCTGTAGCTTATTCAATGAATGCATACACCTTGTATGGCTCAGGGTATGTTGGTTCCTCGAGTACCCATACCATTTTCAGAACACAGCCAGAAATGACAAAATGCCAGAAATAGGTTCTTTTTACCCCTTCAGCTGAAAATTAATCATATGAATTGAGAACTATTATTAAAGTAAATCAACCCATTACCCAGATTCTAGCCCCTGTATCTTGTGAACTGTTGTACTGATCCAAATGAAATTTTTTTAATTATTATTATGTAAATTTCCCATTCACAATGTGAACAATTTTTATCTCAATAAGTTTTATTCATTTGAACTGGATTTTTATTCATTCCATTTTAGTCAAATTGTAATTTGAGATTGGAGTTCATAATAATTGAGATTCCATGTAGTCTACTCTGTAATATTTTGTTCATAAAATCCTATAAATCATGTATCTGGACCTTGAATTAACCAAGAAGAAACCTATATAACTATGTACACTTTGTATGGTCACCTTTGGTGGTCAACTCTGCATGGCCACTTTTGTGAACAACTCTGTCTGATCACTGTTCATAGTATTAAAGATCATCTTTGAAAGTGACTAGCTGTAGGATGGAAAGCTGACTTATTCAAAACCTAATCATTTTTTTGAATGCTGTGTTAGGTCAGAGTAGGCATGCTACTATTTACCTACTAAACTACAGAAGCCTGTGTGATGTTCTTTTAATTATAATGAGGCAATGAGCAGTAGGAGTAAATTTTAAAGACAAACAAATTATTTGAAAACATTATTCATGCTCATGGAGTGCAATCAAGATATCTCATTGACTACTTCACACAATAGCAATATGTAAATTATTTTCAAACATCATATAAGTTCCAAGCAAATTGAAAGAACTTACACAAAAATACATAGAATTATTCAAAGTTTTCAACCATCACTTATTTATAAAAACTACTCATGATAGATTTTGATTGTGTTAGTTAAATGTCAATAAGAAACAAGCAGTTACTCGCAATACAAAATTACAGCCAATTTGAGACAATTTAAATCAGCATTTATTTATCTATTGAAACATTATTTATAAATGAGCATTTGCAACTAAATCTTGTATAAAAAGCATACTATTTATTTTTCTTAACGTAAATTAAATTTTTGGGTTTTCTACTGCTTTCTTCATTTCAGCTAAAGCCACAAACAATATTTATTACTAGGCCCTTATGTTTTTGATAAAAAATTGAAGCACATACAACTTCTACTCTTCATTAACACAGTGCTATTACAGGTCAATCAAACAGCCATTCATTTTTTGAAATCAAGGGTCGTAGGAGACTCATCAATTAGTGAAACTTTGATTTACTGTGTTAACTTGGAATAAACGATAAAACAAAAAGTTTTACATTACCTTGGTCTTGCACAGCTCTTTTTGGAACTGCTGAAGATTTCAATAACTTTCTCGCATTTCTGAACGGAGACAACATGAATTTATAATCTGAACGACAGAAATGCTCAGAACACACAAAAGCCCTCTGAGGTATTTTGGATTTCTCATCCATCTTCAACGTTGCATCTCCACATGCTGCAATCCACTTGTCGTAATTTCCTTTTGGAAAGTGGAAAAACGACAAATCAGGACATTGACGGTTATCATTACTACAATTTTTCATTAAGCACTTTTTCAAGCGTATGTAAGGAGCCTTTTCTGCAGCAATCTTCCTTACACCTCTGCCACTTCACATTCAAACAGTCACGTGACAATTTCTTGGCTCCGTCATTGGCCAATTGGTACCTACGTCATTGTCTACAGATTTCAAACTCACTTAGTGATAAGTTGCGGATCTTCTTGTATATGATCTGTGGCTGTTCTGCAATCCTGGTCAGCGTGGCCGTCGTCGAAGGCTGCGTATTGTGCGGAGCATTTTGGTTGACCGAATGAGGGCCTGTAGGTACTGCTGAAGTTTGGCGCCGGAAGACCGTGGTGGAGTGAATTGGTCACTCCGTCAGGGAGCAGAGTTCGCCTCTTCGCCCGCTGACGTGTGACCTGACCATGGAAGCCTAACTCACCGAGGGCCGTGTTACTCCTCTCCGTCTTACTTCGAAGCACTGGATAGCACTTAGGGCACGGTATACATAAGACAGGTAAGTCCACTTCAAAGGGGACAGCTGCTCGAAACCGTTAGACAAGCCAGCCAATAGGAGACGTTTGAGCTGACGCGTCACCACACCCATACCACGTGACCCACACCACACTCGCGGCAGCGATGCACTGGCTGCCGTACGTATGATTGAACCATGGCAGAAAGTGCCGGGTTTCCGCACATACGTATTGAAAAATATTTTAATAGTCTGGAAACTATGATACTGAATAACTTTGATAATCTCGTGTGCAATGCTTAATAGCCACGTAATAATTAATATTTGTGTGCATACTGAGCAAAACCTTTATGTTTATCAATGCAAAGCTCCGTTTGGGATTTGCATACTCATTGTAATTCTAAAATTCAGATGTTTTTTTTCGAGTGTTTAAGGGATAAATCAAATGAAAGTCCTTATGATGTTGCTTTATATTTCAGAAAGAAACACAGAGTTCATAGTTCGTCAACGTAAATAAACCACAGGATGAAATTAGTCTGGCAAACAATGCTTTCCGCTTCAAGAATAATTATTATTATTAATTAAGAAAGTTTTAGCCTCCCTCAATTGCACGACAAAGATGTTCTAAGAGAGGAATGAGGAAGGCACCATTTAGTATGGAGTTGAGGGAACGCGGAATCTATGCACAAGGTGCACAGAAACAGGAAGCTAAGAAATAAGTTCATGAAACGAGAAAAAGTTGAAGAAGAAAGTAGTAGGTGCAGAAAAACAGGACAGCAGTGAACCGAAAAAAGATGGTCCATAACCAAACAAAAACCTATTCTATTTCAACAAAAGGAAGCCTATCTAACCTTTAGCACAGGCCCTCACATAGTCCCCCTGGGAGCGCTAATTCCCATAGATACAATATACCTGTATCCCCCTGAGGGGTTTCGCTTCAAGAAAGTCTTCAATTCTTTTAGAATACTTGTTGAACGATATGCATAGGAAGCAGGATTAGTTTATTACGATGTCCATCATCTTTAATGCACATTTATTTCAGAATATATATAATTATATATATATATATATATATATTACAGGCCTCGTATAAATTCAAATTATAAATTATAAGAATAGGCTCCCGATGTACAAATCTTCCTCTTGCACCTCTTTCATAATCTGCTGTGCTGTCTTTCTCTTACTTACCGATTTGTTCAGACGATTTTTGAATAATCACCGCTACGTCATATTACGTTATAAAGAACGTGTTAGCTTAGATTATTTAATTTTCTAATTGCTCTGTACATGATCAACGTCCAAATAGTTGAAAATTTGAATAACGAGCATTGTTGAACTAAAAGTATTGCTTTGAGTAACTCCAGGAATATTGGCAGTACAGGTAAAGCTCTTATAACGGCCGATCTTAGAACGGGACTCTCCTACAACGGGTAGGACGCAGTTTATTGGTAGTTATAACGGGTATGTTTTGCTCCTACAACGTCTATTTTAATTTGATATTTATTACCTAGTTTTACTGTTCTTATAGTATACTGAATGACTATTTGTTA
This sequence comes from Morinoia aosen, assembly GCA_030386875.1. NCBI lineage: Eukaryota > Metazoa > Arthropoda > Malacostraca > Amphipoda > Talitridae > Morinoia > Morinoia aosen. The sequence continues at coordinate 53,705,440 of CM059574.1, read as the reverse complement.
CGATTTTAGTCATGTAATATATTTGAATATATAAATAATGAAAAATGTCTTTAAATTAATACCGTCATTGAACAACGTTCAGACTGTTTTCATAGCTCAATAAACTATTTTCTATTAAAGGCAATTATAAAAGATGTTTGTGTTGTAAACTAAAGTGAACGTGCCGCTTGCACAACCGGATTTGTCGCCTACAACGGGTGTTTTTCTGGAACGAATTCCTCCCGTTATAGGAGCTTCACCTGTATTGCTGTAGTCATTCCAGTAGCTACACTTTTCCCAGTTATAATCCCTCAATACAGTAAAACATGCATATTACATGGAAAAGTAGCCTTAGTGCTCTCCGTGGCACAGCGGTTAAGGAATCGGACTTGTATGCTGGAAGTCGCGGGTTCGTTCCCAGCGCTGGCGCGGAGATTTTCCCCGTTGGGTATAAGGGAAACCTCAAAAGCACAATACCCCACTCAACCCAGGTGTCGGAATTGGGTACCGGCTTTACGGAGGCACCGTCATGGTGTCCTATATATAGGGTTAGTTATAAGACATTTGAAAAACCAATGCTAAGATCCTATGTATCAGGCTTGATTGGAAATAAAGCATCCCAAAGATGCCGATGTTAACCTTTAACCTTTTACATCCATATTTGTTCGATGAATACATCATTGTAGCAATTACATGTTGAACACTACGTCCTTTAATTAATATACATATATATAACTATATATATACACACATGTATATATATGTGTATAGACATATACGGCACACATCCTATAATATGCAATTAGCTCCAGTTAATTATAAATATAAATGAATAATAATAATCTCAGTTAACAACAACTTCGGTCATAGACTATTTAGTTGTCCCTTTGGCATTTCTACCAAAGTTGCTGTGCTGTTGTAAGGTGATACGCTGAGGTTATGAGGGTCTTCCATCTTTCTCCGCTATCTATACAGATTACTTCAATTACGACGTTGTTGTTCGCGTATTCCATCTTACTCAGTCAAGTGCGATACAACTCAATACAATACACTTTTCACCAAAAAAACAAAACTCATGTCTGACTTCAACAATAGCTGGCCTAATACAAAGTATGCACTCCTTTCGTCAGGCCACAACAATTCTCCAGAACTTTACCCCATTCGTAACACAGCAATATAGCATTACATAAATGTCGATAACTACCGTTTAGCATGAGCCACCCGAAAAGAGCCGTCATGGACATTCTAACACTTATCACAACATTAGCTTCTTTTTACCCATCATCATAAGGATTCAATCACCATATGAACAAAGATTGAGGCCAATATAGCTGAAACTTGTAATTTTTACCTGAAGAACCAGGGTACATGGATGCAATGGAACAATGAATGTGGATGGATTGAAGCTAGGACCCCAAAGTCGGGGTTCCAGCTCCCACCCTCACTTTGGCTGAACGTCTTACCCGCGCTGGAACCCTTTCTTAACTCAGCGTTTAGGAGCGCAGTACGCTCGGCCATTTCGGTTCTAAACTGTACCGCAGAACATACCAACTGCTACAAGACTAAGACATAGGCAAACCGTAATACAAACATAAAAACACAACCTCGCCTCTCTTGAACTGGGCGGGTCCACTCAGATTTAACATCATGTATACCTGAATACATTCACTCCTTTAACAAATTCCAGTACTTTATGAATAAGTCCCCCATCAGATAACAAGTTGGCCACACTTATGTTTCCTCCTGTCACCGCTTAGAAATTACAAATCTCATTTCCTTTCCTGTTGGACATAACAAATTTTAAGACTTCAGCTGTAACCAGACGCTTGAAACGTAAAATACACATTTTGTGAAATCTACTCTGCAGAATTGAAATCTCTTAGAAATCCCTTTCCGTTATAACACCAACAACGTGAAGGGAACTCTCAAAGAAATGATGCTATAAATATAAAAATAACACCAATCGCTATACATATACAGGGTGGGCCAGAAGTAACCGAGCCTTTTAATTTGCTAATACAAGGAAAACTATGAACGCTAGGGAGTTGAAACTTGTTTAATTTGAAAGAATAACATTTTTATGGTTTATCAAGGATAAATTTTAAATACGTTCGAATGAGTGCCACGACTGTTTAGACAAATTAGAGATCTTTTCTTTGTCGTTTCCATAACGCTCCTTAGTGTATCAGGCGAGAGTTGAGCTATTTCATATAAAATTTTGTTTTCAAGTTCTTGTAAATTAGTTAAATTGGCTACATTAACTCGCGACTTACGGGAGACCCACAAGAAAGAGTCACATGTGGACAAATCTGGAGAACAAGACCAGGTTATGTTACCAAATCGTAAAATTAAGTTATTTGGAAAGCACTCTCCCAACAATACCCTTTTTCTTCCTGCTAATAACAATAGTGTTGTTGACCTATAAAAATTTTTTTATTCTAATAAATCAATTTCAACTTCCTAGCGTTCATAGTTTTACTTATATTATCAAATTAGAAGAGTAAGTTACTTCTGGCCGATCCTGTAAAAGTCAAGAGAAAATTAGCATGGGCTGGACAATTTTGGAACACATTACAGCTACTACCACACCTTAAAAGTACTGACGTTGCTAAAATCAGAAATTGTGAAAAGATAAAAATGAATGCTAAAAAGAAGTTAAAACATTAACACGCAAGTTGGAAAGTGAAAATAACGTTTTTGAAACTTGCAAAGCCCTAGGAACTCTTAGAGCGTGATTTACGATATTAAAAAGTTATGTCTATATTTTACGCAACGTTGATTCGAGATCAGATATTAGGTTAAAGGCTCCCTAACCGCAACAAAGACGTTCGAAATAGAGGAAGGAAGAAGGGACTGTTAAATATGGAATTAAGGAAACGCGGAATCTATGCACAAGGTGCATTGAAACTGTAAGTTCAGAAAGAAGTTCATGAAACAAGATAAAAGTTTATTGAAAAAGTAGTAGTAGTAGCAGTAGCAGCAGCAGCTGAGAAACAGGACAACAGTGAACCAAAAAAAAGATTGTCCATCCATAATGAAAAATTCATTTCAACCAACAAAGCCTACCTAACTCGCTACTCGGGACCTCACATATTCCTCCTAGGATCGCCAATTCCCTTGGATACAGAAGTTGTACCCCTTTTATGATGAACTGTACATATATTGGATCCGGGTCATATCGGTCTAACCAAAATGAGACAATTTGTAGTAGTAGTAGTAGTAGCTAGCGCTTCAGTTACGCAAACTATGTCACACCGAAGGTCACATAATTTAACTCGTACCAGACTCTTCCAAATCACCACACAAGATGAACATCACTATTATTTGCAACATCAACATTATACGAGCATCGTGGTTATAATTGCAACTCAAGATTACAAGTGTCTCTCCATTAAAATTTGTTCACAACACTGTACAGTCGAATGCACTGGGCATCCAACCCCGTAGGGGGTTTCAGCTGCCCACCCATTTATGGTCGGACGACTCGGACTTACCCACGCTGAAACCCACGAGATACCAACGTAGCTCGCCAGTCGCCCGGCCATACTGCAGTTTCTTCATCTTCAAACTTCTAAGACGATATGACGTCTGGCTTTAATGCGTTACAGTGCGGCTTCACGTTAAATCTCTTAAGCAGTGCAACATGGAATACGAGGGTTAGTCAAAAAGTTCTCAGACAATTGCCATAATTTTGTACTGAACAGAGATTTACAAGTTGAAACCTGTCCTTAGAGCTTCCTTGATAACTTGCAGCTGTCTCATCAGTCTGTGTCAGGTCAACATCGAGAGAGGTTGCATCTCAAAATAGTAATTTTCAACCTTTCAAATGGCAAATTTGGAGATCAGAGCTAACATCAAATTTTTAACTAAACTAAATTGGAAACCTGTTGAAATCATCGAAGCTTTGCTAACAGCAGGTTTATGAAGATTCTGCACCATGTAGAGCAGTCGTTTATGATTGGATTGAACGCTCTAAAGAGGGAAGAGTCCAACTTGATGACGACCCATGAGGAGGAAGGCTCACAACAGCAACAAATGAAAACATCTCTCTCGTACAGAACCTACTAGAACAAGCTCCCCTTCCCCCCAATTTTATCAGGAAAGCATTTACAGGTGGAAACATAAATTACAAAAGTGTATAGACCACAATGGAGCTTATGTATATATACCAAGCCTTTTCCTCTTTTTACGTAGAGGGTGGCTAGCATCATTGACATGATACTTTACAGGGAATGTACATGATAGGGGTTCCCCAGGCCCCTAGTCACGCCCGAGCTTTAGGCCTCATTTTTCTCTCGTTTAGTGCTCAGGTAACATTCCTTGAGGACAGTGACCATACTGCAGGCAACGACCCTGATAAGCCGCACCAGCGTTTTTCACGCCAACTGCCGCTCACAGGGATCGAACCTGGGCATGAAGCATAGAACGCAAGCGCTCTATACACTCGGCCACTGCGAGGCCAATGGAGCTTATGTAGAAAAATAAAAGTAATGAGTTGTTCAATGAAGAAATTATGGCATTTGTCTGAGAACTTTTTGACTAGGCCTACCCCTCGTATCCCCCTGGGATAGCTAATTTCCCTTGACACAGTAGTTGTGTCTCCCTGATGATTAATTATATATTGGGTCCTAAACCCCTTCTTAACACCAATTAGTAATGTGAACTACTTCAAGTCTTCTGGTAGCTTAATAATCGCATAATAGAATTCTAAGAAAAATTTGCCCCTCTTCATTTCAACAGAAGTGCTCCGTGTTTTCCATCATCAAAAATTGAAAGTTATAGTTAGATACACATTTGTAAAAATCTGCAATGCACTGCTGTACCCCAGAACACTTTGAGGACATGCGAATTAAATTCAACTTAATAAAGTAAACGCAATAATTTATGTTTTGTTCAACGCTCTTGTAGCGCTGCAGGACTGTGCATGATGCACGGGTCATGCCAGTCTTACCAAAATGGGACACTTGAGAGACCAAGTTTCATCGAGTGAAAAACTTAATTGTTTGTTATTTTGTCCCTTTTTCTTTCACACATGTATTTCGTAATGATCTACTCTGATTGATTGTACATTTCTACACTTCACATAAAACTTGATGAGGGAGAATGTAATCTGCGAGCAACAAGTGTTAGGCTTGGGACAGTTTGAATCGATTACTTCACGAATTGTCTTACCAAAGCCAGGCAAATGACTGATTTCTGCTTAACAAAACCAAGAACTGAATGAGTCCGTAAAAAGCAAAAACCTATTCAACATAAAAAAGGGCTACTTAACCGTCAGCTCGAGATCTCATATGCTCCTTATTGGAGCACTAATTCACACAGATAAAATCCTTGTATCCCCCCAGGGGTGCTTTTAAGTTGAAGTTATTGTGATAACAATTTAGCGTTGTAGAATTGAAGGGTGGAAAGCGTTAGTGGGCTATTTGCATTTTTTCCTCCGGAAAAAATGTACTAGACTAGTGGACTCTAGTAGAGTACCTCGGTATCGCTGAGAAAGTCATTGAGAGGATGCATTAGTAGACTTCTCGGTTCTGGTCGACTTCATCGGTTCAAAGCGAGGTGCATTCGAGATCTTTTTTACTAGACTAAACGCCAGTGAAGCTCTCCCTACGACGTTTTGAAAGCAGCTTTGCCATTGGTTCATCAAGTACACTAAGCTCCTCCCATTTTTCATCTTCTTATCTTTGTTTTTAGTTCCAAATTGATTATTTTACTGAAGTGTTTCATTTTCAGCAATAGTAATATTCTTTATTTTAGCATTCTACGCTTGTTAAAGTAATAAAAATTAGGCGCATTCGGTTGAGGATTTTTATTTAAACACGTTTATTCACACACGATATTCTTCTAGCTGTGTATGTCCGTGCTTCTAATTTCCCATTTCATTTTAACGCTCATTTCTGGATCTGATACTCTTGGTTGAGGTAAATTTAGTAGGTGGATATTCTCTCCAGACACGTTGTTGAAAATTTTCTCTTTATCAACTGATTCATTTTCACCATATCATATTTGTGCTGCTCATTCTACAGTTGGGGGGTATTTCATTTATAAGAAACGTTTCATCCAGAAAAAATAGTGGTTCTTGCTCTATAACAATCAATGAAGGTTATTGTGCCGGTTGCGTTTATGCTATCTGCAATTAATAAATCTGCGGCCTCTCAGGAATATGAAATGGAAAAAAATCAATTTACTAATTGAACACTAACCGAATTATTTTTCTTGCCATTTAACATAGCCTAACACTAACTTTTCTGTTGCTCACTACTTGTAGTGCTCATAAAGTATATTTTAAATCATCTGAAATGTCTTCGGTAACACTGATCTCTGATCAAATTGCAATCTGGAGAACTAAGGTTTAGCCCACGTACAGGAGTAAAAGTTTCAGTTAGAGGACTTCATAAACGTTAATATTTAAAATATTTTGAAGTCACGCTTATCATGCTCGTGTATGAGTTTCACTAGCATTGCCCTAAGATGTCACAGAATTTAGTTTTAGCTCATGATAGTTGAAAACTAATTACGGAATCATATCTCGTAACAATTTCGCTTTAATGCGTATATATATTCTTTATTTCACTTCTGAGTCACGTAAATTTTATCAAACATTTTCTTTTGGTGCAACCTCCCCTCTTTTCTGTGTTTGTAATAAAGAACGGTAATGATAATGGTAACAGCAGGAATAAATTTTCTGTCCGCTTTCTGTGATAATATGTGTCGAAAAAATACCTAAAAGTGTATCCTGTTCAGCCATTTCGACATCTGAAAGTTAGCCTCGATATTCATCTACTAAATCTTCTTGGATTGTTGGTGGAATCATTTGCAGCCTTTAGATTGTGCGTACCAGCAGGCAGGAGTAATATAAAGCATGGGAGTAATATACGAAGTCATCTAATCAACCAAAGCTATAGTAATTCCAGTGTAGTGCATAGGCGAATAAAACACAGATTCCGAAATGTAGTAACCAAGGTAAGTCTGCAAGAACTCCATTACTGACTTACTAAGTAAAAAATATTTGGGTCTAATTAAAATCTATTAGGAAATATAAATTCACACATCCGTATCAAAGTTTCATCAACGATAAAAAATGAATACACCAAAGTCGGAACGGAAATATAAGTCGCTGTGGCGTGAAAATATTTATTTGTTACATTTGGTCATGTTCGTCACACAGAACCACGAAGTAACAGAAGTCAACGCAGGTTCATTCCGAAACCCAGGGAATTTCGAGACACATAAATAGACTCTCCACCTAGATGTCCCACACTGTATTTACGGAATTTTTCGAAAAAGATTTCTGATAGACTGCTGATCGTTTATCAAAGAACGAGAGTTAATTTCTGTGTATCCCGGTGTTTTCAAATTTACCTTTTCACCACGAGTGTGCCTGAATAGAACATACTGTCATACTGAGTGTCACTCGCTGCCAGTGAAACCTAACTGCCAGTTTGAGCCAACAGATAGACACTACACAAATGATAAAGGCAGTTAGCGGAAATTATTCGTACATCCACGTCTCTCATACCTTTCCAGAATTACCCAAAAACTATTGTTGCCCCAGGCATAAGATTTTCAGTGTTTGAAGCACATATTAGCGACAATAATACGAAGTTTCTAAAACAAAATATTATTTTTAAAAGAATTAACAAGCTGAACTTCAGAAACACGAAATAACAAAAACATTCACCCAATTGAGAACATTACATTTCATTGAGAAGGTTTTACAGTTATACTTGTTTGATTGAAAAAAATTGTGTTTAAAATTTTCATGAACATTATAAAAGTGAGATCATTCTAAAAAATTGTGAGAGCTAACGGGAAGCCAGAGGAGTTGAGCTTTGTCAGTCGTACACTAGCGCCACGATTGGAAAAACTAAGGAAACCGGTGTGGACCTCAGACAGAAGATATTTGACTGCAACAAAGCTGGAGATAGTTATGGGGACATTTCTAAGCGTTTAAGCATCCCAAGAACTACAGTACAGTCTGTTCTAAAAAAGTTTGCTAAGTTTAGTACTGTAGAAACGTGGCTTCGGGGTGATCGCAAACAAAAGCTCTCGGTGAAAACTTCTCGAAAATTGTGTCGTGAGATCAACGCTAATTCACGAGTGAAGCTAGATGACATTGCCGAGAGATTGAATGCTCAGGGAACTAGCGTAAGACATCGCACAATCTAGCGCTGTCTGAACAAGGAAGGCCTACACGGACGCTGACCTTGAAGGACTCCACTCCACAAACCATGTCATGTTGCTTCTCGCTTGAACTTTGCAAAGTCACACTTGGATAACGACAGATGTTGAGAGAAAGTATTATGGAGTGACGAAATCAAAATCGAGCTCTTTGAGCACAATGACGTGAAGAAGGATTGGCGTAAGAATGGTGAAGCTTTCCTGCCCAAGAAAACTGTGCCAACTTAAACACGGAAGTGGTTCACTGATGTTTTGGGGTTGTTTTGCTACATCGGATACTGGAAAATTGGTTGCAATTGAAAGGAAGATTATCTCTGATGACTATATTTCTATTTTGGACGATAACCTGAGTGTATCGGCTAATAGCTCGGGACTCGGAAGGCGATGGGTATTTCAACAAGACAATGACTTATAGCACACGGCCAAGTCAACAACTACCTGGCTCCAATGAAACAATATAAATGTGCTGTCATGGCCTTCGATTAGTCCTGATCTCAATCCCATTGCAAATTTTTGGCAGGAATTAAAAGTCAACATCAACAAGAGAGCTTCAAAGAATCTTCATGAATTGAAACGCATCGCCACAGAAGAATGGAACAATATTTCATCTGAAACTACCGAAAAGTTCAAAAAATATAATAAAAGGCTTAAATCTTATGAAGATGAAAGGTCACGCTATTTATTATTATAAATGTACTCAATTGGTAGATTCACCTCGAAAAAGAGTAATACTACTCACTGAATGAATAATTTTGTCTTATCGTGTTTCTGAAGTTCAGCTTGTAAAATATTTTAAAAATAATATTTTGTTCTAGAAACTTCGTACTATTGCCACTAATATGTGTTTCACATCCTGTGAAAATCTTATGACTGTGGCAACAATTGTTTTTGAGTAACTCTAGGAAGTTTTGAAAGACGAGGGGTGTACGAATAATTTCGTCGCTAACTGTACATGTACTACGTGCTTAAAGTTCTAAATGAACATCGTTTCTCAATGAAGTTTTAAAAAATACCTACATTACTTGACTACCAATCAATAAACTATGGCATATGCATGACCTCTACATATTGGAAAAGATTTTCCTGCAATCCAAGTCGATACGAATATAGATTAATAGTGGCATAACAAATTCCTGCTCTTTTCGCACAGGTCAAGAAGACCATTCATGGAGAAAAATTGAGCTCATCTTCGGTAAAGGTTCTTATCTTTACACTTCAGAGCTCAAATAAAAATATTTTTTTATTATCATGTAAGAAGAAGCACGGCAAACTCTTCAATTACGTCATAAGTGTTCCCACATGAATGAATAAGAAATTTGTAGGACCCGAACTCCCAAATGGGGAATCCGTTCACTAGGTGTAGCCGTTCATGTTCTGTTCAAAGTGTCTTACGAGAGGTATCCAGCGCACTTGATTAAAGAGGGAAAAACTTTTTAAAGTAATATAAAGGTGCTGGCAAGATGTCCGCAATGAACATCCAAGGTTCGTTACAAACATAGTAACAAAGTTATTATTTTAATTTTTTGAGGATTTAGTAACCAAGTTTTATCTTCAATTTCAAGAGAAGTGGAAAATGGATCTCTCAACTAAAGGATCTGTCATTTTACCTCCCTGAAGCCAAGCACCATATATATTTAAAAGCTACGGCGTCCAGTGAGTTGCATCAAAGTAAGTTAAGTTTTCATTGAATTTGGATGCTTATATTACAGATCTTAATTTAGGCGATATGACAGGATTCCCATGAGTAAGTGCTGGAGTGTTGACTTTCTTGCCATAACTTGAAATAACCGCAGCGAGGAAGCAGTGCAGAACTCTGGATGGTTCCATCTCTGCATCTACGACGTCTCTGGGCAAAACTGCACATAAATAGTAGATACTATTACCATTGGATTTCACACATACACCAGTTATTAATTACATATTATCATTATCAATTTTGATTGTGAATGTTTTACTCATACATTTAGCCATAACACGACGTGATCATTATTCCTGTAGAAGAATGAATACTTCAATGGGAATCTACACACGCGGTGTGTACCAACAAAGGACATCCTAATGAAAGTCTCATTTTGCAGGGCAGAGGTAGTGATTAGAAGTGAAATTATTTCCCTCCCCCCGTCTCCGGAATACTGTACGTGGAACCCACGCGCCGGGCTGTATTGAGTAGCCGGCTGATTACGCTGGAGAATATTAAGAAGGTTTCTTAACACTTTGACTGCGCCGTGAGCCATTTCCTGCAATCCAAGTCAATACTAATAAATACTAACAGTAGCATAACATATAAATGTAAGCGGCTGATCGACCAGTAGCCACAAACTCATTCTTCATAAATACTTAATGAAAACTCAATGAAGGCACGGTCCAGTTAATGCTCGCTATTATCAACATTACTGACAAACATCGACTTTAAATTTGAGATAAATATTAAACTCCAGTTTTATCTACCGCAGCCAAAGTGTTAGGAGAGCCAACTGATGAGAAATTAGTTATGGTTCGAATTTATGTCAAATATTGAACCAAATTTTATGGCTGGATACTTCTTTCAATCCTCTATGAACACGAGTATTTCCCCGCAGCCTCCCTGCACATAGAGTCAGTCAGGAAATAAGTTTCAGAAAAATTGATTGAAATTTCAGAAAAAAATGTCAGCGCCGAGAAAAGAGGAACCATGAACTGAACATGGCTTTCAACGAGTCAGAATCTCTCTATTTCAACGACACGAAGCCTACCTAAACCATTAGCCGTAACCCTCACATGCTCTCTCTAGAAATGCAAGATCCCATCATCACAGTGTGTCCCCTTGAGGGGTTATTTTATAAAAATCGTGCCAAGAAATATTATTTTTTTTGGAAAACGCAAATTTTGACATTCATTTGGTTGCCGTTGAGTTAAATGCTCAATTCAAAAATTAATTCGTGTGAGTGTGACTAGCTAGAAGAAATTCATAATTATAATGGGTTATTTCATTTCAGAAATGATTTTATAAGAAAACTTAAACGTCTGAACGTCTCACTCATGAATGGCTAAGTGACTGCAAATGTTGACGGGACCTACAATTTTTTCAGATCAGTACAGTGCATAGGCTTTGTGTATACAATGTAATGGTTCATTGGACTTTTTAAAATTTCTAGACGGTCGTCTACCATTGCGATGAATTTTTTCTCATGGAGACGACTAATTCGATGCTGAACTTTCTCTCGAGCGATATTCATGGATTGCCCTTTCTAACGGAAATAACTTTCGAAAACTAAAAACCTGTTGTATTTAACCGGCATAAAATGTCAGTTCCGTCTAGGTTCTGGCGCAAATTATTCGTGATTTACCTTTAATTTATCACGAAACTATATTTCCAGGGGCCGAATGATTAGGTAGGCGGTTTACGGTTATCCTGTACCCAATCTATTTACTTTAATTTTCAGGTTGCCGTTAAAAGTTTAGCGAACACTTCAACGGAATTTGAATGGGACACTAAACAAAAACTGGCCGCGCATAACTACAAGTGATTCAAAAGGCGGATGGTTGCCCGTTTTGTTGCTTAGTATGTATGTTCTTAGTTCATCAATATTGACCCATTCCGTACCATCGGGAATTTAATGTCCCACTTTTTTAACATGAATATTTCAATGTTTTTCGATGTTTTACACGAGCAGTAATAATATAATGGCCGGGGTAGAAGTACTCAATATTTATAGACTTGGAGCCGGAAGTGACCTCATCCCTTCGCACACGAAGTTTCAGAATGTCGCATAAAAAGGAGTATTGGGAGCGGCTGCAAAGTCAAGTTTCTCCTCTACAAGTTAATAATTTCAACTAATGGTTTTGTTCTCATTGACACGTTTTGTACCTAGTATTTATTCATGAAAAGTTTTATACTGAAAAATTCATTTGTATGCTAATAATCGTCAATTGAAATTTGTGGGACTTCAAAGTCCCGGTGGGTTTCCGATGGCTCAGTGATTTTTTTCTTGCGCTTTTTCAAGTCTTCCCGTTTTGACCAAGCGTTCTATCATACAGTATAATTGTTTCAAGTCGAAAAACCTCACTACAAATGAAATTCTAGACCTGCGCTTCGCCTCCGACGACGTGTTGGAGGAAAAGAACACAGGAGTACCGAGTGTACCTGCAATCGCCTGAATAGATTGGCGACACTGACTGTACGACGATGATGACGAGGATGTTGAGAATGTTCAATCTGTGAACCCAGATGTCCTGCCTCGCATCATTCTACTTTCTCTTCCTGAATTGGGCAACGTGGCCACCAAGACGCCCCAGATTATTGGTATGAGGGAAATTGACACTGACGACGAGAGTGACACCAGTCCCGCCAGAGGGGATCACTCGGAAGATAACGAGCCAGAGCAGAGAGAAGGAGAGCAGTGAGGTGCAGCTGATGCAACTGCTCGTCGAGGCAGAGCTGCACATCAGCCCGTCGCCCGAGGTGATTTTGCCCGTGAGGGCAAATTACCACAGGCTGAACCTCATCCTAAGGATGACGACGGCTGGCATAAGTAGGACAAAAAGAAAGTCGGCACTGAGATCCTTGAGTTCACGTTGGACGAGGTTAACCCGAACTGGCAGCACCTTCAGAGCATTGTTATTGACTCCCCCATACGGTTCAACAAATAGATGGTGCCACATGAGTTCATGGAGCAGGTCGTTGAGCAGTCAAGGCTCTATGCCAAGCAGCCCAAAAGCAAGACGTGGGCCAAATGGCAGAACGGTCTAACCGTGATCAATGTGCGTATCGTCGAGGGCAGTCATGATGCTCTCTCGGTATACTCTCTGCCCTCCCGCCCCCTCTACTGGGAGCAGAGGGACGACGTGTACTACAAAATTGTTGCGGAAAACATCAGCAAAATCAAGTTTGAAAGGATTCTCAGTTGCCTTCACTATGCAGACAATTGTCAAGCCAAATAACAGACAAATAACAGTCAGATACTAGAAGGTCCGCCAATCTTCAAGAACCTCAACAAGCAGGCCTCCAAATACACCAACCTCATCCGCTTCTTTTCCGTCGACGAGTCAATGATCCCCTTCTCTGATCGCCACAATACAAAGCAGTTCATCAGGGCAAGCCAATCAGGTTCGGCATCAAGGTGTGGGTTATCTGCTCAGCTGACGGCCTGGGTTTTACTTCGAGCCCTACTGGGGGCCGACACCGCCATCGTCGACATCGGGCTCGGCCAGGGTTCCAACATGGTAATGAGGAAGTTGAGAAAGCCGGCGTGCAGCGTGGCTATGCGATATACTTCGAATACTTGCTCACCTTCCCCCTGCTGCAGAAGTTGTCAAACCTTGGCATTGGTGGAACAGGGACCATCCGAAAGCACAACCTTCTCCGCGTGCTCCTCCCCGATGCTAAAACTGGCTAGAAGATAGAGGGGCGCCTCTAGGTGTGTATACAAGGAGGACGAGGTATGAACAGTCTGGAGGGATAACAGGCTGTCTACGTGGCGAGCAACATCCACAACGTGACCAAGAAAACCGAGGAAAGGGCGATGAACCCAGCCAATGGTAAGCCAAAAGGTACTGCGAAGAAGCCGGCGAACAGGTCTTCATCAACAGGCCTGACTTGATCGCTCATCAACAAGCAGGTCAGTAAGTAGACCTGCTGGACTGGATTGTAGCCCTGTACCGCTGCTCAGTCAAAAAAAAAAATAGTGGGTGGTTTGGCTTTGTCCCCTGGTCCGTCAATGTAGCGGCCATAAACGCCTGGCGCCTGAGGAACATTGCACTCACTGCACATGGAATTGCCTTCAGCAAGTGTCAGCACACCCATCTCAACTGTATGAGGAATCTGGTGGAGGGGCTCGTCAAGTGCCACGGTAAGTATTCCCTCACCCTTTCTAGGCAGATGTGTCTACGCCGCTGCACAATAAGCTGAAGATGTTCACGAAACTCTTCACCGACGTGAGGTACGACAACGTCAGCCACCGCATCAAAAAGCACTAGAAGGGGCACAGGGGAAGGTGCAAGAAGTGCACAGAGAGCGAGCGCCCTTGCGACAACAGGTCCACTTACTTTTGCCCCAAGCGTAACTTGTTCCTCTCTGTCGACTGCTTCTGGGAGTTCCACAACGAGTAAATGTGCAGCAAAATGTAATGTGTGTGCAATTTGTTTTCTAAAAGGTAAACTGCAAATTTTTGCATTTCTTGCCCAAAAATAAACATTTTTTGAGAATGGGATTTGTGTTCAACAAGTAAAAGTGCAGTAAAATGTAGTGTGTGTGCAATTTCATTCCTACAGTAAAAAGGAAACTCCATTTCGATCGCTTTATTCACCCTAAGGAAGTTCTGAAAATGAAAGATCGAACCCTCGGAAACCCATTAGGACTCGTCCCACACTCCCACCTCGTACCGTGTTACTCATAACTTGCTACGTAACGCGAAATCGCTTTGTTCGTCTCTTAATGGGACCTAAACTAGCTAGCTACTACAGCAAAATTCATCAATCTGGAATAATTATTTGGTGGTAAGGAATGGGATAACATCACATGGCACACACAAATTTTCAACAAATTGATGTATGTTGAAGACTAGGTGGCAAAACTTGTTATTTGGTAAACTAATTTTTTTTCACTTGCTCAAGAACAGATCTATTGCGTTATCTTGCACAATCTGGGGAACAATAATTTATTAGGTAATGACATACTCATTACTCTCACCGTCATTTGCAATGTTGGTCTCCTCGGGAAGGGCTCAGCTAGGGCAATCCTCATCTCTTCGTTTTCACCGCTTTCTGGAAATGAGGCAACAATGATGACTGCAGTCCATTAATTTCAATAAAACGAAGGAAATCGATGTTTAACACAAAAGCTCTAAGCCATCTTACTGTATCCTCCACTCGCATTTGAACTATTAGGAATTATGAACCATTTATAAGTTATACCAGGAGTTAAAATCTAGAAAGTCCACCGTCATAAAAATTGAAATGAAAACTTCAATTAAACATACCTATAGAGCATTAAATTATATAGAAAAAAGTTGATGATAAAAATGACGAAGACATACAAAATAAGATATGAAGCCTAGAAGGAGCCTTATGGGCACATAAGATTAAAATCTTTAAAGCATAGGAAAAGCCGTGCGACACTCTCCAAAGCTGAGGACTCCACGCCGCTCAGTTAATGATATAGAATCCTAACTCACGCTAGCATGTTATTTGATGTCCAATATGCATGTGCCCGAACTCTTAAAATAAAGCGAGGAATGACCGTGTGTTGAAGACGTGAGACCAGATGAAGTTTTTTTTTTTGATGCAGTCGCACGCATTCGATGAAAAAGATCAATCTATGTTATAAATGCTTAAGGTGAATGAAAATTAGGATATAAACTTATAATTTTCGTTAACTGCCAGACGTTAAGCCATGGGATAACGAGTAACACCAAGATGACAATCGAGTGACTTGAGAAATCGATCCCAAAATTAAATTTGGGGAATTTAATTTTTAATTGAACTAATAACAGTGCGGATAACAAAGTTCCATTCGAAATGTTACTCCCACTCTTTTTTTAATGCATTCGTTCATAATCTAAAACGACACCACCGTTGTAGCTCTTTCAGAGAAGCCCTTTCACCTTCATTTCGGTGCACGGGGTACTCTGGAATGAAATTTGTTTTATTATAATTCTCTCTGACCCTGAGTTAGTTAGTTTCTGTACTTAGTATGACCGTTACACTTTATTAAATCGATGAGCACTGTAGCAATCCTAAATCATTCCTATGAAAAAAACATTCCTCGCAATTTAAAGCCTGCACAAGTCACCGTATCAACGACACTATTAGATTGTAACTTTCCTCTCAAACTTAACACCTATTTGTTTGTATAACTGCACTGAAAATTGAACCTCTTTCTCGTTTATCGACGTAGCGACTTGTTTAAGGGCTCATTATATTGGCAATTAAATTTACTGAACTGAGACCGAAGAGATTTTGGATAAACGTCCAGTTATTTATATGATGCTTTTAAAGTGAGAAAAATAAATTTTTACTATTACTTGAAAGATTTCTTAAAAATAGCGATTTGACATATTTGAAATCATTTTCATGTAATTTATGAAGCAACGTTTCCTGCGTCGAAGAGCAATTGAAATAACTTACTTTCCTCTAAAATTCTGTGTTTAGAAATTTCGATTTCACTAGTGCCCCAAAACCCTTTCTTTTCCCAATAACTTGTTTTTTTATGCTTATATCCGAGCAAAAATTTTTTGGACTTAAGTTTTACTCATATCATTCTGGTTTCAAAACAATTGGTTCCACGGGGAAATTTTGTCGCGGATCAGAAGTTCTTCAAACGGTTTCAACAGCTGTAAATTCAAGCTCCTTTTTAGGAGGGTAGTATCATGGTTATGAAAGTATGTATAGCGTTTCAACTTATATCGTATATGAATGGGATAAGACCATCAGAATTTATACATTACGTCGAATGTTTAATCTTTCTGGTTTTACGAATCTCAACGTAAAAAAAATATTTTTTAACAAGCTTACAGTAATGTAAGCACAAAGCACTGGTCCACGGGTTTCGATTCGAACAGTCTATGATGAATGAAGTTAAATTAGGAAAATTACCTAATTAAGTGTGGTTAGATTCGATTATGTAAGTACAGGTGCATTGATATTTCGAATTGCAATATTAAAAATTTCAATCGTGTTGATATTTTTCGAGTAAAAAAGCAGGGGGTTGCCAAGTTTCCGTCCAAATACTTGAATACTTTACGATGGATGAAGGTAGGTTAGGTTAGGTTCAAGTTAGATTAGGGTAAATTTGTTTTGATAGTTCAGATTCACTTATTTCCCTTATTGAATCATAAAATGAAGTAAACTCGGAAAAATAATTATTTGAGTTAACACATTCTGGTTGAGTGAGTTCAGGTTCAAGTAGAATTTATTGAGCCATAAAATTGTATTGAACAAACCAATCGTGAATGTCTACACGGGTCCAGTGGGTATCATAATTTTCCGACTGGGGTTGATCCTTCATTTCATCGACGGAAAAATTTGTCAGCTTTCCAAGAATAAGCTTACTTTTAATTATAACTGGAACAGCGTTGCGTGCACTTCACTACTATAGCTAAATATTTTTATGATATTTAAAATTATACCACACTACTGATATTCCTTTCTACAGGAAACTTACTTAGAGCTATTCTGCTAACACCAGTGTGCTGCTACTATCAAATCTGTATCAAGTGATACTAGTTCAGTAGCTTACCCAGAGTTTCGTTGAATTTGTCAGTGGAGCCGCCCAAAGATGAGAGGCTGATTCTTCTTCATCCGATCCCTGGGGCTCCAACTATTCGCAAACCATAGGATTGTCCCGATGAGGCTGTGTCCGTGCAAAATATGTTCGCCATTCTGCAATTATATTCATGAATAAGTACACACAAAAGTTGACATTCAGCTAAATCCTATGTTTTTGAATGCTCACAAGACGATAGAATTCCGTAACAGTCTGCTTCGGCAAGAAAATCAAAATGCCTATACTCCACAATGAGATCAAATCCTGCCGAAACAACGCAGACTCGTGGGCGCTTATGGAAATGGTTAACCGTACGAAATCCGAGTGACGTCCACAAATTAGCCATTAATTAGAGAGGGGAAACAGAATAGGCTTGGCAAAAAAAAGATTACTTAGTATCAATAATTGCGATACATTCGTTGAGTCACTTCTTTTGTCGATGTCGCAAACAGCCTTTCCACCATCCTACACTCTTTACAGCGAAGGTCAACCATGCGAGAGTACTAACTATCCTTCGAGAACTTGGTGCCCAAGAAACATTCAAGTACAATCTCTGTAGTTTTGTTTAGATGTTAGTTCAAGCCTCTCTATCCGCAACTATGACGATCCAATGAGAAGCATCACGGAACACGGAATCTATCCACAAGATGCATAGAAGTTGAGCAAGAAGCTCATGAAACAAGGTTTAAGTTGGAAAAAATGTGCTGAAAAACAGAATAGCAGTGAACCGATAAAAATGGTTCTCATGTCTGGTGATGTACCGATGTATCTGTTTCGGTCATTTTTAGTGGTTTCGGTATCGGCAAAATTCGGCCGATACTTTCCAATAATACGTATTTCATCATATATATGAAGGTCATAAATCATGGAAGATTATAGATTATTAGTTAGTTTAAGCCTCCCTATCCTCAACAAATGAGATCCAAAGAGAGGAAGGAAGAAGGCACCATTTAGTATGGAGTTAAGGGAACGTGGAATCTATGCAGAAAAGGCATAGAAACAGTCAGATGAGAAAGAAGTTCATGAAACAAGATCAAAGTTGAAGAAGAAAGTAATAGGTGCTGAAAAAACAGGACAGCAGTGAACCGAAAAAAGATGGTCCGTAACAAAACAAAAACCTATGCTATTTTAACAAAAATAAAGCCTACCTAACCTTTAGCTCGGGCCCTCACATTGTCCCCCTGGGAGCGCTAATTCCCATAGATACAATAGTTGTATCCCCCTGAGGGGCATAAATCATGGAAGTAAAAGTGTTATCAAATAAAGTGTCTATTCATAAATAGTAAATTAGTTAGGTAACTGTTAAATTACAGTGTTTAATCAGGCCCGCTAACTGAATTAACTCCTTTGAATTCCCGATGAGGCACGTACGGTCTGTAAGTGATAGCAAAGTAGCATGAATAGTTAGTAGCGACATAAAATTATTATTCTTTTACAACTAAAACCTATATAGATTGACCCAATTTCCATTATTTATAGAATATGACAGGCAAACAAAAATCAAATAAAATTGAAGGTGCATTTTAAGGTTTTTATAAATTTAATTTAGGAGTGGCTGAAAATTTCATTTTACTTTAGCTTGAATATTGTCAAATATTACGAAGCTAATAATTTCATTTTAATTTAGCATGTAAATCGCCGTACATTGCGAATCATGCAGGTTTCTTCTATCTTAAGATGTTTGAAAAATTCACGAACAAACTTATTGTTGGGGTTGTGTTTGTGGATGTTTTCGGTTTAGGGGTTTTTAATGTTTTCTTTTCGCCAAAGTATGTATTTTGGTGTGGAACACACGAAAATTATAATCATGTTGTAAAGAAATTATTGTTTTGATCCACTTTTAGAACCAGTTGCTATTATAGCTAGTCTACATTACGTTGCAATACGATTAGAAACACATATCTATCGTATGGATTTCACTTAGTTTTCTCAACAATATAGTTAACATAGCAATAGCAGTTTTATAATTCCTAATCGAAAATTTTATTGCCACTATTGTTATATTATTAGATATATTAGTAAATAATTTCTTTTCAACAAACATGTAGGGCTTTTAATGGTTTCATTTTAATATAATTGCAAAAAGTATCGGTGTAGTATCAGTCGAAGTATCGGTATTTCCAAGTATCGGAGTATCGGTATCGGCCAAAAAAATGGTATCGGTACATCGCTATCAAGGCCTACCTGTCAGCTCGGAACCTCATATTTTTCTCCTAGAAGGACAATCTCCGAAACGCACTCAACTGAATTGATTCATGGACATAGACACCTGCAATTTATCGCGCGTTTCGCTCTAGCATACCATGCAACGACTGATCAAAGTTTTTTTTGTTGCTAAACCTACCAAATTATTTCCTTAATTAGGACTAATGCTACGGGGTAAACAGAAAATAAATCATTTTCTAACATGGAACCAGTAAGGAAGCTAATTGGTTAAGTATTACACTCCTGTGACTTGTCAGGACAGCTTCTGTGGAGCTGGTGTAATTTTTATTTCCCATAACTCAAGTTATGTCAACTCATCATGAAAGCCATGAGTTCAATACAAATAGGAAACGATGAAACAATTATCATTGAAATTCATTTATGTGTCATAAATACCGGCTACTGGAAGATTAGAAACCGACCCGTTAATTTGAGTTAATGCCGAAACCACGAACGTTGCAACACTGAGAAATTACCCTCAACCATTCATTTACATTAGTTTACAGGCAAATTGACCAATATTAGTAAACAGAATATAAAGTCTCCCAGAGTTTTAGCTCTACAATTTTGCTTGAACGCTAATCTGACGTTTGCGTAAAATGTAATCAACTAAATTTAATATTTGTTTCATTGAAACTAAGTGAAGTAGCTATCGTGGAAAGAAATAAAGTCGGAATTATTTAATAACTAAATAACTTCCTTAATTCAAGCTTTTGTAATCTATAAGACATAATCAAACTACTTTAAGAAAATGGACTATTTAGCGCGGAAATTAGGATGTGCCGAAATCTAATGTTGCCAAAGCACAAGTCATCAGGTCGAAGCTGAAGTGTTTGCGCCCTTTTCCTTCGTAAATTTATATTCGAAGTTCATAGAAATTGCTCAAATAGTATTTTCGTCATGTTATCTTCGAATTCCGTAGATTGCACATTAACGATAACTTCGGAAAAAATTTCAATAACACATAATTGACAAATGTTATTGATGAAAAGTCATACGTAAATAAATAATCTAATGACTTGAATTAGCATTTACGTTTTTTGTCTGAAGGTTACGTACGTGGGAAATAAAATGTCAAAGACATGCTCATTCAAAAAAAGTAGGAATACTAGAATACAGGCATCCATTCCATTGAGTGGCAGGTTATTTTAACGTTTTACTTGGTAAAATCAGAATTGATTTTTATCTCATACGTAACATACGAAAAAACTATCTGACAACTGATAAAACAGCTATGCAATGGTCTCCAGTTATATCAGTTCTTCAATTTTGACGTAAAAATGTTAGCGCAAAATAATAAGAGTAGGTAAATTATAAATTTAAAATACACCTGACACATGGTAGGTAAACTCATTCACGCGTCCATACTACGGGTCGTCCCTTTACTGGCTGTCGCTGTGTAAAATAATCTCAGCTGTGGAAGCTGAGATAAAAATATGTTAACAGTAATTTAAAGTAAAAATCGCACCATTATCGAACAACAGAAACGAAGATCACTTTTGTCCGAATTTTACGGAATCAGGAATTTTACGGAATTTTACCTAGCATTTGAAGTACTTCTGGCTAATAAATTGAGGCATGGAGATGTAATCTATTTTTTTATCAAATTATCATCTGAGATTTAATACATTTGCACTAGGATTTGACATTTTTACATGTAAAAGACAGCTGCACATTCATTTTCAAAGAAACGAATATCAAGTTTCTATTATTACATGTTAACTGCAAGTATTGTGTTTGGTCATTCAGCCACTGGTGGAAACGCGCAAATTTTATGTTTCACGAGTGTCAAAAGAGAAATCGTGAGCATTAAACAATAATTCAGCAATAAAGTCCACGACACAAAATGTACATCGAACAAGAGAGAAAAGTTACTATACGAAATCTTTAACACTGCTAATATGAACGAGAATTGTAACGCAATTCACGAATCTACTAACCAGCTCGTATTTCAAGACAAAATATACTCTGCAAAATAGTATCATAAGACAGAAATAACATAGATGAACTTTTTATCCAACAAATAAAAACTCGCTTATATCAAATTCCTGATGTTCAAATTATGATTATATCCCTGATTACTTGCTTCACGAATAGTTTGTAATATTGTTAATTCATTATATTCCTTTTTGCTCCTCTGGCCAGGAAAATTAGGTTCGAAGCAAATCTTGTCAAATTAATTTCAAAAAGTAAAGTTTCGTCTGTAGAACTGAATTGCACTGTGCAAAATGACAGCTTGGTCATGACAACGGAAATAAATACTAGTTCACCTGTACTGAGAGTCGTTTAATAATTTTGAGTAATCATCTTCAAATTTCGCAAACCTAATCTAACCCGAGCGCAGTGGCTCGTCAAAAAAATATTCAATTTTGATTAATGAAGACCGTGAACCACTCGAGTGTTTGTTGGTAATATATAAGTATTTTTCTCCCTTTTTTCCAAAACCGAAATCGTGATAATCGTATCAGACATTGACGTCAATACAAAATTAATTGAACTTAACAAATGAGCTTAACTCAATCGTATCTGTACATCATTTTTGAATCCGCTGGAGCGTCAACGAAGTAAAATATGCGATTAACGTGTTTTTAATAAATATGCCAGCACCAATCAACACCCAATAACAAGATGTAATATTTGTTATAAAAGATGGAACCATCGTTCAACTAAAAAAAGTATTTCCCTGAAAATTTTTTTTCAACATTAAGTATCGACTTCTAAAAGACGAATATGCTCAAGGAAATCCATATACCCTGCCCATACAAATATCAAATCAAGAAAATATCTCGCGAACCAAGGTGATAGTCGAAAAGGAAAGTAATCGCCGCTGATAAAAGGACAGTAGGTAAACTGTAAAAGATGATCCTTAACTCAACAAAAGAATTCTCCATTTCATAGACAATAATCCTGCAAACTATAACTTGAGCCATCCCGTTTTTTCACTGGAATCGCTACATCCTGTAAATAATAAGTTTTATCCCTTTAGTGGGCATTATTCTTGAGCATGAGGAGGTAGATTAAGTGAGCCGTGATAATCCAAGTTCAATCCCACAGTAGCATATCCTGGTATCTTATCCTCCCGTACTACGTCGGAACGCCCTTCAGATCTGTGTATGCTGCTGTAATCCTGAGGGCGTGTATGTGATATAAATGTAAAATATCATGTCATTACGCTTCATATATTTTATCTTGCATTAGCCTAGTATTACTTCTGTTCTTTCTGTTTGGTGAAGGTTACGTGAGGGGACGGTTGCCATGGTTCTCTCTCCCTCTCTCTATTACAGTTACGGACTTTATAGGTCCTACTTAAGGAAACTGTCTCGCCCATAACCTCTAATAAACCTTATATGCAAAAATTTGGTTATTGGTTACATTCTTCTGACCCTGGGAGATTGACTGGATGAAGGGGCCTTAAACAAGATTAGATCTTGTTATAATCCCTAAGAGATAAACATCTACGGGAAATTCCTCAAAAACCAAAGTCAAATCATTCTGTCTTTTTTTTGGTCCTTTCTTTCATCACGGATGTTTCCATTTATCCCTTTCATCTACTCGACACAATTTTTGCCACGCTAGAATACTGAATTTTCCTTCCAGTGTCGACCACAACCTCCGATACAATAAGAGCCAGAGTATATGCTCTACTTATTTTTCAGACTTTTTTGATTTGCGATATGTGCTCCACAGCCTCGTGAGTATGAACACGAGGAATGTGTGATGTGTTTACCAGGATTTCCAACGTATTTCTTTATTGAAAGTTGAACTTTTGAAAAACTAAGGGTCATTTATAATGAAAACAAATAATTTTAAGATGAAGAAATCAAACCAAAATTTATAATATTTTTCTGCACATTACGTATTAAACGTTCAAATGATTAAGATCGAAAAAATTTAGGAGGCAACGCAGACAGTGACTGTACCATTGGTAGGCAAGCCCACGCTATCAGTGATGAATTGAACAAAAATACAAGCTGTTGCATATAATCAGTTCACTTATAGCGATTTACACTAATTGCATCACAAATTAACGGCCTCATTCTGAACGGGTTACGTGCAGTGGTGTACATTACTTTCATGCAGTCTTTAGCCAAAGGGAACGTTCGAACTACATGAAATGAACTATCTGATAAACAGTCGTTCGTGACAACGGTTTCACAGCGGTTGCCTAATTTGGTTAAAATAGACGGTATTAATGTCTTCGATAAGAACACCGTTCCGCAGCAAATTGAGCAAAATTCGTTCTCTTCACCTCAAATCGAAAGAACTACGTTTGCTCTATGTTCGTTGAAAACTACGTGAAGTCCTGACTAATAGTTTCGACGCAGCCGCACGCCCAAGTTAGGTGTCTGCCGGCGCACCTCACCGATGCGCGTCTGGCTAAAGCGTCTATAAAACATTCGTTCATTTCTCAAACAATTCGCTTGTTTCTTCTCTATTCCTATATGGGTTTTTAGTCTATAACCGAATCATTCTGAAAACCAAGCGAAAAATAGCGAAAATAGCCGATCGATCAAATTGATGCCCGATCCGACTCTTGCCTTCAATCGTTCTCATTCGTCTGTTGTACCAAAATGCTGCGTGTTGCATTTTTTTTCGAGCAACGAGGTGATGGTCACCAGCTTCCGTGCAGTTTGCCATAATGCCATTTTGGTTTCATATTGATGAATATTACGATAATTAATAGGGAATTATTCATGAGAATACTAAGAAATTTTTCTACGAAAAGTGATGCATGCTTGGGCGACCGCGTGAGGTAGACAATCTTGCTTACAATATGGTATTATGTTGCTATTCTCATCTATTAGCGATAAATGAGCTAACATTATAACATATAAGACATACTATAAGCGATAATTGAAAATTTGTGTCAAGACCCTTCAATTTGAGGTACACCTTTCCTAACAACTCCGTCGAATGCAACCGTCCTCTTCCTGCGTAGTTTCCGAAATTTTCTTTGTCATTACGCAGCTGTAAATACAGGTATAACGTTTTCATTACACCTTTTCCTGTACGTAAACGATTATTGGGCTGAACCCATTGCCTGGATTGTTTACGTTGTCGTCGTTTGTACCACAAGTACATCACCAGGGAATCCATGTTCATAGATGACTGAGAAGTCACTAGAATTTATATACATGATAACATGAAATTTCCCGCCGTGCAGCGCATCAGCAGTTGAGCGCTGCAAAGCAAGTCTCGAGTTGTTGCCAGATGCAAGATGTTTATTAGGTTTTCGTGCGATAAGAGTTGCTTCAGTTGGCGGTAATGATGCAAAGCGTCGAATGCCACGTAATGAGCCATGTTCTCGTGAGAAGTCTCATCTATCACATGTGCAGCTGTGCCAGATCTTCATATACGGGTTGGTTTTTTACTTGATGTAAGCTTGTAATTGGATGTGTTTTTTTAGTTAAAATTCCTCAATGGACAATTTCAAGGAAATCTTACTTTTTAAATTAAAATGAGCGCCAATGATGAACGTATTTAATAGGCAACACTTCGATACGGTAAAGTTTCATCTCGAGAGCTGAAACGGTTGAAACAATTAACATTAAATGAGACAAATTTACATGTCTTCTGAAATTGAAAAAAAAGACTACAATTCGGTAACCTTAATTTAACTAATAGATTCAAGTTGGAGCAATAAATAATTTTGATTAAGTTTGACCGCTGCTCAAACGCGGTGTGTACGAACAATGGAATATAAACAAGAGGACCTCGATATTTGCTGCGTAATTTGTATGTGTATAGTTGCTGCTAGCAGTCTTGAAAGAACATTACTGTTCTCCAGCAACTTATTCGTCGCAGCCAGCATTCGGGTGTCTTAAAACTGCTCGTCCCTACACTTCCCCTTCTCAGTGTACAATTAGAAATCATTGTAATAGGTTTAAAGACACATTCAAATTTCCAAATTTCAATACAATTTGCCAAGCTCAAAATGAGTACGATCTCAATATTATGAAATCATTGTTCATATGAACAATGATATGAACATGATCTTTGAACATGACCTTACCCCAAATGTAACTTATTTTTTCTTGTGTACGTAATACACATCAAGAATACAGTATTTTTGAGCCGTAATTAGAAGTACTTTTAGCTATTCGTGTCATACCCTGGATACCGAAATTCAGCATTACTGACAGCAACTGCGAGCTTGTGTATGTATATTGTAATGTGCAATGCTCTGCAGAACTAGGTATCCACCATACGGATTTGAGACTATATATAAGGCTCTGTATCTCTCTGATTTTATTGAAAATGACTCATTTATAGTTACTTTTTATACCGCACTCGTACAACAAAAATGAAAGTATTAATTTATCAGTGAACTGAAACCAAGACCGCAAGTGCTAATTTCTTCCTATCTCTTATTAAGAGCATGGCACTAAACATGTAAATCTAACCTAATAATACGTGTTGTGTGTTTATTTATATACTTATCTATAAATTTATTTGGTGTCCGCTTCTTAAGAAACATAGGATATCTGAGTGTGCGGTATTATGAATACCGAAAATCTCAGTGTAACATTGAAAGATGTCCCTTACATGCATTGATATGTTTGATATTTTATCAGGATACGTTCGGTTAGGATAGGAGAGGTTAGGATATGATAGGTCAGCGTAGGTTAAGTAATGATGACGGAATTTTATTACGGGTTTGCTTAGCTCAACGATAAGATTGTCCGTAGAATTTTTACGGGTCCTGCTACTACCTAATTATACCCTTGGTTTTTGGAGTCCTCTTCTTCCTCTCTATCGCGCTCATATGGATAGTTATGATGACCGTCTATGTGATACGAGTTTCACCAGTACACAAGGACAAGAATATTTTTATTACGGGTACTGTTAGGATGGATATATTTGTTTGTCATCCTCATCTGGAAATTTTTTTCAAGAAAGGTATTGAATCCCGTCATTTTTGACGGGTCGTGGATGTTAGTAAACATATAAACACACAACGGTCATTTTTAGTAGTAGATTGAAAGAATTGAGTAGCTTAGTCTTTTGAGTGAAGTAAAACAGAAGTGTCATCCAAGTACCTACGATAAAACAGGTTTAAATTCACAGGACTGTTTTCTAAATAGGTATTTTCTCAGGTAAAAACAATTAGCAATCAGAAGCGAGAGGCTGGAGCCATCGCGAGTCTGTCAATTTGTTTATAAATTTTACTATTGAACACGAAAAATAAATTAGTCAGGGCAGTTTATAGTGAGCGTTTAAACTGCTTCTTGTTGTAATTGAAAATTTAATTATCGTTAGAGAAAATGGTGTCAAACACAACTTGAATAGATTCAGTTAGAGGTACATTGTTATAGAAGACTCGATGTCAAAGTTGCACATAGAATACTGGTTAAATAGTTGCAAGATCTCCAATGAAATGGAGATTATTATTACTATTTTTATTATTTACGTTAGTTTAAACCTCAGTCGTCACTTCAACGGCGTTGTTAAGAGAGTAACAGTGAAGGGATCATCGAGTATGGACACGTACACGGGGAATCTATGCACAACGAATGTTCCCACACAAGCCACCCCTATGCTGTAACACGACTGTGTTGCTACACAGGACACGATGCGCATGAAACAGCAAGTCAGGAAGGAAGTTCAAACAACATGAAAGCTTAGGAAGGAAGTTGCAGGTGTCTTAGAAAAGGATAGCAGTGAACCGAAAAAAGATGGATCGTGCTTCGAAACGGAATTCGACAGTGATCAATGATAAAAATAGAGCCATTAGAAGAAAAAATATCATGTTCATGCAGGACTTCTTCACGGAAATGAGTAGCAAAAATCGTCTACGACCTAAATGGAAGTGGTTTTCTTTCTTACTCATTAACATGTATTCACAACTGAGATATTCGAAAAATACTTGAGCTTCAATCGCAAACACAAAACGAAGCCAATACACCTTGCACCACATTTGTGCAAGGCACAAATGTGGTGCGCTGTCCATTGTTTCCCTGTGAAAAATGCATTTGAAAATGAATGTGAATTGTGCAGCTTGTATGGTAGTTCCGTTGGGGTTGAGTTGATCCGGATGTGAATGAAAAACGAAAATTAGATATACATTTCGATGATGTAAATAGTTACATGAAACTTGTAACTAACTAAAACAAACGGTTTAACTTCAGTGAGATATTTTACTGCAAAAAATGAAATTTTATTCTTTCCAATCAAGTTTCAACGTATTTCCTTGGAGATTCAGCACACTGATATTTTTTGAAATGAATAGATATAAAATCGTACGCATTAGAAATTACTGTTTACGCATTACGCATTAGAAATTACGCTTTACTGTTAGCAGTTGTATAGGATTAGAGTTGTGTGTTAGACTCTAGAGAGTCTGAAAATGTAAATTATAGCTTGAGAACCCGGAAACAATAAAGACAGCAACACTTATTAGAAAATGAAGTAGTCATTTAAAACAAAAATGAAAATCTGAAATTGCTCAAATCCATCCTTTAAAAGAAATAATGCCTGAATGAGCACTGTTATTAACTCGGATTCTACGGTAGTTTTCATAAGACCACCATACTGCAAGGTAGAATATCAGGGAACTTAATTATGACCGTGCGCACGGCACAGGGTCCAACCTCGCAGGATTTCTACACCGCCCAACCCTCTCCCTCCACCTCCAAGCAGCTACAACACCACCTCCGAGCAGCTACAGAAATGTTAGGTTAAATTAATTTAGGTTCGGTTAAGTTAAGTTAGGTTAGGTTGGGTTAGGTTAGGCCAAGTTCAGTTAGTTTAAAGGTCAACTCAAAAAAGTTTAAAAATGCCTGTTTTTGCGTGCCGAGATGGAGGGTCGAATAGCCAAACACCAGCGGTCGTTGTCAAAACTTATTATAATGATTTAATACAGGTTAACTTTGCTATTCCGCTGAAGTATTCACTTACTAAGTACTTGTAGTAGTTATAATGCAGTGATTAATAATAAATGTATAACGAACAGATAGGTTAATAAACCTCAGTAGTACTACATGGTTCAATCATTGGCGCGAATGGCAACTTTATGTAGCTGCTTGGAGGTGGAGGGAGAGGGTTGGGCGGTGTAGAAATTCGCGAGATTGTACCCTGTGCTGACCGGACACAATGGCGCTTCGAAACTGTAGTAGCAGTCGAACGAATTTTGATGAACTATTTCTATCGTACCCCAAAATCTTAATCGGCACCCTAATTTGGATCAATAATGATAGCAAATAGGTTATTAATATGTTCTAATACGGAACAATTCACGAAAACGCTAATTTCACGTAGCTTTCCAATGTGGAGTAGAAGAATGAACTATGATAAGACAGAGCATCACCAAGCTCCTCAGACGACGTTTTGGAGGTAAATGGATCGCCGTGACTGTCGAAAGGAACTTCAAAGGAACTTACTCTCGTTCAAAGCATTACACATCGCATTAAAATATAATTTCACACCATAGTTCTTCCAGTATTTGGACGTAAATTACATCGTTAGAAAGAGAAAACTTTCAGCTTTACGAAAAAGTAATTTTTATGGAAAAAATATTTACAGTTTAAGTAATTCGTTATTGTCCCCCACACACCGTAGCAGACAGAATAAATTCCAGTCTTTTCAAAGGAAGAAATTAGCCTTGCGATCACGTTCCGGGAAGAAAAACCCCTTGCTGGATGTAAATGAACTAAGGAGTGCGGAGAAGTTCCTTTGCCGTCATTCCGATGTTTCTATCCTGCCGCAACAATTTGGCAGTGTGTGTGTGCAGTGTGATGTACTGATGTTAAATTAAGGATATAATGATATATTGCAATGTTATGAGACATTTAAAATTTTAATCCTATGAACGTGGTGCGAAATAGTTGAAATGTAAATTTAGTTTTTCCCTTATATTGTTCGTAAAATAACGTACCATTTTTTTTGCATTGAAGTGCTTAGATTAATATTAAGATTATAAGTTAGTTCAAGCCTCCCTAACCGCATCAAAAATAGAGCGTATCGAAGAGAGGAATGAGGAAGGCACCATTTAGAATGGAGATAAGGAAATGAGGAATCTATGCAGAAAGGGCATAGAAACAGTAAGATGGGAAAGAAATTCATGAAATAAGATAAAAGTTGAAGAAGAAAGTCAGAGGTGCTGAAAAACAGGACAGTAGTGACCCGAAAAAAGTTGGTCCTTAACATAACAAAAAACATTTTATTTCAACAAAAAGAAGGCCTACCTAACTCTCAGCTCGGGCGCTCACATTTTTCCCTGGGAGCGCTAATTCCCATAGATACAATAGTTGTATCCCCCTGAGGGGGAAGTGCTTAGATTGAGAACATTTATCTATAAATAAGAATTCGTTATATCAAGTTAATGATAATCAAGATTTTGCCAGTCAAACACATGACTTTGTTTAAACATTATTCATCGGAAAGAGAAATGTAATAAGTTAGATTCATGACTTATTCATCTAAAATTATTCAATGACTTATTCATTTAGACTCTCTAAAAGCTAATAAAGATTCATTCAATTTATTTGCTTACATTTGTGAATAAAATACTCTAATTTTCTAGTGACAAGAGCACAAAAAGAACAATTATGTCATCTATGATATGTATCCCACGGGCAACTGCACCCACTTAAGATGAAGTCCAATAAAACGTAATGGTTATTTTGTGATGAATACGACTACCTATTCGAAAATTTTGGCTAGACGTTTATTCATTAACTTTACAAGAATAAGTTCACATGATGTTTTACATTTAAAAAATCTTAATTCGCTACAACATATAAATTATTTGATTTGACCAATACACTTTAATCAAAGCCACTTGATACACTTCAACGAAAAAATATGTAGCTAGGCTATATCATTTTTCCAAATTGTCTATATGCATATTTGATACGTAAGAGTAAAAGATGTCGAATGACGACCTCATACTCATAAACGCAAAATTTTTAAATCTACATTTTGTTTTCAATATTAATCCCTGACATTGCAAGTTCTAAAGTTCATATTTCAACGTAAATGCGCACAAATAAAAGTGTCAACAATGCATCGTCACTGGGATTATAGTTTTTTAATTTGTATTTATAAAAATTATGAAACATCGATTACCGCCTCAAAGCGACAGCTTTTTTATTGTTTTTCTTTTGATAATTTGTTTCGACTATTGAAATGAGTACTACGAAACCAAACATGCTAATCTACTAAGTATCTTTATCTCATATTTTGAAAACAAATGATCGTTTTCTACAACTTTTAGGAAACAAACTGCTCGAAATTATTTTCTCTGTCCTACATTATATTCGTAAGTTACGAAAATAGAGCAGTGGCTTGCAACTAAGAGCCTGTAAATAACATTTTCTTTGCCCATTTTTGGTTTTTATGATCGTAAAACTCTTTTCTAAAATGACGCTTTCCAATTTCATTTAGTATACAAATGAATAAATGAAAACTTATGTTCAAAGCGTGATACTTTTTAGCACGCGTTACACGGTCGTCCAACCAATTCATGTTCGAAGACTTTTGTGACATTACAGAAATAATTGAAGATTTGTGTGCAGAGTCCATCAAAACTAACGGCAATGGATGATCGAATAGTTTGACAGAGCACGTAGAAATTTTAATTGGTGAAAATAATATCAAATAGCATCAATTTCTCAACAATCATGCTTCGGCAATGAGCATGTAATAACTATTTGCAATAGAGGATGCACCAACTTTTGAATTTACCCTTCTAGATCTTTTGTGTGACCACAAATAAATTAATATTTCTATTACAATGATACCTTCATTTCCGAAATACTTCAAACAGTGAGGTTATACAATTTTTTTCTACAGTCATTAGTACTATTACCGGTACCTGAGGAAAATAATATTTTTAGCTATTCGGCCTTAGCGAAAATGAATGTCTCTATTCTATTCATGAAATTGAAGTATCCAAAATGTTGTGAACACTATAGCTAAATAGTAAAAATAACATGCATGCATAAAATTGAGTTAGAAGCGACACTATGACAGCAATATTGTATTTCTTTGCGCACTTTTCTTCTGAAATGCGCGCTTTTTTTACAGGTTATCGTATTAAGAAATAATCAAAAATTTAGAACAGAAGTGTTGTACCCTTACATCAATCCCTGCAAGTGGTTCAACTTTATTGCTTCATTTGGTAATTTGCTAAACACTCATAATTATTAACGTTTTGCATTGATACCTCCCTTGGATGATTATTCTTTGAGTGATGATTCAAAGCGGATAATGGTATGCGTCAGTCCGATCTCGGAAGTTATGAGGTTCGAAGGCCCATACAAAGGCTCTGACGCTGTCGGCCCTCAACTTCAGGTTCAAACGATTGAGCGTGCAAGAGTTTTTCAATATTTGCGTTGCGACTCACTAGGTTTGTCGCTGCTTATATTTTTAATATTTTATATTCATATTTGTGAGGTACAGTTAAATGATGCAACAATTTGAGAGAAGTGCTAGTATTAAACTCAGGGCGAGGACATTCAAATGCCCTCTATATGATGGACAAGTTTTACTTCGAAGATAACGAAATTGGGTTTATCCAAAGAAAATCATTAGAAGACAAGAACGGTGAATATTATAGAGAAAAATAGGCACATAAAGTTGTTTTTTATTGAAAATAAACTGTTTTTCTTTCTTTTTTCTAAAAACTCAAGCACTAAACCAAATTTCAATTTTTGAAATGTTTAAAATGCTTGATTATTTACTGATCATTAGTCTAAAAATTCATCAAATGACAGTGAAAACATTATTCAAATAACAATGAAAAATTTAAAACGTGTAAATGACTTAAAATATTATTGATCATATGAACCTTCCATTATAAAATGAGAAAAAATAAACTATTTTTAGGGTCAAAATTTTGGAACTTTTTTCGGTAAATCTGAAGGAGATGACAGTTGTCGATTTTCCACTTTTTGGTGCCTGAACCTAATTAATTGAATCAAAATAAACAAGTTTTCTTCTATTCTTTTTTCGTCTCAAATGAGTATTTTACGATTTATAGCGGTAAGTTTAGTTTCGTCATTGATGACGAATGCGCTCGAATAAACAGCTACTCATCGATTTTCGAATTTTTGTTGCTTGAAACATGGTAATAACATCAAAATAAACAACTTTTATTCTATAGACTTTTTTCGTCAAATGAGTATTTAACGAGGTATAGCGGTAGGTTTGGTTTCGTCTTTCAAGACAGAGCGCTGGAAGCGAGATGCCATTGCAGTATTGCCATACAACTCGATCAAAGAATTTCTTTCCGCTTCAAAGACTGGAGTTGCGGTAAGTCATTTACCGCTATAACTAATAAAATACTCATTTGAGACAAAAAGTGCATGGAAGAAAACTTGTTTATTTCGATCTAATTAACTATGCTAAGGCATCGGAATTTACAAAATCGACAACTGTCATCTACTTCAGATTTACCCTTTTTTCTAACTTGTATCCTTCAATCCCCACGTTACACCCTGCGCCATAGCAACCGCTTCACAAATCATGAGAAATCCACCAAGTTAAAAACTTGAACATCTGCTGTTCAAGAACTAATCAAGTTACCGAATGACATTGAATTAGAAAAAAAAATGTGCACATTTAATTGACGGGAAATTTATTTGAGATTTTTTTTTTCTTAAAGTCAAACATGTCATTATTTAGACAACAAATTGTATGTGTGGGAAAACTTGGCTATTTTAATGTTAGATTTCAATAGTTCGGACTCTTTTCACAATCCATGCCGGTAAATCTGAAGGAAATGACAGTTGTCGATTTTGTAAATTGCGATGCCTTAGCATAGTTAATTAGATCGAAATAAACAAGTTTTCTTCTATGCACTTTGTGTCTCAAATGAGTATTTTATTAGTTATAGCGGTAAATGACTTACCGCAACTCCAGTCTTTGAAGCGGAAAGAAATTCTTTGATTGAGTTGTATGGCAATACTGCAATGGCGTCTCGCTTCCAGCGCTCTGTCTTGAAAGACGAAACCAAACCTACCGCTATACCTCGTTAAATACTCATTTGACGAAAAAAGTGTATAGAAGAAAAGTTGTTTATTTCGATGTTATTACCATGTTCCCAGCAACAAAAATTCGAAAATCGATGAGTAGCTGTTTATTCGAGCGCATTCGTCATCAATGACGAAACTAAACTTACCGCTATAAATCGTAAAATACTCATTTGAGACGAAAAGTGCATAGAAGAAAACTTGTTTATTTTGATTCAATTAATTAGGTTCAGGCACCAAAAAGTGGAAAATCGACAACTGTCAAGTCCTTCAGATTTACCTCCATCTTCCTGTTCCTGGCTGTACCCAAACCTATGGTGGATAGATAGTCTCCCCTTTAAACCAGTCAGAAATGTCGGAATTACCTTTTGAACGTAATAAAATATAAGATTAGTGTGAAATCCAATATAAACAACCATCCTATCCTGCTAAAACATGAACAAAAATCTTACTGACTGTACCGGTATTCAGTGCCACAAAAAAAATGCAAAAGCTAGCCTAGATAAAATTCGCTTAATGGCTTAAACACCAAGTAATTAGTAACTGAATTACCTTACAGTTTCTTCAATACAATTATTTCGGGAGAACACATCAACATACACAGATAATACTACTTTAATGTTTTTTAAACGGATGACATCAATATATCTAGTTGACATCAATATATCTAATCTAGCATGATAGACCGCTAGGTGGTTTTAATACACATCGATAAATAATCAGGGAATGCCAAGTTAGAACTTACCTTCATTGCCAGGAATTTGTACTTCATTCAAGCTTTAGCTTCGGCAAGATGAACCAAAAGCTGTTCTCTAGACTACATGGCTTTCTGCTCAAGACACAATATACCCGTAGTTACTAGCTTCATAAGGGTGCGTTCACACTACGAGCGGAGCGAGCGGAGCGGCGCGGAGCGTCGCGGCACGGAGCGGAGCGGCGCGGCGCGTGTGTTCACATGTGAGCTGAGCAGAGCGACCTACACAAGCATCAGTCGCTATGGAGCGTTCCGTGAATGCGCTTCTGTTGCTCGACGGCAAAACGGAAACACTGGATCCATCCCATCAACATGAGGAGAGATCGCTGTGGAGAATACCACTATCTCTTCGAAGCACTGAGGAGAGATGAATCACAATTCTACGAGTATTTACGGATGAAGCCGGCAACTTTTGATGTACTACAATCCCTTATAGAAAGAAAAATTTCCAACGAGATTAGATAAATTTGCTGTTTAGCAATACACAAATTTTTATTGAGGATACATGTAAAGCAAAGTAGTTTAAGCAAAATTAAAGTCTCTCCAAATAGGCTGTATCACATATATTACTACAGGTTTTCGTAGGCCAGTACGATCAAAAAAAGTCTTGTGGTGACTTAAACGTGAGTGAACGTAAAGTAATTCCCTTCAGAAATTCAGGGTTGTGCCAGAGAAACCTAGGTGAAAAATACTGACAAATATTGACTTGTCCTGACCAAATAGTTCTCGAAATACTGATATGCTTTCCGTTAGTATTGGAAAAATCACCCAAGCTCTTAAAATTTTGTAACTTATTGTGTATTTGACACTCATTGAGTCCTCTTCATCATCATACGGCCTCCTTTTTCTCCCATTTTACGGAAAAAATGAAAACTTTATTAAAAAATCGTACATAATTATACTTTAATCAAGATCATAAAATAAAATGCACAGCATCACAAGAAAGATGAAACAACATCACGAGAAAAGCATAATAAATTCCTTAAACTGAAGCAATAATAAAGTAATTTATCAGAGAAAGCAGAAGAAAATAGAAATAAATGATTAATGAACCCAAATGAGTGAAATTACACTAGAATATTACATGTTATACCATCAGTTATAATTGTAATATGATTAGTTGTACAAATAACTAGTTATATACTAGTTTTATTTAACTCAAACGACAATTCTACCCCTGTAAGATATGACGATCCAAAGGCGGAGCCAAGGAGAAACGCTCGACGCGAGCGTCAAAAAATCCCAACGAATTTCCCGAGCGTGCCGCTCCGCTCCGCTCCGCGCCGCGCCGCTCCGCTCCGCTTGTCGTGTGAACAGCCAAGCGTTTCTGCATTCAAACATGTACAAACATTATTGCCGCTCCGCTCCGCGCCGCTCCGCTCCGCTCGCTCCGCTCGTAGTGTGAACGCACCCTAACAATAATGTGGGCATTCACTTCCACCTACACATGCTTGCGCCTGAGCACTTGATGACACCACTTCGACTGTCCAAGTCAAATGAAACCGCCGATCGCTCTGCTCTGCGGCGCTAGTGAGACTACGTATCAAGCAATATTGAGGAGCTCTGTGATTGGTGGAAACCGAAAAGAACTTGGAAAGAAATCAAAACAATTAACTTGCATGAATGTAGCTCTATAAAGCGTTCCATGCGTCATAAATTTCGTAGAGGACTGTTTTGCTCATATCATCAATGATGGTGATGGCAGTACTCAATGATAGTGTCATGCAATAGTCCTCGTGAACATGTTTAACGTGTTTTGCGAAGTTAATGCAACCTTAATTCGAGCGTTTTGTGAACACACCCACCTTTCTCATGTGCGGCGCTTAGAGATTCGGTCTGCTGTCGCATCAGGGTTCCTAATACAGAGTTTTCATCAAATAATATGGAATGAAGTAAAATAATACGTTCTTAATTAAGATAGTTTTGAGTGTCATTCACAATTTAACAGATAATTCAGTGGATAATAACTAATTAATTGCAGTGTTAACAATTCATGCTTAACCGCGGTAAAAGTAGTATAGCGTACAATGAGAAGTTAGGTTCGAAGCTGAAGAAAATCTTTCAATCGCACAGGGTTCTCATCTTCCATTGCAAGATAATCGGGCAGCGCGGCTAGCGAGCTGATATGTTTTACATTTAGATCCATGGCATTTCGTTTCGATTACAGCAGTATTATTGGCTAGACTTTGGGCATTATTATCATTCAATGGAACACAAAAATCGTGAGCAATTTCCCATATTTGCTTGCTGATGAAAATAGTGATAGCAAAGTGGAGAGATATTTTTTACAGATGCGCTAATGAATTGTGTAGTCAATTCAATTCCTTATTTGCGTTGTGCGTTATTTTACATTGAGCTCAAAGAAGCTGAGGCGAATGGTAGCTAGTGAATATTCGTAAAACTATTCTCTCCTAACATTCATGCTAACATTTGCAACACTGTGAGGAACAGGCCTAAGGGGAGATATGGGAAAAAAATTACGTTTTCATGAATCAATCCATACTCCGAAAAATCGAATTAGAACAAAGTTGTTTGAGGTAGGCTTGCAAATAGTGAATTATTTGTGAAAAACAGTACATTGAAGTACAGTTACTTCAAATTCAATACAGAAAATTGACGGGGGGAGAACTTTCCTTTGAACCAATTCCTTGCAAAACTTTCGCACTCAGATCACCTTTGGAATTAGTATAAAGACGTCCTTATCCGATAGTTTCCCCTTTCCTGATATAATACAAAGTTTATTGACCAACAGTAGATTTTTTAACCAAATGAAAAATACAAAAAAACCTTAAGAAATCATTTTAGTATTACTCGTTAAGGAATGAGTACAAGCAGTTCATTTTTCGACAAATCAGTCAGCAATTCAGCCCGCCATAGCTGTCTCAAATGATCCGATGATATTTAAAATGAAATCGAACATTTAACATAAACTTGGCTCAAAACCAATGCCATTTTCCACTCAGTTTTTGGGTAAAATTTTAATTATACAATAATGGTATCCACTATGCTGAGGGTCCTTGTGGTTTAGGTTACACGCTATAAAATGATTTTCATTTATCAAAATGACGCCCCATGCTCAATACATACAAGTTATATGACGGAAAACGTGGAAATAATCCGCGCTAACACAAGCCATGCGCGTGTAAGCTAAACCCAAATACACGTTGAAAATTTTTCGCGTTCCAGTGAAAATGAATGAAGTTGAAACACCTCCGTTCTTCATTTGCACCAATGCGTAGCACCTACGCAAAATTACTTGATTGAAAAAATCTATTCATGAAATTTTTGGAAATACGCATGATTAGGTATTTGTGTAAAATTAGATTTGTATTATTTCGTTCAATTCAACAAAGCACTTTGCAGTGAACGTTTTCCTACTACAGAAGCGACACGTGTGATATAAGCTAATTAACTTATGTTGGCGATGATGAACCTTAAATAAAAGTCTGCAGGAAATAAGATTATCAATTTCGATCCCTTGGTTATAATCTGCATTTTCTTGAAATCTCGTACGAACATGCTACCTCCAGCTATTTGCATATTGAGCGAAGACAGGGCGCGTTCCCTATGAAATTAATGGATGCATGTATCGCACGTGATGTGATATAGAAGCGTTGTTTTTCCGCTTGTAATTGGTCTGCTGTACATAATTTTGTATTTACTTCACTGTAGTTTGAAAGACAGAAAACAACTGTAACATATTTTCAAGTGTTTCGGGCTTGAAACTGCTTTTGCGTTTGAAATGAGGATACGTACGCTTTTCGTAAACACAAGCCGCAGGAGGAAATAATATATGTAACATAACAATATTTACTTACAGTTAGTTTCATCCCAGGTTACCGATAGGACGAACACGTGGATATTGTTTCTTATTGTACGATATTGAGTCGTGTGTTTTATAGCTTTCATATACGTCAACTTATTCATGAAAATAACTAGATGACACGCCAAGAAAATTAATGCTGAGGAATGAATAGACTGTACTTGTGAACAGGAAAGTGGATTATGCAATATGCAGTCATGTTTGTGATAGTTATTTATCAGTAAATTCGATAATAAGTTATGTACGGAAGTCATTCACATTCAACAAAACAATGTTTTGTATCAAATTTTGGTATGCGAACGCAGCTCGTTCAAAATAATTATTTGCATTATTTTATCAATATTGCCAATATTCTTCCATATGTACAATTGTTTTTCAACAAAAATTAAAATGATTACACTTATTACGGGTAAAAAGTCTACTCTGTCAATTCCACAATAAAAATGGCAAGAATTAAGTAACGAATTTTTAAAGTGTATTTTAATGTTACGGAGAAGAGCTTTCTGCTGCAAATTTTTGCTCCGGCGAATGATCTAATGATCGAAAACTGCGCAGTCGCTCATGGTTCTTAGCAGGGTCAATGCCCTGCAGATCTAAGCGAACGAAAACTTGATGAATTTTATTTATAGTTTTATAATGTATAGCCTGTCAAATTTGTGTGTAATATGTTCTATCAAAAGTTTACAAGCACGTGGAAGTTTCTTCCCTATTCTGATGACTGTGTGATAAAGTCACTGTGAGTGAAAACATGAGTCATGCCCAGGGAAAGATTGACAGGGAAGCAGTAATTTGTCAAAAAGTTCTGGTAGCTGCACAGGTCGATCGCGACAATCTCAGCTGATCACATGTGATTGATATCGCTCCGTGTAGTTCACGAGGCTTATGATTACAACGGCAGGGGCTGCTACAGAATTAGAACATTACGTGAAGACAGAAATGATGGTCAGATCGCTACACTAATCTTGCTCTGAGTCAACTTTAAAAGTGCTTCACTGCATTTATTTTTGTTTGGCAAAGGATCCAAAGGTATTAACAGAATTTGTATCTTACAATAGGTGAAAATACAAACAAAATTTGAAACTTTGAAACTAAACACGTCGTAAATAGAAGCTTAGCTTTTGTTTTTTTTATATC
Source organism: Morinoia aosen (assembly GCA_030386875.1). NCBI lineage: Eukaryota > Metazoa > Arthropoda > Malacostraca > Amphipoda > Talitridae > Morinoia > Morinoia aosen. Next base: position 53,666,150 of record CM059574.1, on the reverse strand, counting down.
TTATAGTATTTTTTACAGCTCAATTTTGATTGCAGTCTCTAACAACCAATAAATGTAGGTAAAGTAAGACTCAAAATGCTTTGGCCACAAAAATTTTCCCTTTATCCGACTCTGATTTTTATTTGAATAAATTGAAGTCTATGCAGGTAAAATAGAAAACCTTAATGCAATTCAAAATCATTTTTCACTCACATGACATTTTTGGTTACTAGTAATTAATACCTTACATGCAGTGAATGAAAGAGCTGCTGGTACCTGTCAGCAACCATGTAATAGCACAATGTTTTCACGTGCATTACTTGTAATCAGGGAAATTGTGTAACGCAGTCATACATACTGCTTGTGTGTGTTGCAAGCTGAGGTGTGACCGTTGGTGTTAGACCTTGCACCAATATTTTCAGCATCGAGAATAATTTTAAAAGGCTTCAATATTGAATTACAGAAAAAAAAATTATGATATATTCTTTATTATATATTCAGGTACTTGCTTCACAATCTCAATAACGCCAGGAACTCTGGCGTTGTTGAGGAACTCTGCTTCGATTTTTAAGTGAACCGCTCGCATTAAATCAAATAAAATACTAGTCAGGAATGATTTTTAAATTACACCTTCCAATAGATGCTTCGAGTGAAAATTAACTCCATTAATATCTATGAAAATTACACAAAGATTTGAACTCACTTCCATGGTCAATACACGTCTGCAGCTCACAGGGCTTCGAACGGAAAAAGAAACAGCTAGGCCAATAAGTATTCTACCTGACATCGGATTTTCATAAATTTGCAGTCGCCGTTGAAATTTCAATATCTAGTAGAAAATGTCACTATGAAGTCTTAAGCAATAATTTATTTCAGTTGAAATGCGCTTTTCACAAGTTTTAAGCTCGACTAATTTCTGGTATATGAAATAATTTTCCAAGCGGGGATCAAGTCGCATCTGTTCATCTAGTCTTACGGATTCTGTTTTCAATGGTGCACGTCCTCTCATTAGTTTTCAAACCACCTAACAATTTTTTTGAAATGACAACGCTTGTCGGTCCCACCTGAGTTACACTGCTTAGTCTCGAACTTCGGAGTTGTCCTTGCGAGGAAAACGGAAAGAAACAGTACTTGCAACCTCGAGGACGTAAGGACAAATTTATCAATCGACCAAAATCAAGGCCTAATTGTTCTGTGATAGCTGTTAATAACCAATCCTTGAATTTTCATGACATCTCACATGCTTTCAACATGATTTAAAACGATGTCAAGACAGTTTTCAAACATTTTGGAGACTGAGATGGGGCAAATCACAGTATTTTTAATAATGTATTAATTTAGTAATGATTCATAAGTTGAGTTCATTCAGGAACAAACCATTTTCAAGACTGCTTACCGACTGTCTAATAGTGTTTCAAGTGACTATCAAGCGTATCACAACATACTTATTATTATAGGAGTTCGTTCATAGCTTAGTTCTAAACACAGAGTTGTTTATGCTAAGCGAGAGGAAGGAACCATTCATTTTCGACACATACTTGGAGAATCTATACACATGGTGTGCTCCCACACTGGGCAGGCATCCTTGTGTAGTAACACGAGCGTTTCCCAACACAGGTCACCCAAGGCATTGGAACAAGTCAGGAAGAAAGTTCTAACGCTAGAAAAGTTGAAGAAGAAAACATTTAGCTCTGGAGAAAAAGATAACAGTGAGCATAAAAAAGATGGTATTGATAAATAAAAAAAACATACTTCAACAAAAGAAGTATCTTTAATTAACTTGGGCACTCGTGCTTCACCAATGGGAGCGCCACTTACCACGAATGCAATACATGGTTCTCCCATAGTGGAAGTATCACATTAAATATACTCGCTGAGTGTGAAACCTATCATTTTTTTTCTCACCATATGCAATAATTATTACACTAATTTAGTTTGATTCCATGTTTGACAACAAATTAAACATAATCTTTTTCTTGGTAACCAATCACAGCTGAGTTTCGAGTGCTGCAGGACGCCGAACGACCTTGGACCACTTAGAACGATAACTCTGTGCGTGCTACGCGCCCACCAATATTCAATGTCGATTTGTGGGTTATTATCTGAGTTCGGCTGAGCCGACAGTGACTTTGTGCAGCGTTTCCACGTTTTTACCGAAGCTAATACGTGTGCAATGAGCATGAAAGCTTTAATTAGTGCTGAGATGTCAGTGATGTTTGAATTGCGCATAGAATTAAAAATAAAAGTGGGCATGAGTACCATTTAACCGAGCTAAGCATGAATTAGATGTAGAATTTGTTCGTTTAGACAAAGTACGCCTCATGAATCTTTAAGTTTATGCACGTATTCATTTGTTTCATTTTTTCCCATACATACAAATATATAAATATATAACATTGTGACAGAGCTCCCATGGGAGGTAAAATTAATAACTAAACGCACACAAGTATATGCACTCGTTCAACCAAATTTATCGTTTTAGGGGTATCTTGCGATTTAAGCGAGCCTAAGAAACCACAGGTTTCTAATGACAATAAAAGACACAAGTGCAAACGTGTACATAAGCATGGAATCGAATGTGACTGTATCTATTGGAACTTATTCTACTCCGGTGGCTGTGCGTTACGTCTCTGACGGCATGAAACTTGAAAAGCTTCTCGAGAGTGAAGAAAGTTATTCTTTCCTGTTGCCACTGTATATTCAATTTTATTCTAAATAGAGATTATTGGGGTGGCAGTGGAGAGATGTGGAGTTCATCTAGCGTCCAAAATGTATTAATTTGTATACAAATGTTTTACTTCTTTTAAAATTACTTAAAATTATGCTTATAAAGACTCTAATAGAATATGACACATAAATATATCTTAAGAATATTTTACTTTTGACGACTAACAAACAAAAGTGGAGAGCAATTCTAAACCGTTAATGAATGAATGCGTTACAAGTTTAAAATAGCACTTTTCCAGTCCACAGGAGAACTAAAACATTCATTTGTAACGGACAGTGTATAGGAATTATTTAATTGCAAAAGGCAAGCTACAAAATTTGACAATAATGGTGTAAACTCATACGAACACAATTAAATAATTCTTAATTAGCCACCACCAAGTTTTGGAATCTTTCGAGTTATACTCAATCTTTCATAAGTTCTCTTATAAAAAGCATAATAATGAAAATGACATCAAGTAAAAAAATCTATCGAAGCATACCTAATAATACCGATCCTCAAACTATTCTCAAAAAGGCGCCATGACAAATTACACATTCACTGGATTAAAAACGAAAATCATCATTACTAGCGATAAGAAAATTGAAGTACACTGTTGGAAAATTTATCGGATTTGAATTTATGTCGTTCTTTTTTTAAATTAAATGGGAAATATCGTGTTCAGTTTTTAATGTCGTATTTAGATTAACAGTTAAGTTGTGTTCAGGCTCCTGCAGTTTTTCCGCAAGGGTAAGAAGGGCTTCGACCGGCTTTACCTGGCAGTTGTTTTTGATTTACTTATGAGACTTACTAAGGATACGAGTTCCGGTTAAGCGCTTCGCAGCTGCGCGTCGCCTTTGACGCTGAGTTTGGTGCTGAAGTTGCATCCCGCTGGCATGGGGCGAGTCGAGGCGTCCCCTGCGTAAATTCCCTATTCACTCCTCATCTCCTCTTCGTCAGTTCCTTTGGTGTTTTATCTCTATTCTAAATTAGTGTGTGCGTGTGTTTGTGTGTGTGTGTGTGTGTGTGTCAGCGTGTGCGTGAATAATATCAAGCGTTCCTACCCAGAGTTGCACCCAGTTCCCACCTGACCTTGTGGGTCAGGGGTATATAGTTAATTATCAAATACGTTCAGGTAATCAGAAATAAAATGAAATAAATTAAAGATATTATTAAATTATGGTGGGATTTTTCTACTGTAACTAACGGTGTTATTTGTTTTTCGCAGTATCCTCTAATCATCTTCCCGCAGTTTGTCTACCATGGTTTCAATTTTGTCGTACTACTTCAGCGGCTGTGCTTGGCGGCGGTGTAGGTAATTTTCCTTAGCTTTGACCTCGCCTCATATATGATTATATTCATTCAGATGAGTTCATGTGATATTGAATGATTGCTTTAAATTCTACCGTTATTTTCCAGCTGACGTTAACAGAAATTGGACGTTTGTCAGCCTCAGTATTGGTCTGGCTGGAGACGCTGAGATCCAATGTTCCTGTAAAATTAGTGTCGGACGCTGTCCACTAGCGACCTGCCAAGCGTACCTGCTTCCCTCGATCGGATCAACTGCGAACGCAGAGCTTTTACCATTTTAACAAGAATTTAAAAAAATTTAAACTAATATAATTTCAGACCACTAAAATTAAATAAAAGATCGCCGTTACGATACTTTAATGCACACATTCTGTCAGGTACATATGAATTCTTTTGAAATTATCAAAGAGTTTTTTAACTTCTAATCTGGCCGTGCTTTAATAGACTTCTTCTGGAATGTTTGGTATACGTAGACTAATAATTCACTCGTATATCCACGGTTTGACAATAACATAGAGAAACAATTTGAATAAATGCTTTTGTATTCCTTCTCCTTGAATGATTGTGTGAGAATTCAGAAAATTTCCCGTAATACAATACTCAAACAAATTATTCATTTGAGACTCTGAAAACACATGAATTGTATGATTTTGTCGGTCATCCCTAAGTAATTTCATGAACAAAACTTTGACTAACGATGGCGAAAAAATCTCAAAAAATTAGTATGCGCTCAAATTGACATTTTGTACCATTACCTAGAGAAATGTAGAAACAATTTCGTACTACTTTTTAAGAGAACAATCTCAACAAAATTTAACTAAACCTTGTTACTCGATTCTTGGTAAAATCAGCGATAAAAAATCCTATAACGCACTCAAAATAAATTACAAATCTTTTTCTAATCTAAGTATTTATGATGAAAAGGCAAATCGTTCGTCTTGGGAGGATTGAAAATATCAAGATAATTTACCCATGAATTTCACTTATTTCTTTTTCATGAATGATATGCGTCGTGCACTTTTCTATCATTTTTTCATGGGTCTTGGTGGAAATTCATATGAATTTTTCTTTTCAATCGTTCTCATTACACATTTTCATGTTTGTTGGTAGGTAATTATTTAGGAATTACATTTATCACCAACCTATTATTTGATTAGGCCAATATGTCAAGGCTACCAGGTTAAGCTAATGATTAAAACAGTGTTTGTTAGGCTGCTGTAGAATTCAATGAACTTTTTCGGGACCACAAGTAAAGATTACCAATTATTCTGATGTTCACTTACGATGAATAAATTGTTTTAATATATACCAGTTCCGCATCAGTACCTATCAAAAATTAGTTTCTAACGCATCAACCTCTCGTACTAAAAGATATAAAGCATAAAATGTAAAAGATGTACGGTTCCATTTAAATTCGCTCTGAGCCGAGATACAGGCGAAAGCTTTCAAATCTCCCGAGGAATTTTTGGAAGATTCAGCAAAGTTGAGCTATCATACCCCATGATTCAGATATACTTGTCATTAATAGTTGCGTTTAATTCTGAACTAACCAGTGACAATTTTTTCACCTTACAAATATCACACTTATTGTAGCCTAAAATTCATGCTAGGACTAGATGAATTTTTTTCAATGATCGTAGGATGCGGTGAATGGTTGGGAGCCTCTGGGTTACTAAAAAGAAATGATAAGATGATAACAGTGGAGTAACATACCAGTACTTCCTCGTACAAGAGGCGTGTTCCATACAGGATTCCCATTGTGGTGGTAAAACCACGCTTGTTTTAAGTAGAAGAATGCATATATCAGCATTCTCCACTGCAATTCAATATCTCGGTGTTTAACGGGATAGAAGTATTTTCATTACTGTAAAATTTCCTAACCAAGAGAATGAATAAATTTGGGACCAGTAGTCAACCATAGTTTCAAAATTTTCTTTCAAGTCTACAACTGAATCATAAGCGAAGTGGAATAAAAGCTGGAGTAAATATTGTTAAATATCGTAGGAGGTGCATTTCGACTGATATATTTTTGATTAAGAAAATGATGTCAAGTATTAACACAGAAACCAATAGAAACGAAGAGTCTTAAGAAGATTTATTCGAATCTTTCGTTCATAAGATAGTTCTCTACAACTTTGAAACGGAATGAACCGTTCATTCAAAATTCAGCTAAACGAATAGACACTTGCCGAAAATATAAAAATTACGTGAAAGCGGTTCAAAAAACAGAAAAAATTTTCTAGTACTATTATGAAAGGGAAAACGGAGGAAGGAGTGGGGAAGTGGATTATAGGCCAACATTTTTTCACGCCAATAGCTTTGAATTACGTTGAGTGATGATTATAGTTAACGAGTATACAGAGATTCACGAGTGTGCACATCAAAGTTTGAAGAAGAGCTGCCAAAAGTCTTGAAATTATCAGTGCCAATAACTTTCATGGGTTATTCTTCAATTCATGATCGTAAGTTGCGTGAAAAATTTGAAAAAATAGCTTTCCGAAAAACTCAGGCCTCGTTAATATTACTTGTTATCAGGGAAGCCACATTTTGAAATCTGCATTTTTTTAATCAGTACTGTAGCCAAAAAGCACACGCCTCAAAGATATTTACAAACGGTTCAAGAAAAAAAGTTTCTGAGAAGTGATACCGATCTAGAAAATTAGCTGCAGCGACGGTTATAAACGGTGCGATATCTATTTTGCTGTTTTAATTACAGCTTTGAAAGTCCAGCGAGGTAAATGCTCCGTTAACTCAATCTAGTACTATCTCACCAAACCCGTATTGGCTCACTTATAATATAATATTGGCTTCCAATTCAGTTTAAAAAATATTCTAATTAAGTGCTCGTTCATTTGTTTCATTCATACTTTTTCCACCATAATTAACAGCCAACAATCAAAATAATATCCAGTCACCAAAATAAAAAATTGAAAATTTATTATAGTTACCCACAAAAAAAATTCGTGAATAATTTTCTATCATGTTCATGAAAATTAGAGAACTGTAAACCAATCTGTGGACCAATCACAGCAGCTGTCTCACGCTCCTTTGGCAGACCACTGGATAGTCCACTTCACCGGTGCCGTTCGTAGGAAGAAAACGTGACGACCGCATGTAGTCGCCTTCAACGGACGCTTGAGCCACACGAGAATACCAGAAAAAGAAATCTAGAGCTCAGTAGACTACTATTGCGGTTAAGACCCCTGATTTTTGAAAACGTGTGGAGTAGTCCATTAAACCCTTCCACCCTTCAATTCTTCCTTCAACAACATATATATTTTCATTTCCACACACGTACGGCCTCTCACTATTTCTGGTTCAAAATTTTTTTGTTTTTTCCATACTTCCCTTGCACATAACTGGAGACATTTCCTCTTCTTATATAATTATCCCTATTTTTCTTGTTAATGGGCTGAGGGTCCTCTTTCTTCTATTTCGGAACCTGAGAGGCAAAAAAAAAATTAACAAACTCACAACAAAACAGCATTTCTGTGATGTAGGTGCAATTCATCATCACAGTGAGAGAAGTTGGAACTTGGAAGAGATTTCTGTGTGATGAAAGGAGACTTGTAGTAAGAACGGGATGGAGAGGATGACTATAAATTTCAAACCGTGAAATGGTGAGCAGGACCAAAAATGTACACCAGGAAATGCAAATGAATCCGAAATTCCCCGAAAACAAGCAGGAGAAAGGATGGAAATGAGAAGGATTAGGTTAGATTATTGGTTAGTTTGAACCTCCCTATCCCGAACAAATGAGATCCAAAGAGAGGAAGGAAGAAGGCACCATTTAGTAAGTAGTTAAAGGAACGCTGAACCTGTGCAGAAAGGGCATAGAAACACTAAGTTGAGAAAGAAGTTAATGAAACGAGATCAAAGTTGAAGTAGAAAGTAGTAAGTGCTGAAAAACAGGACAACAGTGAACCGAAAAAAGATGGTCATTTAACATAACCAAACATTAAATTTCAACAAAAAGAAGGCCTACTTAAATCTAAGCTCGAGCCTTCACAATGTCCCCATGGGAGCGCTAATTCCCATGGATACAAAAGTTGTCTCCCCCTGAAGGGGAATAAGAGGAGGGAGACATGGAAAGATAGAAAGAAAGGAAATGGAAGGGAAAAAGACATACATCTTTCTAACAAACACTGTAGCAAGTTGACAGGAGTTTATGTTATATGAAGCTTTTCATTACCCAAAAATTAACATACCATCATGAATAATAAAACACTCCTCTAAAAGCAAGCCTAAATTTTACAAAAAAATTAATGTAACATCTCACATGTAAACTCAACGTAATTTGCCTAAAATTCTAAATATATATATATATATATACAAACCATCACCTGAACCATGCTGACTATCATTGTGCCATTTATTTTTCCATTCTGACTAGAGTTCAATCATCTTACCTTCAGAAAGAAGCCCAAGGTGTCTCTCTCAGCTGATGATCACAGAGTCTTGCAATTGCAGGCACAAAGGGATACGGATGAGAAACTCCACGGGGGTCTTCATATACCTCAAGATGAAGACGAACATTTTGGATTTTCTGCAGTAGACGAGCCTTGTGGTAAATGTTAAAGCTTCCATAATGCACTTTGCAATGCCAGTATCTATTAGTGCCAATCATGAATTAAAAGAATAAATATTGTCAAAAAGGGTCCCACCATTGCAAGTATTTGTGATATAATGTTGAAATTTTTATACAAAACAGGAATCCATTTCTTTCTAACAGCATTTTTTCTGCCATTCCTTGTTTTTTGATGTCTTTTTCACCCTCATGGGGCATGAAAATAAATTCCTTCAACAAGATGGGTCATAAAATGCCTTGACATTTTCTGCCACAAGACATTCATCAAAATTCAGATCTGGTTGACCCAGGGTTCTTGACAGCTTCTATTAGTTCCAGATGGGGAAGTTGTAGAGATGCTTTAAAAAATTAAACTTCTTCTAGTTACACTTTCAGGAGTTACAGTAGTAAGGATGTCATAGTAACATCATAAACAGTCTGGCAAGCTTCAATGCTTGCCAATATAGGAGATTGAGAGGCTCTCTTTTAAGGTGCTCGTGGAGTTGAGCATGCTTACTTAGTTACTGTCTGAGAAGTAGAATGTTTTTGACACCTTGTGAATTACCTAACTTAGTTGACCATTATTTGAACAGGCAATGTAAACTCATGTCCAACTGAAGTGGGCATATGGCATGATGCAGCATTTATTAAAGGTGAAACATTCCCAGGGCAGTGACTGGCAAGTAGCATACATTAACTTGACCACACTCTTCCTGTTGGACAATGAGAAAGAATTAGACAAGGTACAGGAAGTTGGTAGAATCATCAATCATGACTAATGTTATTTTCTCCTACGGCCGTAATAACAAAATCTTGATACTACTGATACCAGAACTTATTACAATCATAAAATTAATTGGACTGTAACAATAAACATACCACAACAACAATGTGTAATGACTGATCTGTACATGCCTCTTGATTGAAGCATTTCTGTTTCAGCTGGGAAATTTATTTTTCCCTACTCGAAATTGGAAGCAAAGAGGGCTGTGTTGAGATCCAACTTCAGTATATATATTTATTATTATATATGAGTTGTCGCAGTCGCCCATTAAATTGCTTCCGTCCCGTTTTCTATGTTCATGTGTCAACCGCCTTAGTAGAGCGATCGAGCTCCTTCTTCTTGTTCTTGCCGCCGTACTCGACGGACGTACAGTACATGTAGTTCCTAGATTACCTACTGTGTTTCTCTACCCCACACTCATACTTATAATCGTTGTCGTACTCCATTATTCCAAGATGGAAAGAGGCCTCTCTGGTCTAACAGGTTATGGGCCCAGTAGCCTAACTTTTGATGGCAATGACGAAAGGTATGAGTTGTGGGAAGTGAAATTTCAGGCCTACCTAGACTTGAAGTAGTTGGATGCCGTCCTTGAGGGCGAAGAATCAAGTCTGGATGTTGAGAAGAACAAGCAAGTGTTCTCCGAGCTCGTGCAAAGGCTCGATGATAAAAGTCTCTCGTTGATTATCAGAGACGCCTATGGAGATGGAAGAAAATCCATGAAGATTCTGCGTGATCATTACCTCGGCAGCAGTAAACCGAGAATTATTTCTCTGTATTGCGAGTTGGCTGCGCTGAAGATGAAAAATGGCGAGACGGTGACCGACTACTTACTGCGGGCAGAGACAACTGCATCCTACCTGAAGAAAGCCGGCGAAAATATCAGCGATGGACTGATTATCGCCATGATTATCAAAAGATTGCCAGCTGCCTACAACGCTTTTTCTACCGTCATCACGCACAGTGACAGTAAAGAAATGGACTTCATGAAATTCAAATCGGCTCTCAGGAGTGAAGAGGAAACAAAGAAGACCCGACAAGGCTACAGTGAAAGTGAAGAAAGAATTATGAAAGTGAAAGATTCTAAAATTACTTGTTACTTATGTGGTAAGTCAGGTCACAAGAAATATGAGTGTAAAAGTCACAGTGCAAAGAAAAATCGATGGTGTTCGATTTGTAAAAGTGCATCTCATGATACTAATTTTTGCAGAAAAAGAGATACCGCGAAAGCGATGGCTACTGTTGACAAAGATGTGAAAAGCTCTTATTGTTTTAGAGTATCAACAGACTCAGAAAGTGCTTCTGTTGTAGACAGTGCAAAGTTACTGGTGGATTGTGGAGCTGCTGCTCACATTATTTGTGATAAATCTAAGTTTGTATCTTTAGAAGAAAGTTTTGACCCTAGGAATCATTTCATTGAATTAGCAGATGGTTCTAGGATGAACAATATTGTAGAGTGTAAAGGTGATGCGAGAATTACCTTGACTGATGCCAAAAATAGGAAACACAATGTTCTTTTAAAAAATGTTCTTTGTATTCCTAGTTTTAAGCAGAATATTTTCTCTGTCCAGGCTGCTATTGATCAAGGTGCATCATTTAATTTCAATCAAAATGGTTCAAAGTTGTTTACTCCAGATGTGAATGCGTTTAATATTAAAAAATGTGGCAAGCTGTATTATTTAAATTCTGTAAGCTCTGTTGATTCTATTAATGCTGTTGGTGAACACACTCTGGAGGAGTGGCACAATATTCTTGGGCATTGTAATGTAAAAGATGTGGTGAGCCTAGAAGGTATTACTAAAGGAATGAAAATTACCAACAAGCATAATTTCAATTGTGAGATCTGTGTCCAGGGTAAAATGTGTCAATATAGGAGCAGAGACCCTGATGAAAAATCAAAGAAGCCTTTAGAGCTAGTCCATAGTGACCTAGCTGGACCTATAAGTCCTACTTCCTTTGAAAATTCCATGTATGTCATGTCTTTTATGGATGATTTTTCAGGTCTTATTTTTGTTTATTTTCTAAAGAGCAATAGTGATTCTGTTGGAGCATTTAAGAAATTCTTGGCTGATTCTACTCCATTTGGCTCTGTAAAGCGTCTAAGAACGGATAACGGCACAGAGTATTCCTCAAACTTGTTCAAATCTGTTGTCACGGAGAACAAAATAAAACATGAATTTTCAGCTCCGTACTCTCCCCATCAGAATGGAACTGCTGAGAGATCTTGGAGATCATTGTTTGAGATGGCTAGGTGTTTGTTGCTACATGCAAATTTGCCAAAAGAATTGTGGAATCATGCTGTAAGAACAGCTGCTTACATTAGAAATAGGTGTTTCAACAATAGGACAGGCAAAACTCCTTTTGAGATGTTCACGGGAAAAAAACCTGACCTTTCCAATATGCACATTTTTGGTTTAAAATGTTTTGCCATGGTTCAAAACCCAGGAAAGCTTGACCCTAGGTCAGAGCAGGGTACTTTTGTGGGATATGACCCGTGCAGCCCTGCTTACATGATTTATTTCCCTGAAACTTGTCAAATGAAAAGAGTCAGATGCGTCACATTCTGTGATAAAATTTCTAGAAATGTGGTGGGTGAGGATGAGTTCATTGCTGTAGATAACCATGCTGAGCTGAAACAAAATGAGAAGGCTGATAAGGCTGAGGCTGAGTTGAAACCTGGGACTGTCCAAGAAGTGATTCAAAATGAAAATCATTCAGATGCAGAGCCCACTAGAAGATTTCCTTTGAGAGAAAAGAAGCCCCCAGCTTATTTAAAAGACTATGTTGATCCAGAGGAATTGGATATCACTAATAATTTTGTTGATTATTGCTACAGAGTGAGCAGTATCCCTAAGTCTTACTCTGAGGCAATTTCATCCCCAGATTCTGTAGAGTGGAAACAGGCAATGAGCACTGAGATGGCTGCACTAGCCGATAATGAAACGTTTGAACTTGTTGAAAGGCCAAAAGATAGATCTGTTATTGGGGGACGATGGGTCTATAGTGTTAAATCAGGACCCAATGACCAGGAAACTTTCAAAGCTCGTTATGTAGCCAAGGGATATTCCCAAGTAGCTGATGTAGACTTCACAGAAACCTTTTCTCCAACAGCACGTCTAACTTCTGTTAGAATGCTGATGGATATTGCTGTGCAAAAGTCGTACATTGTGCACCAGATGGATGTGTGCACTGCTTATCTTCATGCAAAAATAGACTGTGATGTTTTTGTAGAACAGCCTGAGGGATTTGTTGAACTTGACAAAAATGGAGAGAAGTTAGTCTGCAAACTCAAAAAATCTTTGTATGGCTTAAAGCAAAGTGGCCGTAACTGGAACAACCTTTTGCATCATTTTCTTGTTGAACAAAATTTTGTTCATTCTCTCAGTGATACTTGTGTCTATGTGAGGGAAAGCGACTCTGGAAAAGTGATTATCATTATATGGGTTGATGATTTAATTTTGGCCTCTTCTAACGCTGTTGTATTGAGTGAAGTAAAGTGTTCGTTGTCAAATAAATTCAAAATGAAAGATCTTGGACAAATTTCATATTTTCTAGGCATTGAATTTGATGTGAAGCATGACTCAATTGAGATGAAGCAGTCAAAGTATGTTGAGAAAATTTTGTCAAAATTTAGGATGTCTGATTGTAAGCCTAAGTTTATTCCATGTGATCCCAGTGCCAACAAGCTTGATGTAAGCTCTGATTCTAGGAATTTGTGCGATCCAAAACGGTTCCGTGAGATAGTTGGCAGTCTGATCTACTTGATGACTTGTACTAGGCCTGATATTTGCTATGTTGTTACATTACTGTCGCAACATTTATCTTGTCCAACAAATGCTCATCTGAACTTGTGTAGATTTGTGCTGAAGTATCTTAAAGGTACTATTTCATATGGTTTGAAATTTGTGAAATTCGAGAACCCGGTGCAAATTACTGGTTTCTCTGACTCTGACTGGGGTGGATCCTCTGACCGGAAGAGCATATCATGATATGTGTTTAAGTCATCTAGCAACAGTTCACTGATATCTTGGAAGTCCAAGAAACAAAATATTGTTGCTCTTTCAAGCTGCGAAGCTGAGTATGTTGCCTTGACTTATGCTGTGCAGGAGGGAATTTTCCTCAAACAGCTACTGTGTGATATGGATGGATATGATGAACCAGTTGAAATTTTTGTAGATAATAAAGGCGCTATTGACCTAGCCAATAACCCTGTTCATCACCTACGCTCGAAACATATAGACATAAGATTTCATTTCATTCGAGCAATTATTCAAGACAATAAAGCAGTCTTGAGCTTTGTTCCTTCAGAGGAAAACATGGCTGACATGTTCACAAAGCCTGTTACTAGACAGTCATTGCTCAAGTTCAAAGTGTGTGTTTAATTCTAAGTTACTGTGTCTGACATGTTTCTAGTTTAGCTTTGTGTACACCAATTGCAAGAAAAGGTAGAACTTTCTTGAGTACAATACTCTTAACGCTATTGCGGACTATGCATCATTGTGCGTTATATTTTTTTTTGTATCGTGCTCAGTGTAATCTGTTGATCTACACTGATGATTTTTTTATGTTGTTTTTCTGCTGTTCAATGTTCAATGAAAGATCTGAACGTTGAAATGTTAGCTCTAATTGATTACTATGTGAATTGATGCATAGTGGGATGGAATACTTCAGTTGGAGGGGGTGTGTTGAGATCCAACTTCAGTATATATATTTATTACTATATATGAGTTGTCGCAGTCGCCCAATAAATTGCTTCCGTCCCGTTTTCTATGTTCATGAGTTAACCGCCTTTGTAGAGCGATCGAGCTCCTTCTTCTTGTTCTTGCCGCCGTACTCGACGGACGTACAGTACATGTAGTTCCTAGATTACCTACTGTGTTTCTCTACCCCACACTCATACTTATAATCGTTGTCGTACTCCATTATTCCAAGATGGAAAGAGGCCTCTCTGGTCTAACAGGCTGAGATTAGTTGAAGACTGCAAAAGCCTTACAAATCTTTTTCATTCACATGAATAGTAGGATGTAATCTCATGACCCATAAGATTGGTTTCCAGTGTTCCTCAATCACTCAATCCATTACTAAATTCTTTCCATTTCAGCTTGTCATTTCATCTTGAGAGACTTTTAATAATATTCTCATAGATTTTTAATAATATTCTCTAATTCTCCCACTTTCCCCTACCCTAATTATATTTTAGAACATACATCAGGCAGTCAATGTAAATGCAGAACTCATTTTCACCCATATATACTGTGGCATTACTCTCTCTTTTGGGTATTTGAGAAGGAGAGGAACATAATCGATTTTCCAATTTTTGCTGCCTAAACGTAGTTGATATGATGAAGCAAACAATTTTTCTTCTATGCACTTTTCGTCGTGAATGAGTATTCAACGTGTTATAGCTGTATGTTAATTTTTGTCTTTGATGACTGGAATGCGCTCGAATAAACAGCTACTAATCGATTTTTGAACTTTTGGTCCATAAATCATGGTAATAACATCAAAATAAACTACTTTTCATCTGTACACTTTTTGCGGCCACTGAGTATTTTACGAGTTAGAGCGGTAGGTTTAGTTTCGTGTTCCATACAGCAGAAACCGTTGCACGCTTGACCTGTTAAGTACGTTTGGGTACTTTGAAATTTTTCAATAGCAAACCCCGCGAAGCCTGAATCCACTTCTAGGATTTTTTAGCTAAGAACACAATAAAGGTTATCACCCATAAACGACAAGTTATGGCGGTAAGGTAATTTTTACTTTTGATGGCTGAAATGGGCTTGATCATTCAAACGCATCGATAGGGAAAGTCCATTGTAGTCTTCCCCTCTGATCAATTTCCTTCCGCTTCACACATTAGAGTTGCGGTAAGTAATTTACACCTATAACTCGATAAACACTCATTATTGATGGAAAGTGCATAGAAGAAAAACTGTTTATTCGAATCTAATTAGATATGTTAAGGCACCAAAAAGTGGAAAATAGATTATGGTCCTCTCCTTCACATTTACTCTCTTTAATTTCAATCATCCATATAACATAGTCAATTGCTCTTTTCAATCCCTTTTTCTTCTATATCACCTCAAAATAGACAATAAAAATTTGTGATTTTAAAAAATGGGTAAATGTGTAGCGTTGGTCAGTAATCGATTTTTCAGTTCTTAGTGCTCGAATGCTCGAGCACGTTTCCGCCATCTAAGACGAAATTGAACATAATGCTATAATTCTTTTTTTTGAGGTGATAATTTCTATTGGGTTATTAACTAAAAGATCCTAGAAGTGGGTTCAGGCTTCGCAAGCTCCTCGGGGTGAGCTAATAATAAATTACGAAGTATTCAAGCGTACTCTAACAGCTCAATCGCGCAAGAAATAAAATTCACCGCTATAACTCGCAAAATACTTATTTGCTGCAAAAAGTGTATAGAAGAAAAGTAGTTTATTTCGATGTTACTGCCATGATTCAAGCAACAAAATTCGAAAATCGATTAGTAGCTGTTTATTTGATCGCATTCGTCGTCAGAGACGAAAATTAACATACCGCTATAACTCGTAAAATACTCATTACCGACGGAAAGTGCATAGAAGAAAACTTGTATACTTCGATCTAATGAAGTATGTTAAGGCAACAAAAAGTGTAAAATCGATTACTGACCAACACTACACATTTACCTAAAAATTGTCCCACTAAGATCAATCACCATATACATCTTTCCTTCAAGCATAGCCACATTAAAATTCAGATCCATAGACATCTCTACAAGCCAGCAATATTATTGCATTCAAACATAAACTTGCATTTAAAATGCTCTTCATATATCAAAGGCTATGTGGTTTTGATTCTAAATAACAACAAATATACATTTATAGGTTAACACATTTCACTATTTTCTTATTACATGAAAACATCCCCACAATCTAGTTCTTTATTTTCTCTATAAATCTCCTACAATTGATAATTTAAATCAATACAACTAACTAAACATTTGGCACTTGTTCATCTAAAATTGTAGTTGAAAAATTACTTTAATAATGAAACCTAAAATTAAAAATCTATGACACATGCTACCTGCGTAGAATTGTCATTTATTTGAAGAATTAGTTTCTTATCAACACTTCTGATTTTGGTAAATGTGTAGTGCTTGGCAGTAATCGATTTTCCAGGTTTTGGTGCCTATCCATAGTTAATTAGGTTAAAATAAAGAAGTTTTCTTTTATGCACTTTCCGTCGCAATTGAGTATTTAATGAGTTATAGCGGTAGGTTTAGTTTTGCCTTAGATGACAAATGCGCTCGAATAAACAGCTACTCATCGATTTTTCAATTTTTGTTGCTTGAATTACGGTAATAACATATATATTAATTACTTTTCTTCCATACACTTTCTGGGACAAATGAGTATTTTCTGAGTTAGAGCGGTAGGTTTAGTTTCGTATTTGATGACTAGCGCATTGGAAGCGAGACTCCATTGCAGTGTTGCCATTCGACGCGGTCGATGAATTACTTGCCGCTTCAAACAATTGAGTTGCCTTTACAAAATTTGCTGCTATAACTCGTAAAATACTCATTTACAATGGAGAGTGCATAGAAGAAACCTTGCTTATTTCTATCTAATTAACTACGTTTAGGCACCCAAAAGTGAAAAATCGATTACTACCCAACGCTACACATTTACCCAGGTTTCTGTCAAAATCAGTGGTCAATATTGATTTTAGGTTCCTCACGGATTCCAATTCCGTTCCAAACAATAAATAAAGGAACACATTTAAAAGCGTTTTACACATATGTAATTCTGCTCGCTGAAGCGTTACTTATGAATTATTCAACTTTGAAGTTGATTTTTGCGCTCTAAAGGAAGCGAGCCTGCCAAGCGGAATATTCATAATGGAAGCTAACCCCCTAGCACATATG
This sequence comes from Morinoia aosen, assembly GCA_030386875.1. Lineage (NCBI taxonomy): Eukaryota > Metazoa > Arthropoda > Malacostraca > Amphipoda > Talitridae > Morinoia > Morinoia aosen. The sequence goes on along the minus strand of CM059574.1, from coordinate 53,648,898 downwards.
TAAACAGGTTGGGTCGTGAGGGGGAGCCACAGTTCTTCTGGTGAAAATTAAAAATAAAGGTTCTAACCCACCCATTAGGATGACGTCTGCAATTACGTTTACGCCGTACCGGGCGACCATACCGGGTGGCCGTCATTTTTGATGGCAGCCACCTTTCTACGATGGCAGCCATCTTTTAACTGATTGTTTCTCTGTACAACATGAACAGTATTACAGTTGAATCAGTAAAATATCGCATCAGCGAGCAGAATGACATTCATGTAAAACGCTTTTAGGTGACCTTTATTTATAATTTTAACTAGAAGAACTGTGGCTCCCCCTCACGACCCAACCTGTTCACGTTTGTAATAGGGGGTTAGCTTCCGCGGTAAATGTGAAGGATATGTCAGTTATCGATTTTCCACTTTTTGGTGCCTGAACCTGATTAATTGAATCAAAATAAACAAGTTTTCTTCTATGCACTTTCCGTCTCAAATGAGTATTTTACGATTTATAGCGGTAGGTTTAGTTTCGTCTTTGATGACAAATGCGCTCGAATAAACAGCTACTCATCGATTTTCGAATTTTTGTTGCTTGAATCATGGTAGTAACATCGAAATAAACAACTTTTCTTCCATACACTTTTTTCGTCAAGTGAGTATTTAACGAGGTATAGCGGTAGGTTTGGTTTCGTCTTTGATGACGATCGCGCTGGAAGAGAGTGCGCATTGCAGTGTTGCTGTCCAACGCTCTCCTTGAATTACTTGCCGCTTCAAACACTGTAGTTGCGGTAAGTCATTTACCTCTATAACTAATAAAATACTCATTTGAGACGGAAAATGCATAGAAGAAAATTTGATTATTTTGATTAAATTAACTATGTTTAAGCATTGAAATTTACGAAACCGATAACTGACATATCCTTCAGATTTACCGCTTCCGCTTTTAATTAAATTACGCTCGCTTCCTTTGGCGCGGGAAGGCCAACTTCAAAGTTCAATAATTCGAAAATAAAGCATCAGCGAGCAGAATGTCGTTCATGTAAAACGTTCTTAAATGGGTTCCTTTAGTGATTGTTAAGAATATAATTATAAATTTCCGTGATTGCACTAAACTTCACACTGACCGTAATAATTATTGCAAAATTATTTTCTACACTATTTTTTTGCAATTTGTGGTGTGATACATGTCTTTCTGTTCAAATGAAATCTGATTTTAGTATTTTTACTGCTACAAATTACAAATTTAGCACTTCATTTAGATCTAACTTAGTTACAATTTGAAGTAATGTGATAATTCAGTCTTGTAATGCATAGGTGGTTTTATTGTTGATCAATTTTTGATAGTCTTTCCATCTTTGCCAAGTATCCAGATTATGATCAATAATTATAATTGAACTATTAAACAATTCTGGTTACTATCATAAATAAGTCAGTCAATAAAGTGAAATTTTGAAAACTTCATAACAAAGAAATAGACAAGACATTTATAATTGTTAAATTCAAGCAAATTGGCATACCAGCTGACTAAAATATCATCTTCAACCACCCTTTCAATTGGTACGGATAATTACAATTTATGAAGAAATGTTTTAAAACATAATTAATTAAGCACTTCTAATAAAAATCTGCCTGGCATCATTTCTTCCATTGTAGCGTAGCAACGTATTCAGAAAAACTTTCAACTAAATTATGCTACCATAAATCCACAAACCATTTGAAATGCCCCCCACAAATTTCCAATAAATTGCCATATAACGAACTAGTTATAAAAAATTTTCAATTTCACACCTTCCACTTTCAAGCTACAGTGAATAATTATGAGGCAATAACCTTACACCAGTTTCTAGATATACGTAGATTTTGTTTTAAAATCTAGTCGCCATTGCGCCCGATTCAATGGCCGCCAATGTGGTCTTGATGTTGTTCAACTTGTCGTACAGCTGACTCGATAATGTCACATATTGTCGCCAGGTGGCGTTTCTCTTTATCTGGGTTGCTATTCATTCTAGGCCCGTGACGTCACCACACCCAGGGCCCTTTCGAGAAATTACTTGAATGCTCCTACCTGTCTTATGTTTACCGTGACTTAGGGGTACGTGGGTTGGTTGGCCATTGTGATTTGCTGTCAACGTATCAATTTCGTGCTCTGGTCAATTAGGGTGCAACGCCACACACGCATTCGAATAATAACTTTATAACTCAGAACTTGGAACCTTATAACGTACAACTTATAACTGGAACCTTATAACGTACAACTTATTACTGGAACTTTATAACGTATAACGTATAGCGTATAACTTATAACTGGAACTTTATAACGTATAACGTATGGCGTATAACTTATAACTGGAACTTTATAACTGGAACCTTATAACGTATAACATTCAACTTTTAACTGGAACCTTATAACGTATAACTTATAACTGGAACCTTATAACGTATAGCATATACCTTATAACCTGAACCGTATAACGTATAACTTATAACCTGAACCGTATAACGTATAACTTTAACTAGAATTGGAACGCAATTCCGCAGCCGATAGATCAGCTGTCCGGAAGGGGTTGAAGTTGTTCGGGGTTATTTCATGTCCTTATAGGCTCAAGTCTTTGTTTTTTTCCTACAGGCCGTTGGGTCTAGGTCTTTCGAGTCAAGCGGTTAGCGCTGGCGTGCGGCAAGAGCTGCGTGTTGTGCACTCGGACCCGATCAGTGCTACTCCTCACCTATTGATTCATTTGACTGTTGTTTACTGCTGTTACTAATCTCGCGTTGATTTCAATTAAAAACTCTCAATCCGGACTTTCTTTAACTCCACCATCAGTCTTTTTGTACATGGTGGCCAGTAGGTGCGTAGCGTAATTTCAGGTGTTAAGTGTGAGACGGAGAGATTGCGGCCAATTTCTCTTCGGTGATCTTATTTCTCTTTTCTCTATCAACTTACGGTTCTATTAATTTGATTTTCTACTTATTTGTTAAATTGCAGGAGTAGCAGTCATGACTAGTGTAGCACCTGGTGGCGATTCTGGGGCGGGATCAGATTGTGATCTTAAGGTTTTAACTAAAACACGGCAATATGTAAGGCAAAGAATAACTAAAACTTTCAACAGAATTAGTGCTGAATTTGAGACCTATTCTGAGAGCCAAAGGCAACTAAATCTTACTAAAGTGAATGATTTACGTGCCGAGCATAAAAAGAAAACAGTTTATTTCCAATAGAGATTGTACAATATTACAATCATTGGTTTTTAAATATCCTAAAATTAATATACTTAGATGATACACACACACGAGTATTGAAAAACTCGTGTCACTAGTCGAAAAGAAATTATTGAGGGCAATGAACTCCTAATCTAGCTTAATCTACATTTGATAATACATGTAATGATAATTATAAGAGATAACACAATTTCATGGACGATGCATTTTCATTGTGGGGTGAAAACACTTTTGACAGTTTACATGTACATGACATAAAACTTCGCAATTCTTGACGCCAGGAAATAATATATGAAATCGCTTGTTTCGGTCAATGTTCACAAGTGTCGTTTTAAGGAAGCATGAAAAAAAATATATATAAATATATATCCATATGCACACATATGTACATATATGTATGCATGTGTGTGCATATCCATACACACACCCACACACACACACATACACACACACACAAATACATATATACATATAAGCATGAGGACCAAGAAGATTATAAGTTTTGTATTTCTGATTCAACAATTTTAACATAACGGTCATTAGTTAACAAGCATTTTATTTAAATATAAATGGATGATCGCACAACAAAAGTATAGTTTTTACATGAATGCTTCACAATACTAAAGAGATGACGAGTTAGGTAATGTTACAAGTTGAGAGTGCACAGAAAAAGACCATTATCTCTGGTAAAATGCTAGTTGTCAGTCTAGTATACACATATGTGCACGTATACATGTAAATATATACACATACACATGCACACATATACCCACGCACACACTTACACCAAACTCGTAAGCAAACACAAATGCATTTCTATGCATCGAGGCAATACGTACGCATTCTACAGAGTGTCATACGCATAGCGTGGACACGTACACATATACACAAGTAAGCATGTGCGCAAATATCAGCGTAAACTAGTCAGTATAAACCAGAATTCCAATCGAGGGAAACGGAGAAAATATCTTTTATTATAGCATGAATTTTATAAAATTTCGTACTAAAAATAGTCGCACAAAACAGTCCACTTAATTCGGAAACATGAAAACGATTGTGGGACGTGAATAAGAAAGAAAACATTAATGTCCTATAAAGGTTTCATATTAGAAAAAAAAAATCACATTATCTTTGAAATATGGCGCAAATTGTCGGCAATTGATAAACAAACATAGGTATCACATTATTATAATCATATAACTATAAGCCGAATAAGTATATTACTGCAGTATAAATGGATGATCACACAACGAATTTATTATTTTTACATGGATGCTTTACAATTTCATATTAGAAAAAAAAATACATTATTTTTTTTTATATGGTGCAGAATGTCTGCAATTGATCAACACACACACACACATAGGTACCATGTCGGTCTAGTTTGATGCTTGCACAGAAACGGAGAGGAATGACATAAAATGCCCCTTCGACTGGTTGATCTACTCTAGTGCACACAGTTGTACGTACGTGCACATATACACACCCATATGCGCACATACACCTATATACGTACACACATATACAAGTAAGCATGTTTGCAAATGACAACGTATAGGCGGTCAAATCATAATACCTACGCATACTTCAAAACTGTTGTGTGATGTCTTGAATTATAAAACAATGAGCGAGGGAGATTGTTCAGCAATGGAGATACCAGGTAAATGAGATTCGTCAGTACTCATTCAGTATGTTCTGTAATTAAGGATTATTATTGAGACACAAGATGACGAGTTATTTTGGCTTTAAATTCTCTCGGTCTTTGAGGGACTTTAATACTCAGGGGAAGTTTGTTCCACAGTAAGGCGCCTGATATGGACAGAGCCTTCTGCCCTAAGTGAGATGAACGATAGTTGACTAAGACATTATTGTTTCTGTTCGGTTTTTGATTGGTTACAGTGGGTGGATGGAAACGCACTATCTCAGCATTGCTCTGAGGAAGATATAACGAGGAGAATACGTATTGGGCCTTCTGCATGAGGAGCCTTTCTTGGATAGGGATCCAGCCGAGTTTATTGAGGAGAGGGGTTACGTGATCACTTCTTTTGAAATTACCGTTGCATACCACCTTGGCTGCAAAATTCATGCATTTTTGTAAGTCCCTTTTATGGTATTGAGGTAAGTCTCCCCATACTAGGCTGCAGTAGTCAATGCGCGATAACACAAGGGATTGAATGGCTAATAATCTGGATTTTTCGTCTAGCATACTTTTTATACGATGAAAAAACATTAAAGTTCCGTAGATTTTGTTGCAAGTAGTCTCAACGTGAGATTTGAAGGACATATTTCTATCGAACCAGATACCCAGATTTTTAACTTTTTCTGATGCATTAATTTTATCATTTCCAACTGCAAGAGTAAGATCTGAAGTTTTTTTAATTGCATCTTTGGATCCAGAAATAATGCATTGTGTTTTATTAGCATTTAATTTGAGACCATTTCGGTCGTACCATGATTTCAGGCTAGTCAGTAAAGTTTCGGCTTTAATTTGCGTCTGTGGTATTTCCGATACAGAACTTGTTATTGCAATTTGAACATCATCTGCATACATTGAGATCCGTGTGTTAGAAGGCATTGGAGGGAAATCATTAATGAAAATAGAAAACAGTAGCGGACCAAGAATGGATCCTTGGGGAACACCAAAATTGTTTTGAATGAATGGGGACAATTTGTTTTCTATGCGGACTGCATGAGATCGATTTGACAAGTAACTTTCAAACCATTGCGTGTCTATTCCCAAGTTCAGTATTTTACGTAGAACTCTTTCATGTTGGACGCTATCGAACGCCTTAGAGAGATCGAGTAGCAGCAAGAGTGTTACATTCTTTTGATCAATGTCACTGTATATTTTTTCAGATATATTGAGCAGAGCGTCTTGAGTGCTAGTATTTCTTCTATAGGCATATTGATTTTGGTGGAGTAAATTTGACTCGTCCAGGTGAAATGACAGTTGATTTGTCACCACTTTCTCCAATAGTTTGGACATGACAGGCAAAAGACTGATGGGCCTGTAGTTTGATGCTGTATTTAAGTCACCACTTTTGTGCAACGGTCTAATAATGGAGTGTTTCCATTGGTTTGGAAATGTGTTGGTTACTATTGATGTATTAATTATCAGACGAATCCATGGTGCTGTAACAGGGAAACTGTCTTTGATATATTGAAGACTGATACCATCATGTCCAACTGCCTTTGTGTTTTTTAGTGAGTATAAGATGTTTCGTAACTCCGGTAAATCGACAGGGCGTGGTCTCCACTTGACATCAGTCCTCGAGGGTGCAGTGGGGCATGAATTTTCAATTGTCGTTTCATCTGGATTGGTACACACCTCACTGAAAACTTGAGCCCCTACTTTTGAAAAGAATGTGTTGAAATCCGTGGCTGTTGCCAAGGGATTTTCAAAATTACTTATGCGATCTAAATTTTTATATGGGGCTACCTCACTAATGATTTCCCAAGTTCGCTTCGGGTTATTTTTAGCCGTTATCAGTGCCTGGTGGAAGTGAGTTTGTTTCGCTTCAGTGATTTTTTTTCGAAGAATTTTTTCATGTTCTTTATATCTCTTGTATAAGGTACTGTTTGATCTATTGTTTTTGTACTCTCGCAAGTTAGCTTTCTTTATTCTGCTCATCTCTTTAACTTCGTCAGTAATCCAAACAGTCCGTTTTGGCTTGGTTTTTTTGGTGACGTAAGGTGCACATTCGTCGAGAGCTGCTGTGAAGTTCTCGTTGAAGATTGACACTTGTATGTCAACATCGTCAGATTGCATCATTTTCTGGAATTCGGTAGACCTATCGAGTAGTTTTTCTTGAAATAGTTCTGCTGAATAGTGCCTTTTCGAGCGATAGGTCACTAAGCGGTATTTTTGTCTTTCCTTCGCAATATTAATTTCACATTCTATAGAGTGGTGATCGGAAATAGAAGGTGATATTACTGTACTAAGTATTGCGGTGGGATTATTTGTGATTGCTAGATCGAGGAGAGTTGCAGAGACTTTAGTGATGCGAGTCGGTTCTTTGACCATTTGTGATAAGCTTAGTTTATACAATAGTTTGCTTAGCTGATTATTTTCGTCCGTTAGGTCAACATTGAAATCTCCGAAAGCAAAGAATGATTTTTTTGCCTGAAGGATTTCTTTGAAGGTTTCCTCAATGAAATCTAGTGTTAGATTTAGGGGAGACGATGGGTGCCGGTAAAGGCTGCCAATGATTATTGATTTGTGTTTATTTATTTGCACTTCTAACCAAACCATTTCAATGCCTTCGCAAACTTTATTAGCTAGTAGTGAAGATGTTGAGTACATTTCTTTCACAAAAATACAAGATACACTGTCTCTGCTGGTTTTAGCGCCATCGTAGCGGTACAACACATAATCAGGAATTTTAAAAAATGAACTTTGGGTTCGTGAATCAAACCATGTTTCTGAGACACACGAAATGTCAATTTTATAAGCAGTTGGATGCGAAAATTTTTGATGCGTTGATTCGCAGTGGTGCGTCTGATGATGCTTTGCAGTCGGAGACGGAGGAGTTGGAGTCGTACGAGGATGTAATATTTCAGTCTCTAGCTCTTTTGCAGCCCAGGGAGTCGTCTTTGGAGGTGGCCGGGGGTGGAAACTATACTAGTACCCCAGCTAACGCCTCTGCGTCTGTCTTCGCAGGTATGAGCACTGGGCATAAACTGAAATTACCTGATATTCCTCTTCGAACGTTTAATCACAGTGATAAGGTTAGGTTAGGTTAACATCGGCATCTTTGGGATGCTTTATTTCCAATCAAGCCTGATACATATGATCTTAGCATTGGTTTTTCAAATGTCTTATAACTAACCCTATATATAGGACACCATGACGGTTCCCCCGTAAAGCCGGTACCCAATTCCGACACATGGGTTGAGTGGGGTATTGTGCTTGAGCTTTCCCTTATACGCAACGGGGAAAATCTCCGCGCCAGCGCCGGGATACGAACCCGCGACTCTAACATACGAGCCCGATCCCTTAACCACTGTACCACGGAGAGCACATAACGAAAGCTTGGAGAAAGCTTGGAGAAATTCTTTAGTAATTTTGAGGCCATTTTGGATAAACACAACTTAACGTCTTTCGAAAAATTTATTTACATGAGAAATCAGTTGTCAGGATCTCCGAAAATATTGGTTGATTCGCTCGATGTTCAGGAACAAAACTATGAGACAGCGAAAGACTTGCTTTTTAAAGCATTTGCTTCCTCGGTCGTCAGAAAGTATAACGTAATTGAGAAACTGGCTTGCCTCAGACTACTCGAGAACGACGATCCATATGTGTTTATTGGAGAAATGAGGACAGTTGTTTCAGCATTTCAAAACTTTGAGATAGACATTGATGACGTTTTAGCGTACTTTCTTTGGAATGCTCTCAATGAGAAGTTCCAGAATAACTTAATTCAAATTACGAATACGAGTAAACCGTCCTTGAATCAAATACAAGAACACATTTTTGAAGCTACTGATTGTTATTTACGTCAGAAAGATATTTCTAAGAAAAATAGGTTTGTTAAGCAACACGAAATAAAGCAGCAAAGTTCTAGCGGGTCTAGTGTTGCTGAGACGTTGGCAGTTGCCGTTAAACGTAAAAAATCCCTCTGCATTTTGTGTCAGAGTGATAACTTACCGCATGAACACTTGCTAAGTAATTGTTCGAAATACGATTCTCCTGCTAAGAAATGTGAAAAATTAAAAGCCATTCGTGCCTGTACGAAGTGTTCTTTTAAAAATCATACTACCGCAAATTGCAAATTTCAGTTTACTTCGAAATGTCGCTATTGTAATGCTAGTCACATGACTTATCTGTACACGAAACCAAGAAAGTGGTCTAATAATCATTCCCCGGAAAGGGGTGCGTCGGGTTCGAAATTTGTAGTTAGTGCCACTACAGTAAGGGTCGTGTCTTTCGGCGAAGCCAGTGATAGCTCAAATTTGTTGCCTACTCTAACGTGCATGATAGTTGGGAAGTCGAAAGACTTGAAGGTTTGGGGCTTAAAAGATGGTAGATTTTCTCGATTTTAATATTTATTTATCTTTTAAATAAAATACTTTTGAAAGGTACAAAATTACTTTCAATATTAAATTCTAAGTGTGTTTTAATTATTCAGTAATTTTTCCGGGCACCACAGCACTACCCCGGCCAGACGCAGAGCGCCCTCAGACACCAAAATAATGGTAGTCCGCTGAGGGTTTGAAACGAACGGTACGACCCAATCTAGTGCGAGGAGGAGGTAGCGAGGGTGCGGGAATAACCTCAGGAAACCGCGGAGAAGGCTGAGGAGGAGGAGGTTCAGGAGGAGTCGGAGATGAGGGTGTAGAAGAGGGTTGGGGAGAGGTAGGGGTACGACTATAGGCGGGTTTCAAACGATCAATCGATACGTTTGAATCACCCTGAGGAAGTTTAATCTTAAAAAATTTCGGGTTACGTTCTAGGACTTCGTAAGGACCTGAATATTAATAATAATGAAGGCATCTACGGATGCTTTATTTCCAATCAAGCCTGATACATATCACCTTGTACATTGGATTTTCAAATGTCTTATAACTAACGCCAGGACGCCATGACGTTTTCCCCCGGTCAAGACCGGTACCCATTTCAGACACCTGGGTAGAGTGGGGTATTGTGATTGGAATTTTTCTCCTATACCCAACAGAGAAAATCGCCACTGCCTGCGCCGAGATTCGATCCCGGGTCTACCGCACGGCGGCAGAACCTTTAGCACATGGCTATGGCGGCAATAAGGGGCTTCTAAGCTCCTCTTGATTCGGTCGACTCGCAACCAAACTTTTTTGCAATTCTGCAAGTCAACGGGCACGTAAACAGGTGGTGAATCATGGCACGAGCCTTCGGAAAGGCGTCGAAAATCAAACTTATGCATTTCGTTTAAAAAGGTTTGGATAACGTCCGAAGAAAATGTTCTAGGCCTTGTATCGGCAACTAAAGGTTGAGGACAAAGCATATAGGTGCCAGTCACGGCAGTGAAAGGGGAAAAACCGGAAGAATTTGGAGTCATGTGCAAGCCTAGCAGGACGATAGGAAGGGAGAAATACCAATTTTCTCTACGGGCCATAATGGCAGCTTTAAGAGTTCGGTGCAATCTTTCAACTAGGCCATCGGCCTGCGGTCTGTAGCTGCACGTGCGAACATGGTGAAAACCTAGGAGGTTCGTAAATTCACTGAAAAGTTCTCCCTCAAACTGTGCACCTCTGTCGGTCACCACTTCCAGCGGTACACCAAAGCGCGATATCCATCCGGATACGAAGGCAATGGCGACCGAGGAAGCAGTGGTATCAACCAAAGGAACAGCTTCGCACCATCTAGTAGCGCGATCAATGCAAGTCAATAGGTACTTGAAGGGTAAAGAAGATGTAGAAATAGGTAAGGAGGCAGGAGGAAGAGGGCCCACAATGTCAATATGGACAGTGTGGAAACGATCAGATTGCGGAGCGATAGGGCTAACAGGAGATGTAGTGTGTTTATGCACTTTTGCCTGCTGACAATTTTCACAATACCGGACGAAACGATGGACATCTTTGTCCATATTTGGCCAGAAAAACCGGGCTTTGACGTTTTTGGCGGTATTTTTATAGCCCGGGTGGGCGATATTGTGCAAGAACGCTATGGTCTGCTCGCGACAAGAGAGGGGAACATAGGGTCGAGGACAATCGGTAGAGGAATCGCACCATAGTTTAAGATCAGGGGCAATATCGAAGGGTGTCAGCCTTTCTTTCAAAACACTCGTTTCGGGGTCGTCAGCTTGGGCTATAGCCAGCTTTTTGAGATCGAATACATCCACTGATGTCGCGCAAACAGGACGCGACAAGCAGTCTGCTACTACGTTCAGATCGCCTTTAATATACTCTATTGATGTCACGTATCCCGACAGGAAAGACAACTGTCTTTGCTGCCTATCTGATTTAGCCAGAGTTTTGGAGTAAAAAGCCGACACGAGTGGCTTTTGGTCAGTGAACATTGTAACTGAGTGGCCGTCAACGAGTGATTTGAAATGCAGCACCACCAGGAATGCGGCCAGTAGTTCAAGATCGTACGTCGAGTACGTCTTTTGAACATCGGGAAGTTTCTTAGAAAAGGAAGCGACAGGAGCAGGTTGGGAGTCAATCAGTTGGTACAGTGCTGCTCCAACAGCGAAGTTAGAACTATCGGAAACAAGATGATATTCAGCAGCATCAGGGGAAGGAAAATGAAGAGTTGGACAGTCGGTGAGAGCCTGTTTTAGGTCACTAAAAGATTGCTCTGCTGCCTCAGTCCAAGGCAATTGTTTAGCTGACGGATAGTTACGCAAGAGTTCGGTTAGACCGAGAGCTTTAGTGGAGAAAGAAGGAATCATGGGGCGAAAAAAATTAAGCATGCCCATAAAACGTCGTAAGTCTCGAGAACATTGAGGATGGGCGCAGTCGGCAATGGCAGCTACTCTGTCAGCAGGAGGCCGTATGCCGTCCGCGCTCACCTCATAGCCGAGGAAGGTCATTTTAGATTGGAAGAACCTGCGCTTGTCAACCGACAACCGCAATTTATGTTGAGCAAGAAGGGAAAGAACGCTTGACACATCATTTAAGTGCTCGTCCTCGGTTTCGGAGGCAATGAGTATATCGTCCAAATAGACGATGACATTTTTTACATTTATAAAGAGGGCATCTATGTACCTCTGAAACGTCGGTCCGGCATTCTTTAGTCCAAAAGGCATGTACAAAAATTCATACAACCCGAATGGAGTAGTGACAGCAGTTTTAGGAATAGATTCAGGAGCAACAGGAATTTGAAGATAGGTGCGCTCTAGGTCGAGCTTAGAAAAGATTTTTTTGAGTGCAAGGACATTGTCAGAAAACGAAGGTGAGGAATAGGGTATCTATCACCTACAGTGAAAGAGTTAAGTACACGGTAATCTCCACAAGGTCTCCATTTACCAGGTTCCTTCTTTGGAACGAGGTGCAACGGCGATGCCCAAGGAGAATTGGACCTTCTAATGATGCCTGCATTTAGCAGGAATGTGAATTCTTTTTTTGCTGCCTCAAGTTTAGAACCCGTCAAAGGACGTGGCTTGAAGTGAACAGGGGGGCAAGAACCAGTGTCAATCGAGTGCTGCACGGGGCAGTCGGTTGATGCATCATTCGAACCGAGCCGCAAGGGGGAGGTCAAAATCGGGTAGCCAGCCAAGATTTTGCGTACCGGGGGTCTACTTGGGTCAAATCAACGGAGTACGCGGTTAAGGAATCATTTGAAATATGAAGAGGGATTTTCCTACCTGTCAAAGTATCTATTAGATTACTGTTCTGGCAGTCAACGAGTATCGAGTGCGCAGCCAAGAAATCAATTCCAAGAATCGGCTGAACCACCTCTGCAATCACGAACGTCCACTGCAAAGATCTTCCCAGCCCCTTAATGTCCACTACTAGGTCGGCCTCGCCTCTGCAATTAGTTCTCTCTCCTGACGCTGTAGAGAGTGTTACTGCAGTGGGACGTAGGTATCCTAATTCACAGGATGGTGGTAAAATGCTAATCCCCGCCCCTGTATCCACTAAGAGGTTAACATCACTGCGACCTATACGTGCGCTTACTGAAAGCGGTCGTCCGACGATCACAGCTTGTACAGACGACCGATCTAGTTTTCCGACCTACAGAACGGGTTAGCAGGTCGAGCGGGGGAGGAAGCTCTACTTGAAGGTCGAGAGACCGGCAAACCGGGTTTGTAATTAGAGCACCAGCGCCGACATGATCTAGCTTCATCCCCATAGTAAAGGTGTGCTCTACAGACTCTAGGGCGCTGGTTTGAACGAAAAGCTCTAACACCTATTGGTATGCTAGGGCTGTTGTATTGACCGGCTCTCTCCTCGTGTGCGTTCCGGGCGGAACTTCGGTAATTCATGTGCGCTACCGTATCAGGTGCCCTTTCCCTGAAAATTGGGTCCACAGCAGCTACCTGAGTTCACGGCAGGTATTCTAAGTAGGTTTCTGCAATGGACGCCATAGTGTCCAAGTCATGCTCCTGGCGCGCGGCTATCCAGGGGCACAACCCTTTCTGTGAAAGGAGCTCATCAAAGAGTTCCTTTTCGGATCGGGAGTACCGTGCGCGCACAATCTCTTATAGCCCCTCATAATCAGCTGCCTCTATGAGCGTTTGTGGTATATGACGCGCTATGCGGCTACTCAATGCACCTAATGCGTGGTGGAACTTTAACGATGAGCGACGCACCCCGGCGACAATAAACTGACTTTCGAGCACGTTGAAAAACATTTGAGGGTACGACTCATCAAATTCAGGGGGCGTACTAATGCCGCATTCGTTGGTACGTGCGTCTCATTATCGTCTACTACCTCATGACCGTTACTGTTTGATGGTGAGGACTCCATTTCTTTGCTCCCAATGGAAATAGGAAAAGGAAAAATATATATATAGCAAAAGAATTTGGAGAAAAAATAAATAAATTCGATGCGAAATACAGGAAACGTCGAAAATAGGAGAGATACGTTAACTAAAAAAAAATGTGAAATATAATTGTTATAGCGATAGAAGTTGGAGAAAATGTAGTGCGGGAAATAGAGAAAACGTCGAAATAAGGGAAACTCGTTGGAAAAAGAAAAAAAAGGAATAGGAAATATAGAAAATAGCTCGCTGGCGAAATATACTATGGTGCACCGGAATGGACTCTACTTATGCAATGAAAAAGCAACGAAAGCAAATCAATGAAAACACAAAATATACTAGATAAAAAAATATGTGCTTGATCACTGGTGAATTCGCTACTCACGATAGTTTTGCAGTCTTCGGCTTTTGTATGCCACTGCGGTCTTCCTTTCTTGGTTCTTGGTGTCGGCGTCCAACCGGCGGCTTCAGCGGCTGGAGTTTGCTACCTCCCCTGACCACCTTTATTGTGTGCTTCCTTTGTCTAGTATATATGATACGAGTAAATTGTAATGAAAGAGGGTGTATTTATATTTATCACGATGGGTCACCACTGAGGATGATTCTAAGGAGACGTTTCGTTTAGAATCTCCTACACGACAATTATTCGAGTGACGACTAGCAAGGGATAAAGACTAGTCGAAAAATGTAAATATTTATTGTGGCCCGTGGAATTATTCAGGACAAAATACTAGGGAGCTTCCCAACGTACGATGATCCGAATAGTAAGGGAATATTCTAACTGGCGTAGGATTCTAAGTACGTGGTATCACGTAAGGGTTCAAATAAAGACGAACGTGTAGTCAAAATGGAGTAAAGGTAGGGGAGGTAGCTTTGTTTTGTAGGTCCTGCAATTAATCACGAAAACAGAACAAGGTTAGCATGGCAATATGAAGATCTCGAAATCACATAATTACAACAGGTAAAAATGACATATACCGTTACAGAATCTAGCTTATCGACTATCGGACTATAATTCGAATATTCAAAGAGCTGATCCCATCTACTTTAGGATTAATCTATCATTGGCTACATCAACCTTTGAACCTAAGTTATGCTTTAAAATAGCTTTTAAGCTCTCGCTCACTAAAGTCCCGAAAGACGAACTAAAACACATTTAACTTAACGACCGTAGTCTTTTCTGAGCTTGCCGGCCGTTACGCGACCGCCACCATGGCGGCACACTCAGGCCGGTTACACATCCTTCTGTTTAGGGCACGAATTCATAAATTCATCTCCTACTTTGCTGGGTAATACCACAATTCACAATATCAAATACAGCTTGTTTTAGATCCACAACAAAAATTACGAACAGCACGGAAGGTAGTCAAATGTAATTTATTTGCTACTCACGAGCCGGTTAGCTCGCTACTTTCACTTGATAATTTACATTTTCAAAAATTGGTTTTATCAATTACATCACAAAAAAAATACACAAAAATTATATCACTTCGAGAATAGCGAGACTCACCAGGTTGATCAGAGCACTTGTTTACACTACTAGGTTTAGCGGAATAATGGGCTGCTGAGCAGCGAACGATGCTTGAAGAGCGTGAATGTTGCCATAAAGCTGCACTCAACTCGTCTCGTGAGACGGTGTAGATTTTATCTATTTTAATATTTATTCATCTTTTAAATAAAAGACTTTTAAAAGGTACAAAATTACTTCTAATATTAAATTCTAGGTTTGTATTAATTATTCAGTAATTTTTCCGGGCACCACTGGCCCGTGGACGGTAAGGATAGGCGCTGAGAAGCACAAAGTCTGGGTGCTGGTAATCACATGCCTGTGGAGCAGAGCAATTAATATGAAAGTCTGTTTAACAGCCGACACGAAAGAGTTCCTTAAAGCAGTTCAATTGCATCTTTATGATTACGGGTTATTTCAGAATTGAATAACAGACTTGGGTACTCAAATATCGGCTGGGTTTAATACAATAAAATCATTTTCCGATGATCACGAAACAACGATGTACCTTGAGGAGCATCGAATTTCTCAACTTACCATGAGTCAATATTGTAAAGGAAATAGCGCACTTGGTGCTTTGGTAGAGTCGTGCGTAAAGGCTGCGAAGCGCCTTATTTTCAAAAAAATTGGTAAGCGAATCATTTCAGTGTTTGATTTTCAATTTTTAATATCAAAAGCGGTTCATTTAATTAACAAAAGGCCTATTGCATTCAAGGAGGCTTTGAGATCTAATGAGGTGGACATCCAAAGTCCAATCACTCCGGAGGTTGATTCACGGGCGTGAGCTTCCGTCCGCAAATGTAGTACCTGAGTTTCAGAATTCTGAGAGTGATCAGGATTTTGAACCTAGATCGAACAAGGAAATACTGGAATCGTACCAAACGTTGAAAAGTTGCATACAAAGTTGAAAAATCTTCACCATTTGGAATTTCTGGGAGATCTGATTTATCAGGCTACGAATAAAAAGGAAAGATACAAACCTGTCAGGCATAGGCTGCTGAATCCGGGCGACGTCGTGTTGCTAGTAGCTGAGTTTTTAAAAAAAAGCTCTTATCCGTTGGGTTTGGTCACTAAGGTGGAGAAGAACTCGTTGGGTGAAGTTACTTCAGCTTGGGTGAGAAAGGGTACTGGAGAAGTAGTTTATCGACACTCGACCTCGCTGAGCTTTTTTTTACCGGGGAATGTGGCTGGAGCTAGGTCGCTTGAACCAGAGGGAGTGGAGGAGGAACGCAGTTCACAAAGTTCGGCACCTTCCCATCCTAAGCGGGCAGCTGCGACTGCGGCTAGAGCCAAGATTCAGTCTATGGTATCAAGTGATGCCATTTAATTGTTTATCGTTTAACATTTATGATTTTATCAAACTAATACTTTATTCGTTTCTTCTTGTTGAAAGAAACGAATCCTGTGGCGGGGAGTGTGCGGAAATCCATATAGGTCACCTCATTAATAGGGCGACCTCTCAAAGGAATTTTATTCAATGAGTTGACCAGTCACGATTTGTGCGTTAACGGTGAATTGTTCTGGTCAGGTGTCTACGACATAAACATGTCTATATATATCACCTGCCATGCAACCCTCTGCCGTCTCGCCCCAAATTTCGCCTCGCACAGTGTCACTAGATCAGCTGTCCTGCAAACCTGGTCAGCGTGGCCGTCGTCGAGGGCTGCGTATTGTGCGGAGCATTTTGGTTGATCGAATGAGGGCCTGTAGGTACTGCTGAAGTTTGGCGCCGGAAGACCGTGGTGGAGTGTGGAGCGAATTGGTCACTCCGTCAGGGAGCAGAGTTCGCCTCTTCGCGTCTTCGCATCTTCGCCTCTTCGCCTCTTCGCCTCTTCGCCCGCTGACGTGTGACCTGACCATGGAAGCCTAACTCACCGAGGGCCGTGTTACTCCTCTTCGTCTTACTTCGAAGCACTGGATAGCACTTAGGGGTACGTGGGTTGGTTGGCCATTGTGATTTGCTGTCAACGTATCAATTTTGTGCTCTGGTCAATTAGGGTGCAACGCCACACACGCATTCGAATAATAACTTTATAACTCAGAACTTGGAACCTTATAACGTACAACTTATAACTGGAACCTTATAACGTACAACTTATAACTGGAACTTTATAACGTATAACGTATAGCGTATAACTTATAACTGGAACTTTATAACGCATAACGTATGGCGTATAACTTATAACTGGAACTTTATAACGTATAACGTATGGCGTATAACTTATAACTGGAACTTTATAACTGGAACCTTATAACGTATAACGTATAACTTATAACTGGAACGTTATAACGTATAACTTTAACTAGAATTGGAACGCAATTCCGCAGCCGATAGATCAGCTGTCCGGAAGGGGTTGAAGTTGTTCGGGGTTATTTCATGTCCTTATAGGCTCAAGTCTTTGTTATTTTCCTACAGGCCGTTGGGTCTAGGTCTTTCGAGTCAAGCGGTGGGCGCTGGCGTGCGGCAAGAGCTGCGTGTTGTGCACTCGGACCCGATCAGTGCTACTCCTCACCTATTGATTCATTTGACTGTTGTTTACTGTTGTTACTAATCTTGCGTTGAGTTCAATTAAAAACTCTCAATCCGGACTTTCTTTAACTCCACCATCAGTCTTTTTGTATACCTCACAGCAAACAAGAGTTGACTTCCAAATTTACCATCATAGAACTTCTCAAATTTAGGTACTTCCTTTTGCATATACCAGTTAACACGTTCCCTGCGAAGAGGCCCACCGGTGGTCCCTTAGATGGTTTTCAAAGTGCTGCTGACCCACCTGCAATCACTAACTTATTGATTATAAATACTTAATGAAAGCTAAATAAAAGCCCGATCCAGTTTATGTTTGCTATTTTCAAAGTAGATTACTACAATTGAATTTAAATTCAAATTGATGATTGAACTTCAGCTTAACCCATCGCAGTTAACGTTTTAAGGGCACCAAACTTTAGGGTCGAATCATCAAAATTGAAATTTTTGCGTGAAAATGTTCCTAAACCCTTCCTACATCACGTAATATAAACAGGAGCCCTCTACTAAGCTTCTAACCCCCAAAGGAGGTTATTTCGAAGGAATACTCATAAATTTCCATAATATCCAAAGGAAGAAAACAATAGAAAACCAAGTGAAATATTTAAAAATAATTAGTTATTATAGTTAGTTTGTAGGAGTAAAAAAATGTTCAATATGCAGTTTAGGGGATCCAACAATATTCAAAATTTTATTCAGAAGAATCACTAAAGGAACCCATTCAAAAACGTTTTACATGAATGACATTCTGCTTGCAAATGCGTTATTTTTGAGTTATTGTACTTTTAAGTTATAGGAGCGTCACTCAAGTAATGGCTTTCATGTGCCAAAGGATAGGATGTTTTAACAACGCGAGCGCACCTACAGGAATTTAATTAACGGAAGCTTACCCCCTTGTTACAACCGTAAAGAGGTTGGATCAGGAGAGGGAGCCATAGTTCTTCTAGTAAAAATTAAAGAGGGAGCCCAAACTGAAGTTTGGGATTCGATCGAATCCCAAACTTCAGTGAAGTTGGCGCGTCCATCGGAATCCCAAACTTCAGTGAAGTTGGCGCGTCCTTCGTTCACTGCCGGAGGTATTCCACGTACGTCTTGCACACCCTGTCATATCTATATATATAGATAAAGGTTCTAACCTATCCATTAGGGTGATGTCCAGGGTAAATTAGTTACCGAAACTCAAGTCTTTGAAGCGGGAGCGCCCATATGGCAACACTGTCATGGATGCGCACTTCCGGAGCCAGCGCGCCAAATAGCGTACCAGGTCACCGCCATTTTGACCTTGATTTATAATTTTTGCTAGAAGGACTGTGGCTCCCTCTCCCGACTTAACCTCTTTACGTTGTAATAGGACGTTAGCTTCCATTATTAATTAAATTACGCTTGACGCGCGCGCTGCGTTGTTGGAACATCCTGTTCTTTGACGTGTGAAAGCCAAGTTCAAAGTTGAATAATTCGAATATAACGCATTTGCGAGCAGAAAATCATTCATGTAAAACGTTTTTAAATGGGTTCATTGACTGATTCTGTGGAATAAAATTTTCAATTTCGGTGGATCCCCTAATCTGCATATTGACCAAATAACCCATAATATCATGTGTGGCAAAGTGCCCTGGGCAAAACACTCATTTTCTCCAAACCAACTTTTCAAGACGTTGACACAAAATTTTAGCCAAAGTTTTTCTCCGATTGAGGTCATCTTTTCTGCATCCTATAGAGCAAGATAAGTACAAGAATATGTAGGGGTACGTTTTTTGATAATACATACATATACCATGCTTTTCCTCCCTATGGGAGGGTAGCCGACAGCAGGCCACTATCACCACACTTAGTCACAAGGAGGCAAGAGAGGCAGCACTGGCTGCACCTAAACTGCCAGGATCAGCAGCAGCCCAGCACAACCACCTTCCACAGTCAGGCCCGACAGCCATAGCTGGTTTACTCCGACCACTTCATTGAGTGCCGCCCCTCCCCCCGCACAGGATAGGTCAACCCCACCACACGCGGGCAGGCTTCAAGTACCGCGTCAAAAATAAAATTACCTTCTTATACACTGCTCCCACTCACTTCTGTCCGCAGTCATCCCTCTCGTCACGTCCACAGTCAGACCCCTTTCATACAAAGCATGTTTCACCCTGTAGTATCGTGGTTTTTCATCACGATACGAGGATTAGTAATTGTAGCTGCAAACTACAGTGTCGGTAGCTGTAACTACCGTATCTGAAGCCTTAACTTCAGGAGTAGGAAAAGGAAACTCTCAGCAAAGTTCCTATTCTTGTACTGAGTCATCCATACACCGACACTGCTTATAAGCTATAGCGCTCGGAAGTTAAACAATGCTCTTCCGGTGCATACCAATGCGATGCGCCCCCAAGGCACAGCTTCCGGCGGAGGTCCCATAAAGACATCTGACCTGAACGCGATAAGGCATCCGGCAAGACGCGCAAACCTCATCTCCGGAAATCCCATAAACACAACGATGCCTACTTCACAATATAACACACCCCATCCATCCAACTCATCCGTGGACCGTGGTCTACCTCGCGCTCGAAGACCACTGACTTCCGACGTATAAATCTTTTTCATCAGCCACTCAACATTCATTCTTTCAACATGCCTATACCATCTAAGCACTCTTTCATCCACCTGCCTGCTCAACTTTTTGATAACACCCATCTGCCCCCTAACCAACTCATTCCTGTTCCTATCTCTCATGCTCCTCAAACACTTCATCTCAAACACATCCAACTTCCTCCTCTCAGCTGCTCTCAACCCCCAGGGCTCTGCTCCATACAACAAAACTGGCACAATCAAGCTTTCATTCAGTCCCCTCAGCATTTATACTCAAACTCCTGCATTCAAATACTTTCCTCATTGCACCCAATGTCTTACAGCCTTCACTCACTCGATGCCTCAATTCTACCTCCATACTATCCGTAACAGTCACATCCGACCCGAGGTACCTAAAATGCTCTACCTCCTCTAACACTTCACCTTTCAACCTCACATCCAAAGTTCCAAACACTCCACCTCTTGAACATCTCATCACCTTACTTTTATTCACATTTACCCTCAATTTCCGCCTTTCGCACACTCTACCAAACTCTGCAGCCAGTCTCCTCAGTTTTTATTCTGAATCAGCCACGAGCGCTGTATCATCTGCTTCTTTCTTCTTTATCGATGATCCGGAGGGATCTGGAAAGTCGTTGGACTTCTTCAGCAGAAATCCGTGTAACCTGACAGCTTGTACTTTGGCAGCATAAGCAGGGTCAAGCAAATCCCCCAATACTGCAGCACTTTTTTCTTGAGTCCTCAATATTGCTGGACTTCTTGAGCTGCTGTCTGCTGAGCCTGACAGCTTATTGAATCAAGTTAATTTCATTAGACACAGATGTAACACAGTCAAAATCAGAACATTTATAGTAGCTTAAATCTATTAGTAGCACCAAGGAAGTTCACCAAGAAGCGGAGAATTGCAAACTGTACACGGGATTGGTATTCACCAAATCCTAAGACATTTATCGTTCAATTCAAGGTTAAATTTTACAATAGGTAGACATAAATGCAGTCTGGCAGCCTCCTATTGCGGACAGCTTAGCAAGAAGTGCTCAATGGTCTCTGGAACAACACACTTGGGGCAGAGAGGGCTCTGACACAGGTTAAATCTACTCAGATGAGAAAGAACACCAACATGACCGATTTTAAATTGGCTAATAATACACTGAAATTTTCTTGACATGGCACTACCCAATCTAAACTTAGGTCTGCTACACAATTCATACATAAATCTTCTCTTCTCGGATCCCCTCACTTGATTTCCCCAACACTCGCTTCAGTAGTCGAACATTTTGTTTTTCAGTTTGTTAACATGCTCCTCATAACTAAGATGAGTGAGTTCCAATTTAGAATTTTGGTGACCCATTTTTGCGCACTGGTCTACTATCTCATTTCCCATTATGCCTGAATGAACAGGGATCCATTGTAACTGGATCCCGTTATTCAACTGAACAACAATTTTTTGGATTCTTCTACTAAAAATCTCATAGGTGGGATAATTCAAGTTTAATATAATATCCAGAGAACATTTAGAATCAACAAAAATTACCACATTATGATATGACAAGTTTTCAGTAGTATAATATACAGCCTGTAAAATTGCAATTAGCTCTTCTCCCACAATTGAGTGACCTGGATTCAAGAGCCAAGAAGTACATATTTTCAGATGTAGAACATAAATGGCAGCAGATGCTGATCCTGTTTGTAGTTTGGAGCCATTTGTGAAAATTCTATAAGAATTACAAAATTTGGATGTTACATACTCTTCAAATTTATGATTTACTTCAGCTGCAGTGAGAGATCTTACATCAGGATATTCAGCGGATACATTAGATGAGATATCAATACATGGAAAAGTGAAATGTTCGATTTGGGATCCTGGAGGAGAAAAGTTAAACTGAATCTTGTTCATTATTTCCACACGTTTTAGTGCAAACTCACTTTTTGTGGGAGATCCAAATAGCTTAATTTTAGCTGGGAACTCATTGGGCTCTGCATCCAAGAAACTGCATCTCAAACACAACTTCAAGAACAAGTAATCAAGGTACAATCTCTGAGGCATAATGAATGCTTGAGCTTCCATTGAGGAAACTGGAGATGTTTTCCGTGCACCCAAGATGGATCGCAGAGCTGAATCCAGTGTTATTCCAAGTACACGCTGTTCATTAGTTGTGTCTATTGTTTTAGAATTTGATCGTAGGTTAATCAATGGTACATATTTTTTCAGCGTAACAATTTGATACTTAGTTTTATCCCCATTTATGGCTAGTTTCCATTTCCTCAACCAGTGTGTAAGGCCATTCAGGTAGTTCTGCATTGTCCGCTGGATCTCGCCTGGGGATCTCCCACTTGCAACTATAGTCACATCGTCTGCTTATGAGATGCATTGGATGCCCTCCATCTAAGGCAAATCATGTAGCATCACATTGAACAGCAGGGGGCTCAGGACTGCACCTTGGGGCAAACCACAACCAAGAATCTTATCAGATGAGACAGCATCCGCCACCCTAACTCTAACACGTCTATTGCTCTAGTATGATCTTAAGGGGGCACTCCCGTCAAAATTGAATTTTGATCCGATTGGTCTGAAATTTGGCCACTATTTGTATTTTTGCATGAAAAACATATTTTAGTCGAGAAGTTTTTTGATTTAGGCCTTAGTTTTTTATTTAAAAAAACTCGTTTTTTTGGTTCATTTATGGGATATTTTCAAAAGAATAGAAGTCAATGAATTTTTATGTTAGAACAAATACAAAGACAGTTTTGAAATCCTCGTAATATTGCAAACAAACTGACATTCTTGAATTTTCTATTTGAATTTTTTTATATTTTTATATATTCGATATTTGATCATAACCTAAAATATAACGAATTTTAAGGTTTTGAACTAGCAGAAAAAAAAGTCAACGTACAAATTGGGAAATCGAGGAATGCCAGTTTGTTAGGAATGTTCCAAGGATTCAAAAACTGTTTTTTCTTCCTAGCATAAAAACTCAATGACTTCTATTCTTTTGAATTTTGAAAATAAGTGACTTTACAGATACCTAGGCCTAAAACAAACTTTATTGTTGAAGCGTAATATAATGGAGAATTTATGTATTTGAATGCTGTTTTCATTTTTATTTCGATAATCTCCATGCATAACATCATATTCACACTGTGAATTGTAATTTACAAAAAAAAAGAAAATTAAAAAATTTTTACTTATTCAACAAAATTATGAAATTTTTTGTTTTCAGTTTGATTCTTATGAAATTTGACTAATATATGTAACCATTGAAAAGAAACACAATTTCTTCTATACATTTTTTTGATTCAGACCTTAGTTTTTGAAAAAAAATTAACATAATGGTTTTAAGTCCACTGGTTTTGATATTTCCAACGATTAGAACTCATTGAGTTTTCATGCTAGAACAAAAAAAAACAGTTTTAGAATCCTTGGAACATATCTAACAAAAGTACATTCACAAATTTTCCATTTCTTCTTTTGTTTTCTTTTTATATGGGGTCAAAATGGGGTCGAAAATTTAGGATTTTGGTCCCCTTTGGGGGGGGATCTATTGTCCGTAGCGCCATAAAATTTTAGGACCGAATAGTCCACCACCTAAGGGTCCTTTTCCAACAAAAACATGAAAAATGACCATCGGAGAGAAAAGGGGCCTCGGAGGGCCCCCTTAACCATGAGACATGGCGTATGTCACAGCCAATGTTTAAAAGCTTATGCAAAAGTCCTGCATGCCATACAATATCATAAGCATTCTCCAAATCAACCTAAACAATCAAACAATACAGTTTTTTGACCAGGCTTGTGAAATACAGTTTTTAATTAGAGCAAGGGCATCATACGTAGATCTCTTTCTGCGGAAACCAGATTGATAGGAAGAGAAGATCTTTTTTTTTCAAAAAAGTAATCGAGTCGACGTTTGACAATCTGTTCCATGATTTTTGAGAGACACGAGAGCAAAGTAATACGTCGATATCCATTGGGAGCTGAATGGTCTTGTTTGAGTTTCTTAACTGGACATATAATTCCCAACTTCCATGCTTCTGGGAAGTAACCACTCAAGTAACTTTTGTTAAACAAATAGAGAATATGTTCTTGGAATGACTGCAGTGCTTGACTGAGGAAAGCATGAAGAATTTCATCAAAACCAGGGCTAGTATTCGTAACATGTTTTAAACTCCTCTGGAATTCATGCATTGCTATTTGAGAACTAAGGTGTGTATTTCCTACCTGCACTGTTGAAAGGTTAGAGATGGTATTTTCAATTGTCTTGGAAAATTCATCACCTAATTATATCTTGTGTCTACAAAAATGGGCCAGTAATAATTCAGCTTTGTCTGCTGTGATGTCTGCTATATCACCTACAGTTGGACTTGGATAGCTAGAACTATACTTGA
The DNA here is from genome assembly GCA_030386875.1 of Morinoia aosen. Taxonomy (NCBI): domain Eukaryota; kingdom Metazoa; phylum Arthropoda; class Malacostraca; order Amphipoda; family Talitridae; genus Morinoia; species Morinoia aosen. Next base: position 53,624,307 of record CM059574.1, on the reverse strand, counting down.
ATACTATAGAAAAAAAGGTTGTTGTATATATTATATATAGGAGATTGAAATAAGCGGAGTTCCGTAATGGGAAAATTTGCCGTATGTTATTACGTCAAATGTCGGAACGACATTTCAACAAGATCAAGCACTAAAACTAAGGGCAACAAAAGTATGAGTCCTTCGGAGCAGGTCTTCTGGGAGACAGGCGGGCGGTCCACTTGCGATCTGTGACTGCCGTCGTAGGAAGCAAGCACCCGTGCTCTGTGGAGTTAGTTGCAGTTAGTTAAGGCTTAGTGTTTAGTCTTAGGTTTAATACAGTTTATGGTTTTAAGGCAAGTTTATACGTTATAAGTTTTGAGGTAAGTTTATACGTTATAAGTTTTTAAAGTAAGTTATAAGTTTTTAAGGTACGTTTATAAGTTATAAGTTTTTAAGGTACGTTTATAAGTTATAAGTTTTTAAGGTACGTTTATAAGTTATAAGTTTATAAGGTACGTTTATAAGTTATAAGTTTATAAGTTATAAGTTTTAAGGTACGTTTATAAGTTATAAGTTATAAGTTATAAGTTATAAGTTATAAGTTTTTAAGTTTTTAAGTTATAGTTATTAAGAATGCATGGGGAAACGTCGTCCTAAGTACCCAGCTCACGGCATGGCAAGTAATTGGTTACTGAACTAATAGTTCACCAACCTCCAATAAGCTCGTGAGCTTCAGGATGTGCCGGGAAGCGGAGTCAGGCGAGTGGATGGTGAGCGGAGCGGTCAGCAGCACGTAAGGCGCCTCAGCCTCTCATCCCTCGGCCGTTCAGTCCTCGATAGAGGAGAAGCGAAGCGCAGCGTAGCGAAGTGAAGGAAAACCCACTGGCTTCCCTGCGTTGGCAGCACTGGAGGTTCCGTCGGGGATGCGGAGGTCGGTGAAACCGACGGAGGCTGGGTAGGCCCAGTTATAAAGTTGAAGTTGTGAGGTCAATGGCTGAAGGCGATCTGAATCGGCTTCGAGAAAATTTGAGAGGTCAGTGCAGTTTGGCTCAAATGGTGTATTCAATTGGCTGTATTCAGGATGGCAAACTAAAGTTCAAGAACCAAATACAAGCCTAGAGCTGGGTTATAGGAATTTTTACATATTAAAGTAAGGAGTTCTGCTACATTGATTTTAGATTTAATATTCAGATATTAAGTTTTGCTTATAAGTTAAATGCTAATTTAATTTTAGTCCTTAATGTTAAGTTCATGAGGAAACAAGCTTGAAGTTAGATAACTGTAAACGATTATAGGATAACCTGTAAGATTTCTGTACAATCCCCGCCAGGGATTCGGCTTCACTAGAAATGAAGGCGAATGAAAGTTAGATTATTTACACTGCGTCATCTGCCACCCAGGAGCGTATTTTACGCTTAGCCGCAACGGCAGCTTTTCGTTGGCAGGGGCGCACGTCAGGCACATTCAATTCAGACCCTAGTCCGTCCGAGCAGGCCGGCTGGCTGCTGAGCGTCTCGTCTGATGAGAGAAGAAGAATTAGTGACGAAGCATGACGGTAGACCTCGTCACCTGTGCTTTTACGAATATGCGCTGCGGTGATTTCACCCAGAGAATTAGTTTCTGTTTTCAGAACGATACCTAAAGGGTAAGTGGATTGTTTTAAATATTTATCTACTAGCAGAACTATGTCGCCCGATTTTAGGAGCTTATGCTTTACGGGTTATATCTATCCGGTTTGTCAGTAGCTTGACGACCCAAGGTTGCCAAAAATTCTGAGTGATAAATATCATTCAATTCCGTGTGAGCACGAAATAAAGTCGAGTAGTATTCTGTGAAGTCCTTGAGAGACCGTGGTTCGAAGTCTGGATCATCTGTGGAAATAGATTGAAGATCAGGCAAAATATTGACAGAAGGAAGCTCGTAACCGTGAATCAGCATTTCTGGTGTTATAGGAGAGACATTTTCAATATTAGAACGCAACGCTTCTTTGAACGCGATTGGTCTCCTGTTGATGAGGTGCACAGATTTGGCAATCAAGAATTGGAAATCAAATATCGACAAAATATTTTTTCCAATAGCTTTGAAGATTAGTCTCTTGCAGCCCTTGACACAGCATTCAATGAGCGAGCCTAAAGCACTGTTGCCCTTGCAATACTGTGCCAGTGCTATTTCTCGGATGCCGTGCTCCTCTAGGTAGGTTTGAGTTTCATGGTCATCGAGGAAAGATCTAATTGTGTTGAAACCTGCTGAAATTTGACTGCCTAAATCAGCTGTAAAACTTTTGAACATTCCGTATTCATAGACGTGCAATTGTAGAGCCTTTAGGAAGTCTTGTGCATCTGCACTCAAGCATACTTTCATATTTATTGCCCTACTCCAAAGACAGGTCAAGATCAAGATCCACACCTTTTGCTTTTTACCTTGAATCTTGATAGTGTATGGGCCCATGTAGTCCAGGAACACAGAAGAAAACGGTTTGGCAATTGGAGAGACTCTGAAGTCGCGATAAGGACTCTGGTTTAATTTTATTGGTCGTTCATTTACTCTACGACAAGTGATGCATTGCTTTAGAACTTTCCTAACTTCAGAAAATGGGTGGATGAAGAAATAATTTTTTCTCAACTCGTGCAGGACTGAGTAGACACCGGAGTGGCCAATGGAGACATGAGCGTCTGCAATGATCAGTCTTGTGAGCAGACTGCCCTTTGGCAAGAGAATCGGGTAAGCGTTAGCGTTTTGTTCTGGAAATTTAGACTTCACCCTCGAAAGGCCGTCCGGTGCAAGAAATACATTCAAACGTTTTATTAAAGGAGGCACTTTACTACTCTCTTTCTTTGCGTCTCGCAAGTAATCTAGAACCTCACGAAACTGTTCTCCCTGTTCAGCAAGCAAAATGGTCCTCATCGCTTTAGAATGCAAATTTTCTGTTTGAATAGCAACAGTAGCATCAGACCTTAGTACTTTTTATTTCAATTTGTTAACAAACAGGAGGACATTTTTGTAAATCTTCACAAGTTTTGCTAACGAAGAAAATTTGTCGAGTGGCACCAAGTGGACGTTAGGATAATTTCGCTCTGCAGTGCAAGTATTTACATTAGCGTTTATGGTCGACTTACCCTGAGTATCTTGTTCACAGGCCTGTGCTTCGTCTCCGGCGAAAACCGGAGCTTCCGACCCTTCGACGGACTTGCTGGCGACATGAGGCAGCACCAAGGAGAAGCCTGGGTCAAAGGAGGAAGCACTCTCATGGATGAAGGTAGGACCTGTGTAATATTTAGAGTTGTTTAGTTGCTTAGCACTTGGGCAACGGGTAACGAAATCTGCAGGATTTTCCTGCCCAGCGGTGAACCTGAAATTTATAGGTTTTTTATTACAGAGAGATTCTATCTCTTGCAGTTTGTTCATGGTGAAGACGTTTCTTTTTGACATCTTCTCGAAATCAATGGAGAAAGATTTAATCCAATGCAGAGCAACCATGCTGTCTGTGAAGAGAGATAAGGAAGTTATTTTTACAGGAGTCGTGGTTTTGCTGCCAGTGAAGTTCTCAAACCGGTCAATCAATGCAGCTGTTCCCAGATGCACTGCTGCAAGTTCAAGTACAGGTACAGATCTGGCTTTCATTTGTTTGTTGACAATTTTGGACTTACTGGCGAGTAGAGCAAGTTTGTTTTCATTTTCTGCTTTTATGTATATGACATAGCCATACAAGGTGGTCGAGGCATCTGTGAAAGCAATAAGAGAAAAGTTACTTTCACGCTGACCAAGAGATCTAGGAACCGGGGGACACTTCGAGGAATTTACCTGCTTGGCGATAAGAGTCCACTCTCGAAGTAGGTTCTTAGGGAGCTTGGAGTCCCATTTCAAATTTTGGTCAGATTGTAGTTTGTGTAAGAAGACTCTGGCTCTGTTGAGAATGGGACAATAAACGTTGAACACATCATAAATTTTGTGAATGGTTCCCAGAATCTTTCTTTTCGTATCTGCATTCAAGTCAAGCTTTACCGCGCAGGGCCGAAGGGTGTCAGCTTCCCGGTCCCAAGTCATGCCCAGAAGTTTCACGTCCTGGGGAGTTGCAGACTCGCTTTCCTCGTCGATTCTCTGCTGCAAAGACGGTGAGTTCGTCATGAATTTCTGTAAAGGAAACTGGTACTTGCTGAAAACCTTTGGCAAGGACTCGTAAGAAAGGGTCAGCTTAGTTAGGTCATTAGTTGAATAACCACCGTTATCCATGTACATCATGCCGTACACTGCTTTGCGGAGCTCTGACAAGAAAGGATCGTCATCTGGATCGTCTAGGATCAATATCCTGTAGAGAGCCAACATTAGTAAAGTGGGGCTTGGTCTGAGACCAAACATAAGTCTGAGACTCTTGTATGCAATAGGGGTCAAATCGTTTTTTAGAACGTTTTTGAACCATAAGAAACAAAGCCTGTTCTGGTCAACTTCTCGTAACTGTATGTTCAGAAACGCCTGTTTTATATCAAAGGTTAAAAGATATTTATCAAATCTGTGCCAGACTAGGGCAACTTCAGGTTTTGAATTCAGGCATGGCCCTGGCAGAGTGGCTTGGTTATGGCTGACAGAACCTTGAGCTTTCTCACAGAGGTTGGCCAGGAACACTACACGACATTTGGTAGTGTCGTGCTCCATCCGAAAGACGCCCATATGTGGCAAGAAGCTACATTCGGGATGGGTTGCCATGAATTCCTCTGTGTTGTCGATACGCTCAATAATGCCGTTTTGCTCCTGCTCCTTGAACACATCATTGTACATTTTGAGACGGTCGGCATTCGACGCAAGTTTTTTATAATTGCTACGTAATATTTGATGCGACAAGGCGTAATTTTTAGACAGTTTATGATAAATTTTATGATTCCACATTAGTGGCATTACTAGTCTACCTTCATGATTTCGTTTTGTGTTCGTCAAGACATAGTCCACTAACTTGTCGTTCAATTCCGTTTGCTCAGGATCACCCGGTGGGTCCAAACCTAGAAGCCCGTCACAACGGGAGCTGAGCTCGTCTGCGGGCGCACGAGCAGGAAACGAGTCTAAATCAGAGAAATGATTAGTCTCACCAGATTTCTGCCCGCCGGACCCAGGCTGGCGATGGCGTTGCGAGACTGCAACGTCTGCGGCACCAGAAGACATGGACTGGCCAGGATGATCTGCATCGTGCTGTAAGGGTGACAAGAAGGGTAAATTTTGTTCAATGGTTCGAACGTTGCTCGTCAAGAAAATTCCTACTGCAGAGTCAATGTAACAGGATTCTTTACCAGGGCTACCAAAATTAACGTACTTCATATTGAAAAAGGGATCACATTCCGTGCCAAAGACGAGCGAAATTTGTTCTGGAAAAGAGGAATCTGCGTAAGATGAGTCTTCCAATGCGTAACCTTTATGTTTAAAAGTTGATGCAATTGGCCCCAGTCCTGAAGTGGGCAATGAAATTTGAATCGACGGGACACAAATTGCCTCTACTGAGAGATGTTTGTTCCCAGCTTTAAGCGGAACCTCGGCAATGTCCGTAATCAGTTCTGTGCTTGAATTAAATCCTTGAATTTTTACCTTTTCATTTTCCTTTACCACAGGAAGAGAGAGTTCACTGGCCAAGGAAGAAGAAATAAAATTCCTTTGGCTGCCACCGTCTTTCAATATCCTAACTTTAGAGGATTTGATCTCTGCGGTAAGAGAAGGTAGCAAATTCAAGTCATCAATAGTTTTGCTGAAAAAAGATTCAGTTAACGTTAGAGCGTTCGTCGCATGCTTAGGAGAAGACCCCTGAAGTTTGCCTTTTTGGCACAAATAGGTCATGTGCTGACCAATACAAGTACGGGATGCCGAGGAAAAATTGAACCGACAGTTTGACGCGTTGTGGTTCTGAAAGGAACATTTGGTACATGCACGAATGGATTTAAGTTTATCACATTTTTTGGTGGGGTTGTCGTACCTTGAGCACTGGCTAAGATTATGGTCGGCATTTACACCATCTGATTTGCACAGCACACAGAATTGTCTTTTAGGTTTCACAGCGACAGCTGAAGAAACCGTGGGATTCGTTTTAATTAACTTACGGTCGATCCGTTTTGGAGCGTCAGCAGGTTCAAGTTCCCGTTTGTAGCGTTCCGTGGCTTCAAACAGGTTGTTTTCTATCTGAGAAAGAGATGGCTTATTAGTGTTGGTTATTTGGATGAGAATGTTCTGAAACTTGGTATTAAGAGCGTTCCAGAAAAAGTATGCCATGACTGCGTCTCGTCTATTTCCAGTTTTTTGAAAGCAGCAACTGTGGATTTTAGCTCGCCGATGTACACATAAGGGTCATCAGACTCTGTTAGTTTGATGTTGGCAAGTTTTTCAATGGCGTTGTACTTTTGAATAATTACTGATGCAAAGGCCTTTTGCAACAGGTCTTTAGCCGTTTCGTAGGTCTGATCAGGTATATCTAGGGAATCTAACAAAATTTTTGGCGAGCCCGAAACTTGATTGTAGAGGTACACGAATTTTTCATAAGAGGTTAAATTATGTTTATCAAAAATTGCTTCGAAACTGAATAAGAACTTTTCAAAATTTTCGTTAGGAGAGTTGCTGAATTTAGGCAAGGGAACATCGGGAAGTCTTAATTTTTGTTGAACATTTACGATACCTGCGTTTGAGGCGGAGGAAGTAGCAGCTGCGTCACTTCCGGCAGATGTAGAGGTAGAAGGTTGTTACTGGAGGAGGGCCAGACAATCGAACAATTGCGCCTCGTACGACTCTTGCTCGTTGGCAGCAGTCTCCAGCACGTCGTCAGCTGCGTCACTGCGAAGCAGCAAGTTAAAAATAGACTTGTCTAGATCCTTCAGTTCAATCTGCAAAGAAGTAACTTTGGAAATGTTTATAAGTTTGTCATGTTGCGAGTAATCGTCTATGGCAGCTTTAACGGTGTTGTGTAAGCGAGTTACACGCTGCCGTACATACTTGCGGGTTTTTGTCAAAATAGTGAGGTCGCCGTCCCCAGCCGCTTTCAGCGATGCATCTTTTTTGTAAGCCATAGCTGTAATGAATCGGTAGAAAAAATTAGTTCAAGTTATGGTTATCAGCGCAAAAGCCGCAAGGTTTAGAAAAATATGTTGAAGAAGAATGCTGCCGCCGCTGATGCTGCACCACACTCGCCGACAAACCTGGGCTCCCGGCAACACACGTTTCCCCATACTGGCCACCATATAGAAAAAAAGGTTGTTGTATATATTATATATAGGAGATTGAAATAAGCGGAGTTCCGTAATGGGAAAATTTGCCGTATTTTATTACGTCAAATGTCGGAACGACATTTCAACTAGATCAAGCACTAAAACTAAGGGCAACAAAAGTATGAGTCCTTCGGAGCAGGTCTTCTGGGAGACAGGCGGGCGGTCCACTTGCGATCTGTGACTGCCGTCGTAGGAAGCAAGCACCCGTGCTCTGTGGAGTTAGTTGCAGTTAGTTAAGGCTTAGTGTTTAGTCTTAGGTTTAATACAGTTTATGGTTTTAAGGCAAGTTTATACGTTATAAGTTTTTAAAGTAAGTTATAAGTTTTGAGGTAAGTTTATACGTTATAAGTTTTTAAAGTAAGTTATAAGTTTTTAAGGTACGTTTATAAGTTATAAGTTTTTAAGGTACGTTTATAAGTTATAAGTTTATAAGGTACGTTTATAAGTTATAAGTTTTTAAGGTACGCTTATAAGGTATAAGTTTTTAAGGTACGTTTATAAGTTATAAGTTTATAAGGTACGTTTATAAGTTATAAGTTTATTAGGTACGTTTATAAGTTATAAGTTTATAAGGTACGTTTATAAGTTATAAGTTTATAAGGTACGTTTATAAGTTATAAGTTTAAAGTTATAAGTTTTAAGGTACGTTTATAAGTTATAAGTTAAAAGTTATAAGTTTTAAGGTACGTTTATAAGTTATAAGTTTAAAGTTATAAGTTTTAAGGGACGTTTATAAGTTATAAGTTTAAAGTTATAAGTTTTAAGGTACGTTTATAAGTTATAAGCTTAAAGTTATAAGTTTTAAGGTACGTTTATAAGTTATAAGTTTAAAGTTATAAGTTTTAGGCAACGTTTATGAGTTATAAGTTTAAAGTTATAAGTTTTAAGGTACGTTTATAAGTTATAAGTTTAAAGTTATAAGTTTTAAGGTACGTTTATAAGTTATAAGTTTAAAGTTATAAGTTTAAAGGTACGTTTATAAGTTATAAGTTTAAAGTTATAAGTTTTAAGGTACGTTTATAAGTTATAAGTTTAAAGTTATAAGTTTTAAGGTACGTTTATAAGTTTTAGTTTAAAGTTATAAGTTTTAAGGTACGTTTATAAGTTATAAGTTTAAAGTTATAAGTTTTAAGGTACGTTTTTAAGTTATAGAATATAAGTTATAAGTTTTAAGGTACGTTTATAAGTTATAAGTTTTAAGTTATATGTTTTAAGGTACGTTTATAAGTTATAAGTTATAAGTTATAAGGTACGTTTATAAGTTATAAGTTATAAGTTATAAGGTACGTTTATAAGTTATAAGTTCAAAGTTATAAGTTATAAGGTACGTTTATAAGCTATAAGTTTAAAGTTATAAGTTATAAAGTACGTTTATAAGTTATAAGTTTAAAGTTGTAAGTTATAAGGTACGTTTATAAGTTATAAGTTTAAAGTTATAAGTTATAAGGTACGTTTATAAGTTATAAGTTTAAAGTTATAAGTTTTAAGGTACGTTTATAAGTTATAAGTTTAAAGTTATAAGTTTTAAGGTACGTTTATAAGTTATAAGTTTTAAGTTTAAAGTTTTAAGTTTTAAGGTACGTTTCTAAGTTATAAGTTTCAAGTTTAAAGTTATAAGTTTTAAGGTACGTTTATAAGTTATAAGTTTAAAGTTATAAGTTTTAAGGTACGTTTATAAGTTATAAGTTCAAAGTTATAAGTTTTAAGGTACGTTTATAAGTTATAAGTTTAAAGTTATAAGTTTAAAGGTACTTTCATAAGTTATAAGTTTAAAGTTATAAGTTTGAAGGTACGTTTATAAGTTATAAGTTATAAGTTATAAGTTATAAGTTTTAAGGTACGTTTATAAGTTATAAGTCATAAGTTATAAGTTTTAAGGTACGTTTATAAGTTATAAGTTATAAGGTACGTTTATAAGGTATAAGTTATAAGTTATAAGTTATAAGGTACGTTTATAAGTTATAAGTTCAAAGTTATAAGTTATAAGGTTCGTTTATAAGTTATAAGTTTAAAGTTATAAGTTATAAGGTACGTTTATAAGTTATAAGTTTAAAGTTATAAGTTATAAGGTACGTTTATAAGTTATAAGTTTAAAGTTATAAGTTTAAAGGTACGTTTATAAGATATGAGTTTTAAGTTTAAAGTTATAAGTTTTAAGGTACGTTTATAAGTTATAAGTTTTAAGTTTAAAGTTATAAGTTTTAAGGTACGTTTATAAGTTATGAGTTTTAAGTTTAAAGTTATAAGTTTTAAGGTACGTTTATGAGTTATAAGTTTTAGGTTTTGGGTTTTAAGTTTTAAGGTACGTTCATAAGTTATAAGTTTTAAGTTTTAAGTTTTAAGTTTTAAGTTTTAAGTTTTAAGTTTTAAGTTTTAAGTTTTAAGTTTTAAGTTTTAAGTTTTAAGTTTTAGGTTTCAAGTTTTAAGTTTTAAGTTCTAAGTTTTAAGTTTTAAGGTACGTTTGTAGGTTATAAGTTTTGTGTTTTAAGTTTTAAGTTATAAGTTTTAAGGTACGTTTATAAGTTTTAAGTTTTGAGTTATAAGTTTTAAGTTTTAAGTTTTAAGTTTTAAGTTTTAGGTTTTAAGTTTTAAGGTACGTTTATAAGTTATATGTTTTAAGTTTAAAGTTATAAGTTTTAAGGTACGTTTATAAGTTTCAAGTTTTAAGTTTAAAGTTATAAGTTTCAAGGTACGTTTAGAAGTTATAAGTTTTAGGTTTAAAGTTATAAGTTTTAAGGTACGTTTATAAGTTATAAGTTTCAAGTTTAAAGTTATAAGTTTTAAGGTACGTTTAGAAGTTATAAGTTTTAGGTTTAAAGTTATAAGTTTTAAGGTACGTTTATGAGTTAAAAGTTTCAAGTTTAAAGTTATATGTTTTAAGGTACGTTTATAAGTTATAAGTTTTAAGTTTTAAGTTATAAGTTTTAAGGTACGTTTATAAGTTATAAGTTTCAAGTTTTAAGTTATAAGTTTTGAGGTACGTTTTTAAGTTATAAGTTTTAAGGTACGTTTATAAGTTATAAGTTTTAAGTTATAAGTTTTAAGGTACGTTTATAAGTTATAAGTTTTAAGGTACGTTTATAAGTTATAAGTTTTAAGTTTTAAGTTATAAGTTTTAAGGTACGTTTATAAGTTATAAGTTTTAAGTTTTAAGTTTTAAGTTTTAAGTTTTGGGTTTTAAGTGTCAAGGTACGTTTATAAGTTATAAGTTTTAAGTTTTAAGTTTTAAGTTTTAAGTTTTAAGTTTTAAGTTTTAAGTTTTAAGTTTTAAGTTTTAAGTTTTAAGTTTTAAGTTTTAAGTTTTAAGTTTTAAGTTTTAAGTTTTAAGTTTTAAGTTTTAAGTTTTAAGTTTTAAGTTTTAAGTTTTAAGTTTTAAGTGTTAAGTTTTAAGGTACGTTTATAAGTTATAAGTTATAAGTTTTAAGTTTTAAGGTACGTTTGTAAGTTATAAGTTTTAAGTTTTAAGTTATAAGTTTTAAGGTACGTTTATAAGTTATAAGTTTTAAGTTTTAAGGAGACCATCCCAGGCCCTTGCCAGATCCTGTCGATGTCATGGTCATTTTGCATGTTTTTGTTGTAGAAGGACCCTTAGGTGGTAGACTATTCGTTCCTAAAATTTTATGGCGCTACGACAATAATTCCCCCCCCCCCTCCCGGGGGGGGATGAAGGGACCAAAATATTTCAATTTTCCCAATTTTGACCCCATATAAAAAGAGAACAAATGGGAAATGGAAAAAAGCCGAACGTGAGTGTGTTAGAAATGTTCCAGGAATTCTAAAACTGCATTGTTTTTTGTTCTAGCATCAAAACTGAAGGAAGAGTCCCATTTTGAAATATCGATATCAATGAAAAGCACCCAAATTTTTTTAACTTTTTCCTGATTTTGACCCCATATATAAAGAAAACAAATAGGAAATGGAAAAAAAGCCGAACGTGAGTGTGTTAGAAATGTTCCAGGAATTCTAAAACTGCATTTTTTTTTTGTTCTAGCATCAAAACTGAAGGAGGAGTCCCATTTTGAAATATCAATATTAGTGAAATATCAATACCTAAAAACCAATATGTCAAATTTTTGCAAAATCTAAGGCCTGAATCAAAAAAATGAATAGAATCAATTGTGTTTCTTTTCAAAGGTTACATATCATAGTCAAATTTCATAAGAATCAGACTGAAAAAAGAAAAAAATTATTTTTTTGATGAGTAAAAATTTTTAAATTTTTTTTTTTATGAAATCACAATTCACAGTTTGAATATGAAGTTATGTATGGAAAGTATAAAAATAAAAATTAAAACTGCATTCAATTACATCAATTGTTCATTATATTACACTTCAACACAAAATTTTATTTTTTGCTTATACCCAACACATTGAATTTTCAACATTCATCCTGGGACTAGTTCTCGAGTTTTGATGCTAGAACAAATCCAAAGACAGTTTTAGAATCCTTGAAACATTTCTAACAAACGCTCGTTCGGCTTTTTTCAAATTCAAATTCTTTGAAAAAATATATAGCTCTAAACCCAAAAAAATGTTACTGATTTTTGAAATTTTAAAAATTTTTGAAAAAATAGAAAAAATTTGAATTTGAAAAAAACTAAACGCACGTTTGTTAGAAATGTTCCAAGGGTTCTAAAACTGTCTTTGTTTTTGTTCTAGCATCAAAACTGAAGGAGGAGTTCCAATCTGAAATTTCATTAAAAATATACCAAAAACACATTTTTTGTAAAAAAAAAGTAAGGCCCAAATCGAAAAAATGACACGAGTAAAATAGGTTTACTTTTACAAAATACATATACTGGCCAACTTTCAAACGAATCGGACTAAAAAAGTTGAAAAAGTGGGATGTTCTCCTTAAGTTTTAAGTTTTAAGTTTTAAGTTTTGGGTTTTAAGTTTTAAGGTACGTTTATAAGTTGTCGCGCTCACCGGCTATTGCGCCAACTTCCAGAATTACCTGGTATTTACCATAGTCTCTTCTGCAATAAGAATATGACAAGCAAAGACAATAAGTAAAGATTGCTCACCTGAACTTCGAAGATAGTTGTCCAGGGAACATTTCTTCATTGCTAGTCGGCTTTCCGGGCGTTAGGCTGCCCGAAAGCAGGACCGGTTTGGAAGTCGTCAAGCACAAAGGCACGTGCTGCCGACTCCGTTGATGATCTTCTTCTTCTGACGTGTCAGCCCGCGAAAGCTTCGACGTCAAGGGCGCTCCGAATCCGCTGCTGTGGCTTCAGATTCAGCTCGCAAGAACAAACGAACACATTAGGGATGTTCGATATAAGCATTTGTCGCCAGGAAGGGGAAGCAATCCACTCATTGCTTGCTTGTCATATTTAATTGATATTTAGTCTTTTAGGTCAGTAAAGGGTTAATTATGACCTAGTCCCTGATAATACAAGATATTGATTAACTTGCAAGGGACTTAAACGAGTAGCAAGGCTGGAGTTGCGACACAATCCCGGCAAAAGAAACAACGGAGTTTTCATAGAAAATTCCGTGAAATACACAAAGACATGCAATGTCCTTCCAGCTTAACTGGAAAGGACCAAGTAATAATTTCTGCGCATTACACATAAATGAAAGGGTTTACAAATGCCCTTTCTTAATAAGATAAGTTAATTTACTACGTTGCTGACGCGCCGCTTGCCTTTGAGGGCGGTCAGCAGAAGTAACTACGGGTTCTTCGGACAAGGCCGAAGAATCCGTATCAGAAGAAGTTGAAGAATTAAGCTGCTGAACTCTAGGGTGTTCAGAGGTAGAACGACCCCTTTGAGTTTCAAACCGCGCGGGAGGCTTGGAACGAGGGTATGATTCCGCGTCCGAACCACTCCCGTCTGCGCTATCTTCCACCTCCTCTGGAGTAGGATCGGTCACAACTAACTCCAGTGGGTACAGCAACGAGACTTTAATGGCGCTTTCAGTGTTATCAGCCCTTATAATTCTTACAACACGGACCTTGCCATCGCGACCAGGGAGCAAAGCACTGATGCGAGCCAAGGCCCAAAATGGTCTGGGTTTTATAGGGTGTTTTACAAGTACCACTTGACCCACAGCTAATAATTTGTTTTGCAAAGGTAAAGATTTCAGAGGATATGGACCTCGCAAAGAAATAAGATACTGAGAATACCAAAGCTCCCGGAACTTGGCGACCATGACATCGCGTCTCTCCAAAAGAGTGAGCAAATGCTCGCGATGCTCAACATCGTCAGTCTCCAAGTCCGGAAGCTCATCGGACAGAATAAGAGAATTAGATGTAGGGTAAAGTTGAAGAAATTGAAGGGGCATTATAGGTAAAATCGAGTCCCCCATCTCAGTGTACGAGAGAGGACGCCGATTAAGGTTGAGAGAAATATCAGAAATGACAGTTATGAAAGAAGAATAAGAATAAGTGCTCCGTCCAAAAAGTTTATATATGCAATCCTTTATGGACTTGAACAGGCGTTCCCATATCGCTCCAAATTGAGGACTGTAGATAGGGATAGTTTTGAATTTAATATTAAAAGGGCGAAATCGCTCTTCATACAAAGAGGAAGTTAGCACTTCCGATAGAAGATCGGGAGCGGCGGTGAAAGTCCTAGCATTGTCAGAATAAACAGTGTTAGGAATGCCCTTTTCGTTCGTAAACCGAATGAAGGCGAAACAAAATTCCTCCAGAGACATAGAAGGAAGAACTTCAATGTGAATAGCCCTAGTCTGAAAACACGTAAATAACAACAAATACACCTTTTGCTTGTGACCAAAAGGGTCTGATACCCAAAAGTGGGCAGAGAAATCCATGCCAGTTGTGGCAAATGGCCTCACGAAATTAGTACGAGAGTCAGGTAGAGCAGGAGGATCGGGATAGTTAAATGCTTTAGCGTTTAGCTTCTTGCATACAATGCATTTAGCCAAGACGCCGCGAACTGTACGCTTGCAGCGTGGCACGACATAACCGTCCAGCTTAAGTTTTTGAACGGTGATGTCGAGCCCCTGATGGTTAAGAAGTTTATGGGTATGTGAAATCAACAAATTGGTCAAATGTGAAGAACTAGACAGCAAGATGGGGTTTCGAGTGTTATAGTCTAATTCCTCAGCATTTGCAATACGACTATTAGAACGAATGATACCGTGAGAATCAAGAAAAAGGTTGAAAGTTCTAACTAGCAGAGGCGGCCGAGGACTTTTATTTTTCAAGGCCTCGAGCTCGCCTGCAAAGTATTTACTTTGCATAGAAGAAATAAGAAAAATGAAAGCTCGCAATTTTACATTACCCAAATCTGCACGTCGAAAAATAGCGACTGCTTTAAATACATTCTCCATCGTGCCTAGTAATTTAGGATAGGAGGAGAAGCGTTCAATCTCAAAAATAGGAGCTTCACACGGAGGAACAATATTAACATTGATACAGGCAGAGGAAACAAATTGATGGGGATGCAACCCAGGTGTCCCTTGGGCCACTGATCCTCACCCTCTCGAATCCAGTCAGGACCTTCCAACCATACAGTTTTGTTCTCGAGAAATTTTGATGCTTTAATACCTCGCGTTAACATGTCTGCCATGTTGTACATGGTGGGCACGTATTCATAATGGAAAGAAGCTGCAGTTAAACCTTCCAACGTCAGGCGCATGCTGTCTATATCCTTAATTCTATTACTGACAAAGATATTCTTTCGAGGAGGCTTAGCACTTAATAACCAAGCCAGGGTAACCTGGGAATCGGTAAGAAAAGTTACACTTGAGACCGTATAGGGAAAGTTGACGTCACACATCAGAGAAACAAGACACTGGTACGCAAGATACACTGCCAGAAGTTCAAGAGAAGGAAGAGTTCTTTGCCTAGGAGGCGAAACTTTAACTTTAGAGAAAAAGAGTGAGCTGCGCTCTTTTTGGACACCGTACATACAGGTTCCAAAAGCTCTTTCACTAGCATCACAAAAAATTACTAGATCAATTTTCTCAGTTTCAACAAAATTCATCCTAGGGAACTCAAATTCATGCAATTCAGAGAATTCCTGACAAAATATACGCCATTCTTTACAGATATCATCGGGAACGTCTTGATCCCAGCCTAGTCTCAACGGTGTTAATCTACGCAAAATGAGTTTTCCTCGAACAGAGAACGGCAACAGAATTCCCAACGGATCATACAAAGAAGCAATGTCTGACAGCATACTCCTACGAGTTTTACAGGAAGGATTTAAGCTTTTTACAGAAATGGAAAGAGAGTCAGAAGTAGAATCAAAGTTGTAACCCAGCACTCTAGAGTGCGCACTGGAGCTACAAAGAGAAGGGTCAATCTGAGACAAGAGATTAGAGTTGTTAGATTGCCACTGACGCAAAGGAAAACCGCTTTCGTTGAAAGCTTTATTCGCGCGTTGAAAAGTGTCAAGCGCTAGCTCGGGACTATTAGTAGTAAAAACAAGATTGTCAACGTATAGTTTGTTAGACATGATGTCTCTAACCACCAAATCACTAATAGTTTTAGCATGTAATTTGAGAAGGAAATTAAGGATATAAGGGGAGGCAACAAAACCGAACAATAAAGTTGTGTATCGGAAATATTTAAATTCACCATTCTTAAAGAGAACAAAACTAAATTGATTTCGGTCAAAAGTCCTGGCTAACTTTACTTGAAGGAAAGCCTTGCAAATATCAGATAACACAGCAATAGAATTAGAGCGAGCCAATTAGAGCCAAGCAAATCATTCATGAGGTTAGGACCTACATATGAGGCCTCGTTTAGACTAGGCAATTTACCTCGCTTAAGCGAGCAATTAAACACTGGGCGTATCTTGGAAGAGGTAACGTGTTCTCGCACGACAGGCCTATGCGGTATCCACTTATGTTCACACACATCTAGATTCTCGAGAGAAAGAGGCTCAATTATATTAAGTTCGAGTTGTTCCTGAAAGACATCGTTATACTGCTGCTCTATCCCCTTACGAGAGTTAGAAGCAGCAACCTTCTGCGCAAGATAGCGCGCTAAACCGAAATTATGAGGAACTTTCGCTAGTAAATTAAGGTTCCATGGTATGTGAACATGATAGTGGCCCTCGTCATAAACTACGCTACTTTTGAAGTCTTTTAGCTCTTTATCATTCTCTACTTCCTTAGCAGGTACCCCCATTAATTCCAAGTCTAGAAGTCTATCAAGACCGGCCTGCATATCACAGTCAGTTCCATCCAATGCAGAAGAACAGACTTTAGGAGGTTCAAAAAATGCCTCCAACACACCATGATAACGCTTAGCTTTGGATTTACTCTTTTTTGTTTGCTTGTTTCGTTTATTAGCAACAGCCACGGAAGAAGAAACTCCATGCAGAACAGCAGAAGAGGAAGAAACTTCAGGCGAAACAACAGAAGGAGAAGAAATTCCAGGCGAAACAACAGAAGGGGAAGAAATTTCAGGCGAAACAACAGAAGGGGAAGAATTTTTAGGCGACACAACAGAACAAGGCGAGCCACTACCTTGTTTTTTAGCGGCCGAAGCCACGATAGGAAACAAAGAGGACTTATAACATTTTAATTCCCCAAAGGGTAAAAACCCGTTAGCTACGCGCATAACTTTATAGCCTGCGACGTTTTGCAATTCAAGCACTCGAAAAGCTAGAAGAGCATCAACTCCTAGAATGCCGTTGATGTGAATATTGTCGTCAACGACTTCAGGAAAGGAAGTAGAAAGAGGAAGCTTAGTTTTAAGGAGCGCGAGTTTAGATTGCAAACCCTTCATCCCCATCTGTAGGTTTAAATTCTGCATTGCAAAAACATCAAGCTCATGCTTCTCACAGTCAGGAAGCACAAGCTCGACGTTAATGTGCTTGCCCCGTAACGGGACAGAGGCACCAACCGTGTTTACAGTAATTTGCTGCAAATCATCGTTAAAACTGTTAGAACTAACAGTATCCAGGTCAATCAACGTTTGTTGACTCCCTGTGTCAATGATGAAATTTACACGTTTAGAAAGATTATTAACTTTAGTGGAAAGAGCGATTACAGGGCACATTCGAAAACATGCCTTTAACCGTCAGGTAGAGGAAGAGGCAAAAGAGGAAAAACTTACGAACTTAGGACATAACGGGCTGACGTGAGTATTAGCCTTGCAAAGAGAACAATTAAAAGGCAAGCCTCTGCTTTTTGCAGGGCAAGACTTAGCTACATGGTTGTGACTAAGACATACGGAACACAACTGCAACTCGCTTACTTGTTTCACACGTTTTTCGTGAGTATCAAATTTACGGCAAGAAAATGACGTGTGACCGGTCTGCTTACAAAACCGACACACTTTCACATTAGGAAGATTAGAAGACACAGGAGAAGGTTTAAACTTAGTTTCAGCTCGAGTCCTCTCCTCCACCCTATCATTGCGAAGGGAGAGCAATTTCTTGGGTTTAGATTTAGTTTCTAAAAGAGACAGAACATGATGCGCGTTCTCAAACATCTCTAAAGAAAAGAAACTAGCTTTACAATAACGAAGCAGTTCTAACAAGAAAAAATCTGGAAGCTTGGTTTTAATTATAGCAGAAAACAAGAGATTGCCTGATTTCTCGTTACGGAAATCTACACCAAGCTTAGAGAGCTCAAGTAGACGAAACTTAACTTTAGAAAGAAACGTCCCTATTTCTACAAAGCTAAGGACACTGGGAGAATTTATTAATTCGTCCAGTGCAAGCGAAACGAGCTTATCAGCGTTTAAAAATTCCTGCTTGAGTAAAGCCCAAGCAGCTTGGAAACAATTCACATTGGGAAGTCCCTCAACAAGACTAAGGGCTCTTCCCTGTAACTGATTTTTTAAGAATATAAATTTCTGCCCCTCGCTCATAGTAGGATAAGCAAGAAGAGCATTAAGAAAAGATTCCTGAAAATGAAGAAAAGAAAAAGGACAGTGTTCATTGTCACTGAACTTTCTCAAAGTCAGTTGAGGAGCTCTAAAAATATTTAAAGGCACTTTCGCAACAGAAACTTTACTAGCCTCAGAAGGAGGCGCGGTATCATTAGAGTAAGACACCGGTGCCGGGAAAACTGAATTTTTCAATTCAGCGATTAATTCAACTATTTGGATTTCGTATTCTGCACGTCTAACTAACTCCTCTTCAGAAATTTCCTCAAGGTCAGAAGGTAGAATAGAGGAGAGACGGCGGAAATCCTTTAGAAGGCCACTCAACTGAGGAATGGCCTCCCTTAGGAGAGAAGGTGCACAGCCAGGAGCTAGCACTTTCTTGCGTAAAGCTGTAATACTACATTTTACTCCCCGCATTTTCATGCTAAGGGCTGAGGCGTTAAAAGTTTCGGTCATGTTTGCAAAAAAAACAATAAGTAAATAGTTTATAAGCTTATTAGAAAAAAGGTCAGCTAATAAAAGTCTACACTTTTAAAAGTGGACAGGTTAGGTTTATATCCTCATATTATATAGATAGAAAAAATACAAAAGACACACAGAATACACAGAAAAGTTACATCCCTCACCAATTAAAGTTAGGTCACATTAGAAAGTTTTACACAATTAATTTTCCACAAAAATTTTATTTAAATTTTTGCTGCAATATTATTTTAATTTTTTCACTTACATACTAGCACACAAA
Organism: Morinoia aosen; assembly: GCA_030386875.1. NCBI lineage: Eukaryota > Metazoa > Arthropoda > Malacostraca > Amphipoda > Talitridae > Morinoia > Morinoia aosen. The sequence continues at coordinate 53,605,559 of CM059574.1, read as the reverse complement.
AAATGCAATCAGAAAAAATTATAATTTGTGCAAGGTAAACAAGAGACTAGCTCCCAAAAGCTCAAAGAGCTAGCAATACAAAAAATGGTACCTTACACAAAAACGACACGCAAAAAAGCACCTTAATTCTAGAGAGAAGAGATACACCCCGGCTCCTAAGCCCGGAAAGCACGGCAAACCAGCGAGACTTTCCAAATTACAGAAAATTTATTAAATCCCTTTTTCTTTATTATTTTTATTTTATAAAGAAAAACAGTTATTTGAACTGGAGAAAGAAGAAACAAAAAAGATATAGTCACCAGGATTTTTCCTGAAGCTACTCCAGCCTTGCTATAGCAGCTGAACGAATTGCGTACGCCAGAACTGCTTTTCATAAGAAGTTTGAATTTTTAACTTTCAAATGAATGAAGAATTTTATAAATTGAGAAATTCCTCGTATAAGAGAATTTAAGAATAATGAATTTAAGGTTTTTAAAGGATTCAAAGATTAGATCACTTTCCTGGAACAAGGAATTCGAAGAATAAATCACTTTCTTTAAATTAAATAAATAACTAACTTCGAAAAAAGGACTATGTCGCGCTCACCGGCTATTGCGCCAACTTCCAGAATTACCTGGTATTTACCATAGTCTCTTCTGCAATAAGAATATGACAAGCAAAGACAATAAGTAAAGATTGCTCACCTGAACTTCGAAGATAGTTGTCCAGGGAACATTTCTTCATTGCTAGTCGGCTTTCCGGGCGTTAGGCTGCCCGAAAGCAGGACCGGTTTGGAAGTCGTCAAGCACAAAGGCACGTGCTGCCGACTCCGTTGATGATCTTCTTCTTCTGACGTGTCAGCCCGCGAAAGCTTCGACGTCAAGGGCGCTCCGAATCCGCTGCTGTGGCTTCAGATTCAGCTCGCAAGAACAAACGAACACATTAGGGATGTTCGATATAAGCATTTGTCGCCAGGAAGGGGAAGCAATCCACTCATTGCTTGCTTGTCATATTTAATTGATATTTAGTCTTTTAGGTCAGTAAAGGGTTAATTATGACCTAGTCCCTGATAATACAAGATATTGATTAACTTGCAAGGGACTTAAACGAGTAGCAAGGCTGGAGTTGCGACAAAGTTTCAAGTTTCAAGTTTCAAGTTTCAAGTTTCAAGTTTCAAGTTTCAAGTTTCAAGTTTCAAGTTTCAAGTTTCAAGTTTCAAGTTTCAAGTTTCAAGTTTCAAGTTTCAAGTTTCAAGTTTCAAGTTTCAAGTTTCAAGTTTCAAGTTTCAAGTTTCAAGTTTCAAGTTTCAAGTTTCAAGTTTCAAGTTTCAAGTTTCAAGTTTCAAGTTTCAAGTTTCAAGTTTCAAGTTTCAAGTTTCAAGTTTCAAGTTTCAAGTTTCAAGTTTCAAGTTTCAAGTTTCAAGTTTCAAGTTTCAAGTTTCAAGTTTCAAGTTTCAAGTTTCAAGTTTCAAGTTTCAAGTTTCAAGTTTCAAGTTTCAAGTTTCAAGTTTCAAGTTTCAAGTTTCAAGTTTCAAGTTTCAAGTTTCAAGTTTCAAGTTTCAAGTTTCAAGTTTCAAGTTTCAAGTTTCAAGTTTCAAGTGTCAAGTTTCAAGTTTCAAGTTTCAAGTTTCAAGTTTCAAGTGTCAAGTGTCAAGTTTCAAGTGTCAAGTTTCAAGTGTCAAGTTTCAAGTGTCAAGTTTCAAGTTTCAAGTTTCAAGTTTCAAGTTTCAAGTTTCAAGTTTCAAGTTTCAAGTTTCAAGTTTCAAGTTTCAAGTTTCAAGTTTCAAGTTTCAAGTTTCAAGTTTCAAGTTTCAAGTTTCAAGTTTCAAGTTTCAAGTTTCAAGTTTCAAGTTTCAAGTTTCAAGTTTCAAGTTTCAAGTTTCAAGTTTCAAGTTTCAAGTTTCAAGTTTCAAGTTTCAAGTTTCAAGTTTCAAGTTTCAAGTTTCAAGTTTCAAGTTTCAAGTTTCAAGTTTCAAGTTTCAAGTTTCAAGTTTCAAGTTTCAAGTTTCAAGTTTCAAGTTTCAAGTTTCAAGTTTCAAGTTTCAAGTTTCAAGTTTCAAGTTTCAAGTTTCAAGTTTCAAGTTTCAATTTAGTTTTTAAGTTTTTAAGTTTTTAAGTTTTTAAGTTTTTAAGTTTTTAAGTTTTTAAGTTTTTAAGTTTTTAAGTTTTTAAGTTTTTAAGTTTTTAAGTTTTTAAGTTTTTAAGTTTTTAAGTTTTTAAGTTATAGTTATTAAGAATGCATGGGGAAACGTCGTCCTAAGTACCCAGCTCACGGCATGGCAAGTAATTGGTTACTGAACCAATAGTTCACCAACCTCCAATAAGCTCGTGAGCTTCAGGATGTGCCGGGAAGCGGAGTCAGGCGAGTGGATGGTGAGCGGAGCGGTCAGCAGCACGTAAGGCGCCTCAGCCTCTCATCCCTCGGCCGTTCAGTCCTCGATAGAGGAGAAGCGAAGCGCAGCGTAGCGAAGCGAAGGAAAACCCACTGGCTTCCCTGCGTTGGCAGCACTGGAGGTTCCGTCGGGGATGCGGAGGTCGGTGAAACCGAAGGAGGCTGGGTAGGCTCAGTTATAAGGTTGAAGTTGTGAGGTCAATGGCTGAAGGCGATCTGAATCGGCTTCGAGAAAATTTGAGAGGTCAGTGCAGTTTGGCTCAAATGGTGTATTCAATTGGCTGTATTCAGGATGGTAAACTAAAGTTCAAGAACCAAATACAAGCATAGAGCTGGGTTATAGGAATTTTTACATATTAAAGTAAGGAGTTCTGCTACATTGATTTTAGATTTAATATTCAGATATTAAGTTTTGCTTGTAAGTTAAATGCTAATTTAATTTTAGTCCTTAATGTTAAGTTCATGAGGAAACAAGCTTAAAGTTAGATAACTGTAAACGATTTCAGGATAGCCTGTAAGATTTCTGTACAAATACTTGTGTGATGTGTGAATTCAGGCACATCACCAATTACAGGCAGGAGTGCCTGATAAATAAGCTTTTAGGACGTGAGGCATTTTAAATTTGATTGACAAAGTTGATTTTGTCAAAAAAATTCATTATTAGTTCATGATTAAAGGAGCCACTCAGAACATTTTCCAAGTTGAATTGCAATTTATTTGCATATGCATAATTCTTCAAATTTATTCTTTGTGCAGTGTATGCAGGGCAGTCAATCAAAATGTGTCCAACACTGAGCACACTTTGGCATTGACGACACAAGGGCTGTGGATCTCTTGTATAAAGATAATTATGAGTAAGTTTAGTTGTAAGTAGTCTGCATCGCGTCAAAATCACCTGCTCTTTACGTGATACAGAGGAATCTACCGTTGGCTCCAGTTTTGGTTTGATTGCATGGTATTGGCTAATGCTCGAGTCCCATGCAGCTTGCCATTTTCGTCTGAAATATTGCCTGACATGTGGTGTGAGATCAAGGTGTGGAAGATGGGGTGAAAAGATTGTTTCCAAGTTACATGCTGCTTTTGCCAGTTGATCAACTTTTTCATTTCCCGTGATATCCATGTGGCTGGGAACCCAGATAGAACTACCTTTCATTGAGCGTATCAACCTCCAGACATTGGCAACACCAGAGGCGTTTTTCCAGTCATAACCCCGAGAGTTACCCGCGTAACTCTCTCCGGAGTAACTCTTAACAAGATCCGAAAACGCCACTGTGAAAACGATTTTGCCATTTTGGGGTTACTTAGGCTTTGTTTGTAAACAAACATTGAATCAGCTGATTAACTTGCTCTCTCATTGGAGTCGATTACGAAAGTGGAATTTTAGAGTATGATAATAATAATCGTTATGTTTTATACTGACGCTTAACCTCGTCAATGATTTGATTTGTAGACAATGCTTCACGCTAGGGCCTAGATATTAAAATATACACTTAATTCTCCATTAGTTGCTTTGTTATATATTGTGTGTGTTGTTGTTGAGAAAGTGATATTTGATGAGTGAATCTTATTCCAAAGGTTATGAATAATTAAATTCTCATACATTATGTTATATAATAGCAATAATTTTATCGCAATTGAGTGCTTTATTTGTTTAATTATTTTATTTGTAAAGTTTAAATTTGAATTGTTACTTAAGGAAATGACATGAACAATATGAAAAAATCTATTCTCAGCCAATGCTGGTTCTGAGGCAATGTTTAGTAAGTAGTGGTCTACAATGCTCAGTTATAAAGCTTTCCTCTTGGTTATGAAGTGCTTTTTTACAGCTGATGATGGAGAGATCAATTAAGTAACATAAAATTGACTGAGCTATGCAATTGCTGTCAAGATAATCTAGTGCAATAACTTTACTAAGATTAAACCTAATTTTGTTCTTCGTTGAAGCAATTGAGTAGAGTTACTCTACAAGCCTTCATGAAAACTATTAAATAATCTACGAGTAGTTGGCAGTTCTCAACCCTATCACAATTTTTTAATTCATCAATGTATATAAATGAAGTATTGCAAATGTGAATTTTTTAGGCTAGTAGTTTATGAGAGAAATAACCATAAATTTTCTTTTTTGCAGGCATGAGATATACTTTGATCATTCATTCCCTTATAAATTCCTTCAGATCGATAACTCAGAATTTTTAAGGACATCAGAATCAGTTAGCAGGCATTTTCCAAGCTCAAAAATATTCTGAAACCTTTTCCAACAGATGACTATCCCAACAAGCTTTGTCCTATGCATCAAATGAAATTTTCAGAAGCTCTCATAGTGTTGTGGTATCTTGCTTCAAAAACAACGTCTAAAGAGACTGTGTTGTTCTTCTGGCCAAGTCAAGAGTGTTTTTTTACAGGATATTGTGTGTAATTTACTCTACCCAGGTCTTAAAAATATCCTGGCCCCTGACTTGAATAGAAATGTTATTGACTTCATATGAGTGCAGTATATGACAGTGTCATTCAAGTGGAGTCAATCACTTTCTAGGATTCCTGATACCGAATAAAATAATTGCTTATGTTAGTAGGTGGACAATTTTATCCATTTTGACATCAGAAATGGCCTTGTGTGAATTACTGGGATGTTCTGGATAAATAAATTATGTGATTTTACAAGTTATGGTAGGTTACTTGTGCAGAGGTTGGCATTTTGAGTGATTTCAACAAGTTATAGTTTCAGAAAAAATAGTGTTTCTAATATATGGAGAAAATAACAAGCTGCCAAATTTTTGCCCAACTATGATGAAGAAATCAAGAGAACCAATGGAAATTTTCTATCAGAAAAATTTCATGTGCTGTTAAGACTTCATTATAAGAGTATCTAAAATTTTAATGATGGCATGTCATGTTAATGTATTATTAACTTAATATAGGTGTACAAGTACTGCTTGGGGAAATAATACACTGGTTAGATTAGGACTACTACATTTGTCATTGTGATATCAGATTAGAGTGAGTGGAACAGATGATTTGGTTACAAAATGTCTCTGAATGGTTTTAAGAAATTAACGTTTTTATGCATAATTCAAGCTCAAAGAAATTGGATGGAATACAGATCAGATGTGAAAGATAAAACTTTATTATGTATTTGCATTTGTTTTAATATAAGGGGTAAAGTACATGTGCACCTGACTGTTTGATAGGCAACATCATGCTCATCACGTGTAATACTGTTGATCAGTGTGGGTATGGCAATAAATTGCAGGTTGCAGGGCTGTATAATTAACAGTGAGGAACGCAAAGATATTGACAGCTAAAAACACGTTCAGCAGTAAGGGGGTTGTCATTATGCTGTAATAACTCCTTTCTCCTTCCTCTCCTAAGTATGGAAGTGAGGGCAGCGTCAGGTTTTAGTCAATTTTTTCCTCTAATTATGCATAAGTTTCCTAGCTTTGAAATTGAATGGTAATAATTTTCAATATCTTTGTTGAAGTGTCTTTCCTGTCGTTTTGAATGTAATTCCTCAACAAGATACTCAGCTAGCATCCATAATAATTATTATGCTAACTTCATTAGGTGGCTTTAATATATTGTTTTGAGTCTAAATACTTTCAAACAAAATAAGTGATACCTCATATTTTCTTATCAATAAAAGAGTTCATCACTTCGTATTTTGTCTTTATGGTCCAGCTAAAATATAGGTCTTCACCAAAGGGGTGATTAAGGAATTCAACTTCATGAAGTAATGCGCTGTTCTACGTTCAAATAAATGAAGTATAAACAAGGAATGAAAGAAAACGTAGTGACTTGTCATTATTTACTGTAATAATAATTAGATAATTAAAAACGGTAGGTAAAGAGCTATCGATTGAATGATTGAAAATGGAGAAGAAATTGAAACATAGTACAATCATTGCAGTCTATCTTCAAGTTATAAATCTCATGAAAACCTCAACTTTAATGAAGAAAATCGGTACAAATTATTTGCTTCTTAGAACGAGCATTGCTAGTTGTCCAGCTGAGACTAATATTTATTCACTTTAGGTCCGCGTAAGACGATACATAACTCGAGGATCGACTGTAACAGGCAATGCGATGGAAATCGGTGCAATTTTCGCTTCACATCCTTTTAAGCTCTATAAATTGGATGGAAAACCTATTTGAACAGAGTAATTAACGCTCGGCATGACACTGTCAGTATTATTATTAATTCAAGAATTTCTATCCACAATAAACTCAATCTGACGAGATTGAAGAACAAGGAATTTATAGTATGGACCATAAAACAGTCAACGCACGAAGTGTTCTCTAGTACAGCATACCCTGCGTTTTGAAACAGCAATTTTGAAAAAGGGTGAAGAAGAAATTGCTAAGTATGCATCAGACCTGAAAGAAGCAATGCGAATGCAAATGATAGAACTGGACACTTGAGGGTGCTAGTCTATAGCAATGGACGAATAAATCAAAATTAGCTCGTTACCATCCAACGCTTGGGTAAGTGTATGTTTATACAGCGGCGCAGTTGACAGCGGCACGAGGGGTGACAGCATCACGGCACCGGTCCTCCCTTATATGTAATCAAAATGCATGATGATGAATGAAAACTATCACAGCATAGTTCCTCTTAATTTGGCTGATGCGTTGTATACTTTGTTTAAATGATACAAAAAATGTTTCAGTTCAAAATTATGGGTCAATATAACGCACACATAGATTTACAGCCAAGCCGCAGCCGCTAAGCTGACGTTAGGATAGGTTAAATTAATTCATGGCTTAAAATGCGATCACACAATTATTCTTCGTTTACGGGTTACTGTAATGAAAGCACACTGAAGGTGATTGTTATTATACATCTCATCGAAATGGAAGAAATATTGCAGTAGGAGCTGTTACTTCTACTACAGGGTGTCCCACAAAAATGTCCCCAACTTTTTAATTGATTATATCTCCGCTTCAAATTAACATGTTTGAATTGTCTTTTTTCACGATGCAGTAAATTTTCTTTTCTTTTCGAATAATTTAAGTTTTGAAAATCGATTGAATAACCACTTTACAACGATTGATTTACTAAAAGGGATAGGAAAACTAATTGTTTCAAAGAAAATTTTTTAAAACAATACCGAGGTTCTTCCTTATTTGGTACTTTCCAAGAAACCAAACAAACAAAAATTTAAAAGAGTAACAAATAATTACCGTAAATTACGTTTAAATAAATAAAACAATTTAGAATCCTTCGACATACCATCCATTTCTCTCAAGGCAAACTTAACTTCTAGCCACAATTGAATGGAGAGTTGTGCGAATTATTTCACCGTTTCCTTTCAGTTCTTGAAACACTTCTTCAATTTGTTGTCAAAGAATTATTAATGATGGAGGTTACGTTTTAACAACAAAATTTACTACATAGCGAGTGAAAAGACAATTTTTGGAAAGTTCAAAACTAAGAAAGAATATTGAAATTGTTTTAAAAACTTTTCCTTTGAACAATTAGTTTTTCTACCTCTTCCAGTAAATAGATCATTTTAGAGTGGTTATTCAACAGATTTTTAAAAACTTGAATTATTCGAAAAGGAAACAAAATTTACTACATTCTGAAAAAAATGACAATTCATATGTGTTAATTTAAAGCGGTGCTATAATAAATTAAAAAGTTAGGGGCATTTCTGTGGGACACCCGGTATAATAAATGATAGTAACCACAGCAAATACTTTCTTAATAACTTCTGAGGCAATTAAGGTCTGCTCGAGCCAATTTTCTCCGTCGTCAGCACCTCCACCTCCACCAGCTCCTCGGGAGCAGACGTTGGCACTCCTGCTGTGAGCTAAATGCTGATGACGTTGATGCCACTGGAATGGCTAAGGTATTGAGATGCGGAGGCGCTTTTCATCTGGCTTTCCGTCCACGACACGTAAGATTCTGGAATTTTATATGTGCACGTGATTATTAAAATTCAAAGAAGCAAACCCATCTTCAAGATCTTTGGCCTACAATAAAAGAAGCTTGTTTTCACAACGTCGGAACAATAAATGCATCTTGCCCCACAACATTTTCACAACATTTCCTTTTTCTGGATGACCACATGTAAGATGGACTTTATGGAGACACATCTCAAAAGTTTTGATGAAATATTTAGGACAGAAAGACAAACATCTACTTAACGTGTGAGACACCAATACAAACACCACTCCATCTCAATTCGTGGTTGACGCGGTTATGCTAAGCCGCTATGTAGAAAGAGGCAAAATTGCACTCACAAGAGATAATGAGTACAGCGAAAATTATTTTACATCCAATGATAAGAAGCCATATTATGAATGAACCTGCTTAAATTTCTCACAAGAAAAAAAAAGTGAAGAGCAGGAAAAATATCTTCATTTCATCGAAAAAATAATTATAGGACCACAATGACCCCAGATATGCAATTATTGTTGATGATAAGTGATATTGTTTTTTTAACTATTATTCTGTATATTTGTAATAGTACTTCTATTTTTCTTTCTTATTGCCCAGAAAAGCTGATTAACGGTTTATTCATTAAAATACAGTGCAAATACTTAAAAACGAAAAAGAATTATTACGCCGTTAACAGAAGTGTGAAGGAAAGAGGTATTTGTGAAGCGTATTTGTGGAAAGGAAAGAGGTATTTGTGTTCCAATTTTCGCTGCCTAAACATTGTTAATTTGATCGAAATAAAGAATTGTTCTTCAATGCACTTTCGGGGGCAAATGAGTGTACAACGAGTTATAGCGGAAGGTTTAGTTTCGTCTTTGATGACGAATGCGCTCGAATAAACAGCTAATAGTCGATTTTCGATTTTTTGTTGCTTGAAGCATGGCAATAACCTCGAAATAAAGTAATTTTCTTTCATGCACTTTTTGCGGCAAATGAATATTTTACGAGTTAGAGCGGTTGGTTAGATTTTCTGCGCAATAAATTATTGAGCTGTTAAAGTACGTTTAAGTACTTTGTAATTTATTAATTGCAGGCCCTGCGAAGCCTGAACCCACTTCTAGGATCTTTTAGTTAATAACACAATAGAAATTATCACTCGAAAAAAACGAGTTATAGCTGTATGTTAACTTTCGTCTTAGATGCCGGGAACGGGCTCGATGATTCGAGGGCGTTCGATGGCATCGTCCATTGCAGTGTTTCCAGACGCCGTGCTCGATGAATTACTTCCCGCTTCAAACACTGGAGTTGTGGACGTGGTAACTAATTTACCGCTATAACTTGTTAAATACTCATTTGCCCCCGAAAGTGCATGGAAATTTTTTTTTATTTTGATCTATTATGTTTAGGCATCGAAAATTGGAAAATCTATGATTGTCCTATCCTTCACATTTACCAGGAAAGATGTACATCCAAGCTAGCAGAAACACTACGCAATGACTCACAAGATTGCCAACATTCCTCCTTTTGGAACGTTTTTGCTGTGTGGTTAGGGCTGCCTAAGCTAACTTATCATCTAATCTTTCCTATCGGTATTTTGGTAAGCATCAATGTTAGTGCCTGTTAGTGAATGGCATGTATGGTATCATATTAAATTTTGAACCACACATTCATTAAGGAAGTCAGCCACAATGAGTGGGGTATGGCACCCATGAGACCCTTTCGTAATACTCATTTGCAAGTGACATAACTTTGCTTACGTTCAATAAATTATATTTGCATGAACATATTGCTCTTTATAGCACTTTTCAATGTAAAAATTAAATTCTTGCAAATGGGGGGGACTGACATTCAGAAACCTACCCAAGAGATCCCAATGAGAGTCAGAAAACATATACTGATCTACGAGGAGCTCAACTTCTGCTCTTTCTATGAGGTTACTCAGTCTAACTTTTTTGCCAGGGCATGCATAATTTTCGCTGCCCAAGCTATTCAATTACTTGGGCAGCAAAAAACATGCATGCAGGCTCCAAAAATGTTAGACTGGGTATACATGTACGAGTTCAAACAGTGATGTGGATTGGCGCTTCAAATGACAAGGATGGTAACTTGAACGTTTTTAAATTTACTTATTTTATCTTTACCAAGTGAATGAATACAGCTTGCATTATGTTCCAATGCTGTGCTTGCTTACTTTTAATGACTAATCAGTTTTGTGAGGCATTATCTGAATTAGTTGGCCTATCTTGTCAAAGAGACCAGAATAGGTCGAAATATTCAATTTCTAGAGATTTATGTTGTCTTAAATTAATGTAATGAAAAGAACCATATAGTTTTTCCACTTCAATTCTTCCCACCTCTTAAAGATGCATGTGTACAGAGACGCAAGTATATTGCAGCTAAACTTTTCCTGTGACCATCAATAAATCATGTTTTTATATTCCTCTTCACTTTGAAAATCACAAATCTACAGTAATCCTACCATCTATCATATATTGTGCAACAAATGTTAAAAGGTATAAATATTTATCAGTTATATCTTATGGGCCCCATGTCAGTCCCACATCTGTTTCTACTTGGGTATAGTTCGATTGTGCTGATATTTTGCACACCTTGTTTTTATGGTATTTCCTAAGTTTTTTATATCCTGCTCATTTTCATTTCACGAATCAATACTGGATTGAACATTTTCACCTCCCAATTAGGTATGTATATCTAGGTAGTATTTAGCTACTAGTAAGCTAGGCTAATGTGTAAGTATCCACACATTAACAGTCATAATGGTGATATAAAAATAATTATGACCTAAAAGTCCTGGACTTATATATATAAATGTAACTAGAATAATATATAAACCTGAATGGTAAGTTGTCCTGTTATAGGAGTCCAATTCAAATTTTTTTTAGTTTGAACTTATTCTGAAGCTACACTGACAGTATTTTTATTTTGTTTGTTATACAAACTGTATCTGTAATTTTTTTTAGTTCAAATGTAATAATTTTAATTCAAATTGTAATTGAAATCATGTATTTTTTCAAGTCAGTAATGAATATATTTTTACGCACATTGGATTTAGTATGACCTTAAGAAATTTTGAAACAAGCCCGCTAATATTCTTAAAACAGTCATAATTTTTATATATATTTCAGCTTTATATACAGTCACCTTTAATCCAGTATGTACCTCAGTTTTTTACTACTTAACTTAATGTAATTAAAAACTAAATTGACTGCTCTTGAACATTAGCATTCGTGCCACAATGAAGGATTTGGGCTGTCCTGAAACCCTCATTAATACCAAGATGTAATACTGACTATTAGTCGTGAGCAAAACCGGTCCCTCACTCTTTTATAATGGCAAGAACGCAGTTTCATTCAGGAATGAAATACTGGGAACTCGATTAGCTACATGTTTTCAATTTAATGTAAACTATGTAACCGCGTTCTTATTTTTGCTTGCAAGGAACCGAATTACTGTCGCCACAAAACGCGCGGCTACCACTTCTGCCATCATCGCTGGCAGTAATTTTTTTCAGTACTTTTTAATATAATTATAGCTAGTTAACTAATTTGAAATACATCATTATGCGCATTTTTGAGCTAAAATGATACATCTTGGGGGACACGATTTCTTTTCAGGTGAAACGGGATCAAACCGCATGTATAGGTTGCCCGACCACTGGAACATGCAACACAAAATTTGGACTTCTACCCTACGATGGCAAAGAGGTTTGTAATCATGGAATCATGGATTTTAGATAAAATTTGAATGCTGTTTAGTTAATATTTTTAACCCAGTATCAGATAATTATTGTGTCCAAATTATTGATATTGAGGTGTTTCCTTGAACAACACTTTGGCTCAATAATTAATTTCTAATATCACATCAATATTGAGAAGTATTCAAAGACCAGAAATATATATAATTCTGATAACTATGTTATCTGATGTACATATGTACACACCTACAAGTGTGTAGGTATGTACATCAGATAACATAGTCATCAGAATTATATATATATATATTTCTGGTCTTTGAATACTTCTCAATATTGATGTGATATTAGAAATTAATTATTGAGCCTAAGTGTTGTTTAAGGAAACACCTCAATATCAATGCAATATTGACACAATAATTAGCTAATATTGGGTTAGTGAAAATATAATTATCAGGAAAATATGTTTTAAAAATATCAACTTGATGTCAGGAATTGAGCATTAATCCAATGTTATTGTATGGAACACCTCATTATCAAGTCAAAATTGGTGCAATAATTAGTTGATATTGGATTGATGATAATATTGTTATTGGGCCAATATATTTTTCCAATGTCAACCGAATTTTCCAAAATAAGGTATTGCCCCAATGTTCATTTTGAATATCCAGTCAATATTGAGACTGTATATTGTACCAATATTAGGTCAATAAATTTTGCTACCTGGGTATTGCTACTACTAGTTTGATGTACTGCATGGGTTGTAACTGGACTATTCTGTCTCGATACCTCAGGATTTAGCCGTTTTTCTGCAAATTTAGCTACCTCATTTAATTCTAAGGGGGAATTAGGGGAAATGAGAAAGGGTGTCGCACATGCGCGGGCAAGCGTTCAATGTATAGCGCCTTAAGGGTGTCATCATCCATGTAACCTTTTGCTAGTCGTCTCACATCTTTGGGCAACTCTATAGGGGTTTGATTTTGATTGGTGGGATTGCTCGTAAGGGCGAGAATGCAGGAGAACTTGTCTTTCTTATACAATTTGATAATTTCGTCTTTCAAGGTGGTGTAAGGTCTCTCCCATTTGGAATCAATGAAGGTGGAAACATCGTCTATCACCCGCGTGGGTAAACTCCTAACTAGCGCGTAGTACATTCTTTTCTCATCCGTAATGTTCAGGCTTTCGAAGAATTCCTCTGACTGCAAGAACCAAGCGTCTATGCCGTCAATCGAGAAAGGGACATTTGACTAGCGCGTTTTCACTACCATTCAAGTCAGTGGGAGGGGCCTTTTTGGATACTTGTTGCCGTCGGTTTATATTATTAATTTTTTTATATAAACACAGGTTTTTCCAAATGGTATGCTTCAGTAGCAATGAAAGGTGCTCCATTAGTAATGGAAATTGCGAAGTGTTATTAGTAAGGAGCTTCAGTAGCAATGGGAATAGTCCTAGAAGATATTCTATTGTATGCTTCAGTAGCAACGGAAATGCACGAAGGGTTTCGTTAAGGCGGCTTCAGTAGCAATGGAAATACAAGAAGAATTTGTTAAGATAGGCTGCAGTAGCAATAACTTATTATTAAGGAAAGGCTTAGAAAGAAAATACTATGTCTGACTACTGAGAAAATAGAAAAAAAACACTACCTCCTTCGAGGCAACTATGCACTGACGTTGCCAGCACTTGACATGCGCTCATGTACCGTCCAGTGGTAGTCCGTGTAAGCAGTTTTATTTTATTTTTTAATTTGATTGAAAACCCCCTGGGGAAGCACCAGTGTGAAGTTTAGGAGGTTTTTTAATTCTTCCTGAACTTCTAATAAGAAATTTACAGAACTTAATGGGGGCCACCAGTCGCGTCCGGGTTAGGACACGACAAAAAAGAGCAAGTTTGGGCCTTAGATTCACAAGGAGGATAATCTCGATGCTTTTCCTGGCATCGTATCAATCAAATTTTTACTGCGCTTTGCTTTACCACGGACTGACCAACAGAAGGCAAATGAAAGATTTCTCGCCTCATTTCTTTATAAGTCGTATTGATGAGCTTCCAGCTGTGAAGTCGCTTCCGGAGGAGGAGATCCTGGAGTAGCAGCGCTCCCACCAGTCGTGGGGGTGATGGAGGGTGGAGGTGAGTAAAATGTGAACGTCACTGTGCTAGGATTCCTATGTGTGGTGAGCGACTCAGGTGGCAGGCTAGGTGGGCGACTACTGAATTTTCAGTTAGGTGTGAAGGAAATTGGCGAGGTAATTTAATACATTGGAAGGAGGTAGTTCTCCTTAATTTGGTTTAGCAACGTGTCGTGTGACTCATGTAATGCCGGGGCCAAACTAGGCTAACGTTCGTTCGTCAAATGAACTCCGTATGTTAAATGAACGCTGGAAGGCCCGTTCGCTCATCATTTGATGAATGTATGCTCGTCATTTCAGAAAAGGTCGTCGGAGGTTTTCAGTAATCAAATGAACTGCGGAGAACAAAGATGGCGGACAGTGTTGACAAGTGTCGCAGCTGTTATGTTAATTAAATTTAAATGATGATTGTGGTCATTTTTGGCTTAAGATATATATAAGAAATGGTTTTCAGCTGTTTTCGTGGTGGTATCAACATATAAAGCAGTGAAATTCAGTGCTAGGTCTTGCAGTTTAGTGAAAAAGCGAGTAGCCTGTTACCAATCAGACTTTAACTTTTATTCCAAGAATGTCAGAATGGTTAATAATATGGTAAATGAAAAACTGTTGGTTTTTAATTTTTTACCATTGCTCATGAATGCTATTCACAGAAAGATGTGTCAAAGAACTTATTTTGCAGGCGTTTTATTGTAGTTCCTTTCAGTGTATTAAAATTTATTTATTGTTTTCAAGTTATGAATTTTTCAAGATAATTGAATAGAATTATAGTTTATGTTAAAGAGCTAAATTTATTCAACTATTGTGTTGTATGAAAAAAGATCCATCTAATTCTAATGACTTTTGATTTACAGATCCTAGACAACCAGAAGTTAGGTATAGCTTAAAACTTGCATTAATTATGTAGACCTTTAGAAAACAACCTTGACTAATAAACATTGTAAGTTTACTCAGATTTTTGGGACCACCAATCAGCATACTTCTAGGTAAGTTTATTGGTGTGCAAGAATGCCTCAAGAGTTCATTTCTTTTTTTTGCAGGTGTTAAAAGTGAGTTGAATTATTTAAATATTATGAATGAGCAGTTATTTCATTCAACAATGAAATTGGTCATTTTGAGAATGCAGTGTTTGAATTTTCAATTGGCTAATTTTATCTAAACTAATTTGGTTGAAGTTAGCAACTATTGAAAGTAAACAAAAATATTTATTTTGAATTAGGTACTCTATTCTCAAATTTGGAGAGTAAACAATGGCTCGGATCAAAGAGGAGTAGATAATGAGAAAAGGAATGTAATTGAAAATGTGGATGCTAGCTAAAAAATATCTCTGAGTCTTTTATTCATGTTCCACTTTTTCTTTAAATGGAAGAAACAACTAATAATGACTGGTAAATCTGAAGGATATGACAGTAATCGATTTTGTAAATTTCGGTGCCTAAGCATAGTTAATTAGATTGAAATAAACAAGTTTTCTTCCATACACTTTCCGTCTGAAATGAGTATTTTATTAGTTACAGCGGTAAACGACTTACTGCAACTCCAGTGTTTTAAGCGGCAAGTAATTCAAGGAGCGCGTCGGACAGCAACACTGCAATGCACTCTCGCTTCCAGCGCGATCGTCATCAAAGACGAAACCAGACCAACCGCTACACCTCATTAAATACTCATTTGACGAAAAAAAGTATAAAAGAAAAGTTATTTATTTCGATGTTATTACCATGATTCAAGCAACAAAAATTCTAAAATCAATGAGTAGCTGTTTATTCGAGCGCATTCGTCCTGAAAGACGAAACTAAACCTACCGCTATAACTCTTAATATAATCGTTTCAGACGGAAAGTGCATAGAAGAAAACTTGTTTATTTTGATTCAATTCATTAGGTTTAGGCACCGAAAAGTGGAAAATTGATTACTGGCAAATCCTTCAGATTTATCTAATGACTTGATCCTGTTGAAAAAATCCAGTTTTTTGTGATTACCATTAGTCATATATTTATCTTCAGGATTACTCCATAGTCTTATATTTAAGCAAATGATGTTAGATAATTGTTTTTAACTTTTAAGTTCTGTACAATGAGCATAAGAATGTCAATGTTGGACACAACAAAAATGAAGAGTAGGGCTATTATTACCTACCAGTATTGCTAGACAAACATTATTGACATTAAGTTGTGAGTTTAGACAATGTTTGTAATGATATTGTTGTTCTGTGGAGTACAGCAAGTGGCATAAATGTTAGTGGTGACCTATTTAAACTGCCAGTTATTTGTTCGCATTAGATTCTGCAATTTTGCTCTTAATTTTGAATTTTTTGTCATATCTATTGAATTGTAAATACTCTATTTGCATGGTGTTGATCATCTATGATGGAATTGATTTGCTCTATGTTGTTGTACTCTAAAATTTGTACCTTTTTGCAAATGTGAAAATTAGTACAGATGTCTCATGTGGAAAAGTGTGAACACTTGTTACAGACGGTTTTAGAAGTGAAGTAAACATGGCCTGATAGTATTTTTTCTTGACAAAGTGAACACTTTGCTAGGAGGGCAATTTCTAGTATAGATCATACAGTTGAGGTTTTATGACAACTATCATTATGACATAGGTGAATCTTTGTAGTCATGTGTGACCCTCATGTAACATAAAGTGGAGGCTTTTATTGTTCTTCATTTGAGTTCTCAATGAAACTCATGGAAAACTTTTCCTTCATTAGCAAATAATTTTCAGTGGTGGATGAAAGTTAGTCCCAGATTGTATGACTGTGGTCTCTAAACTTTATTTCAGCAATACCTAATGATATTTCTTTCAACATACAATTTTCAAACATTTCACTACACATATCTCTACTTCTTGTGTTATTCCCTAACAAAACATGTTTATTTGCAATAAAGCTCATGTACTGGAGCATACAAATATGTTCTATGCACTTGAATAATCAAGTCTGTCACAAACACTATTGCAAGAATTAATATTACCAGTAACTATGTAGAGGACTATTATATCAATGGTGTAAGAATAATTCTAATTGATATTATTTTTTCAGATCTCCTAAAGAAGAGGACATCCCTCCCATGCTTCTATTTCTTGCGGCTCCTCGCTTCTGAAAGGATGAAACCATCAGGGTCTGGAGCTGTGGACAGCAAGCCTTGGATGCGCACTAACCTTATGGCCTTTTTTCGGATTATGGGGCTCCGGACTGTAGCATGAGCAGCATGAATATTAATTCAAGATGCATAGAAATGCATTTGTGTATGCTTACGAGTTTGGTGTATGTGCGTGGGTATGCGTGTGCATGTGTATTTGTATATATTTACATGTATATGTGCACATATGTGTGTACTAGACTGACAACCAGCATTTCACTTGAAATAATGGTCTTTTTCTGTTCACTCTCAACCTGTTACATTACCTAACTTGTCATCTCTTTATTATTGCGAAGCATTCATGTGAAAACTATACATTTGTTGTGCGATCATCCATTGATATTTAAATAAAATGCTTATTAACTAATGACCGCTATGTTAAAATTGTTGAACTAGAAATACAGAACTTATAATCTTCTTGGTCCTCATGCTTATATGTACATATATATATGTATGTATGTTTGTGTGTATATGGATATATATTTATATATTTTTTTTCATGCTTCCTTAAAATGACACTTGTGAACATTGGCCGAAACAAGCGATTCATATATTATTTCCTGGCGTCATGAATTGCGAAGTTTAATGTCATGTACATGTAAACTGTCAAAAGTGTTTTCACCCCACAATGAAAATGCATCGTCCATGAAATTGTGTTATCTCTTATAATTATCATTACATGTATTATCAAATGTAGATTAAGCAAGATTAGGAGTACATTGCCCTCAATGATTTCTTTTCGACTAGTGACACGAGTTTTACAATACTCGTGTGTGTGTGTGTATCATTTAAGTGTATTAATTTTAAGATATTTTAAAAACCAATGATGGTACTTTTGTACCATCTATATTCGAAATAAACTGTTTCTTTTCTTGATCACGTCGTTGTCGTAAAAAAGATGGTTTAAAGAAACCTAAATAAATATAATAGTAACTAGTATTATTGTTATCCGCCGTTACTATGCGCACGTAATCATCTGTACGAACACATATGCATAAATTTTTCAATACGCTGTTGAGTTGTAATATAATTTAATCTAAGGTGAACAAAGAAACTATTCAATTTAACTTGTGAGGATGCGAACTATAGCCATGCACCATATCTGCATGATGGTAGGGCATACGAGTAAATCGATGAAACTATTTCATATAGTGGCAGATTTGTAAGCTAGATATGAGTGTGGACAAAACTGTTTCTTTGGTAACATTGGTTTACGTTGTTTGCAATAAAAATCGGATTTTATTTACTTGTTGAAACTCTGCACATGGATTTTGCGACAATGCGTGATTGTGATTTCAGATTATGGATGTTCCTAACCTTAACATGTAATCTAGTTTGCAGTAATTACATTTCCTAAATCCTGTTGATGTATTTCTTTAGTTAGCCTTCCTAAGTCAAATGATGATTTGTCAATGTTTTATTTAACGATGAAAAGCTGGAGTGAAATACATGATGTTGTTGAAACAATTTATTTTGTTGATTGACCTAATACATTCATTCCAACAAGTAATGCCAGAAATAATGAGGAACAATTATTTCTCAGATATTTCTAGCACTTTTAGGCCGCATTTCCACAGTAGTGTTAGTGCATGGAGTCCCAACACTTTATCCAGCAAGCATACAGCTCCTCCGCTTGTGAAGTAGTTCTTCAGCTGAAATCTGATGGCTGTAGCTGCCACAGCCGATCGAAAGCCTCAACACAACGAACCGAATGATGTCCAGTGTTTTCCCACCAACTGCGGGTTGTGCACGATCCAGTGATAATATCCTTTTTTTAAGTGCAAGCGGGTTGATGTAACGGAAGTCTTAATGATCATTTAGGAAATAATAAAGAGCGCATGTTGCTAGAGTGATAGACTGGATTCTCTTGACTGTGATGTTTATATCAGTACGGAAAACTCTGAACGTACTTGACATTATGCCGAATGCGTTTGTCTCTGTTTTTCGTGCTCTAGCAAGACCAGCTGAAAACTCTTTGGTCGTGAGAAAGGTTCGTACTATGATAAAGTTTCATAAAACGAGTTAATGGGAACGCATCATCTGCCACTATGAAATGTGGAGAAAGGAAGTTGGTCACAAGAAGTTCACGAGTATGGGGCATGTTCAGGCTGTTAGAATCGAATGCTTTCTTTAAGCATGAGTTAATGAATACTCCTCCGCCATGGTACTCGATCATTTGTAGCGAGGTATCAGAGGGTAATTCCGAATCGATCACAAGCAGGGAAGCATTTCTGGAACTTGGTGTCTTGCCTGCTGATTACTGAGTCAACTTTGCCCAGTATGTCTTGTACCTTCTGTAAAGAATAAGAAAACTTTTGCATAATTCTTGTTAGTATTAACACGTAAAAATGACTAACACCAAAATTATATATCAGAGAAAGCATCATATTATTCTCAACGAAGGCGATGGAGAAGACTTAGCTTGAAACAATTTTTTTAATGTTCCATGCCCTAAGCTAATTTTCAACAAGGAAAACTTGCACAATTTCAACAGATAACAATACACAAAAATTCGAAACATAAATGGAGAAACCTTGAGAGTTTAATGACTTCAATCCCTCCCCAGTCGCTCTATCTGAGGGTTGCTGAGCACACCCGCAAAAATCATCGAACTGGTAACATTCTTGGATCCCCTTTTCATTCCTGTATTAGAGAGCATTGCTCAACTCAGCCATGTTACCAAGCTATTGTCAGCGGTAAATTCAAAATTTTACACTCCAAATAAATAAAATGTTTTATGATCCGTCTAAAAGAAACCTTCAAAAATAATAATTTTCTCCTTAGGAACAATCTCACTTACCTGCAATCGTTTACATCAGCAAGCAGATCTTCTCTCATTCGATTCGGATTGTTAGCTCTATTTCGCCATGGTTTTACCGAACACCTTCTTTTAGGTTTCCCTGTTTTTGTACTTTCAACAAAAGTTGTGGTCACGAAAGTTGCTTCGACAGCAAATTTCTAGAGCTCACACACATTCTCACGTCCTGCTCATCCATATCGCATACCTACTTCGGTTTGTTTATATTCGATGAACGTCGGACGCTCATCACGGAGCTGAGTCAGAGCCACACACAGTCGTAATGTGGCCTGACTTGCTTAACGGCCGTTTGACATGACGAGTGTCAGTCATTCATTTGACGAACGAAAAATCGTAGTGTGGCCCCGGCATAAGGCATCCAGTGTGTAACGGACGGTTGGCTCGTGGGGGCGGTGTAGTGAATGTTTCGTGGCTTCCTGTGCGGGAACGATAAGCTGGGTTACTATGCACAACGTATAAAGGAGAGCTAAATCTTAACACATGCAAGACTGAGAACATCAGGCATTTACATGCTGCCCAAAATGAGGAGCCTCTACGAAACAGCTCAACCCGCATCTCTGGCGCCCGAGCGCAGGCTGGAACCACTTCGCAAAATCGACAATCTCGGTCCAGACAAATGAACTCTCCAGATATAAACTCTAATATTTTCTGGCATACCGCTCTTACTAGGATTAATGAGTTGTCCTGAGCATAACTTGACTGGGCTCAAAAATCGTAGCCTTGCAATATTAGCACTAACACAAAAGCTAAATTATGTCAACTCCACAACTGCTGTCAGTAGGGCAGTTTAATTATACAACCTAATAACACAAGAATTTGCAGGTTGAGCTAGCAACCTTACACAGGACATTAGGGCATCTGAGGTAGAGTTTGGGTTTGATGCTAGGAGCTAAGTCATTCTGGATGAACAACATGAGAAAAAGCCGGGTATGTTGGTCAACTTTAGAAGCTAACAAACTAAAATTACATTGCTAAATATATTGAATTTAAGCATGAATACTATTACTATTACTCACGCTGGCAATCAATGCCGTGCGAGCAAAATCAATTTAAATTTATCAATTACCTAGCTGAAAACACAAGATATAATGTAGGGGAACTATTAGTGGCTCATCCATGATTAAACTTCAAAATTCGGTTTCCATGAGCCTCCTAAAGCACCTACTCTGTGTAACTCTAGGCATGACAGAAGGTAAAATTCTTGGCAGAATCCTATAGGCAGAATATAAGAGGGGTGGAGCAAAAATTTCTTCTAGGCAAAGTCTAGGCAATAATGATTAAATGAGGTAAATATTAGCTTAATACTTATTTACACAATTAAGATTCCTAAATCACTGGCACGTTGTAATTTATATACATCAACTATAGTGGCACGGTTGGTGATTATGACAAACCTAACCTGATGTTTACACAAGCTAAGAGAAATTGAGACACAGATCGGAACGCTAATCAAAATATATGAAGCACATACGATCAATAACTAAAAATATCACTGGCACAATTTATTTTGTAAGAACACAGTACAGAAACTAATGGTAAGCTTAATATTTACCGTGTTGACATTACAAGGGGCACAGAAACAATGAGCAAGCGGTTCGACGTGACGCGCTCGGAAAAGGATGGTTCTGCTTGCAAATGCCATGAGAGCTGACGCTAGGAAATATATTTCTTGTCGAAATATTTTCGGGTCAAATTTTAATAGACTTCGGGGTAATGTTGAATGAAATTCGTAATATAAAATTATAAGAATAATTGTGTTGATCTCATTTAGTTTCTAGATGATGGTTTTAATAACTTATGAAATTATGGCTGGTATGAGGCTGAAGGATTCACTACAGATGTTCCAAGAGAAGAAGGATGAAGGCACCATTTAGTATGGAGTTGAGGGAACGCGAAATCTATGCACATGGTGCATAGAAACAGTAAGCTAAGAAAGAAGTTCATGAAACTAGAAAAAGTGAAAGAAGACTGGTTGTTGCTAAAAACAGATCAGCAGTGAACTGAAAAAATGGTCCATAAGGAAATAAAATCCTAGTCCATTTGAACAAAAAGAAGGCCTACCTAACCCTTAGCTCGGGCCCTCACAAAATTCCCCTTGGAGCGCTAATTCCCATAAATACAATAGTTGTGTCCCCCTAAGGGAATGACAGGAGAAATACTACTGAATTAGGAAACGATGAAGCTCAAACGGTCACCATTCTTTTAGAAATTGATGAATCTACGAATAACTTTACAGGTGAAATCCACCCAATGGTAGGCCTTCTTCTTCTTTATCGAGGATCCGGTAGGATCTTGAAAGTCGTTGGATTTCATCAGCAGAAATCCGTTGAACCTGACAGCTTGTACTTCGCCAGCGTAAGCAGGGCTAAGCAAATCCCCCAATACTGCAGCACTTTTCTCTTGAGTCCTCAATATTGTTGGACTTCTCGAGCTGCTGCCTGCAGAAGCTGACAGCTTATTGTTTCAAGTTAATTTCATTTGACACATGTGTAACACAGTCAAATTCAAAACATTTATAGTAGCTTACATCTATTAGTGGCACCAAGGAAGTTCACCAAGGAGCGGAGAATTGCAAATTGTACATGGGATTGATATTCACCGAATCCGAAGACATTTTTCAGATTCAATTCAAGATTAAATTTTACAAAAGGAAGACATAAATGCAGTCTTGCAGCCTCATATTGTGGACAGCTGAGCAAGAAGTGCTCAATGGTCTCTGGAACACTACACTCATGGCAGAGAGGGCTTTGATACAGATTAAATCTACTTAAATGAGAAGGAACACCAACATGACCAATTCTAAATCGGCTAATAATACATTCAACCACCCAATATAAACTTTGGTCTGTCACACAATTCATACATAAATCTTCCCTTCCCGGATCCCCTCACTCGATTTCCCCAACACTTGCTCCAGTAGTCAAACAATTTGTTTTTCAGTTGGCTAACATGCTCCTCATAACTAAGATGAGTGAGTTCCGATTTAGAATTTTGGTGACCCATTTTTGCGCACTGGTCTACTATCTCATTTCCCATTATGCCTGAATGAGCAGGAATCCATTGTAACTGGATCCCGTTGTTCAACTGTACAACAACTTTTTGAATTCTTCTACTAAAAATCTCCTAGGTGGGGTAATTCAAGTTTAATATAATATCCAGAGAACATTTAGAACCAACAAAAATAACCACATTATGATTTGACAAGTTTTCAGTAGTATAATATACAGCCTGTAAAATTGCAAATAGCTCTGCTCCCACAATTGAGTGACCTTGGATTCAAGAGCCAAGAAGTACATATTTTCAGATGTAGAACATAAATGGCAGCAGATGCTGATCCTGTTTGTAGTTTGGAGCCATTTGTGAAAATTCTATACGAATTACAAAATTTGGATGTTACATACTCTTCAAATATATGATTTACTTCAGCTGCAGTGAGAGATTTTACATCAGGAAATTCAGCAGACACATTAGATGAGATATCAATACATGGAAAAGTGAAATGTTCGATTTGGGACCCTGGAGGAGAAAAGTTAAACTGAATCTTGTTCATTATTTCCACACGTTTTAGTGCCAACTCACTTTTTGTTGGAGATCCAAATTACTCAATTTTAGCTGGGAACTCATTGGGCTCTGCATCCAAGAAACTGCACCTCATACACCACTTCAGAAACAGGAAATCAAGGGACAATCTCAGGAGCATAACAAATGCTTCAGCTTCCATTGAGGAAACTGGAGATGTTTTCCGTGCACCCAAGATAGATGGCAGAGCTGAGTTTTAAATCACATTAAATAATTTTAAACTACTTTCAGGTAGCTTTGTAAGGATTACATGACAATAGGTTAGTTTACTTCTAATGAATGATATATATATATTGTACGAATTTCTAGCCTTAGTTCGGCGTGCTGCCTTGTTTATTTTATTCTGCCAGCTCGCTTATTGGATTTAAGCTAGATTTAAGAACATCAGGTTAGTAAAATTATTTTCATGATTTAAAGGGCAGGATGTAGGAAACAATTTCTTGGCCCGGCAATTTCCGTTATTCTTAGCGACTGACGATCGATAAGAAGTATACTCAAGCGTGCGTTAGCACCGAATAATCAGACTTTTCGCAGACCTCCAATCTTGCACAACCATCGGTGTCAACTGCTCACTCAAAGCCATATTCTGTGTAATCTACTGAGAGCACCATAGGTATTACTCACCTGCTGGAGGCGCTCTACTTCCACGCTGCTGCGTACTTACCTGCTGGAGGCGTTCGACTTCCACGCTGCTGCGTACTTACCTGCTGGAGGCGCTCGACTTCCACGCTGCTGCGTACTTACCTGCTGGAGGTGCTCGACTTCCACGCTGCTGCGTACTTACCTGCTGGAGGCGCTCGACTTCCACGCTGCTGCGTATTTACCTGCTGGAGGCGCTCGACTTCCACGCTGCTGCGTACTTACCTGCTGGAGGCGCTCGACTGCCACGCTGCTGCGTACTTACCTGACTGGGGACAGGCGGACGTAAATCCATTACCAGGGGATCTACACTTCGTGGCGTTCTGCCTTGAGGTGAGGAAGGTTACCGGACTTGCCAAACTCGTAAAGTTTCCGAACCCCTGCCATTTATATTATGGAGATTTCCTTTAGGACTCGAACCATTATCAATACATTCTGAGCAATATATTGATGGGTCGCGTTTGATGGTGGCTCATCAAACTCACTAAATTTAATTACGTTAATTCTTTTTTCAGTTAATAAAGGATCAAGTACATGTATGTTCATTATCATTCTTTGTTTCCAGTGCTTGGAGACTCGAGGAAGGAGCGGCGAGCGGCGGGCCTGGGCAGTGAGGTGGCTGCTAGTGTAGCCTGCCCCCAACTCGTACCATTTGCCGCCAAGCGCAAAGCTCCAACTCAATCTATAGATCTTGATAACTTGCTTGCAGAAGCAAATAGACTTCTGAAACGATACGTTTCCTTGATCCTTTACATTTGCGATCCCATTTTATTTGCTATATATACCTGACGCAACAATTTTTGTGAAGATCCCCACGAGACGCCGGACAATGCCCTGAGAACCTGCAGCCATCTTTGACACTCTATTTTAACACTTTGTATATGTGGTAAGAAGGTAAGTTCAGGGGAATCCAATGTTATTCCAAGTACGCACCGTTTATCAGTTGTAGTTATTGTTTTAGATTTAATCTTAGGTTAATTAATGGGACATACTTTTTACGTGTGAAGATTTGAAATTTTGTTTTATCAACATTTATGGCTAGTTTCCACTTTTTCAACCATTGCGCAAGGCAATTCAGGTAGTTCTGCATCGTCCGCTGAATCTCGAATGGGGATCTCCCTCTTGCAACTATAGTCACATAATCTGCATATGAGATGCATTGGATGCTCTCCATCTGAGGCAAATCATGAAGCATTACATTTAACAGCAGGGGGCTCAGTACTGCACCTTGAGGCAAACCACAAGCGAGAATCTTGTCAGACGAGACAGCATCTGCCACCCTTACCTTAACACGTCTATTGCTCAAATATGATTGTAGCCATAAGACCGTACGCATGTCACAGCCGATGTTTATTAGTTTATGCAAAAGTCCAGCATGCCATACAATATCATATGCATTTTCCAAATCAACATAGACAATCACACAATACATATTGGCTTGTGAAATACAGTTTTTAATTAGAGCAAGAGCATCATATGTATATCTCTTCCTATGGAACCCTGTTTGATGACAAGAGAAAACTTTATTTTTTTTTCAAAAAATAATCAAGCCTGCGTTTAATAATTTGTTCCATGATTTTTGAGAAACACGAGAGCAAAGTGATGGGTCGATACCCACTGGGAACCGAATGGTCTCTTTTAGGCTTCTTTATTGGACATATAATCCCCAACTCCCATGCTTCTGGGAAATAACCACTAGAGTAACTTTTGTTAAAGAAATAAATTACCTTTTCCAAAAATGACTGGTGCTTTGGTGGAAAAAGCATAAGGAATTTCATCAAAACCATGGCTAGTATTTTTTGCGTGCTTCAAACTTTTCTGGAATTCGTGCAATTCAATTTTAGAGTCAAGATGTGTCTCTTCTACTTGTACTGCTGCTAAATTTGAAATGGTATTTTCCATTTTTTCAGAAAATTCATCACCTAATTTTATCTCGTGTCTACAAAAATGAGCCAGTAATAATTGAGCTTTGTCTGCTGTGCTGTCAGCTGTCACCAACAGTTGGGCGTGGGCTTACATAAATGCCCCTCATTGACCGTATTAGCTTCCAAACATTGCCAACACTTGTATTTGAGTCCAAAGTGCTTACATAACTAGTCCAACTTTTGATTTTCTTTTCCTTAATGATTTATTTGGCTTTGGTTTCACATGCCTTGTACAGATGTAAGTTTTCTGCGGTTAGATATTTTGACAACTTGTTTGCGACAGCCAAAGCGCACTCTCTATCCCACCATGGTGTCTTCCTCCTAGCACCCCGTGATGAGGAGGATTTGGGGATGTACTTGTTACCTGCATCCTGTAGCAATTTTGTTGAAAATGCATTTATCTCATCAACTGAAAAATGAGATAGCTGACTTGTATGAATTTGTGACAGTTCTTCTTTAAATCCAATCCAATTTGCATTTTTTATAATCCATCTACATAGATGGTTTTCAGATTTTTGTATTACAGTACCAAAAGTGCATTCAATAGGATAATGATCACTCCCAAGGTTTGCACCTCTCTGAAGAGACCCACAAGCAAGGAGAGTTGGGGGAACAATGCACAAGTCTAATGCGGAGCTTGTAACTACACATGTGTCTATATAAGTGGGTAAGTTGGGAGGGTTGAGTACTACAAGAGAGTTCTCATCAAGCAGTCTACATAGATTCTTTCCCGAAGCCTTCTGTCGGCTTTTACAGTCCCACAAAGGCGCATGAGCATTCAGATCTTCAATGAATATAAACAGTTCACTCATCTGGGCATAATAATGATAAAATTCTTCATAAGTATTACACGCATTAGGATAAAAAATATTACATATATCAATATATCCTTAGGAAAAGAACACTTTAATTGATGCAATCTCTAATTTACCATTTAAGTAACTATCTATATTATTCACAGATAAATCAATATCATTTCTAATAACAAAGCATAATCCACCTTTGGCCCCATTATGTCTATGCGACCACACACACACTCATGGCCAATAAATTTAGGCTCCTTAGTTTTGACAAATGTCTCACATAAACAGTATGTCAGGTTTCTTAGTGTACAGATAGAGTTTCACTTCTGACAATTCAGAAGATAAGCCATTACAATTCAGTTGATAAACAAGGAGGTTTTGGACGAGTCAAATTTACTCCACCGAAATCAATACGCCTATAGAAGAAACACTATCACGCAAAATGCTCTGCTCCATAACTCTGAAAAAATTTACAGTGACATCGATCAGAAGAATGTAACACTCTTGCTGCTACTCGATCTCTCTAAAGCCTTTGATAGCGTCGAACATGATAGACTTCTACGTAAAATACTGAACTTGGGAATAGACACGCAATGGTTTGAAAGTTACTTGTCAAGTCGATCTCATGCAGTCCGCATAGAAGACAAATTGTCCCCCTTCATTCAAAACAATTTTGGTGCCCCCAAGGATCCATCCTTGGTCAGCTACTGTTTTCTATTTTCGTTAATGATTTCCCTCCAATGCCTTCTAACACACGTATCTCAATGTTTGCAGATGATGATCAAATTGCGGTAACAAGTTCTGTATCGGAAATACCACAGACGCAAATTAAAGCTGAAACTATACTGACTAGCCTGAAATCATGGTACGACCGAAAGGGTCTCAAATTAAATGCTAATAAAACACAATGCATTATTTCCGGATCCAATGATGCTATTAAAAAACCTTCAGATCTTACTCCCGCAGTTGGAAATGATAAAATTAATGCATCAGAAAGGGTTAAAAATCTAGGTATCTGATTCGATAGAAATATGTCCTTCAAATCTCACGTTGAGACTACTTGCAACAAAATCTACAGAACTTTAATGTTTTTTCATCGTATAAAAAGTATGCTAGACGAAAAATCCAGATTATTAGCCATTCAATCCCTTGTGTTATCGCGCATTGACTACTGTAGCCTAGTATGGGGAGACTTACCTCAATACCTTCAATGGGATTTACAAAAATGCGTAAACTTCGCAGCCAAGGTGGTATGCAACAGTAATTTCAAAAGAAGCGATCACGTAACCCCTCTTCTTAATAAACTCGGCTGGATTACTATTCAAGAAAGACTCCTCATGCAGAGGGCCCAATACGTATTCTCCTCGTTGTATCTTCCTCAGAGCAATGCTGAGATAGCGCCTTTCCCTCCACCCACTGTAACCAACCAAAAGCCGGACAGAAACAATAATGTATTAGTCAACTATCGTTCATCTCACATAGGGCAGAAGGCTCTGTCAATATCAGGCGCCTTACTGTGGAATAAACTTTCCCTGAGTATTAAAATCCCTCAAAGACCGAAAGAATTTAAAGCCAAAATAATTCGTCATCTTTCGTCTCAACGATAATTCTTAGTTACAGAACATACTGAACACATATTGACGAATCTCATTTTGCCTGGTATCTTCATTGCTTAATACTCTCCCCTGCTCATTTTCTTTATAATTCAAGACATAACACAACAGTCTCGAAGTATGCGTAGGTATATGATTTGATCGCCCATACGCTAGGACTTGCAAGCATGCTTACTTGCATATGTGTGTACGTATATGGGTATGCATGAGTGCACAATACACCTGTGTGCACTGGACTAGCAACTGGTATATAAACTATAAATACCAGACTTTTTTCTCACTCCCAACTTCTAACACTACCCAACACATCATTTCATTATATTTTATTCTTGTAAGGCAATCCAAAGCTTAAATGTCTTGTACATGTAAAATGTGGTACCTATGTATGTTTATCAATTGCAGACATTTTGCGCCATATTTGAAAGCTAATGGGATTTGTTTTTCTTAAAATGACACCCTTATAGAACATTCAGGTTTCTTTCTTCTTCACGTTCAAAAATGCTCTTGGTAGGCTAGTGTAGTGCAAATTATCATATCATCTCTTACGCTCTAGAGTATATTATAACAACTGCACCTAAGCCTCGCGTACTTCTGGAAATATTCTGTCCTCGGGAACCGTTGTAGAACAATCGTTTTCATGTTTTTGACTAAGGTATACTGTTTTGTGCCAATATTTTTAGACGGAAATTTTATAAAATTCATGCAATGATAAAAGATATTTTCTCCGATTCCCTCGATTGGAATGCTAGTTTATACTGATTAGTCTACGCTGATATTTGCGCACATGCTTACTTGTGTATATGTGAACTTGTGCTCGCTATGCGTACGTAGATAGGTGAATGTGTCACTACGTAATACTTCATTTCTCTTGATTATTGTACAGCATTTATAAAATATATGCATACAAATATATATGTTGCGCGATCACCCATATATGATAAATAAGACGCTTATCAACCAATGATCTTTTCGATACAATATTAAACAAAACATCGTTACAATATTTCATTAGAAATTGTAAGCTGCAACACATACTGTAGGAGTTGTCACGACTTTCCTTAGCTCATTATCCTATATTTCAGAACATCGCACAGAATTTATATAGAACGCGCATACATTGTGATGGCCTCGATGCATGGAAATGTATTTGTGTACGTTTACGCGTTAGGTGTATGTATGTGCGTAGGTATGTATGTGCATGTGTATGTATGTGCGTAGGTATGTATGTGAATGTATATGTGTATATATTTACATGTATATATATGCACATATGTGTGTACTAAACTGACGACTGGGATTTTAACTAGAGATAATTTTTTTTCTTTCTGTTCATTCTCAACTTGTAACATTACCTAACTTGTCATCTCCTTATTATTGTAAAGCATTCACGTGAAAAACTTTACATTTGTTGTGTGATCATCCATTTATATTTAAATAAAATGCTTATCAACTAATGACCGATATGTTAAAATTGCTTAATAAGAAATACAAATCTTGTAATTTTCGTGGTCCTCATGCTTATATACATGTATATTTATTTTTTTCGTGCTTTCTTAAAATGATTTTTTTGAACGTCTTCCGAAACAAACAATTCTA
The DNA here is from genome assembly GCA_030386875.1 of Morinoia aosen. NCBI lineage: Eukaryota > Metazoa > Arthropoda > Malacostraca > Amphipoda > Talitridae > Morinoia > Morinoia aosen. The sequence continues at coordinate 53,575,364 of CM059574.1, read as the reverse complement.
ATATTATTTCCTGGCGTCATGAATTGCGAAGTTTTATATAATGTATACGTAAATTGTCAGAGGTGTTCTCAACCCACAATGAAAATACATCGTCCACGAAATTGTGTTGTCTCTTATAATTATCATTTTGTGTATCGTCACATGTAGATTAAGCAAGATTAGGAGTATATAGCCCTCAATCAATTCCTTTGGACTAGTGACATGAGTATTACAATACTCATGTGTGTGTATCACCTAAGTGTATTAACTTTAAGATATTTTAAAAACCAATGATGGTACTTTTGTACCATCTCTATTTGAAATAAAGTATTTTCCTTCCTTTCCTTTTTTTTCAATGCACTACCTTTTCTTTGGATTCTCTGATCACTGATTTTAAAGTTATGCCTAATTTATTTCTTGGGTTTGTTTCCAATCTTTTTGTTTCCTTTAGAATGGAAAAGAGGAATCTTAGAGGTTTAAGTATTTTTTCTAATTTTGCATTCTTTTCCAAAACGGTCTCACCTTTATTTTGAAAGTTTACATTGCTATGATATTCACTGAGTAGCTGAGCACCAATTTTTTGGCCAAGATGGTTTCTTTTCATTCCCATGAGCAGAAGGTCTCTCTCACGCTTGTTTTCATGGTTCATGTTAGATGAAAATGCTTCCATCATGAGTTTACCCAGGCGGAAGAAGAAATCCCCAAATATAGTTTGCACCTGGGACTCAATTTTCTTCAGCACTACCTGTATTGGTTCTTTGTTAGAGACCACTCTTTCTTGCAAAGGCTGACGATCATTAAAATAAGAGGCTAGTACATTCTGCTTAGGATGGTTGGGTTTGACCCGAGGAATCCTTCTTGGTATGTAGTACGACCCTTGAGATTGGTGTACGTCGGCCGGAACTGTCACTTGTTTTGGTTGTTTGGTTTTCAAAGATGCAGCACATGTTTTTTTTATTAATCCTTTTTTCTGGAATTTGCATCATTTCTTGCATAGGGGGTAAAAAAGTATGAATTATTAACAAGGATTGTACGAGAACACTGCAGGTGCCCTCTGATTGTGTTGGGTGACATGAATGGCCATGTTGGTATACATGGTAAGCCGGTGAATGCAAATGGACAAAAATTGATAGATTTTTGTGATGAGAATGAACTTGAAAACTTAAATGTTACAATAGGAAATGGCTTGTATTCATGGCAAAGCAGGGAATGGAAAACTGCAATTGACTATACGATTGTGAATAGTAGAGCAAGAGAGTGTGTCAACGAAATGTTTGTAGATGAAGATGATTTTGATATTGATAGGGACCATAAAATGCTTGTGCTTGAATATAACTGGGGTAGAAAGGAGTCAATGCAGAAGGTCAGTAGTGTGAAAGAAAGTTGGCAGATAAAAATGGTAAACTGGGAAGAATTTAAGAATGAATTGAGTAGGTGTAACTGGAACAGGTGTGGAAATGTAAACGACCTAAATGGTGAGATTGCAAGAACCTTGTATGATGTGGCAGAGCAAAAGATTGGTAGAATAAAATGTAGGAAAAGGAAAGGGAATGCCAGGTGGTTTACAAGTGAGATAAAGGAAGAACGAATGAGAAGAAAGACTTCAAATAAGAAACAACGTAGTATGAGGAAAATGTATGAAAGAAACAGAATTATGGAGGATGAATGTCAGAGTGAATGGAATGAGTACAAGGACCAGCAGAAGAAAGTAAGGAGAATGATTATTGAGGCTAGAGTTAAAGAGGAGAGACACCAAGTTGAAAATCTAAGAAAGAAAGGTCCGGATGGAATAAAAGATTGGTATAAGTTTATACAAGCGTAGGCTTAGCCGGAAGACTCACCTTCCTACGCCAGTCGTCCCGGTTCCCGGGACCAACCGCACAGCTTCCCTGCTGCAATACACTTGTTCCACCGCTAGAACAAGCAAGACGAAACAGTCTCTGGCTCACAACACTGAGCAGAGGCGCAACTCAAAAAATTAGGCACGAAGAAGACTGCGTAATCACTCGACGACTCTTAACAACACACTGACAGCCGGCGCCTGCAGCCGCCCGGCAGCACCCACGTTAAAGTTGCTCCACTCTGTGTGCGTGAGCGAGTCTGTTGGCTAGTTAACGTCACCAAAAACCACGCCCACTTCAACAGCTGCCACGCGTCGCTGCATGACATAATTGTTGTACAAACATTCATTATGGTGTGCACTTTGCTATTGAAGTATCATTTAATAGTGGATTGAAATACTCTATGTTTCATTGTACACTTGAACGTCTCAGCCGTCTTAAACGACACATATTATATGAGTGAGATCAAATAAAAGCACAGTTTCTGCGATTCTACCGTGTCATAATGTATCGTTCGTATGTCACGATGTATTGTTTACAATGCAAATCTCCTTAGTTTATATTATAAATATGTAGTTCATTTGAACAATTAACCCATTCTTCTTAAGTGAATGAAAGTATTTTATTCACTTAATAGAAGTATTTTATGAATACAAGTATTTTAATTGGTTCATTATAATATGAATTAAATTAAAGTATTCAAGTGCTGAAGCGTTCTGTAAGATGCCTTTCATGCATATTGACGCCAAATGAATTTGATTAATTTAATTTTACAAATTCAGTGGAAAACTTGATGTCCTCATATCAGTATATTTACTAGCCACTTCTTTCTCGTTTAATACCATGCGATTTTGGTCGTAAAGTGCAAAGTAAAGGAACCTGGATACTTTCATTAGCGATAAAGAAAACTGGACGCTAACACAAGAAGTAATGAATGTTATAAATTTCATCACAAATGTTTCACCTATTTAGTTTCTCTCGGGAAATAGTCCCCCTTCTCCTGTCATATATGACATACAAATATGATGCTTCATCAATACCAATTTTTTTTCAGTTGCTCTGGCGATGAGATAGTTTTTGAATGAATATTAAAGCTCGTAGCCACACTATTTAATGCTACCAAGTTGGCTATTTTTTGTGTCTCTACGTGACAACTATGATATATTGGACGATATTTAATGTCATTTTCAAAACTTCTTACATAAGGAATTTTTTGAAAAAACATTCGAAATGAAAGATATTTGCATGTAGTAATATTTATTTGTAAAAGTGATGCATGCTTTCATTATTTATTATGAATTTAGTTACGATCGCTTCTCAATTTCTCAACTCAACGAAATATTTTCAGTTTTTCACGTGTTTAAATAAAATATTATGTGCTCAACATTTACTACTGCAAAAGGCCAATCGTTAATATTCTATGCCTCTCCCAACCTATAAAATGCAACTTTTCGATGCAACTATCATCTTTGGGCTGAAAAAGCTAGCCTGCTGGTGATCGTTATTTCTACAATACAAAATATCGTTCCTATATAGTCGTCTTACAATGAGAATTTTGTGTTTTACTATGTCTGCTTCTACTTGAACAATTGATTGTCATTTTCTATCAATGTGACCGTATAAAATACGATTTACTTCAATTTTCAGCCCGAAGGTGGTAATAGTTTCTTTGAAACGTTGCATTTTTTAGATTGATAGAGACATAAAATTTTAACGATTGACATTTTGCGGTAAAAAATATTACGATTGCTTTTATTGAGCAAACTTATACACGAATACATCTAAAAACATATGGAGGACGACATTTTTAAAGCATTATTGCTTGCTATGAAACACTACGTAATTTCTGCACTTTACACCTTTCTAAATATATACATTAAGTGATAAATTTCTCTTTCTTTTTAAAAATTATGCAAGTGCATAACGAACTGCATTGCGGCATCTGGTGACTCTGGTCACTCATAGTTGGACGATACGACGACTTCTGGCAATGAGTTCAACTCTGGACCAGTGCACATGATGAACCCTAACCGCACACCGCCACTGCAACACACGCACACAGAGTGGAGCAACTTTGACGTGGGTGCCGCCCGGCAGCGGCGGCAAGATCTCAAACTTCGGTGGCAAAGCGCACACCGTTACAGCGCCCTCTTGCGGCGGCAAACACTTCAACACCACAACAAGGTGATGATAGAGGTAGTGAAGTTCAAGTTGATGAATTAGTAGTCAATAGTTGCGGTGTGCAAGATAGGATGCAAATGGTGAAAGCAGTTGAAGAATACTGGGAGGACATTGGTGGAATGAATGAGCAGGTTACAGATGATGAACCCGTAAATTTTCTGATTGATGAACGTGAACTGCAAATGGAAGACGAAATCACTTGTGAAGAGATTGTAAGTTTTTTGAAGAAAGTGAAAAATGGAAAGGCATGTGGCCCTGATAAGATCCCATATGAGTTCTATAAATGTGGAGGAGAGAGTGTATTCAGTGTGTTGAAATGTTTATTTGATGAGATATGGAATAGTGAAAGAATACAGGATGACTGGAACAAGTGTAATGTAGTTCTGTTGCATAAGGGTGGACATAAGAGTATGAAAACAAAAATTACACACCAATTGCACTGGCTGACACTGTATGTAAGATCTTTTGTGGTATTTTGAATGAGAGAATGAAAAATTTAGTTGAGGAATTAGGAGTCCTAGGTGAAGAACGGAATGGTTTTAGGCAAGATAGACGTGGGAGGATAATCTGTTTGTAGTGAGTGAAATAATTGAGCGAATGAGGAAGGATCATAAGAAGGTATACTTAGCATTCCTGGATATTGAAAAGGCGTATGACAGAGTGGATCGGGTTAGGCTCTCTGAAATTTTGAGAAAAGTTGGGTTTAGCAGAAAAATAGTAAAAATTGTACGAAGTCTGTATAAGAACACATGCGCTATCTACAGGTTAGGAAATTTGAAAACAGGTCAAGTGAGGAGTGTTAGAGGAGTGAGACAGGGCTGTACTCTGTCGCCCCTGTTGTTTGAGCTGTATAAAGAAGAATTAGCAGTTCGACTGAGAATGAGTGGCTTAGGACTGAAAGTTGGTAATGAGAGACTGAGCTGTTTATTGTATGCTGATGATGTGGTTGTGGTTGGTGAATGTGGACATGAACTGCAAAGGATGCTTGACATTGTGAATGGATATAGTACAGATTTCAAGATGAACTTTGGTGCGTGCAAAAGCAAGGTTATGGTTATTAATAGTGATGAGACTGATAGAGAGAGACTGTGGAATATTGGAGAAATCAGAGTAGGTAAAACAAAAGAATACAAATATCTAGGTTGTATGATAAGTGAAGATGGATGCACTAGAACTAAGGGTGAGAAAGTTGCAAAAGCAATGCAGTGGAGTGGACAGTTAAGAAGTGTGGCCAGATACAGAGCAAACAAGTATGAATGTGTGAGAGGAATGTGGAAGTATGTTGCTGAAACCTGGTGTCATGTATGGTATGAGTGCTCTTGCCTGGAATGGAAGCGATCTTGATAAGCTGGATGTGATACAAAATAAGGTAGGACGTTTAGCATTGGGTGCTCCGAAATGGACAGCTACAGAAGCCATTAGAGGTGACCTTAGGTGGAGCCTATTTTCAAAAAGAATTATGAAAGCGGTGCTGAATTGTAAGGTGAGAATTGAAAGAATGCATAATAGCAGATGGGTAAAGCGAATTTTTGAATGCAATCTGAGTGTAAGCTATTGGGAGAAAGTGTGTTGGGGGCATGCAAGGAAACTTAGTGTGCAAAAGATTATTCATGTTAGAATTGGGAGACCTGTAGATGACTGGAGTTTAGTGAATGTTGGAGGTGTAGGGCTTGAGTGGGACTGCAAGAGGTGGAAAAAAGAGATTGAGAGACAAACAAAAGAGTAGGGATTGAATAAGTGGAAGCTTAGCATGATACGGAAGCCTACACTTAACTGGTATATGAAAAAGGAAGCACCTAAGTTTGAGATGTTCTATGATGGTAGTTTTGGAAGTCAACTCTTGTTTGTTGTGAGATGTAAGTCATTGAGTGTGAACATACGTACATGGAGGTGGAATGAGAATAATAACAGATTATGTCGGCAGTGTAATAGTGGAGTGGAGAAAACAATTGAGCATTTTGTGCTGGAATGTAGTAGGTATGAGCAAGAGAGAGAAAGTTTCATGAATGTGGTGTTTGAGTAGTATGGAGAGAATGAGTGGTATGCCAGATGTGCTGAAGATGATTGCGGTATGAGCTGTCTTGCTGGATTGGATCAGTAGTGTAATTTGGGTATCATTGAAGCCATGAAAATGTTTCTTTTGCGTGCCTGGAGTAAGAGACAGTGACTGGAATGAGCCAGTTAGGAGCAAAACTTATCGAAGCAACAATTTATTGATTACGTAAAATTACATGCAAGAGAAAGATCTAGTTAGCACAAAGTTGATACAAAAATATACAGTTTTTAGAGGTTACAAATCTAAAGGTGTTGCAGAGTGTAAATCAGAAAGTAATGACGCAAAATTGGAGCAGAACTGCGTCATTGTTATAAGAAAATTCGGCTCAGAGAACACGGGTAACACTTCATCAGCTGAGCCAACACACAAAAAATTGGCGAGGCTTAGCACAATTCATATACGTGCATCCTAATGGCACACTCGGAAATAATGCAGTCAACCTAATGAGGCACTCATAAAATACTAAGGTCAGGCAATACTCTACACACTGATGTCCAATCAGGTAGACGCTGAATTGAAGTTACACGCTATTCCTATATAAACAATGCATGACAACTCGAGTTGTTTCTGACTCACATGACCAGTCGCAAAGGTCTATTAATTCTACAGTACCACCCGGACATAGTTATCACATACACCTACAAAGATGATCAATAGGTGAACAAGGGGGCACACTTAGGCACATCAGCACAAGTAAATAGTTACCTAACATGCATGAACACATAATCAATTAGGCAATATAACATATTCCGCAGTCAAGTAAAAATCACACGAATATGCAATTGGCAAAACAACCATACTCTCCGGACTGGTAAAATGGCAACGAGAGCTGAAATTCACTAACATTAACTGTGAATGATAGCATTGATTTATACAACCCAATGTGCATAGATCAAGTTAACAACTGAGCACAATGAATCCAGCTGTGAATTCCAGCAAATAAACTAAATAGCACTGGCAAGCACAGATCAAAATAAGGCTCAATAATTTACTCAAACAAAATGAATGAGTTAGCAAACAACGAACAACACAGATCAGGAATGGCTTGACAATTAGAACAATGTGTATATAACTGTTAGCAAGAGAGTTATACAACATTGACATCATGAATGAAGCATCACTAATGTAAGTGGAGTTGTAGGGGCACGTTACGAGACTGCTGCATCACAAATTACATTCCACTATCACTTGAAGTCTTCAGCTTTCCTCGAATCTAAGGATTCACTGTATAGTTGAATACACAATACAGACATCTCCAGACACAATGAAACACTTAGCCTATTTAACTTAAGATTTAACACTTGTTACTTACATTTCCTTCTCTAAAGTCTAAACAATACACTCAGACGGTTCTCTTACATGACTGGCGGCCTCTGCCTGGAGGGCTGAGCTTATATACCTTAGGTACCGGAAGAGAGCGCTTCCGGAAAACGAGTGAACCTGCGCAATGGTTCTCTCGATATTCGGAGGTACAAAATTTCTACCGTTATTTGAAAATATAAATTTCCTAAATTGCTGCGAAGGCAGCACAGTCATAGAGATACGAAAAATCTTATACTCACTAAAGAATACTAAAGCGATTGGACATGATGGCATAAGCCTCCAACATATAAAAGACAGCTTCCCCGTCACAGCACCCCTCATTCGCTTGATAATAAATACATTTATAGCCACAAACAAGTTTCCCGATCAATGGAAACTATCCATTATTAAGCCATTACATAAATCTGGTGATATCGACAGAGTGTCAAACTACAGACCAATCAGTCTCCTGCCTGTTATGTCCAAAATATTAGAAAAAGTAATAACAAACCAGCTCTCGTCTTACATGGACGAGTAATATCTACTGCATCGCAATCAATATGCATACAGAAGGAATACCAGTACTCAGGAAGCCCTGTTAAACATATCAGAAAAAATTTACAAAGATATTGACCAAAAAAAATCAACTCTCTTACTATTGCTTGATCTCTCCATAGCTTTCAGCAGTCTTGAGCATAAGAAAATTCTACCAAAAATTTTCAAACCTCAGAATAGATACTCAGCGGTTTGAAAGCTACCTACTAAACTGCTCTCATGCTGTGTGCTTGAATAACAAAATGTCATCATTCATACCAAATAATTTTGGCGTTCCTCAAGGTTCAATCATCGGCCCACTCCTATTTTCAATTTTCATCAATGATTTCCCCACCATGCCGGCAAACACAAAAATCTCAATGTATGCTGATGACGTACAAATTGCCATGACAAGCTCAACAGCGGATTTAAAAGAAACACAAGCCAACGCTGAAAACCTTGTGAGAAAGCTGAAATTGTGGTATGACCATAATGGCCTCGAACTTAATGCAAGTAAAACGCAATGCATTATTTTTGGATCACAGAATGCGACTAAAAATTTACCACCATTCAAGCTTACATTTGGAGACGATACAATTGAACCAGTAGATAACGTAAAAAATCTGGGTGCTTGGTTTGACAAAAATTTGACTTTCAATTCACACGTAGAAACAATGTGCAACAAAATTAACGGAACCTTAATGTTCTTTCATCGCATTAAGAACACACTTGACGAAAAATCTAGATTATTAGTGATTCAGTCTTTAGTTTTATTGCGTCTGGACTACTGCAGTCTTGTGTGGGGAGATTTACCTCAATATCGTCAGGAAGAGTTACAAAAATGTGTAAACTTCGCCGCCAAAGTGGTATGCAAAGGAAATTTCTATAAATACGATCATGTCACCCCTCTTTTAAGAAAACTCGACTGGATCCCAATACCGAACAGATTCATGATCCAAAAAGCTCGACGAGTGTTCTCCTCTCTGTACCTCCCTCAAAGTAATGCAGAGGTGGTAAAATTTTTTCCATCTAATATGCCAAACAACAAACCAAATCGAAGGAATGGCGTTTTAGTCAGTTACCGCTCATCTAACGTGGGACAAAAAGCTTCCTCAGTTTCTGGAGATTTTTTGTGGAACAAGCTTCCCCAGCATATCAAAAACTCTAAAACTGTAAAAGAATTCAGAATGAATGTGTCACGTCATTTTGCATCTCTGTCATAGGATCTGCAGCATTTCGGTGTGAATTCCCCATCTACCAGAAATTTTAATTATCCTGAAATTTCTGTTAGAAAATCAGAAACAATTTCATTTTACGTTTGCAAAGCTATTCGTATATTCATCTTACTTGTTTCTGTCGACAATGATGAGCACCACAGCCGTCAGTTCTATGCAGCAGAACGAACGTTTTTTCCATAATTAGGAGTATTTCCTCATTTTCATTTTGTTATATTATTTTCTTTTTTCTTTTTTCTGTATTAATATTTAACGTCCGTATGACAAACATAAGCTGAAATACATTTTGTGTGTACACCAATATACAGGTTTATAGATGTGAGTGTTGTGCAAAGTATTTAATGAACTGAATTTTGGCTAACGTTGTCTCGCTATTTCAAAACCATTCTCGAAGATGTTTTCAATTGATTTCGGCTGAGCTGGGGGAGGGGGCAATTTAAGCATTTCATTTAGTCTTTTTATATTTTTTCGTGCGTTCAGCGCTCACTAGCACTGAACTTTCAAATCGGAAAAAACTCTAAATTTTTGTAATTAAATTTATCACTTTGGACCATTGCTTAATTAAGGACACCGTCTGGGTAAGAGAAAAAGTCTGTTATTTATGGATGGATATCTCTGAAATTTTCACAGTAGGTGTGAAATGATGCAAAGATCATTTGTTATTTAGACAAAATTTTTGTATCTGCACTTGATATTTTTTTGAAAAATATGATAAAATAGTTTTTTTTTAAATCTATCTTCTTCTACAATTTTGAAGTTACAGAACCAGAACTTCGTTTTTAGATTGCTTATATGTCTATATAACCAAAAGGGGCTATGAATTTCGATAACTTTTTGTTGTGGATTTTGAGAATATTTTTTTTAAAAATTGTGACTTTTTTTCATTTTTTTTCATGCCGTTTAATTTTCAAAATAATAGATGTATCGAAAAATGTAAATCCTTGTGGATACACCTTGCTAAGCCCTATAGAATGGTATATAAACCATTTTTGTAGCTCTAAAATTGTGGAAGAAGATACATTTGAGAAACCAATTTTCATTTTTCCAGAAAAACGTGTTTTTCACAAAAAAATTGTTTTTGTTTTTATCTTTTGAACTACAGAATTTTCTACAATGAACTCTTGAGCGTTTGTAGCTCTTTTCAAGGCCTTTCGATTGATATAATTTACATTGCTGTAGCTCTGTAACTCTGGCGAAAAATATACAACAAAAGACAGTACGTGTAATTCTTCAAAACAACAATTTTTTTATTTTTTAATTTTTTTCGACCAAAATACGTTTTTTTCAAGTCAACTCCTCTGTTTTGTAGCTATTTCCAAGCCCTTTGGATTGGTGTGCTCGCCATAGCCGTAGCTATGATACTGCAGCTGTCGTCGAGCTATGAATGAAAGCTGCGGTATCATAGAAACGGTAGAGCAGCTAAATTCTGAAATTGTCAAAAATTATAAAAAAAATATTTACTCAGTGTTAAAATGTTTCGTTTGAATAATGGAAGCACTTTGAGTAGCCCATGAACGAACTATATTGCCATTCCCGCAGAGAAACACGTTCAATTGACCCCAATAATGAGGGGGGGAAGGGTTCAAGGTCACGCCACCTCCATCGCTTTCTTCCTTCTGGTGGGCGCACTATTCGGAGTAGATGTAAACGGAAAGTACCAATGGAAGCGCAAGAAATTTCTCTATAAGATGCATATAAAATCAGAAAATCAACACATATCCCGATTTCTACCCAGACGATATCCTTAAACTACCTATATGTGCCAAATTTGGTAAATATTCGCCACTCAGATGTGATATCCGGCCACAATGTTGTTAGCGGCTGCAGAATTAGGGAAAATGATAATGCTCTCTCAATTACCAGAGGACTTTAAGAAAAATGCACGAGAATAACCAAAAGCGTTCAGGTATATTTATAACAGAAACATATAAACGGCGTAAATTACACAGGGGGGAAGACAGAATGAAAACTAGTGGTAAAAAGAACATAAGGAAAATCAGGAAACGCAACGATAATAGTTAGGAGAGCCCCAGAAATGGAGCGTGGGCGGGAAACACAGGGGTGTTTACACATCGGCTGAAAGCAAAAGATAAACCAGGTAAACTAAAAATAATGACAATCTGCTTCCTAAGGCCGAAATAATGCAAGAACACTAATCAACAGAAATAACAATTGACGGATAAGACTAAGTATACAACGAAATGGAAGATGAAATAATAGCAATAATGTTCAAATATGGAATGCAATAACCGAAATAAATAATTTGGCTGAATTATTCACAAAGACCGATATACCGGATTCTGATAAACAAGTAACTAAGAATCTTCTGAATGGTTCCACCTCAGCGGGAATACACAAACAAATCGATTAATGAAAATAAGAAAAATATAGTTCATCAACTTAATAACTATGAATGAAGTTTATTCGCAGAATTTCACCGAAGTTTATTTACTAACTAACCAACCAAGTAAGTCACGTACAAAAGAACAGAATCCTATATCTACTGTACAAACGGAACTTGGCTGAGCACACATATGTACATAATCCACTTACCTCAGCCACAGTTCCTACATACCGAGAGTTCTTCAGTTTGGTTCGACAATTCACGTTTACTTTAGACAATTAATAAGTGAAATTACTGGAAAAAATAAAAAATAGAATTAATTACACGTTCAACAGCAGATGTCCCCGCGTCACATCCTCACAAGTCTGCAAGTAGCCACCAAATGACACGTCACGAGCAAGGTACTCCACAGATAGGTTGAGGTTTAACCTACATTACAGTGCACACGGTAACAATGTTACTCCATTTTATCCCATGTACACATGTCCGTGTAATGCTGAAGAGTTGTGTTGTTTCTTGACTGTAACCTGAGTTTTCTTAAAAATTTCTATGAAGAAATTAAAAACCAGTTCATTTTTACGTTTTTCGGTCTTCTTTTCCTTTCAGGTATTTTTTTCAGAATAATTTCTTAGGATTACAGTGAGCTCGACTGTCAATTTCGACGTAGTAGATGGTAAGTTGTTTTTCAATGTTTTTATTTTTTAAATATATTTTTTTTTCTCCTATATTCATTTTCAATAAGTATATATATTAATATGTGTATGTACGTATGTAGGTATATATATATATATCTACATAAATAGATATACATGTTTGCATTTCATTTCTTTACGCAAAAACCATCCGGTTAATAAATTTTATTGCACTAGCGAAATGATTCAAAAATAGATCTATCACTTCCCCAGAGGGCGTTTCTGTGAATCGGATTAATGACAAAAACAATTAATGAAATAAAGCGCAATTTGAGTATATGAATCGTGGTAAAATTATCGTTCTGTCCGTATGTTGTACAAGCCATGAATTTTGATGTTGAGTGTATGTTTGTTTACGCATTTCTGCCAAAATTTTGTAGATATTCGTCAATCATGAGTGGTAACCGGCTTACACTGTATCTGCATTTTATCCCATGAACCCATGTCCGCATGATGTTGCAGAGAATATCGAGAAGATATGAAATATGTTTTTTTTGTTGTTCTTGTTGTTGTTCCTCGGCGGTGACCTGAGTTTTCTTAAAATTTCTTTTAGGAAATTAAAAAACGATTCCATTTATACGTTTTTCGAATTCCTTTTTCTGTTCCTTGTTTTTCCTCAGGTTATTTCTTACGATTCATCAGAGCTTTGGCTGTCATTTTAAATATAGAAAGAGCAAATTTACTTCTCATGTTTATTAACATTTCTCTTATATCCATTTTAAATACGTATATATATGAATATGTGTGTTAGTATGTGCATGGGTGTGTATGTGTGCGCACGCAAACAAGAATGTCTATATATCAGTGTGTACATGCACACGTTCGCACATATATATGTATAAGCATATGTACATATATGTGTTTCTATTTCTACTTTTTGCGTACAAATCAAAACCTCATGACACATTACATTTTACCTAAAGCTCTACGATCAGTTAACACTGAACCAAATTTCAGAAATAAACAAATTGATTGCGCTTGCTTAATGATTTATAAATCGATCTATCACGGCCCCGAAGGGCATATCTGTGAATAGAAGAAATTAAATGTATAAACAGACAAATGAAATAAAGCGCTCGTGCAAAAATTATCTCTATATTTGTATGCCGAACAAGCTATGCATTTCATTTTTGCGCGAAAGATTGTTTAAGCATTTGTAGATGTGCGTGCGGTGTTGCGCGATGTTCTCTATAAATTACTTCGTGACTAACCTTTTCTCAATACTTGATTGTCATTTACGATGGTGTTTCAATCTGCTCCGGTATAGCGTTTTTTGTCTTTTTCCTACTTCGATGTTCTTTATAAATTACTTCGTGACTAACCTTTTCTTAATACTTGATTCTCATTTACGATGGTGTTTAAATCTGCTCCGGTATAGCGTTTTTTGTCTTTCTCCTACTACGATAATTTCAACTAAGAAATTGGGAGTTTCCAAGAATTCTTTAGTAGTATTCGAATTATTTATAAGTTGTTAGCCATCTCTTGGAATATAAAATATCCAAGAGATGATATTTTTCATTTCTCATTCAACTACCCTTGACAGAGTTTGACTATTAGCACGCCACGTATGGTTTGTCTATTAGTACGCCTCGTATATTTTGTCTATTAATATGCCTCGTATGATCTATCTATTTGTACACCTCTGATAGTTTGTCTATTAGTACACCTCGTATAGTTTGCCTATTATTTTGCCTCGTATGGCTTATCTATTTGTACACCTCGGATGGTTTGTCAATTAGTACTCCTCGTATGGAACTTTTGTTAGACTATTAGCACGCCACGTATGGTTTGTCTATTAGTACGCCCCGTATATTTTGTCTATTAATATGCCTCGTATGATCTATCTATTTGTACACCTCTGATAGTTTGTCTATTAGTACACCTCGTATAGTTTGTCTATTATTGTGCCTCGTATGGCTTATCTATTTGTACACCTCCGATGGTTTGTCAATTAGTACTCCTCGTATGGAACTTTTGTTTTAGGACGTCCTATATTAAGAAACTTTTGGAAGCCAATATGTTGGCATGTATCTCATGTGGCAACTTGGAAAATAAACGTTTTTTCTTTTTTCGTTTCTTTTCTTTAGTTTTGAGCTGTTTATTGCTCTTTTGAGCTCTACCATAGTGAGAGGACGATTGTAATCATGTTCTGCATCTAATGAAAATGAGAGAGCAATTTGTTCACAGATGCTCCTATGTTCATAAAATATTGGATCATGAGACTCTAAGTTGTTATGTGAGGCATATTGGTCTACAAATATGTCAGAAATTTCCTTTGGGCAAGTAATTATTTCATTGCTTAAATTTTTGAGCATAATTTGTCCCCGGCTTTGTTTTCCCTTTATGGCTTTAACTTTGCGCCAAACCTCCGCTGGAGAAGAGGTACTGAGGCCTGACACAAATGCCTTCCAGCTGTTGGCTTTAGCCTCCTTTACTGTTTTTCGGAAAATTGCTCTTGCTTTTTTAAATGTGATCCATTTCTCAATGTTCCCTCGGTAATTTTTGTAATGGTTGTATGCCTTATGATATTTCCTATGGGCTATCTTGCAACCTTCAGTCCACCAGCAATTGGTCCTTTGTTGTGGTGAAAGGCTTTGACTAGCCCTGAGGCGGTTTTACAGTCATAACCCCGAGAGTTACCCGCGTAACTCTCATCGGGGTAACTCTTGACCAGATCCGAAAATACAACTGTGAACACGTTTTTGAGGTAACTCAAGCAATGTTTACAAACAGATTGCATCAGCTGATAGTTGACGTAATGATTTGTGTGAAAGGAGCGTGTTGAAAATGAATTTTTGAATCAATAAATGATTAATACTTATAATTGACCTATTACAAGCACACGTGTATTTAAATTGGTCATTAATTTTCAATAATAACCTTACTATGACGTAACCGTCAGGGGATATAGCTCTGCCAAGCTATTGAATGTTTTATCGTATTTTTATTCGTTCAAATTATTTAACTGCATCGAAAGGGACCGCAGATTTTCTGTTGATACACAACGAAGAACTTTTAATTGAATGATATGTTGCCCGCCATCTTTTCAAGCAATGTACATTAATCGTTATTACTCATTATCAATTTGAACACAAATGCTCCCGCATATATAGTTATTTCACTTAATTTGCAACTTTTAATAAAACTTTAGTAGCTTCTGCCTTACAATTTGTTAGCAATCTTCTTAAAATTGAGGAAGAATTATTTTATTTGTTGTAACGGATTTAGCAAATAATTACTCTAATGTAAAATTTAGTCTGCGGTAGAATTTTCTGTCTTCACCAGGCTTTATTCAAATGTTACTATTTTTAAGAATTTCACTGTAAAACAACAGAGTATCTTATCCGTGTAGATAGCATGCGGATGGGTAATTATTGTATACCCTCTTACTCAGCAATAGTATTTTGATATGGTTTCCTATAACTTTTTTAATATAATGTCCGACGAGTAATTATATTAAAATCTTTGTATGGTATTATTTTAGATAGAATCATCTTGATTTGCCACTTGATGTTATAAAATTATAGAAAATATTTTCTGCCAGCATGGCCTAACTTGTTGTAGTTCCATGGAAGCTAAAATATTTCAATGTCATTACCGCAGTGTTGTGTCTACTTCCCTAGTTTTATAATTTTTGTTTATTTATTTGTAATAAAAGAACTAACTAATTTGTGTTTCATTTAAACCAATAACACAGTTACTGTATAGCTTATTGAGATGCATTACTTAGTTGCTTGACACTTCAGTATAAGCATTTGTATCCTGGTATGAAAAGAATACATAGTTCTTCGCTGAATACAGTGAAATGGAGAAAACGAGTAGCATTGAAATTAATTTGACAACAAAAATTTGATTTACACAAATTCGGAACTTTATTCTATAGATGCACACATTTCACATACAATAACTGAAGAAATACGAGTGTTCATGCAAGACCTTAAATTCTGGCACGATAATCTCTAAATTTATTTAGCATTCAGAAAAATCACAGGTATTTTAATGAAAAAAATAGAAAAGAAAGCCATCTATTTTGAAAAAATTCAAGCTCATGCTCTACATAGTTAGCCCAAAGTAATTTGTAAACAGAGTTTATTTTTTAGATGACATGTCAATTGTAAATGAAATGATCATTAAATACTTCAAAATGATGAGACCTTGCAAAAGAAATGAAGTATCGCAGCCAATTTGCACTCAATTATATAATACCATAAGTTCTTTGAAACGACATAATATAAAAAATTACCATGTCAATTCTTTTGCAATGAAATAGTGGATGGGATGACTTCATGACCACGTAGATGAAAATTCGTGCAATGCATCGATTAACTCAGCAGGTATCTTTTAACTTGGTTATCATTCAGATTGTAGCTAAAGCAAGAAAAAATGTTTCAGTCTGACTAGAAATATGAAGCACTCTTGAAGTACAAAAGTTGAGATATAAGTAAAAATTTGTCAATTTTTTTAGTAACTGCCAAATAAAAGACATAAATATTTGAGAACTTTTTTATCATTAACACTACCAGCCACCCAAAGTGATGCAGTTAGCTTATACTTGCTCAGAATAATTTCTCACACTTGAAAATATAAAAAAAAATTACTGGTTTTAAAGGTGCTTGGCATTCAATTGTTCTTGAAAACAAGAAATATTTTTAAAACTATCTTTCAATAACTTAAATGAATAATGAGAGGATAGAGCAATATATTCACAAATTATATAAAATAACTACCAGCATCAGCATTTACTAGTGTTCTGTCTTCCACAAGTATTGAACATTTTGCTATACAGCAAGCTCTACTAAAAATTCATATTTAGATTGCTCCTGAGGTCCTTTCCACAGCACTAATTTACTCACCGGTTACTCTGCTTGAAATTAAAATAAACTCCTGATGGAAAGCAGCCCAGTTTTTCAAATATTTATGAACAAGATAATTAAGGAATACTGGATTCAAGATTTGAATTTTTTAATTTTGGCAGTCAATATGTGCTAACACAATCTGTTCTTCCAAGAACAAAATATCCTTTTCTTTATTCTGTAAAGCAGGTGAACTCACTCGTGTGAATTATGCCGAGTGCCTTATATATGTGAACTTCACCACCACGAAATTCTCTACACATGCAGGATTTTTTCAAAATTTTTCAATAAGAAGAGGCGAGTTGCTTTACAATGCAAGATGTTCTATGCCAATAGATTTGGTGGTATGGTTAATTAAGTCTGCTAATATACGACACTGACTAAATAAATTAATGTAAATCACAGCCATCACACAGGGCTTTTGCTAATAACGTACTCTATACACGGAGACACAATAATTATATTCTTGTTGCCCACACTTTTTATCCTGCTGCGCATATTAGCCCCGGCTTGCTGTTCACACCCGCAATCTCACGCCGCTCACAGCCATCACTCTGCCGTGACTGAGGTATTTGTTACAAACTGGAACGTTGTTCTTGCGTTTTGGGACAGTTGCTCACAGGTGAAGTTCTACAACTTATCTGCAAGAAACAAGGCTAATTAACATTTATATAAGATCCTGATAAAATACACAAATGTGAATTTCTATAATCTATGAGTTCATTCAGGAGAAAATTAGTAAATGTAAAGTAGTAACCATGACATCTATAGCATATATAAAAGTTTATTTTGATAAAAACAAAATTTATAATTGATATCAATTCATAAATCCTGTATGTAGAGAGGATTATTGGACTAGAACATAAGTTGGTTAAATCTTTCCCTACCAGAATAGCTTTCCAAACTAAAACCACACCAAGAAGAGAAAAGAAGCCTTATAATATATTATTAGATAAACAAGGTGTGTTGTAACATCCTATGTATAAAAGTTAGCTCAACAAAACTTTTAAAAACATGATAGAAAATCAAGAAAATAATAGATGCATGCATAAATGACAGAGAAAACCTTAGCACTGATGGGAGAAAAAGTAGGCAGTCACCTGCAAAAAAATAGATATTTAAATTTATGGTAAATGTGCAGCGTTAGTCAGCAATCGATTTTCCACTTTTCGGTGCCTAGAATTAGGTAATTTGATCTTTATAACCAATTTCTTCTCTGTGCACTTTCTGTCGGAAATGAGTATTTAACGAGTTATGGCGGTAGGTTTAGTTTCGTCTTTGATGACGAATGCGCTCGAATAATCAGCTACTCATCGATTTTTGAATTTTGGTTACTTGAATCATGGTAATAACATCAAAATGAACAACTTTTCTTCTATACACTTTTTGCGTCAAATGAGTATTTAAAGGAGCCCCCACGTCAAAATTGAATTTTGATTCGATTGGTCTGAAATTTGGCCACTATATGTATTAATGCAAGAGAAACAGATTTTATTCGAGAAGTTCTTTGATTTAGGCCTTAGTTCTTTTTCTTTTAAAAACTCGTTTTTTGGTTCATTTTTGGGATGTTTTCAAAAGAATAGAAGTCAATGAATTTTTATGCTAGAACAAATACAAAGACAGTTTTGAAATCTTCGTAACATTGCAAACAAACTGACATTCCTGAATTTTCTATTTGAAATTTTTTATACATATGCGATATTTGATCAATACCTAAAATATACCAAATTTTTAAGTTTTGAACTAGCAGAAAAAAAGACAACGTACAAATTGGGAAATCAAGAAACGTCAGTTTGTTAGAATTGTTCCAAGGATTCTAAAACTGTCTTTGTTTTCTTCCCAGCATAAAAACTCAATGACTTCTATTCTTTTTATTTTTAAAAATAAGTGACAACAGTATAGGCCACAAACAAAATTTATTTGTTGAAGTGTAATATAAAGGAAAATTTATGTAAATGAATGTTTTTTTTCATTTTTATTTCGATAATCTCCATGCATAACATCATATTCACACTGTGAATTGTAATTTAAAAAAAAATTAAATTTTTTAAACTGATTTCATATAATTATGAAATTCTTTGTTTTCAGTCTGATTCTTATGAAATTTGCCTATTATACGAAACCGTTGAAAAGAAACACAACGTCATCTATTCATTTTTTTGATTCAGGCCTTAGTTTATGAAAAAATTGACATATTGGATTTTAGTCCACTGGTTTTGATATTTCAAATGAGTAGAACTCATTGAGTTTTTATGCTAGAACAAAAACAAAGACAGTTTTACAATCTTTGGAACATATCTAACAAACGTACATTCGCAAATTTTCCATTTCTTTTTTATTTTCTTTTTATATGGGGTCGAAATGGGGTCGAAAATTCAAGATTTTGACCCCCCCCCCTCTTTGGGGGGGATCTATTGTCCGTAGCGCCATAAAATTTTAGGATCCAATAGTCCACCACCTAAGGGTCCTTTTCTAACAAAAACATGAAAAATGACCATCGGAGAGAAAAGGGGCCTCGGAGGGCCCCCTTAACGAGGTATAGCGGTAGGTTTGGTTTTGTCTTTGATGACGATCGGGCTGGAAGCGAGACTTCATTTCAGTGTTGCCACACCACGGGGTCGATGAATTTCTTTCCGCTTCAAACACTGGAGTTGCGGTAACTAATTTACCGCTATAACTTGTAAAATATTCGGAAAGATATTTTCGGATATTTTCTTCTATGCGACGGAAAGTGCATAGAAGAAAAATTGTTTTATTATGGACCCATCTGTATATATGACATTGAAATCAGGATATTTACAACCAAGAAAATCAGTAAGCAGATCATTAACAGTTATAACAGAAGGGTACCTAAACTAGGGCAGTACAATGTTATCAGATGAGAAATGTTAACATTTGGACACACCAAAGGAATATGTGGACTCCGTGACAAATGCAAATGTCGGGGATTTAAGGCTCGCCAAAGGTTTGAATATCTGTATGAATAAGTTTCTGATGGCCTTTTACTTGTGAGCAATAAGGTTGAATTTAACTCTTTTTCATCTACAGGACCTCCAACAACACGCACGCACCATTTCATAAATGAAAACTGGAGATACATCCTTATTGCATCATAAATGCATCTACCTCCATAGAACTTACAGGAGTTGTCCTGCGTGCTCCCAGCATATGCCTCAAAGCAGCGTTTTGTATAACATTAAATGATTTCATATAAGACTCTGGAAACACCACATGGCCATATACCAACTTGCTACGAATAAATGACACATATAAATTTCGCATAACTTTACAAGATGGTCCCAAGAAACACCTGCCAGAGCTTTCATAATTTGTACCCTTCCATACATTCTGTTTTAGTGTGCTTTATATGTGGTTGCAGTGTTAATTTGGGTGCATCAATGATCACCCCTAATACTCTTTGTTAGTTAGTATTCTTCAGCTGGTGGTTTAGCAATTTCAGGTTAACGTGTGGTATAAGTCTCTTTGAAGTAAAAACTTGGTATGAACATTTACAAGGGTTAATTGACAGTTTCCATTTTTGGAGCCACAAAGATAACACATTTGAATATTTTTGCAAATTTCTCTGTACTTGAGCAAGTGATGATCCACAAAACAATAATGTTATGTCATCTGCAAATGAAATAACTCTCACTCCACTAAGTTGGGGGATGTCATACAGCATTACATTATTAAACAATGTAGGGCTCAGTACTGCTCCCTGCGGGAAGCCGCTCTCCAAAACTTTATCTGACGAACATTCATTGCTAACACGAACTCTCACATTACGTCCTGTCAAGTATGACCTTAACCAGCTCACAGTGCGTACATCACATCCCAAATGTAACAATTTAAATAGCAATCCTGCATGCCAAACACAATCATAAGCACTTTCTAGATCAAGATACACTGATACACAACACATCCTATTACATAGAGAATGAGATATAGATTGGTACATGAGCGCAAGAGCATCATTGGTTGATCTCCCCTTCCGAAATTTGTTGTTGTTCACTCGGGGCTTATCGAGGCATTGGGATCGAGCCGATACAGCTTTAAAGTCTTGACCATTGTGAGTGAAGGAAATGTGTCACAAATGCTCACTGTTATACAAAATCCTGCGCAGCACGTCAATCACTATCCTGTTCTCAACTATTGACTAGGCTATTGAGAAACCTGTAGGAAACCTGGAACAAAAGAAAACACACGCACACACACACACATTCCAACACACTCCTATTTACACAGTTGGGGCAACATTAAATTTCATCGCACTTTGATCATTATTTAGCTGAGGTCTATGGGTAAAAATGAACAATGATTCCAAAAATCTAAGGTCGAATTCCTCTGCAGTTCTACGAAGTTTGGAGAAATTGAAACTTTTGAAAGGGTGGTTTGAACTATGGCAATGATCTCTGATGGCTGACTGGGGGGGGGGGCGAAAGAGTATGGACGGCCGATTCTATAGGAGATACCTGAGTGTTGGCTGTGACGAATAAATTGCTGGAGTGTGGTACTTCCAACACAGGACTGCATGCAACAATAATATTTATACAAGTAGGCACAACCATTTCTCAGGCACTCTTCTAAACATTCTTTCCTATTGAAAAATAAACTCATTTTAAAACTATTTCTATAAAATGGTAACACGTCAATGAAAGTAAAATGAGAGTGCATCAGAGATAAAAGATCCTTTCTCATCTCCTTGTAAAGATAGCCCAAGAAAGGAGCTCGACGAAAATTTTCTGCTTTGGTACGGTCAGAATTGTACACGGAGAGGAAAGTTTTTTGTCTAAAAACATCTTAACCAGATTGTTTATAAAAGATACAGGGTATTTATTTTGTACAAGTAACATTGTGATATATTTCACTTCGTAATGAAATATTTTATATGAATTTGAAATACAGTAAGCTCTACGCAATAATGTAGTGACACTTGTTTTACCATAATCCTCGTAAATGCAACTGAAGAAATTGGTACATAATCCCGTAATGTAGGTTTTTTATAAACATAGGTGGTGAATATTGAATTACTTTCTTTACGAGAACGTCTAAAAATGGCAATTTATCATTCTGCTCAGTTTCCATTGTGAAATTTTTCTTTGCGTGATATCCATTTATGTAGTCGAAGAATTTTAGGGCCTCTTCGGTCAATGTGAAGTTTAATGCAATCACGGAAAATAAGAATTCCGATCTTAGGAATCACTAAAGGACCCCATTTAAGAACGTTTTACATGAATGACATTCTGCTCGCTGATGCGTAATTTTCGAATTATTGAACTTTGAAGTTGGCCTTCGCGCCATAAGGAAACGAGCGCGCGAAACGGAATTTAATTAATAACGGAAGCTAATACAAACGTAAAGAGGTTGGGTCGTGAAGGGGAGGCACAGTTCTTCTAGTGAAAATTATAAATAAAGCTTCTAACCCACCCGTTAGGGTGACGACAGCAATCTTGTTTGCATCGGCTCCAAGATGGCGACCACCATGGGCGCCGCCATCTTGGAGCCGATGTAAACAAGATTGCGGTCGTCACCCTGATAGGTGGGTTAGAAGCTTTATTTATAATTTTCACTAGAAGAACTGTGCCTCCCCCTCACGACCCAACCTCTTTAAGTTTGTAATAGGGGGTTAGCTTCCGTTATTAATTAAAGTCCGTTGCTTCCTTTCGCGCGTGAAGGCCAACTCCAAAGTTCAATAATTCGAAAATAACGCATCAGCGAGCAGAATGTCATTCATGTAAAATGTTCTTAAATGGGTTCCTTTAGTGATTCCTAAGATCGGAATTCTTATTTTCCGTGATTGCATTAAACTTCACATTGACCGTCTCTTCCAGTGAATGATGCCTTCACGGTAGGTATTTCACAAGGTATTTCACAGTAGGGATTTTATTCCTTGTTTTACAGCCCTGGTGATGGAATCAGAGATTCCGAAACGTTTGCCATTAAAAGAATGTTCCATTTTATATTGGTTCTTCTTTTCATTTTACGAATAATTTAAGTTTTTGAAAATAGTTTAATTACCACTTTACAGTGATCGATTTACTGAAAGAGGCAGAAAAATTATTTGTTCGTAGGAAAAGTTTTGAAAACAACACTGGTGATCTTCTTCATTTCTCAATACCTACTGTGAAGGAACGCGTTTTCAAAACATCACCTTCATCGTTAATAATTCTTCGACAACGAGTTGAAGTGTTTCAAGAACTAAAAGAAAACGGTGAAATGATTCGCAAAACTCTTTGTTTAACAGTGACCAGATGTAATGCTTGCCTTGAGAGAAATGGTGGGTATGTCGAAGGATACTAAATTACTTTTTTCCATAACAAATGTATTGATTTGTTACTCTTTTAGGTTTTTGTTCGTTCGGGTTTTTGGAAAGTGCAAAATAAGGAAAAATATCAATATTGTTTCATATGTTCTCCTTCGAAAAATTAGTTTTTCTATCCGTTTCAGTTAATCGATCAATGTAAAATTGTTATTAAACGATTTTCAAGAAACAAATTATTCGAAATAAATTATGAAATTAATAAATATGGAATAAAATTTACTACATTTTGAAAAAATGAAAATTGAAATATGTAAATTTAAATCGGAAATATTATAAATTGAAAATCAGTGACATTTTTGTGGGATACCCGGTATAATGACTAAAAGTAGTGCGTCAGCAGTATGGGATTACTTGTACATATCGGTGAAGAGTGTAGAAAATTGAAGTGTGCACCATTTGTGAAGCAAATATACGACGAGGAGCGGCTGGTGCATCTTAGAAAATTGTCTCAACTAAATATTTCTGGGGCTATCTAAAATCGACACAAAAAGATCAATTCCTGTAAGCTGAAGAAAAACCAAACGAAAAAGAATTGAAAAATAGAAACAAAACGAACAAGAAGAAAAACTAAATGTCTATGTATTGAAAACAAACAAAGACAGTTTTGGCTGCATCTGTGGCAAAACTGCTGATTGTAGCAGGTCGTCTTCGTTTACTGGCAAACAGTTGACTTTAAAAGAAAAATTTACTCAATCTAAAAACTAGGAGTCAAATAAAGCTGACCAAATACATAGAGAGAAATTGTTAATTTAATGGCGTTGTGACGCGCTCAATCCTTACGACCTTATGGAAAAGGAGACTTTTTAATTTTCGTAGGGTTTTTGAATAGAAGTTTCAAGTTCCATCAGAGAAGGTAGTTACAACAAGACTAATTCGGGGCCTCAGTATACAAATTCAGTTTGCTATTTCATAGGAAATACATAAGCAAATTAACGAAAATAGAGTCTTCTCAATAACTGCTGATATTAGGACCTCTCCAAGTCGAGATTCTTTCATGTCAATAACTGCGCACTGGATTATAATTACACTGGATGGTAGTATACACACTGCTTTTTCTTCTCAGTGACTATGTTCTTCATGAGTGCAATGAAATCACAAATCTCTTGAGAAATCTTTTTAAATTTATTTAAAAGACAAGTGAATTCTTCACGTGCGGGTAGCCGGGCACACTATACGCTTTATTCACTTCAAATTATTAATCAAGGTCAAGTTCAAAATAATCCAAATCAACTTCAATTTAATCCAAGTCAAGTTCAAATTAATCCAAATCCAATTCATATCAATCCAAGTAAAGTTCAAATTAGTCCAAGTGAAGTTCAAATTAATCCAAGTCAAGTTTAAATTAATCCAAATCAAGTTCAAATGAATTCAGTTCCAAGTTGAATTAAGAATCGACATAAATCCCTCGTTAATTTGTGCGTTTTTTGTATTAAAAATGTATCTGTTGGATGTGATGAGCAAGAAAAACGTTTTCCTTTTAGCAAGGAATACATAAAATTTCTGCGGTATTAAAACAAGCTGTCGTAAAATGTGCTAAGTATACAGCATCAGGAGGCAGAGAGTGATTCAGATCTTTAAGCGGAATAACAGTTAGAAGTCAATGATAAAAACTTCGTATTATACTACACATTAAAGTTGTTTTATAATTCTAAATTAATAGCGGTACCCTATTGAAAATCGAGGACGGTGCACCGGTGGAATATGGTTGAAAGGGCTTATTATCCGCGATTTATTGGTCATTCGGCCATCCGACCGATAAAACAACGGTACACCGCCCAATTTACGAGCATGTTATGATCGGCACTGCCATCCGCGGCCTCCCGTCCATACACCGTCTTTAACTCGCGGTATCTAGTAGCGATTCGAGGTTGACTTGGCCAAGGACGGCCATCTAGCTCAGAATCGCTGACACCGTGTTTTTCTGGCACTTGTTTCTCATGCCCTCAAGCAACTAAAATTAATCTATGTTAAATAACCTCTTAATTTTGAAATGAAATGAACAAAATAATAATGAAATAAATATAAAAAGCTATTCTGAAATTTTACATTTTTGCTTTACTAATTATGAAACCTTTCACACTGAGATACAAATTAAAATATTCAGGCCTCTATGAATAGGATGTTTTATTCCAGATTAGATTATAAGTTTGTTAAAGCCTCCCTAACCGCCAAACAAATAGAGCGTATCGGAGAGGAAGGAGGAAGGCACCATTCAGTGTGGAGATAAGAGAATGAGGAATCTAAGCAGAATATGAGAGTAAGATGAGAAAGAAGTTCATGAAATAAGATAAAAGTTGAGGAAAAAAGTCCGAGGTGCTGAAAAACCGTGCAGTAGTGAATCGAATAAAGGTGGTCCTTAACCCAAAAACAAAATCATTTTATTTCAACAAAAAGAAGCCCTACCTAACTCTCAGCTCGGGCCCTCACATTTTTCCCCTGGGAGCGCTAATTCCCACATATACAATAGTTGTATCTCCCTGAGGGGATGTTTTATTCCAATCAAGCCTAATAAAATATGTATAATTGGCAGAACAATTATATGAGCAAATCTCATACAAGAAAAAACAGTCCGTAAAGCAGGCGATAGAGAAGATCCATTTTAAAAACGATTTCATGTGAACGTTTCAAGCTCTTGGCTCATTTTAAAAAAGGCTTGCAGATAAATCGAAAATTAATTCAATGCTCGCACAATTTGGACAGATCCGTTATAGACAAAAATCTTAAAGAATACGTGGATGAAAAACTACACGTAATAGCCTACAAACAGAAGTAAATTGTGACAATGATAACAATATTAAAAGAAATGCAATAGTTTAATAAGATAATAACTATTCATCGGTTTATTATTTAGATACCGTCTCGAAATAGTGAGAGATACCTACGATAAAATTCAAAATACGATGAATACATTGAATAAGCCGATAATTATAAATTTTTAAGACACTAATAGCTTAAAAAGTTAAACTTTTCATTGGACATAATACTGTCAGGCTGCAGCGGAGACGGCATGGGAAGGTCTTCTGGAAACTACATAAATTTCTTTAGAATTTCTTGAGTGCAACTTTAGATTCCAGTCTACCACTCGTAACTTTTGAAATGATTCACCTATCGAGTTCAAATTACTCTCAAATGAAAGATAAAAAACATTCTAATGGAAAATCGTACATGCCAACATTCTTGAGCACTCTCAGACAGCAAAATTCATTTGCCATGAAAGTTACAGTTGGTAGCTGACGAGGAATTCTTGCTAGTCAAAGCTGTCAGCTAAAAAATTGGTAAATTTACCTAAAACTTTAACTTGCGGATATTTATAATGTAATAAGGTATTTAAATGCCATTTAATCATTTATTACAGTTTTCATTAAATAATACTATCCTGTTATTCATCTTAGCCAAAAATTTTATCTGCACTCGAGTTAGAGATGGCAACACTGCTCGCGCGTTGGCAAGACGTCAAGCTCTTTCGAAGTTTCACGGCGGCCGGGCGGCGGCAGTTATTTGAATTGTGTTGTGGCAGTTGTGCGTCTCAGATGTAGTGCTGGTTTCTGACTCATTTAATAAGTTTCAAGCAATGTCAGAATGTATTTCAGTGTTGCAAGTGTGTAGTACGTTAGAGTGTATCTTATTTTTGAAACAATTTTTGCTCTGAAAAGGTATAAGGTGTTCGCTCTCAAGTGAGTTTCTTATTCCATTGAAGACGTTATGCCGGTATTGCATGTTGTCAAGCGCCGATGAAGGTGACGATTGAGACAAGTGCCTTCAACCTTGTCGTCTGAAAAATTTTTTAGTGTGAATGAATTGTAATGAATAGTAATGATGTGTTTATTAACTATAAATTCCTTTCTTATTTTACAGTAAGTGTTAACACAATTTAGCTTCAAACTTCTAAGTTGCAGTATAATTCCACTTGAGAAACCTTTGACAAGAAACAATATGCAATATTTTCAATTTAGATGTACCGATAGTTTCGGTATCGGCCTTTTTCTATTATCTGTACATCACTAGTTTTCAATTTATTAGTAAGAAAATTAAACTTCAATAAATATCTGACGAGCTGCGTTATAAAATTACGGAATAACGATGTTTAAAGAAAAAATCATCAATATTTACTTAAATTCGTTCGCGGAAATTAAGAATTCTCTTTCAAAGAATCTCCAAAGGAACACATTTAAGAATGTTTTAAATGAATGACATTTTGCTCACTGATGCATAATGTTTAAGTTATTAACCTGTGAAGTTATAGGAACTTTGTATATAAAAGCGGAGAAACGGACACGTAAATATGATGTAATACAGCATGACGTGATGCTAGGTTAAATTAGATTAGGTAACGTTAGATTAGCTGAATAAACTAACCTAAAATAACTAAACTTAGCCATACTGACACTGATGGTTACCGCCAAAATACCGGGCGTATTTCAAGAATGCAGTACGATGCAGCCGAATATATAATGCTAATTTAACCTGAACGTAATTCATGTTATAGCTTGAAAATTACGTATCAGCGAGCAAAATGTCATTCGTGTAAAGCGTTCGTATATGAGCTCTTTTAGTGATTCTTTAAAACAGAGGTCGTGATTTCCGTGAACGCATTAAAGTAAATACTAACCGAATAAAACTCCTTAGTCACCTGATGAACATTAGCATTATTGATGAGTTAGAGTTGAATTATATTTTGAATTGAGGAGCTTCCTACTAGCAAACGTTGCGTGATCGTAGGCTAGTGATGTACAGATATATCGGTAGCGGCAAAATCTGGCCGATATTTCATCGATACTTTCCAACAATACGTACTTTATCGTGAAAATAAGGTCATAATTCGTTTAAAGAAAAGTATAATCAACTAAAGAGCCTATTCATACCAAGTAAATTAGCTAAATGTTGAATTACATCGTTTAATCAGGCCCGCTAAGTGAATTTACTACGTTGAATTCCCGATGTTACGGACGGTCTGTGTCCAAACTTTGTGGCATAAATAGTTATACACAGTGGGGACAAAAAATTATTATACTTTTACAACTAAAACATTTTTAGCTAACAAAAATTAAACCTATCATATATAGTTGAAAGCGCATTTTAAAGTTTTTATAAATTAAACATAAAAATAACTGAAAATTCTATTTTAATTGAGCTTGTAGGTCGTAAAATATTACAAAGCTAATTATTTTATTTCAATTTAGAATGCAAATCGCCGTTCATCACAAATCTTGCATTTTTCTTCTATTTTAAGATGTTTTAAAAAATCACGAGCAATCTTATAGTTGGTTGCGTGTTAGCGCATCTCTCCGGCTTCGGATCCTATCGAATTTTAATGTTTGCTTTTCGTCAAAGTATGTATTTTGGTGTGAAAAACATGAAAATGATAACCATATTGCGGAGAAATTATTTTTTCGGTCTACTTTCGAAAACATTTGCTATTACAACTAGTCTACATTACATTGCAATACGGTTTGAAACATCTATTGCAAGGATTTCGTTTTGTTATTTTATTGCAACAATACAGTTAACAAAGCTAGAGCAGTTCTATTATTCCTAATCGAAAACTTTATTGTTAATATTGTTATATTATTAGATACATTGGTTAATAATTTTATTGCATTACTCATATTGGGCTTATAATGATTTTATTTTAATAAAATTGTAAAAGTATCGGTGACTTGATTTGGATTAATTTGAACTTGACATGGATTAATTTGAACTTGACTTGGAATAAATTGAACTTGACTTGGATTAAATTGAACTTGACTTGGATTAAATCGAACTTGACTTGGATTAAATTGAACTTGACTTGGATTAAATTGAACTTGACTTGGATCAATTTGAACTTGACTTGGATTAATTTGAACTTGACTTGGATTAATTTGAACTTGACTCGGATTAATTTGAACTTTACTCGGATTAATTTGAACATGACTTAGATTAATTTGAAGTGAAAAAGGTGTAGTTCCAAAAGTGGACCAAAACAATAATTTATCCACAAAATAGTTAGCATGTTTGTGTTTTCCACACCAAAATACATACTTCGGCGAAAAAACATTAATATTCGATAGGCCCCGAAACCAAAAAGATCCAAACACCCGCTACTAACTATAAGATTGTTCGTGAATTTTTCAAACATCGTAAATTGAAGAAAAATGCTATATTCCTACTGTACGGGGATTCATATGCTAAAATTAAAATAAAATTATTCGCTCTGTAGTATTTGACGATTTACAAGATAAATAAAAATCGAATTTTCAGCTTTTTCTGCATTGAATTTCAAAAACTTTAAAATACACCTTCAACTTTATTTACATGATTGGTTTGATTTTGGTTCGCATGTTTTGTTGTTTAAGTATAATAATTATATGTCGCTTCTGTTTTCCACTATTCATGTTACATAGCTTTCACTTACTGACCGTACGTGCCTCATCGGGAAGTCGAAGAAGTAAATTCAGTTAGCGGGCCTTATTAAACACTGTAATTCAACAGTTAGCTAACTAATTTACTAGGTATGAATAGGCTCTTTATTCCCAATTGAAATTCTGAGCCTTTTACAGATCGTTTTCAGGCAGTTATAAGCCAAGAGTTTAGTCGTTTTCGAGCAGTAAATTAGCCTTTTTCGGAGCAAATGTCTAGTATTTTTAGCCCATTTAAACGGCTATTTCTGGGCATCGAAACGGCTAATGCAACGGCCATTTTGGGCTTCTCTACTACTTGAACGAGGCTATTCACGACCATTTTTGGCTTTTCCATTGCTTGGTCGAGTCTCGTCCTGGCCTTTTTGGGCTTCCTTACTGCTTGATCAAGGCTAATACCGGCCCTTTTGGGCTTCCTTACTGCTTGATCAAGGCTAATACCGGCCTTATTAGGCTTCCGTACGACTTATAGTGGGCCTTGCAACGACCTCAAAGAGCTCCAACGTCAGATTTTTTATACGATATAAAGAGTTTGTAAGGCCGGGTCTTGTGGCTGCTTCGCCTAGTGAGTTCCGATTTGAGGCGAGTGAAGCAGCGGACTTACGTTTATACTTCTCCGGCTGTAAGTATCGATAATAAGCGGCGGAGAAGTGGGAACTTTCTGTAAAATAAATTTACATTGGGATATATGAAGATTACTGAACATAGAAGGACTAGAATCGAGGTTTGAGGGGTAACTAGGGTAAAGCACTACAAGTTGAATGCTCAGCGTTCGACAACCCAAGTGTTCCAACAGTTATAAGCTATCATTCATATTTTTTTTATATAATGCATTAATAAAATGCCAATTTGATGTTATGCTCAGCAGTTAGCTTTTCTATCCTAGTTTTCATGTTGACTGGATTAATTATTTATAGTATTGTTGAAGATGTTTAACGAACCTTACCTAATCTAACTTAACTAAGTTAGGTTAGTTGAAATTCATTTAGTTCTTTACATTTACTGAAGTAATACGACTTGTACAACATTTACGATTACGAGTCTTTTTACAATCTATTACGCGTCCAAATAGAGGTCGTCGAAAAGGCTTGAAAACGACTTTAACCCGCGAACTATAACTGGTCGCCTCATTTACCAGGCTCACTGGTTGCCAGACGTAAGGCATAACCCCAAGTTGTTATACACCAAAATGATCGTCTCAGCGAGTGCTACACAGCTGGAGCCAGAAACCCCCACATTGTGGGGGTTAAGGCAGAGCTCCAACCACTTGGAAGTTGGGAGGGGTAAGCACAGTCAGTGTGGTAAATGAGGCGACCGTGAGAGGGTGTGCGTGCGAACAGTCAGTGGCAGCCTCAGTTACCAGCGAAACTACTCAGGGCCTTATTTCGCCTTATTTCGCAAAAATGGCAAATAAGACAAATCTAAAGTCAGTAGCGTGTAGAGCAGTATTTTATTCATATTGTGTGAAAATTACAAGTTTCGAAACACTATACTTACAGTAATATAACCAGACATGCAAACATGCATTTATGTAGGAACTAAAACGAAGAATGGATAACACTTAGTAGACATAAATGGTCATAACTTTTTTTCTAATTGTTGTAGAGGAAAAATAAAAACATCAGCAGGTTTGGAAGGATTTTCTGCATAAAAATAACAGTGAAAAACATTACATTGTTCCCAAAACAAAAAATGGCCATTGATCTCTTTGAAGCAATGTTGTGCAAAAATCTACGGAGTTTGACTCCATATTACAAAGAAACGGTCCAAGTTATCAAAAATCTGACAACATCAAAGTGTAAAGCAACATTTTTTACTCATTACTTCATATTTTTACATCTCTGCCTATCACGGTAAGTGAACAGGGAACGGCAGAGTAACGCGGGTAAATTGACTACTTTTCTGAGGGATGCGCGACCGTGCGCGGGTTAAACGACCCGAATGAGCCCGCAAACAGCCGTTGACTAGACCTATAAAAGGCCAGTTGAATGAAGAGCCCTTTTCAAGCCCTAATAGGCCAAGTATAGGTAGGAATCGGTTTGAAGTCGTGATTTTTGTCCCTTTTGGTCCGTTTTCGACCTTTTACGACTAATTTACTACCTGAAAAGGGCGATAATTTTCAATTGGGTTTGATCATACTTTTACTTTCATGATTTATGACCTTCATTTTTATGATAAAATACGCGTTATTGGAAAGTATCGGCCGGATTTTACCAACACCAGTAAAAATGACCGATACCAATACATCGCCTCATCAATAATTTTATGACAGGATTTTACAAATATTTTTTAACGTTTCAATCCGAATTTCAAATAAAAAGACAGCAATTTACATTTATGTGCAACGGTTAAAAAGAAAGACGGTTGTATGCTGCATTGGCTACTCTAACGGAAGCTTCATAAGAAAATGACGCTGGAACGCACAGAGTCGTTTTCTTCTAAAATTTCGCATTTATTTGAGTTCGGACCCGTGGCTTCTGGGGAAAATGACGATTATTCTTGTTGACGAGGAACGAGAGATGGCCCAACTATTAGCTTCACCACCTCGGTCAATTGATATTTATGACGATTCATCGTTGTGGTGGGGCTGGTAGTGAAGGCAATGTAAAAGCAACAAAATGTGGAAACCAAACCTGAATGTCCCTCGTCCGTCTTCAGCAACCTCTGAATTGAAGGACGTTCTCGAAGGTGATCAACAATGTGTTAAGGTACATATTTGTGTGTGTGTGTGTGGGTGGGGGGTGGTTATACCAAATATCTAATCGTTGCTACCAAATATCTACGTAAATGTGTTGGTTAAGGTTGCGCAATTGATTCGTATATCCTAAATAAGGGTAGATGATATTTAATATTGGTGTGCGGTTAGCATGGTATGTTAATATTGTTGCTTCTTCACCCTAGCAAAATCAGAATCACAGGTGATCTCTGTACGATGGATAAGAAACGCTCCCAGCTGCCAGTGTATGACGTCACAACCATATGTATATATGCTCGTGACGTCATACACTGGCAGCTGGGAGCGTTTTTTAAGCGATTGCGTAGAGGTGGCCACCCGTGATTTGGAGTTGATTAAGGTTGCGAAGCGAGCGATTCATTGGATGTAGAGTTAGGTTGAGGTTGATTTGAAACCATTCATCGGCCTAAGTTGGTTTTAGAGGTGATTTGAGGTTGATTTGAAGCTGTTCACCGACCAAAGTTGGTCGCAGTATGGACGTATTAAGGGCGCAGTATGGTCGCGGAGACTGGACATTTGACCCTTAAATAGACGATAAACCAACCTCAAATCGTCCATGTTTCCACTCATATTCCACCGGTGCACCGTCCTCGATTTTCAATAGGGTATGCATCCATGCAAATAATTATGTTCAAAGGTACTTTTAGGTTACAGATACAAATAGTACCGAAGTTTTATTTACACATATTTAAAGATTTACATGCCTGAAATTCCACTTAATCACATTTATGAAATCATTGTGCATGCATTACAAATGATTGCCACTGGACGATGTGTAGATTTAACCTTTAAGATAAATGAGCAAATGCGATTCACTGAGTACTTATGTACGATAACAATTGATTACAACTTATACGAGTACATTACTACACAGATACAATCCTGCAATAGCAATAAAAATTGTGCCATCCCTCCAAATGAATAGGCCAAGGCAAATGTATCATCTCGATCGATGAAAAAAATTGACACTTATTTTTACAAAAATCGTTTGAACAAGCAAAAACAGACTTTGTTGCTATATTTCTTTTAAAGGTTGAATCTACATATCATCCAATGGTAATCTTTTGTACTTGCATGCATATATGACTTTATATATGTGATAAAACGAAATTTCAAGCATATAAATCTCTATATGAGTAATTAAATCCTCGATACTACTATGTGTATGAGTAACATAAAATTGTCTTTGAACATAAATATTTGAATGGATGCACACTCCCGTTAATGTAGAATTGAAAAACAACTTTGATGTATTGTTAATACGAAGTTTTTATAATTGATTTCTACACTCGCGAGCAAAAGTTTGGAATCACTTTCTTGAAATTGGTTCCGCGCGATTTTGAGCACTAAATATTTTTTCAATAACCAGAAAAATTACATCATTTTAAAGGTTCAACTCTTAACTTTAAATATATACCAAATTCATTCAAATCAAGCCAGTATTTCGGGAGCTATCCCGGATTAAATCAAGGAGGTAGGAAAACAAGGAAATGTGGGAATGAATAAAACAACAAAAAATAACCATACAAAATTTATTTAGCGCTAAAATTAAGTGTCAATACTTTCTGTTCGCTCCCCTTGCCCTAATAACTGCTCGTAGACGATTTTTCATCGACCTGATCAAGTTCTGTATTGATTCGTGTGGGATACCTTCCCACTCCACAATTAAAGCCGATTTCAGCTCATTCAGACATGTAGGAGCAGGAGTTCTCGAACGAACCTTCCTCTTCAGTTCATTCCAAAAGTGCTCAATGGGATGGTTATTGAAAAAATATTTAGTGCTCAAAATCGCGCGAAACCAACTTCAAGAAAGTGATTTCAAACTTTTGCTCCGCTCAAAGATCTGAATCACACTCTGACTTTTGATGCTGGATACTTAGCACGTTTAATTTGAATTTAACTTTCATTAATTTGAACTTGACTTGGATTAATTTGAATCTGACTTGGATTAAATTGAACTTATCTTGGAATAAATTGACCTTGACTTGGATTAATTTTATGTGAAAAAAATGTAGTAAAAAACTAAAACCCCCGGCTTAGGGCACTATTTTGCCGGGGCCGGGGTCTGCAAAAATTGTCGGGGCTTGCCGGGGCCGGGGCCGGGGTCAGCCAAAATGGCCGGGGTTGGCCGGGGCCGGGGCCGGGGCCCCGGTCGGTCTATAGTAACGGAATACCGAACGTTTCGAGAAGAATAGGTGCATAAATTTAGAGTACAGTTGCACTGGTCTTTGGTACTGCCGCTGGTATGTAGTCTCCTAACTAGCTTCTAAGCTTGAGCTGTGCGTTCACACGTATGTACGTCTGTGCTCGGGCAGCACCTCCGTCAACCTCTCACATTCTGTGTGCGTGAGCGACTCCGTGTACGTGAACGGCTCGTCACCACCACCAAGAATCACTACCATGCGCACTTCACCAGCTGCCTCTCGTCGCTGTATAACACAACTCATGTGCGAACATTTATTATTGTATAACTCGGCAATATAACTCTCATTTAATAATGGAATGAAATACTCTATGTTTCATTTTACTCCTAAAAGTCACAGGCGTTTTAAACGACACATATTATATAAAGAATTATACCAAATAACAGCAGTTACTGTAATACTATCATAGTCATAATGTATTCTTCGTAATGGCGCATTGATTGTTAACAATGCAAATATCATTTATTTTCTAATATGAATTGATTAATTCGAGCAATTCCCAAGTACTTTATAATATCAATTAAATAAAAAATATTCTGAAGCTGAAGCGTTTTGTAAGTTGCCTTTTATGCTTACTTACGCCAAATGAATTCGACTACTATACCTAGAAATTTTACTAACAAATTTTATGAGCTCTAATCGGTATTTTTACTTGTTACTTCTCTCTCGTTTAGTATTTCACTGTTTTTGTCGCAAGGTGCAAAATAAAGAAACTTCTATGCTCACATTGGTAATAACGCTGTACTCCAACACACCAAGTAATGAATGTTATGGATTTCGTCACAAATATTGACCTCTTTCGTTCGCGTCAGGTAATTGTGTACAGCCTCTGTACACAGTCCTTCCCCTATCATTTACAACATACAAGTGTAATGCTTCATCAATACCAAATTCTTTTCAGTTGCGCTCGCGATGCGATAATTTTAAAATGAATATTTATGCTTGTTGCCACATTATTTATTAGTACATAGTAAGTTAATTTTTTCCGTCTTTACGTGACAACAATAATATATTAGACGATATCTAACGTCATTTTCAAAACTTCCTAAATAAGTAATGAGATCTATACTATTAATGGAAGAAAATTACATGTAGTTATTTCATTATTTATTTAGCTTATCATTATTCATTATGAATAAATGAATTATAGCACTTAGTACATTTCTAGATATATTTAATCAAAAATTTATTTCACTTTTTACTCTTTTTAGTTTTCCGCATTTTTCCCTTCGCCAGTAGACGCACGAATTTAAAGCGACTTCTGGCAATGAGGTAAACTCTGGACCAGTGCACAGGATGGACCCTTTACGCACAAGGACTAATATGAATGATTAGGTTTCCGATTACTTTACATAAATAATGTATGATTGAAACTGAATTAAATGTAACGGCTAAAATTACCTGATAAGATTATGGTAAAATTTACTGAAAAAGGTGATTATGTTTTTAAATAAACAAAATAAACTACTCTGTTAACACACTTCAAAACTTCTGCGACGCGTTCGTACGTACATCTGTGCGGCACTGTCCACTCGCGTGCATCGGACTAACAATAGAATGATTATTATTTGGAATTCGCGTCGTAAATAATGCTGTATGGAAGTACATTTAATTTGACTGCTTAAATGATCAAACTCTCTAAGGGGAAAATAAAATTTATTGAAGAAATGGTTTCTTTTCTACGAAGCAGAAGAAAAAACACGCATATTAAGAATTTACATGTCTGATGTTAATGACGTCCGCAAAGCAATAATAACTCGCAAAGCAATCAATTGTAAAAAATTTCAGTTATAGAAATTTTGAAAAATCAATGTAATTGAAAACACCTGGGAAAATCTAAGCGATAAAGGAGGGAATTAGGAAACCGAAAATGAAAAGAAAAAAATACACCCATGTATGGACCAGTCCGTAACAAATTGCCCAAAATAAAATAACATAATACCAAATAATGTAAGGAAATATGGGGAAAAATACATGCCCATCATCACGAAGTCAGGAAAACTAAATAAAATCTGTAGGATAGTCCCACTAAAATGAACGAACGGATTAAAGTGGAAGCCTAATACATAAATCCCCTACTTCACCCATCAAACGATAACATTGTATAACCATAAAAATAAACTCTGTGTTAATTAATTTTTCCATTGTTAACATACTTAGCCTTCGTTGTATTTCATCAACTTCATGACCCAATATGAACGGTTTGCGGTTTCAAGTCCCACAGGTTAAAATAAATATAACTGTATAGTACACAAAGGTATGCAGTCTATTAATATTACTTCATTCTAGTACAATGAAAACAATTTGTAATGTAGAAAATATGAAAAATATCGCGGTCAACTGCTGTCTTTGAAGAAGGAAAAAAATATGGTAACAAATGCATTCGAATGTATCAGAAGGTATCAGCCTCCGAAGGTATCAGCCTTTGCCTGTTTCTTTATTTGATTACTCTTTACGACTTGTTTGAGCGAGCGTACAGAGGGCACTAAAAAAGAGAGAAAGGCAAAAATAGCGGATGCGAAGCCCTACACACACTAGTGAGTCCGTGCTTGATTTCAAACGCAACTGCATACGAAACATTTCTAGAATAATACGCGTGTAAAATTTTGTGTAGTCGTGCTGCTCTGTGTACTCCCGCTGGCAATGTTCTAACCAAGGAGGTTTAAGAATGGAGACGGCATCAGCGCTCTAAAGTGAAGCCAATTTTCGGTAGCTGTAGGGTATACGGGCACACACACGGAGATGGGGCTCAGTGCGTGTCAGACACTCAGCGTGACAGGGCGCCGCTATCCACGCTGCGGTCAAGGACGAGTTTCCTCAATATGAGTTTCTTTATCATTCAGCGAGAATGCAATTGAAATATATGCCTAAGAAAAAAACGTATAGCACAGAGTAGCGCAAGTATGCCATTTAACAGCGCGGTTTTCAGTCGCTGATGATGGAGGTGATGCTACCCCTCCACTGCAACACCACCTCCACACAGGGACCTAATGCTTGGTGGGCGGGGCTTGGGACGGCAGAAGTGGCTTCACTCGCTTGACTGGCAAATGATAGCGATGCCGGTTCCATGTATCCAACTTCCTTGGTTCTAACTAATCTTCAGCTATGAGGTCACACGTGCGTACGTACGTACGTCTGTGGTTCTCTGGCCGCTCGGCCGCATCTCGGTTAGAATAATATGAATAGGTTTCTGATTTTTCACAGAAATGGTGCATGATTTAAACTGAACTGTAGCTGCTAAAATGACCGGATCAGATTACGACATATTTGTTATAGATGATTGTAATTTTAAGTAAACAAAATAAATTACTCTGCTAAGAAACTTCAAAACTTCTGCGACGCGTTCGTACGTGCATGTCTGATTTTAATGAAGTCGTTGTGCAAAAAAAAGTGATGCAATGCTTTCTATTTTTAATAAAGACATATTGGTTACTTACCTCCAAACAATCGACGTCTAACTTTGGCACGTCGTTCCAACGATTT
The DNA here is from genome assembly GCA_030386875.1 of Morinoia aosen. Taxonomy (NCBI): domain Eukaryota; kingdom Metazoa; phylum Arthropoda; class Malacostraca; order Amphipoda; family Talitridae; genus Morinoia; species Morinoia aosen. The sequence continues at coordinate 53,537,206 of CM059574.1, read as the reverse complement.
TCGGAGTATTTGAAAACCCCAGGAGGTTTTCGAAAACTTGCCCATCACTCACGACGTTCGGATCAGTACTGATGAGAATGCATGAGTCTTGAGATGTATCGTACAGTGCTACACGTTGCAAGCAGGGTTGCCAGATTTGGTTGATTTTACCAAACTGGCAAATTTTCATGAACTGGGGCAAAGGATAATTTATGAGAATTAGCCACTTTCATTTAGACTAATTGTGGCTAATTTACTGATCGTTATTAATATTTATTTAACAAATACGACAGAATTATATCTAATCCTAAACTTTACGGGTTTGATCCCGGTATAAACGGTAATGAAACGACTTTCATAGTTCACATCTGCACACATGTAGATGTGTGTAAGTTAATTAAATTGAGATCTTTAAAGGCTTCATAAGTCACTTAAACAAAAGATTGGATCAAAATTAATTATAACCAAATTTGAGGTGCTTCTCAAAGAATCGACAATGACACAGAAAGAGAAAGATGTCATTAAAGAAAGATGTCTTAAATGCTCTTATCTAGGGAAGCTGTCAAGTTGAATTTTGGTATTGGATGAAGATTATGTAATGTAGAATCTTCATCATTTCAAACCTGGAAAAGTTCTAAGTCAAATGAGACCAAATTTCCAGGATTTACCCAAATCGTTTCACGCCTTCATTACGAGTTAGGATGTATGGAAAATTGAAAATCAGCACGAGAATTTACTTCATATTAAGAAGAGATAGAGAAGATGAAGTTATATAGGAGATTACAATGAAGTTGACCAACCAAGATACAGCAACCATATTTCAGAACAATTTTTACAAGAATTATAAAACATTGCCTTGGAATCAATATGATGAATTCAACAAAATACGATATTGACATATTTTTTATTTCTTATTTATTCAAAATAAAAATCAGTGGCTATTTGTGGCTAATTTCCTGGGAACATTTGGCTAAAACTGGTGGACATCATCTGGCAACCCTGGTTGCAAGGAGATCGCTTGAGCAGCTTGATTACGCATTAATGTCAAGACATGATTTCATCTCTATCCCTCAAATATGTTTTAATAAAAGTAAGAAAAATCAGTGCGACCTAATGTATTGTATTTTCGTGTACAGAAAGCTTCAAAACTCAGAGCATTTAAGATATTGAATTTATTGCTCTATCCCTTCACCATTTAATGAACATCATAAAACAAATAACAAATTGTTTTCAAGCCTCAAGCAAACCATTGAGTCTCTGTAACTACGTTACGCCATTGATTGATTTCAACACATTGACTGCTATGTGCAAAATCAGTTATCATGTCGCACACTACTTGTCACACGTACTTTACTGCGGGTAGTATCATGGCAGTATTATTGCGCTGAGAATTAATAATGAATTATATTGTTGGTGATAGTAGGAAAGTTGTTGAGAAAATATGACACAATGAAATGGAAATGCAAAGTTTATTTGATGAATGGTTCCATAAATGTTTGTACTTTTTTTGTTGTTAGAACAAAAATTGCTCTGGTACTAGAAGACGGAGAACTTCGATCGTGTGGGAAAGTTGCGCTGATAAAGCTAGTTCCAATAATAGGTTTTAGGAATATGAGTGTTTATATGTTCGTCAATGTGTGCTTTATACGCAAGAACAGTAAGTTACGAATATTGATTAAAGAATTTTACCTGATGTAACACAAATGATTGATAATGCAAGCAACAAAATGAGGTTCATTAATTTTATTAATTCATATACAAAAAATATGAAATACATAATCATTGATTTTCATATGTGAGCTGTAGTAGTGATATAACAAGATTGAAAACTTTTCACATTATGTACTCAGGTCTATTGCAGCTCAAATGCTACCTTAATGGTTTAATTGAGGATGTCATAAAAAACTCGTTTTCTATTCAAGTGGCAGCGAATAGAAAATAGCACCAATGCGCTCATCCTACTACGCTTCACGCCGATTTATGAGCATAGCCTTTCATTTTAAAGTAGGTTTTGATGCTTAGCATAGTTGTTGACTGTTTTCGAAAAAAATCGAGAATCTTGCGCTTAGCCTACTTGTGCTTTTTGCCCTTCAGTTGTTGCTTGCTTGGTTGGTGTGTGCGTCTGTGACGTTCTTAAGGATGCTTAATGACCGTATGTGGGGTACGAGTTTCACCAGTGCACATGTACAAAAATATTTTAATCACGGGTACCATTAGAATGGATCTACTTGTTCATCACCTATATCTTGAGACTATTTTAAAGGAAACTATAGAATCCGGCCATTTTTGACGGATCATGTACACTAGTAAATATTTATGTTAGTAAAACTGAATTTTTAACATTCTGTTGCCAATTTAATAGTCATTCGTAAATAAAGAATGTAATAAACATATGTACAGGTGGCAACACCTGCACCCATCAAGAAATAAAATATTCATCTTGTAAATTTTGAATAGGTGGAGTTGGAGTCACAAAGTTGTGAATAGGTGAGTCGGTGTTGGAGTCCCAAAATTCTGAAAAGGTGGAGTCGGAGTCGCAAAATTCTGAAAAGGTGGAGTCGGAGTCGCCAAATTCTGAAAAGGTGGATTCGGAGTCGCCAAATTCTGAAAAGGTGGAGTCGGAGTCGCCAAATTCTGAAAAGGTGGAGTCGGAGTCGCCAAATTCTGAAAAGGTGGAGTCGGAGTCGCCAAATTCTTAAAAGGTGGAGTCGGAGTCGCCAAATTCTGAAAAGGTGGAGTCGGAGTCGCCAAATTCTGAAAAGGTGGAGTCGGAGTCGGAGTTGCAAATTTATTCCTCCGACTCCGCAACCCTGGTCAGAACTCACCATTGAGCTGATGCACAGTGTGGTTCATATTGTCGAACGCGGACTATCCTGGAAAATCACTGCTATTGGGATAAAAATTCTTAATATTAGACGTGTAGACCATTGGATTGAAAAATAGGCGGAAATTGAAAAATAGGCGCCATCTAACTTAGAAGTTCATGAGAAACTTCAACGAACGTTATAAAAAAGTTTCTACAATAGGATAACTATGTGTTGTGAATTTCAACAATTGTCAAAGTTGTCGCACCTTATCAAAATATCCCATGAATAATTCCAATGCATTGATTAAAACGGCTCACTTTGCGGACAATCTTGGTTTACTGTTGAAGATCAGAAATGGGTCGTAAAGTTCATCAATTCCTGACACAATCTCTTCGAGCATGATCGGCATGTTGAAGAAAGATGAGAGCATCATTAACTAATGTATCCATCTAGTACTGCCTGGCTCATCTTTTACTAAACTTTCTGTAAGATGAGCCTTTCTGTATCATCTGTAAGTCTTCATATCCAAGTTCACGTTCTGTACAATTGACTCTTTCTTGCCTAATGTTCTGTGACTTTTTGGATGCCAATGCTAGTCTTGGGTGAGTTTATTGTGATCGAAAGTTGTTTGCTGAGCGGCTTTAAGACCTTAAAATCTGATCTAAAACTCCTCAAAAAATTATGGAAAGATTTCGAGATGGAATTATAAATTTCATCGCCTCTTTTATTAAACTTTCAATGATATAGGACAATGACGGATGCCGTGTGCAAGTGAATTATATTTGAGTCATCGTAAAAAACAATCATTATTGCCCCGCGGGATGTCAGCTTTGATTATTGCAGAACTCGTATTCTCGGACACTGAACCTTGTGCAGTACAGCTGTTCATTGCCTATCGTTATATCGATGTTCTGGTGAACTACAACTGAACACGGAAATTTTCATTATTCCTTGAGTAATTTTCATGAGTAATATGTTGATATTTAACTCAGTCGCGCATACTTCACATTAAGAGACATTTCAAGGAAATTGTTACTAAAGGTTATTACATTAAACACATTTGAACATGAATTTAGCCACTTGTCGGCCCGAATAAGTTCAGCAACTGCTGCAGTATCATTAAAACCTATCACAATATGTACAGTTATGTTCAATCTAATACACTTCACCTGGCAGCCCACTAGACTGATCGCTCTACGAGTTCGCACAGAATTCGATGCCTTAGTTTACACCAATAGTTGAAATGAGCCAAATGAGGCCAGTATATTCTAGAAAATAAATAGACTCCATTCCATTACAAGACAATTTGTGTCGTAAATTGAATCATTCGCCGGATAAATTTTCCTTGATTACTCAGCGCTATCACTACTGTGATAAAGAATCGTTTCGAAAGCTTGGAATGATCGTTTTTCGAAAATTTCAGTAGGAGTCGAATTTCCAGTATTGGATCCAGTTGAAGGGAGACTGTATCGAAATAGTGCTGTTGAACAATGAAGAAGAATGAATTTACTTCTGTTTAGGGGTACATGATCTTATTAACCAGTTTTTGTAAAAAATAATTGTTTAAGATTTTTGTCGCCCTATTTATTGAACATTCTATTCGTGAAATTAAATATGGAAAGCTTGAAAAGGTCTAAAAGCTTAGGTATTTGAACGTTTTTCAATGAATCTTTTGAGTGGGTATAGTATTCTAGTTTTCTCACAGTTCTAATGATTTTCGGAACATAAATAACACTATTTTTGGCTCCCTGCCTTGCTTTTATTCAGTTTTTGGAATATGTAGAAATGGGCATTTTATAAGTTATGTTTGAAACGTCTTCAGATAACGCATATTTTACTCTATTGAGGATTTTGGCGGATTTCGATAGTGTTTTACTGATACGCTCCTTAAGAAAATATTGTGCTTTCCATCTTATCAATATTGATGCATATTTTGTTCGCTGTTAGGCACATTGAAACATTTTTCAGTTCTGCTATTTATAATACGTACACTACAACTTGAAAAAATGAGCGTACTACTTGAAAAATTGCTCATTTCTGTGCCAGCATAATTGCATACTATTTCAAAGATTTCACTACTTTTTCCAAATTAAATTTCAGCATACAACATTACGGCACATTAAAATTATTCACATTTCTTCGTAAGGATGTAATGAATATGAGTAGTGAAGTCAGTTTACCAATTCTGCTACTCACAACCAAGCCTAACCAACCATAGCAATTGCGGAAACATAGTTCACATTTTCAAATAGTATTTTTATCAGGGAGAGCCGTAGAATACGAGCTGCTGTCACCAAAATATGAATTTAAAAAATGAGCTACTCCACACTAAATGATCCCTTCATCCATCCTCTCTTTGGAACGCCATTGTTGCGGTTAAGGAGGCTCAAACTTATCCAACTAGATAAATGAACCAGGATAAAGATAAAGATTAAAAACAAGAGAGGTCCTGGCACACACCTAGTGGAACTCCATGTGTAATTTCCGCTAGTTCCGACCATACATCACTGTAATAACTCGTATTGTGAGGATGATTGGAAAAGATTACCGCACGTGGAATATAATGATTAAAGATGTTGCAGTGCTGAAATTTATTACTTTAGTTACGCAAGTTACGATTGTTACGATTTTATAGGAGATTTTGATGGGATCCGAGGATTTTTAAAAAGGAATCTTCCACGCTATAATGATCTGTCAATGATCTGGCAGCTCGTCGTTTGAACTATTGTTTTATACTGGTTTTGATAGTTGAATTTGTTTACGTTGGAACGCATTAATTTTGAAATTTAATTTTTAGGAAAATTATTTTCTTTAATTTACTAGCGAAAATTCCATAGTGTGAAATTGAGATTTTTGGAAATCAAATTCGTACATGAGCGCATGCCAATTATTTAACAACTTATTTTGTAATGTTGTATTTTTACCTATAAATAAATAGAACGCGTAATAATCAAAACAACAATAAGTTTATCAACCAAGTAATATTTCACTTTTCGTGCTTCATTACAGGTACAAGAACACACTCATACAGAAGCAATATTTTAATATTTTTATTACTTTGGTCTTGGGTTCAGAATAAATCAATAAGAGCATGCAGCTATATTAGGAATTGAAACACTTGAACTTTTTAATTTCAGATTTAAAGAAAAGAATTTATGTTCAAGAGTAAGTGCTGGGGTTCACCTTCTTACGATGCGACTCTTGCTTGCTGGGCTGCTGAAGGAAAGGATTCTGAATCAGGGGCTGCTGGAGGGAATGTTGGAGGACAGGCTGGTGCTGGGAGGAACGCCCTCATCTGGCTCTGATGCGGGTGAGTGAGGTTGAGTCAAGAAGCCGACCAGGGGTCGCTTAAAGAGTTTAGTAACGCAATCAGTAGGGTTTGATTCATCTTGTGAGTAAGAGTAGAATAAACTTTTCCTTAGGTTTTAGTTAATAGCTGAAAAACATATATGAACGATGGTTCATTTCTTGGAATGATCTAACAGCAAATGGATAATTATAATGAATTAACATCATATGAATCATAACGCTGGGGAACACACTTCTGGTCGTTCTGACACTTGAACCTAGTGAATTTGAGGTCACTGATTCCAAAAACGGCATCCGTTTGTGGAAATCAGGTCTAGTTTTCATGCTACGCGACCGTGTTTTTATTTTAATCAAGAATTTTCCATTAAATTTAATAGCACAGTACTGGTTAATGAAATCCTATCACTAAATGTGTTCGTGATTTTTTGGCACATTTCAGAAAGCCGTTAAAGGAAAAAGGGTTAAATAAAAGGAAATGTGTGACGCGTCCGGATGCGTTCTGCTACATATGTATGTGGTACATTCACAGCTCCAAACCAAAGAAGGAACATTAGTGAATTTTTGAAGCGAGCTTGTTTTTCTTACCTTCAAGGGAAACTTGGAGAACAAGATAAACATTGGGCACCACATAAGGTATGTCATTCTTGCGAAGAAAACTTACGTCGATGGACTGATAAAATTAAAATAAAATTTGATATTCCGAAGATATGGCGCGTGGCACGAGACCATGTCACAGACTGTTACTTCTGCATTACTGATGTTATGGGTTTTACTGGTAAATCTCGTCTACTTATCAAATATCCTAGTCTAGATTCAGCAATCAGACCTGTGCCCCATTCAGATGATATTCCAAAACCTATCTTTACTCAACTTGCTTCTCCTAACTCTGACTGCGAATTTGACAGCGGGTAGACAGAGGAGTCAACTAACAGAAATAATTTTAAACAATTTAAGCAATTTAAACAATTTATTTAGTACAGGTGATACAGAGGTAGAATGTTTTTGAAGTCTAGTACAATGGTCCAATTTGAGTATAGCTACTTGGGGGCCCGAATAAGTTCAGCGACTTCTAGGGCATCCTAACATCAACGTTATTCTAAGGTGTATAATAATGTTTAACCTAATTCACTTAACCTAGTTTAGCATTAGACTGATCAATGAAACAATTAACTCGATATTAGATGCTTCATTTTAAAATTTAGTTCATATGGACTAGATTTAACAGTATATTCGATAAACGATTTAAGAGCAGACTGAAGATCGGTGATATTAACAATGGCAAATTACACTAGTAGAACCAGTCATGTAGGAGACAAGATTTGACTTGGTGATCTTACACGACTAGTTTTCTGATAGGATGTGAGACTCAAGGTTTCTTTTGAATTCTTTGTAAGAATTACTTTCACGGATCTCCGCAGGTATTGAGTATTTAGTTAGAAATAAAATCAGTATTAAGTTAGAAACTTTGTTTCTTGTGTCATTATTGTGTATTGTAAGTGAATCCTACATTTCTTCGCATTAACTAACACGAAATTAGAATGGATGGCAACATTTTTATTGCTAATGCAAGAATGTATCTGGGTAGTAATGTATATATGTGTATAAATTGTAATCAAACATAAGAACTCAGTGAATTGCACTTGTATATTTCTTTTAAAGATTAAATCTACAAATCGTTCAATGATAACCTTTTGTTTTTGCATGTATATGATTTCATAGATGTGATAAAGTGAAATTTCACGTATATAAATATATGAGTGTAAATAAATCCTCAAAACCACTCTTGCGTACAATATCCAATAGATACATATTTAACACGAAAAAACTCAAATTAACAAATTATTATGTCATTTTATAACTCAACTGAGGGTTGGATTAATTTGAATTTGACTCGGATTAATTTGAACTTGACTCGGATTAATTTGAACTTGACTTGGATTAATTTGAACTTGACTTGGATTAAATTAAACTTGACTTGGATTAATTTGAACTTGACTCGGATTAATTTGAACTTGACTCGGATTAATTTGAACTTGACTAGGGTTAATTTGAACTTGACTCGGATTAATTTGAACTTGACTAAGAATAATTTGAAGTGAAAAAGGTGTAGTAGATATATATTAGTAAAACTTGATTTTTAGCATTCTATTACCAATTTAAGGACACCGTCATAAAATGAGATCATGGATGATATTGGGATTATTGCTGCTGTAGGAAGTTTAGGAGGTCAGGTACATCCTGTGAAAAAATGAGAATCGTACGTTCACTCGTTCGCCTGCTACGGGGGTTTAAAAATGGGGGAAGGGGTGGGTGAAGGGGTATTTTATCATGTTACACCTACCCCATGGCACTTCCTTCACGGCTTGACGTTGCTATGTCATCTCCTATGTCTCTGTATTACTCTATAATGATTTCAGGGGTCTAACCTGAACCAAAAAAAAAAAAAAAAATTAAAAACAGTTGTTCATGTTTCTTTGTTCCGCTTACAATGTAAACAATGGACTTTTGGTTTCAAAATGCTTCTCCTCCTACAGTTTTTAAGCTACAGTGATGATTTTGGTATCATTGGATGCGCAAAAGTAAAAAGGGCTTTCCAAAAACTTGAATGGTTTTTTGCAATAAATCACTGTTCAAAAGATACGAAGTCATAAACCCGCATTTTTTCGATGAAGTTTTTTTTCAATTTTTTTCATTTTTTTAAATTGGGAAAAAAACCATTTGAGTTGATGGAATGTCCACGTTTTTCCGCATCCAATGATACCAAAATCATTACTGTAGCTCAAAAACTGTCGGACAAGAAGCATTTTGACCCTCCTCCCACTAAATGCTCGTTTTCTTCGAGTTCCCATTTTCTTTTCAGGAAAATCGCACTTTTTCATAGATGATAATCGATTCTCATTTGCATTTCCTATCAGTATGCCGAATTTCATTGCTCTAGGTTCAATAATAAAGAAAAGTTTCGTATGGGGGACGGTGTCCTTAAAAGTCGTTTGTAAATAAAGATCACAATAGCCATATGTACATGTTTCAACAGCTGCAAGCTGTAATATTCATCTTCTAAATTGTGAATAGGGGGAGTCGGTGATGGAGTCGCAAAATTTTGGAAAGGTGGAGTCGGAGTCGTAGTCGGAGTCGCAAAATTCTAGAAAGGTGGAGTCGGAGTCGGAGTCGCAAAATTCTGGAAAGGCGGAGTCGGAGCCGGAGTCGCAAATTTATTCCTCCGACTCCGCAACCCTGGTACTAGTCCAAAAATATCACAACAGTAGACGAAGTTGAATTTAGAATCAAAGAACCGTAAGAGGTTATCTTCTGAGTTGCGATAGAATGCTAGCTTCCCATCCATTCGCAGCAAGTTTTTTACCTTTTAATCGTGAAGCTAACAATCCTGACAGCCTTTCAGACAAACCCTAATCTCTAACTAAATCATTGAGTTCTGCCCGGCTGAATAGTTGCTGGGTCCAAGTAACTTTGTGATATATTTCACTTCGTCATGAAATATTTTATATGAATTTGAAATACGGTATGCTCTATGTCATAATGTAGTGACACTTGTTTTACTATAATCCTTATAAATGCAACTGAAGAAATTGGTACGTAATCCCGTAAATGTAGGTTATCTATAAACAGAGGTGGTGAACGTTGAATTAGTTTTCTTTGCAAGAAAGTCTAAAGATGACAATTTATCATTCTGCTCAGTTTCCATTGTCAAATTTATCTTGGCGTGATATCCATTTATGTAGTCAAAGAATTTTAGGGCCTCTTACTTCGAACGATACATTCACAGTAGGTATTTTACAGTAGGTATTTCACAGTAGGTATTTCACAAGGTATTTCACAGTAGGTATTTTATTCCTTTTTTTACAGCACTGATGATGGAATCAGAGATTTAGAAACGTTTGCCATCAAAATTATGTTCAATTTTATGTTGGTTCTTCTTTTCATTTTACGAATTATTCAAGTTTTTGTAAATCGTCTAATAACCACTTTACAGTGATCGATTTACTGAAAGAGGTAGAAAAAATATTTGTTCAAAGACAAAGTTTTAAAAACAACACTGGTGATCTTCTTCATTTCTCAATACTCACTGTCAAGGAACGCATTTTCAGAACATCACCTCCATCATTAATAATTCTTCGACAACGAGTTGAAGTGTTTCAAGAACTAAAAGAAAACGGTGAAATGATCCGCAAAACTCTTCATTTAATAGTGGCTAGAAGTAATGCTTGCCTTGAGAGAAATGGGAGCTTTGTTGAAGGGTACTAAAGTCCTTTTTTATTTAAACTGTACTTAATGTATTGATTTGTTACTCTTTTAAGTTTTTGTTTGCTCGGTTTTTTGGATAGTGCAAAATAAGGAAGAATATCATAATTGTTTTAAAATGTTTTCCTTCGAAAAATTAGTTTTTCTTTCAGTTTCAGTTAATCGATCAATGTAAAGTTGTTATTAAATGATTTTCAAAGACAAAAATCATTCGAAAATAAAATAATATTTTCTACATTGTGAAAAAATGGAAATTAAAATATGTAAATTTAAAGTGGAAATATAATCAATTAAAACTCAGTGACACTTTTTTGGGACACTCGGTATAATGATTAAAAGTAGTGCGTCAGCAGTATGGGATTACTGTTACATATCGGTGAAGAGTGTAAAAATTGAAGTGTGCACCATTTGTGAAGCAAATATACGAGGAGCGGCTGGTGCATCGTAGAAAACTTTCTCCACCAAATATTTATGGAGCCATCTAAAATCAGCACAAAATGATCAATTCCTGGAAGCTGAAGACAAATCAAACAACGAAAAAGAATTGAAAAATAGAAACAAAACGAACAAGAAGAAAAACTAAATGTCTATGTATTGAAAACAAACAAAGGCAGTTTAGGCTGCAGCAGTGACAAAACTGCCGATTGTAGCAAGTCGTTTTCGTCTACTGGCAAACAGCTGACTTTAAAAGAAACATTTACTCAATCTAAAAACTGGAAGCCAAATAATACTGACCAAGTACATAGAGAGAAATTGTTAATTTACTGGCTTTGTGACGCGCTCAGTCCTTACGACCCTATGGGAAAGAAAACATTTTTAATTTTGTAGGGTTTTTGAATAAGAAGTTTCAAGTTCCATGAGAGAAGGTAATTACAGCAAGACTAATTCCGGACCTCAGTATCCAAATTCAGTTTGCTATGTCAGAGGAAATACAAAAGAAAATTAACGAGAGTACCGTCTTCTCAATAACTGGTGATATCAGGACCTTTCAAAGTCGAGATTCTTTCATGTCAACAACTGTGCACTGGATTTATAATTACACTGGATGGAAGCATAGATCCTGCTTTTTCTTCTCAGTGACTGCATGTTCTTCAGGATTGCAATGAAATCACAAATCTCTTGAGAAATCGTTTTAAATTTATTTAAACGACACGTGAATTTTTCACGTGCGGGTAGCCGGGCACACTACGCTCTATTATTCACTTTAAATTATTAATCCAAGTCAAGTTCAAATTAATCCAAATTAACTTCAATTTACTCCAGGTCAAGTTCAAATGAATCCAAATAAAATTCATATCAATCCAAGTCAAGTTCAAATAAGTCCAAATCAAGTTCAAATTAATCCAAGTCAAGTTTAAATTAATCCAGCCCCAAGTTGAATTAAGAATCGACATAAGTCCCTCGTTAATTTGAGCGTTTTTTGTATTAAAAATGTCTCTGTTGGATGTTATGAGCAAGAAAAACGTTTTTCCTTTCAGCAAGGAATACATAAAATTTCTGCAGTATTAAAACAAGCTGTCTTAAAATTTGCTAAGTATCCAGCATCAGGTGGCAGAGTGTGATTCAGATCTTTGAGCGGAGTAACATTTAGAAGTATATTATAAAAAACTCCGTATTATACTACACATTCAAGTTGTTTTACAATTCTAAATTAATGGCAGTATGCATCCATTCAAATAATTATGTTCAAAGGTACTTTCATGTTACAGATACACATAGTATCGAAGATTTATTTACACTCATTTAAAGATTGACATGCATGAAATTCCACTTAATCACATTTATGAAATTATTTGTGCATGCAATTACAAATGGTTACCACTGGACGATATGTAGATTTAACCTTTAAATGAAATGAGCATATGCGATTCACTGAGTACTTATGTACGATAGAATTTGATTACAATTTATATGAGTACATTACTACACAGATAAAATCCTACAATAGCAATAACAATTGTGCCATCCCTTCAAATGAATAGCCCTAGGCAAATATATCATCTCGATCGATGAAAAAAATTGAAACTTGTTTTTAAAAAATCGTTTGAACAAGCGAAAACAGACTTCGTTGCTATATATATTTTAAAGATTAAATCTACATATTATCCAATGGTAATCTTTCGTAGTTGCATGCATATATGACTTTATATATGTGATAAAACAAAATTTCACGCGCATAAATCTCTATATAAGTAATTAAATCCTCGAAACTACTATGTGTATGTGCATGTTAAACATAATATTGTCTTTGAACATAAATATTTGAATGGATGCACACTGCCATTAATGTAGAATTGAAAAACCACTTCAATGTATAGTTAATACGAAGTTTTTATAATTGATTTCTATATGTTACTCCACTCAAAGATCTGAATCACATTCTGCCTCCTGATGCTGGATACTTAGCAATTTTTATTTGAATTTAACTTGCATTAATTTGAACTTGACTCGGATTAATTTAAATCTGACTTGGATTAAATTAAACGCATCTTGGATTAAATCGACCTTGACTTGGATTAATTTGAAGTGAAAAAGGTGTAGCAAAAAACTAAAAACCCTGGCCAAAACCCCGGCTAAGGGCACTATTTTGCCGGGGCCGGGGTCTGCAAAAATTTTCGGGGCTTGCCGGGGCCGGGGCCGGGGTCAGCCAAAATGGCCGGGGTTGGCCGGGGCCGGGGCCGGGGCTCCGGTCGTTCTATACCGACGCAACACCAATCTAGCACAGTAGGTGTCGCCACCGAATCTCAAAGGAATCAAAAGGTATCTGTTGACTTGAGTCGGTCCAAGCCCCTCCTGCCCTTTCCTGGAAGCCTGAACACGACATTATAGTAAATCTGAACACAACATTTAAGCAGAACACATTTTACATTTAATTTTGAGGATAAACAATTTTAAATCTAAGGATTTTTCTAACAGTGGTAAAGTGGTGTGACGGAGATGGGGCCTGAACGGGAAGGCTAAGGCCTCATCCATTTTACCGTCTTTCAGCAGTTCGTACATCATCTGGAATTACCAGGCATGAATCGAGGTAAATATTTTAGGATTTTAAAACATAGCAGAGACGAAAAAGTAGTCGTTAGGCTAATTTGCAATAGTAGAATAGTACGTTAAAGCTTGTGCAACAAAACACGGCAAAAGTAAATTAAGTTTTAAACAGGTCTGTTCTGAGATGATATTAATTGATGTTAGAAATCGAAGTCAGAGTTGAACTTTTAAATTTCTTGGAGTTGTCGATAAAACGGGTATCTGGACATTTGACACTTATGCGCGTTGCCAGTGGCTTCGAGGGCATTTGCCTATTGCTGCCGACTGAAGAGTAACCAAGAAATGGTGTTTAAAGATAAGATTGTTAACCTAAATGAAGGTATTATCTAATTTGTTTTCGATATTTCAAAATGGCTTGTTACTAAGTACGTCAAACCTGAGGCTAGTACCTGCTCAATATAACCAATTGCGGTGAAAGTGCGTAAGCATCTTGAAGGAAATGCGAGGGCTGAAATTACGAGTTCAGGGAGAAGATAAAGTTTGATACCGATGGTAAAACGTAGGAACGCTGCTTGGGAAAATTTTAGAACAGATCGAGTATCAGAGCAAGGCCTCTTCGTTGTAACCAAGGTACTGGGAAGAGGAGAGGAAAGGAAGTAATTATTTATCTAGGAGGTGATGGAATTCTTAATTTATGCATATAGCCTTTAGAAATAAAAAACTTTAGAAGGTGTATGAAACTAGGTAAAAGTTTACGAAACGTCAAATTGTTGAACAGAACAGATACATGAAAAGATCTTTTCAACGAAATGGGAAATTAGTACTTATTCTGAGGTGATTTATATTTACGGCTTCCTTACCTTTGCGCAGGCTCTCGTTGAGGAGGCAGCAGCTAGGCGCTCGTTGAGGAGGCAGCAGCAGCAACAGCAGCAGCAGCTAGGCGTTCGTTGAGGAGGCAGCAGCAGCATCAGCTAGGCGCTCGTTGAAGAGGCAGCAGCAGCAGCTAGGCGCTCTTCGTATCTAGAGGAGAAGTAGAAAAACGTTATTCACCTACAAAAATTATTTGCACATGAGCAAGGTTAGGGTATAAAATCGTTAGGACCCAACATGTAAAGGGTACGTGTGCAGAACACAAGACTCTGCCTAGTTTCGTCGTTCGGAAACGGTTACTTGGCTACTCACTTCTGTACGTGTCTAGTTCTATACTCAAAGCATGTCCTAAAGAAGAAGGTGGAAGTACGATGAATTTCGTTAGGCCGCCTTAAAACACAGTGTGTTTACGATATGGTACGATGATTAACATTGCAGTGTATGAAGTTTGTTGCTATTATTATGCTTTCGCTAGTACTAGGGTGTACGAATGCGAGTTGGCGGCGTAAGAAACGCATGAATGTCAATTTAATGGCAGGCTGAAAGTGAAGGTCCGTTAAAGGATTAGCAACATGTTATATTTCTTTTTAACTTTAAAAGTTTGCTGCAGACTCTCTTTACAGTCACACCATATTAAAATTATCATTGTTCAGTTCAACACGGCACATGAGGGAGAGACGTTTCAAGATGTCTTGTAATCACGGAGTCAGAGTTTAGTCTTGTAATACAGGTGTAAAGTCTGCATAGAATTTCAAATAAATCTATGCGGGAGACGTTCGATTTACTAGGCATGGAAGTATTGCAGAGAAGTTAAGGCTTCGTAAACGCGACAAAGGAATTTAGCAGGAATGTAGTATTAGTATGAATTATTGAAGTAATTATTGAAACACAGGTGGTAAGAAACCTAGTTCAATACAAAGTTTGAGGGAAACTAAATTTGAGGATGTAGTGGGTGTTGAGGACGAGTATAGCAGTGAAGTGAAAATAGCAATTGTGTAATAAGAATCTTTTCTTCGAAGTCGAACGAAACTTAAAAAGTTGAATATTTAGTTCAGGGGGCCGTATTCTTGAGAAAAGAAAATGTCTAGAAAAATCGCTCATTTTCCTTTTGGTAAGGAAGCCAAAATGCAAGGTCATTTTCGTGTTTTAAACCGTCTGATCACTGAATTCGATTCGATGTTATAAAATGGGGAATTTAAATTGTTGCGTTGCAGTTTAAGGAAATGAAAGGAACAACCAAGCGTAGCGGTAAAAAAAACAGTGTTAATTTACGAATTTATTCGAAAAGCTATTTATGCTATTTCAAACTACAAAATATGAAGTCGCACACAAGGTTTTGCGGAGACATTTTGACGAAGGATGTAGTGCGCGGGTACTGGAGGCTCAAGGTTTCCATGAAAATTTTAGAATTTTACGTAAAGTTTTATTGTCGTTCAGCGTAGTTTTGAAAAGTCGTGTAATGAAACCGAATTAAATTTCGTAGGATGCGTTAACTTGACGAACTTTCAAAATAGCATTAAATGTGTCTGAGACAAAACTATGATTTCAAATATTTTGGAAAAGCAGCCCAACTACATTTTCAAAGCACAGTAATTCCTACCACAAGCAGCCATACTCTAGTATTTGAGATTTTACGTTCGAGAGAACAGGGGAGGTTTGGTTAACTCCATTAATATAAAATTCAGCCACGCGACTTCATGATCTCAGGAGGCGCAAGCAACATTTTATTTTAGTACTAAAATCGCAGCTAAAATTCTGTAAATTTGACGGGACAGCTACATGACGTAATGGGAAGAGAGTTAAAGTGCTTGACAAATGGATGCACCCGAGGAGGAAATAGTACCGTATATTTGGCAAGTCCAGCAATACAATAATCATGCCATACAATTCATAGAAGATACACAAAATATTCAATGTACACATGACGTAATGGGAAGAGAGTTAAAGTGCTTGACAAATGGATGCACCCGAGGAGGAAATAGTACCGTATATTTGGCAAGTCCAGCAATACAATAATCATGCCATACAATTCATAGAAGCTATACAAAATATTAAATGTTCTAGCACAATTAAAAAATAATGAAAAAACTACAGTATTGTATCATTTCTTTACTTTTTGACTCTCGTAGAGAAGAATGGCAGTGACAAAATCTGACGAGATAGAGGGTGAAAAGGAGTCGGCTGACCATTTGACGGAAGATTTAATTTCGTACGAAACGTCTGGTCTAAATCGAGATGTTTGCAAAAGGCATTTCATACGGCGTTCAGAACTGCTAAGTTTTTGAAGTTTGGTGAAGATTCAATGGCTAGCCTAACGTTTTAGTGGTTAGCTGCGGAAAGAACATATCAATGAAATTTTACCTCATTCCCGGTATCGAATGCTAAGCTTGCTTTCAATATAATTCAACTTTTGTGAAGTTTTTAGAACTTGCACAGAAATACTTTGAGGCTGCTATCACACGGCGTTATGCATTTTCAAACGCAGGTAGAAAATGCGGGCTAGGTTAAAAAAGTTGGCTAGGAGAGAGAATAGGGCTAGTAGTAATTGGAAGTTTTCAGTCGAAGTTTTGATGTCAACAAAACCTACGATCAACTTCGATGCAAGTTAGAGGTTTCTAACATCCCGTAAGGATCCACACATTCGGTAGGCAAATATTGAACTGTTGAAAGGCACTACAGCGTTTCGCTGAAGGGATGGGTGCAAGAGGGAATACGGAACGAGATAATTCTGTCAGGGAGATTGTGCGCTCATTAAATGTAGTTCACGTTGATAAAGCAAGATCAAGTATTTAATAGATTAACTCTTGAGGAAGAGTAGGTAGAGGTGGGATGGGATTAAATTTACGAATACCCTAGGCAGTAGTCGAAAAGCGCGCGTGAGTTTAGGCACAGAGATCACGATGATACAGGATGAATCTGAATTATGTTCAGAGATCACGGCGCAAGCATCACTCTTCCTACCAAATTGCAGGCGATTCAAAATAAATGAAATCTAGCGGAAGATACATTCACGCGAGTGCAAGTAACGTAGATTATTATTCTTCAACATTTTAACTGCGACGTGCGCCACCGGTGGTACACGGAGTGTTATTTTCATAATGCTGGTGACCGACCAGTAGTTTCAAATTCAATTTTCATGAATATTTATCAATGCTAAATGAAGGCAGGGTCCAATTATGTTTGGATTATTCAAAAAATTGTTCTACAATCTATTTTAAATCTCAGTTCGGTGTTGAACTTGCTATTTAGTAGTCGCAGTCAAAGTGTTAAGAAAAAATCAGAAAGTCTGGTACGTTTCGTACAAAATGGGCAAAAACAAGGTAAACGCATTATTGTACTCGCTGAAAACGTTTGGTATAATTACATGGCCTGCGTACGGTATTCACGTAACAGAATGCGTACAATGCGACGAGATTGTGGCTAGCCCATGGAACACTATTATTAGAAAATTGTGGGAAAGACACGCCGAGTTCCGTGTAAAAGCTATAACCATCTACAATACGCGCCACGCACTAACACCGACACGCGCCACGCACTAAACACCGACACGCACCACGCACTAAACACCGACACGCACTAACACCGACACGCGCCACGCACTAAACACCGACACGCGCCACGCACTAAACACCGACACGCGCCACGCACTAAACACCGACGCGCGCCACGCACTAAACACCGACACGCGCCACGCACTAAACACCGACGCGCGCCACGCACTAAACACCGACACGCGCCACGCACTAAACACCGACACGCACCACGCACTAAACACCGACACGCGCCACGCACTAAACACCGACGCGCGCCACGCACTAAACACCGACACGCGCCACGCACTAAACACCGACACGCACCACGCACTAAACACCGACACGCGCCACGCACTAAACACCGACACGCGCCACGCACTAAACACCGACGTGCGCCACGCACTAAACACCGACACGCGCCACGCACTAAACACCGACACGCGCCACGCACTAAACACCGACACGCGCCACCGCACCTAAACACCGACACGCGCCACGCACTAAACACCGACACGCGCCACGCACTAACACCGACACGCGCCACGCACTAAACACCGACGCGCGCCACGCACTAACACCGACACGCACTAACACCGACACGCGCCACGCACTAAACACCGACACGCGCCACGCACTAAACACCGACACGCGCCACGCACTAAACACCGACGTGCGCCACGCACTAAACACCGACACGCGCCACGCACTAAACACCGACACGCGCCACGCACTAAACACCGACACGCGCCACGCACTAAACACCGACACGCGCCACGCACTAAACACCGACACGCGCCACGCACTAACACCGACACGCGCCACGCACTAAACACCGACGTGCGCCACGCACTAAACACCGACGCGCGCCACGCACTAAACATTAATATGCGAACCCATTGAATTCACTCTGAGTACACATTTAGCGTGACGCACGTATTAATCAAAGAGGGCTTACGTTGCCCATAAGTTATGAATGAGAACCACACGAAACTTGAGAAAGCGACCATCAAGCTTTGAAGCAATGCTAACGTTTCACAACACCATAGGCACTAGTAGTTGCTCAAAATCGTTGGAATACACGAGACTTAGGTTCCTTACCTCTATCGATGTCCGCAGCTCACGAGCGAAGAATACGATAATCTAATGAACTTCCTTTCAGCACTGGCGTCAGCCGGCGAATGCAGGTGCGACTGATTTGAAGGGTACTTGTATAACTACAACCCTTTAACGCCCAAGTGGACTCTACGATCCTCTTTCAAAAATAACAATAATATATTGTATTTCTTATTCAATTTGTTCACTAATGTGTCCTTTAATCTTCACTGCCGAGTGACAGTTCCTTCCCCGTCTTGATAACAGTGACTGCCTAATGCCAGTGTCTGTTTAGTGATAATGGTTGTCATAAACAGTAATACGAGTATAAAAATGTGGGCGTTAAAGGGATAAGCTGTGTAATATGACAAAGGTCGCGCATATGCTTTGCTGGCACAAAAAAGAAATCTTTATGTGAATGTGGTGGGGTTTGGGAAAGAGGTATTTTGGAGGATTCAGATAGTAATTTAACGTACGATTAGGAGGAAGACAATAATAGAATTAAAAGTTTATGTGCATGCGAGTCTCAGAGTAGAAATGAGCTTTGTATTAAAATTATTGATGCAAAAGTGAATGAGGTGATTAGCATGTAAATAACCGTGGTTTTGGTACCCAATGTGATTTTTTCAAGATGTAATTTGTTCAAATGTGGGTCTTCAGATGTGATAAAATGGAAAACGTCAAATGTTTTATCTTTGTTCTGTCGAATGTGAAAAAATGGTTGAGGAAGAGAAGTATGAAAGTCGCTAATAACGATAGCTTGGTTACGAGTTTAGATTAGATTTTTAACACGATAGTTGTGTGCGAAATTATAGCAAATTCGCTTCGTTGTGGAAAGAATTGAACTTAATTTTGATGGCCAATGGGTTTGCTGTCGAGTGTGACACTTTGCTTTGAAAATAGTGTAGAACAACATTTTTACGAACATTTTTTTTAGCATTGGAAGTTTGTTAAGGGGTTGAAATCAGTGAAGCATGAGAATTTTTAGGGTTTAATATATTGAAAATCACGGTTGATGAACGATAAGGATTGTTACTTTGATTCTCAGTTGATTATTAGTTTCATGAAATGATTCAATGGTTTAATCTTAATTGAAACTTAGATTTTTTGGCGAAGTTAGATTTTAGGCTTAGATTTTGGCGAACTTAGATTTTAGGCTTAGATTTTGGCGGACTTAGATTTTAAGCTTAGATTTTTGCGAACTTAAATTTTTTGTGCACTGATGATGAGTATGACGTGCTTGATAGAAGGTCATTATTCATCTGCTAACAATTTGGCGACCTAAAGTGTAATTATTGAGTTCAGGGTTTGGTGTGTTGTTATACAACTTATGGCAGCAAGTTAATAGAAGTACCTAAGCAAGCGTTAAATATACTATACATTCACGACATCAAGGGATGTCAAGTGTAATTTGAGGAGGTTTACGGTTGAGAAATGAACTGAAATAAGCACAAGAGTTAGTGCTTACGTATTAAGTTGGTTCATAACTTATACGTAGAGTAGTGTTTAGAATTAGAAGCATTACTTGATACATGTATACATTGTAACGCAATAAAGGGGAAAAATCAGGTTATCTCAAAATGCTGTGTCGAAATTTCTAATAGAGAAATAAGTGTTTTAATTGGTACATTTTATTAACGAGTCAATCATGAACATACTTATCATGACTTTCGGACTTTGTTCGTTGAAGTAACGGGGTTATTTATATATTGATAGTTAATTTTTGGGTTTTCATTAGAAAATACTAAGAATGCCAGTTTCCGTTTCTTTGCGCGCTGTGTGAAGGAGCAAGGCCGGGGAGAATGAGGCGGATGAGCAATTTTGTGTCAGTCAGGTAAGTTCTTCGATTTTTTTGTAACGTTATTTTTGCAGTGGACGGGGGTCATCAAAGTCTACTTGATATTTCGTTAGATCTTCATCTTTGAGGGTGAAATGTTCACATCTAAAATATCCAAAGCAGGTTTTTCAAACTTAGTTCGTTTATAGATTGTTTTCCATAGGCTGACCGGATGTTTCTAGCCGTTTAGGTTGCTGAGTTTTGTTTCATGATCTCATAAAACGTTGTGTGCTTCCAAACATTTTTGCGTACTTCACGCTGGTCCGGGTTGAAATAAATAAATCTAGCAAATTTCATATTTTTTGCTTTATAATAGAAAATTTGGCGAGTTTGAATTTGTGTAAATGTACGTATTATGTTCATGTTCATTAGGAAATATGAAATACTTTTGAAGTTTTGTTTAATTTAAAAATGGTTAAACTTTTCGCTGTAATAACTTATGGGTTGTTTTGGTATTAGTAGATGGAAACCTGATCTAAGGAGTTACTGTGCGAAATGATTGCAGTGTGAGAGAAAAGACGAATTTTAAAGCAATGTAGATGGGGGCAATGTGCGTGATTGTGAACTTTTTGGTATGAAGACCGAGTTGTAACAGGATTTACGTGCAGAAATCAGACAATGTCATGGTAGATGCGAAAAGTGTTCTAAGTTTGATACGTGGGAATCGTTCTTTTGCTATTGATATGAGGGAATAAAAAAGATCAGAATGTTGTAGGAGACAGATGAAGGGTATGCGAGAAAGTTGTTCGAAATTGGAATGGTAGTGTTGTGAGAGAGATTTGGTATTGTAATTGTAAGAGTGATCGATGATGAGGGGAAATGAGGTGGTCAGGAGTTAGGAAAGGGAATACTGTTGCGAAAGTCGTTCAATGTTGAACATTGTTGGGGTGGAGTGATGTCATGGTCAATTTGAGGAAAGGTCACATCATGGTAGTCATTAGTAGAAGTAGTTACTCGTTTGTATGAGTGCATTAGATAAAGGAAATGTAGATGAGAAGTCACTTTTTAGCGCAATATTTGTGAGGGAGTCAATATTTATTTGAAAATATTTTCGTATGCATTGTTTTGTATGAAATATAGGTCTGCGTGATACGAATTTTAGAAAAGTTAAGAAATTAAAGTACAAGTGAATGTGTGTTTGGAAACTAGAGAAAAGAAGAGAAAAGAGAAAAGAAGAAAATGGTAAAAAAAGTAGGAATAAATGTTGGCTAATGATTCTTCTATTTGAATTTAGAGTGTGAGTGTTTGAATAGTTTAATCAAGAGAAATTGTTGTTGGTTTCGTTTGGTCAATATGAAATTATTTGCAATGCTTGACGCCACGTTTGGCATGTATTCTTTTTAAGATTGAAATGTAACTCCTCAGTTGTGGCTTGATGTCCGTTCAGTGAATCAATGCTCATAATGAGTGGCTTGATATTTTATGAAGATGCTGCGTTTATTACGCTTCAGAGCCATTTACACTGCGTGGTGGTAAATGCAAATACACATGACTTGAATTTTTTCAGTGTGTTTACTTGCATTGTGCATAACATGCTATTACAAAGTGCTTATATTTTCGATGCTGAGATGAAATGTGATTTTGTAGTCTTTCAGTTTCAATCACGAATGTGCTGATTATATTTGTCTGTTTTGATTCGAGAGAGGAGTTATTCTGGGATGAAATTATTTGCAAGGGTGTTAACGTTTAGACAGAAAATATGTGGGTTTATGAAATGATATTGAGAATAATTCTTAATTTACGTTGAGTTATGTAAGTCTATGACGTGATTGTGTTAGGTTAGGTGACGTTTGTTTAAGTTTAGTCAAGTTTTGTTGTTATGTTACGTAAAGTTAGAGAACGTTTGGCGAGGTTACATTGGAATATTATTTGTTGTATATTGCCTTACATTTTGTTACGTTAGATAGTAATAGAATGAGTTAGGGTAAGCATTAGTTATTCACGTTACGTTACTTCAGGTTAGGTAATGCTAGGTTAAGTTGAGTAAGGTTAGATTGAGTGAAATTACGTTAAGTGAGCTTAAGTGAATGAAAGTCAAGTTAGATAAGTAAAGGTTAAAGAGGTTAGGTTAGTTTAGGTTAGGTTTGTTTTAGTTTGTAAGAAATGTTATTCACACTTGGTGTGAATAACACACACTGCAGGTTTAAGTTATTTAATTTTATTGCGCTATGCAAACAGATAAGCCTGATCGTAGGCTAAGAAAATCGTGCAGAGGCAAGATACAACTCGCTAGTGAGAGTAGGTTTTGAGGTTGCGCAGATTGTTGCGCTAATTAGAAGATACAAGCGCTCTCGCGCTCATGTGTCCTTGTGTCCTTCGGCCAGCAAGGGTTGGAAAGAGGTCTTCCTGGAGTCTTGACTCTGGTCTCGAGCAATGGTCTCGAGCAAAGGTAGAAGAGAGGTGAAAGGTTTACTGCACGAGGAGAGAGAGAAAAATTGAAATAATTAAATTGCCAAAGTAATTGGATGAACGTAAACGGCTCGTTTAATGAAAATAATCACAAAATCAGACACAAGTCCTCTTACCCTCTCAACGTTCGACGTTCGGTGCAAAAGGCGAACGCTCCGTGACAAAATAACGAAGTTGCAGGAACAAAGGAAGGTGCTTTGGCAGTGAAGTGTAGTTATACTGCAAAAGAAGGTTGGGAGTAAAAATACGGTAACAAGAGAGTTGGAGCATATAACTGTTTCAGAAATAATTAGTTGAATATATAGGTCGGTCGAAACTCACCTAAGGAATTTATCCTCAGTGAGGTTTCTCCTCTTTCAGTGGAAAGTAAGGAGCAAGGCTCAAGTGGAGCAACAGAATACAGAAGATAATAAAGAAGACCTTAATAATACCTTAAAGTAATTAATACTACCTAAGTTAAAGCGTCGCCTAACAAGGAGGACGACAAAAGGTAAGTTAAGCGTCGCCTCACAAGGAGGACGACATAAGGTAAGTTAAGCGTCGCCTCACAAGGAGGAAGACAAAACGTAAGTTAAGCGTCGCCTCACAAGGAGGACGACAAAAAGTAAGTTAAGCGTCGCCTCACAAGGAGGACGACAAAAGGTAAGTTAAGCGTCGCCTCACAAGGAGGACGACAAAAGGTAAGTTAAGCGTCGCCTCACAAGGAGGACGACAAAAGGTAAGTTAAGCGTCGCCTCACAAGGAGAACGACAAAAGGTAAGTTAAGCGTCGCCTCACAAGGAGGACGACAAAAGGTAAGTTAAGCGTCGCCTCACAAGGAGGACGACAAAAGGTAAGTTAAGCGTCGCCTCACGAGGAGGACGACAAAAGGTAAGTTAAGCGTCGAATCACGAGGAGGACGACAAAAGGTAAGTTAAGCGTCGCCTCACAAGGAGGACGACAAAAGGTAAGTTAAGCGTCGCCTCACAAGTAGGACGACAAAAGGTAAGTTAAGCGTCGCCTCACAAGGAGGACGACAAAAGGCAAGTTAAGCGTCGCCTCACGAGGAGGACGACAAAAGGTAAGTTAAGCGTCGCCTCACGAGGAGGACGACAAAATGTAAGTTAAGCGTCGCCTCACAAGAAGGACGACAAAATGTAAGTGAAGCGTCGCCTCACAAGGAGGACGACAAAGGTAAATTAATAATTGCTAGGTTTAAACATTAATAATTAAAGACACCCTAGTGAAAAAGATAACACGGAAGATATACATTAAGTGCAAGTTTGAAGGAGAAAGGAGAGGGTAGCACAAGAGGAACAGAATTGTTCGTCCTCTTGCTCAACCGCGGGCCTTGATGACAGCCCCGACGGAACTTCTCAGCACTCGTTCGTGTGCACAAATCTTAATATCCGCAGGCACAGGTGACACTGGGTGATTTTCAGTAGCGATAGTGAAGATGATCACAGCAATAATAGCAATAATGATAGTGGTAGCAATCGTAAGTAATCAGTTTAATAAACTTAAAATTAGGGACCAGTTCACGATCTCACCTCCGTTCGCGCTCCAAACCTCAAGTGTGTGGTGAAACGAGGTCTAGACTGTTATGTTACGGAGGTGAGCGCACTGTATTTCTTATAGTTACATTGGAATATTATTTGTTGTATATTACCTTACATTTTGTTACTTTAGATAGTAATAGAATGAGTTAGGGTAAGCATTAGTTATTCATGTTACGTTACTTCAGATTAGGTAATGCTAGGTTAAATTGAGTAAGGTTAGATTGAGTGAAATTACGTTACGTGAGCTTAAGTGAATGAAAGTCAAGTTAGATAAGTAAAGGTTAAAGAGGTTAGGTTAGTTTAGGTTATGTTTGTTTTAGTTTGTTTAGATTAGTTTTAGTGAGTTTACGTCTGTTTAGGTTACGTTAGCCTAGGTTAGGTTAGGGTGTGTCAGGTGAACTCAAATGATGAATGGTTCAATTGTGATATATAGGTTTAAACAGAATGATAATACAATTGAGGTTATTTACGATTATGTGAGGCTGTGCTATTCATAAAAAGAGGTTGTTAAAATGATTTGTGTCGTGTTAATATGTGATTAAGTTTGGTTAGGAAATGTTTGAGATGTCTTCATTTGGTATTGCTTAATGGTATTGTAAATGAAATGGTGTTGGTATGTGAAAGTTGAACATAGAAATTTAAGTAAAAGACATTGCACATATCGGTTTGTGATTTGAGACGATGGTGTATCTGATTGCGTTGGTAAATTGTGGTTATTTTAAAAGTGTGCTTGGCATGTGTATGTGTGTTTGTGTGTGTGTGTGAGTGTGAGCGTTGGGATGGTGAGGTGTGTGTGTGTTTGTGTGGTCCGCCCCCGGTCTGTGCTGGGTATGGTTCCCCTCACAGGAGGGAACCATGTAGTAATCGGACATGACCCTTAATAAGTGGTCGTAGAGAAGTAGGGTTTAAATTTCTTGACGTATCTTGTGTTATACATTAATTATTTATGTCTGTCCGTCAGTAACACTACATTTTCTAATTTCGGCTACAGTTTTGAGTTGATATCGTCGAAAGTAGTATCATTCGCTTGGTTTCGTATATGTCAATAAATGAACTGTTGCCGACCTTAGAAATTCGAATTAGGGACCCCCTATCCCCACTTCTTGATATATTTTAGTTTTCTAATTTAGACTTTATTCCTGAGAATTGTCGAATGATATATGAATAGATTCGTCTCGGCAATGAAGTTAAATGCTAAGGTTTTTCGTTTTATGAATTTGAAGTTACAAAACACCCGCCCCTCTATTTTAAATTTTTTATTTGAATTGTGAGCTCGTTCATTTGTCACTCAACCGCGTTATAATTATTTCACGATAATTTTGAAGAAACAAAGCGAATGATACTACTTTCGACGATATCAACTCAAAACTGTAGCCGAAATTAGAAAATGTAGGGTTACTGACGGACAGACATAAATAATTAATGTATAACACAATATACGTCAAGAAATTTAAACCCCAATTCTCTACGACCACTTATTAAGGGTCATGTCCGATTACTACATGGTTCCCTCCTGTGAGGGGAACCATACCCAGCACAGACCGGGGGCGGACCACACAAACACACACACACCTCATCATCCCAACGCTCACACTCACACACACACAAACACACATACACATGCCAAGCACACTTTTAAAATAACCACAATTTACCAACACAATCAGATACACCATCGTCTCAAATCACAAACCGATGTGTGCAATGTCTTTTACTTAGATTTCTATGTTCAACTTTCACACACCAACACCATTTCATTAACAATACCATTAAGCAATACCAAATGAAGACATCTCAAACATTTCCTAACCAAACTTAATCACATATCAACACGACACAAATCATTTTCACAACCTCTTTTTATTAATAGCACAGCCTCACATAATCGTAAATAACCTCAATTGTATTATCATCCTGTTTAAACCTATCTATCACAATTGAACCATTCATCATTTGAGTTCACCTGACACACCCTAACCTAACCTAGGCTAACGTAACCTAAACAGACGTAAACTCACTAAAACTAATCTAAACAAACTAAAACAAACATAACCTAAACTAACCTAACCTCTTTAACCTTTACTTATCTAACTTGACTTTCATTCACTTAAGCTCACGTAACGTAATTTCACTCAATCTAACCTTACTCAACTTGACCTAGCATTACCTAATCTGAAGTAACGTAACGTGAATAACTAATGCTTACCCTAACTCATTCTATTACTATCTAACGTAACAAAATGTAAGGTAATATACTGCAAATAATATTCCAATGTAACTATAAGAAATACAGTGCGCTCACCTCCGTAACATAGCAGTCTAGACCTCTTTTCACCACACACTTGAGGTTTGGAGCGCGAACGGAGGTGAGATCGCGAACTGGTCCCTAATTTTAAGTTTATTACGCTGATTACTTACGATTGCTACCACTATCATTATTGCTATTATTGCCGTGATCATCTTCACTATCGCTACTGAAAATCACCCAGTGTCACCAGTGCCTGCAGATATCAAGATTTGTGCACACGGACGAGTGCTGAGAAGTTCCGTCGGGGCTGTCATCAAGGCCCGCGGTTGAGCAAGAGGACGAACAATTCTGTTCCTCTTGTGCTATCCTCTCATTTCTCCTCTAAACTTGCACTTAATGTATATCTTCCGTGTTATCTTTTTCACTAGGGTGTCCTTAATTGTTAATGTTTAAACCTAGCAATTATTAATTTACCTGTGTCGTCCTCCTTGTAAGGCGACGCTTAACTTACATTTTGTCGTCCTCCTTGTGAGGCTACGCTTAACTTACATTTTGTCGTCCTCCTCGTGAGGCGACGCTTAACTTACCTTTTGTCGTCCTCCTCGTGAGGCGACGCTTAACTTACCTTTTGTCGTCCTCCTTGAGAGGCGACGCTTAACTTACCTTTAGTCGTCCTACTTGTGAGGCGACGCTTAACTTACCTTTTGTCGTCCTCCTCGTGAGGCGACGCTTAACTTACCTGTTGTCGTCCTCCTTGTGAGGCGACGCTTAACTTACCTTTCGTCGTCCTCCTTGTGAGGCGACGCTTAACTTACCTTTTGTCGTCCTCCTTGTGAGGCTATAGTAGTGTTCTACTATTTTTGAAGCCTTTTTATTATTAGTTGTGTTATAAAGGTTGTGCTATAAGTGCTTAGGATAAGTTTCCTGTGGACCCTGGAGAGTAACATCTACGATCGGCCTGTTACGCGCAATAGCGAGAGCATGTGGAGGGCTGCAAAAGATAGGCTGTCGTCGTTGAGTTTTGGAGCCTGTAGAGGACGGCGTGACTAGCTCTGTACTGATCCGTGTATACTTTCCTCCCGTGTCTACGTTGTGCGTGATATGGTGGGTCTGAGCATGGACAAGTTAATAAAGGCTAACGTCCGGTGCTAGATGACTCCGCCGTAAGATAGTCACCGAGGTATAAAACATGATTGTATAGTTTCATATAGCATAGTCATGCCGACCGGTTTTATCGTAAGTGGTATGTTTTAAAGTGCAATATCCTGTTTGCTGGATGTCAATAAAACGTAAGTTTCATATTCCGGTTGTTTTTATGAAGGCCGGTTTGAGAAGAGCGCCGCAAGATTGGGTCGGAGAATTAACAGGAATTGGGCGCGTTGTCAAGAGAAGTTCGGTCGTAATTTGTGCTCAGGTGTGATTTGGCAAACCTGTTGGTCGGCGACTGTACCGAAGCCTGGGACGTCTCTGGAGTTTGTTGGCTGAGTCGAGCCCATGGAGCTAGGATATATGGAGGGACCATAGCGCACTCCGATCGGGCTCAATTTGGCTGCAAAAGTTGAAACACTCGGGCACTCTCAATGCCCGACTCTGAGAAAACCACAGACGCTTGGCTGAAGTTGCTCCACCCACCTTCCCTACAACCCTTCCTCTCAATGGCTCTCATTTTCCAAAGCAAGATTAGTACCTCACCACAAGTCAAAGGGTGAGGTGCGCGTGCAAGTCGCTTTAATTTGTTATAATCAAGGGCCTGTAACCTTTATAGTTTTCAACTCTTAATGTATCTTTACTAGTAATTTTGATATTATTAAGTGTCCTGAAGTGAGGAAACACAATTTATTATCTTTCGGAGTCTTAGAATCCCAAATTAATCATTAACGATTGAATGATTAACTAAACAGCTGGAAGAGCATTCAGCGAGCGTGTGCGCACTCTAGCGTAGTTGGTAGGTAACTGGCTTCCGTGCTGACGTCACACCAGGGCTGCCAGTCAACTTTTTCCAAAATCCCCAGACTGACCCCTAAAATTTCCCCAGATCGGGATAAAATTCCCCAGGTATTACCAAAAGTGATAAAAATGATATTTATGTTTATCTTAAATACATTTTCAGGTTTATTCGCAATTTTTATCATCAATGCCAGCACGAAAGTCAAGAGATCTTAATTTTTTCAGCCTTTTCAGTCAATCTTGGTGTCTTTGATTGACCGCTCCCCTTAATTCTTAGGTCAGTGATTAAACTTTGTTCAGAACCCTACTTGGCATACCTTGCATTATTTCTTGCCAATTATTGCTTAGCAAGAAGGAAGTGTTCGGCAGTTTCTGGTCTTAATGAATTGATAGTTTTTTTATTCAGTTAAGTAGAGAAAATGCTTTTTTACAAATGGAGACGAAAGCGCAATCGAAACAAAGCATTAAATATGAAAGGATGCCAAATTAGGGTTACCCAAGCCATCTTTCATTTCCCTTAATGATTTCCAATACTGAGGAATTGGGCATTCTCTTACTGATAGGTCAGCTGCAATTAGGCGAAAACCTCCACACGCTGTCTATCTTATTTATATGAGCTTCATCAACAAGCGAGGGAAGTGCCACTTAATTTATTGGTCATCATTACGCGTTTCCGGCTTAAAAAATTGAGCGATGTCAACTTTCGACTTCATAAGCCCATAACTTTTTAAATTTTTTGGATTCCTACTGTTTCAGTAGGGCAGACTTGTTCACACTTTGAACATAATATATCAGCACTGACGACTGGCACGGTTTCGATCTTTACCTTTCAGTAACCAATCTTTGAATTCGGAATCGTTCAACCAATCATCTCTGAATATTTAACTGTACCACATTATTTAGGTGATTCTATGGTGTTGAACTACAAGCAGATAAAGCAATAAGGACAAAACAGCACTACCGGTAGCGCTAGTACCACAGGCGTACACTATAAAAGACATTTAGTACCTCAGCAGTAGTAACGAGTGACTGAGCCAAGCGCTGCATCAGGCGCTGTGATTGCGCCACTGCGCGCTTCGTTCGGATCTCGTAAAAACTTGTATTGTTTAACTATGATGCGTTCAAGAAGCTGACTCAGGCCTCTTATACCGATAATTTGATCAATTTCTAGATTGTATTTTAGGTTTTTCAGTTGTTACTTGTTAGAAGCAAATATTATTGAAGCAATTTTAGTTTTTGCATACAATAAATTGTGAAACACCCTAAATTCCCTAAATATTTCCCGTTTTCGTTTCGAATTCCCTAAATCCCCACGCCATGACCGAATTCCCAAGATCTGGGGAAAATTCCCAAGGTGTGGCAGCCCTGCGTCACACTCGCGAGACGGCTATTGGTTACCACAGACACAGGACAAATCTCAAAAACTGGTTCTCTTCACAGACGGCTATGCTCCCTCCATATATACTCCCTCCACGGTCGAGCCTTGGATGCTCCCGAGATAGGTTGGTAGGGAAAGACGGATCCTTGAGTGTATTGGAAATAGGGTAGCAGCGCTACGACCCGTGCTTTACGTTGGCTAGGCTGGTGAAGTGGGGGTCGCGCAGCCCAGGGTTAATAGAAAATTCCGCGACCCCGACTGTCAGACCAACCACAAGGCGACGCTTAACTTACCTTTTGTCGTCCTCCTTGTGAGGCGACGCTTAACTTACCTTTTGGCGTCCTCCTTGTGAGGCGACGCTTAACTTACCTATTGTCGTCCTCCTCGTGAGGCGACGCTTAACTTACCTTTTGTCGTCCTCCTCGTGAGGCGACGTTCAACTTACCTTTTGTCGTCCTCCTTGTGAGGCGACGCTTAACTTACCTTTTGTCGTCCTCCTTGTGAGGCGACGCTTAAATTACCTTTTGTCGTCCTCCTTGTGAGGCGACGCTTAACTTACCTTTTGTCGTCCTCCTTGTGAGGCGACGCTTAACTTACATTTTGTCGTCCTCCTTGTGAGGCGACGCTTAATGTCGTCCTCCTTGTGAGGCGACGCTTAAATTCCCTTTTGTCGTCCTCCTTGTGAGGCGACGCTTAAATTACCTTTTGTCGTCCTCCTTGTGAGGCGACGCTTAACTTACCTTTTGTCGTCCTCCTTGTGAGGCGACGCTTAACTTGCCTTTTGTCGTCCTCCTTGTGAGGCGACGCTTAACTTGCCTTTTGTCGTCCTCCTTGTGAGGCGACGCTTTAACTTAGGGAGTATTAATTACTTTAAGGTATTATTAAGGCCTTCTTTATTATCTTCTGTGTTCTGTTGCTCCACTTGAGCCTTGCACCTTACTTTCCACTGAGAGAGGAGAAACCTCACTGAGGATAAATTCCTTAGGTGAGTTTCGACCGACCTATATATTCAACCAATTATTTCTGAAACAGTGAGTTATATGCTCCAACTCTCTTGTTACCGTATTTTTACTCCTAACCTTCTTTTGCAGTATAACTGCACTTCACTGCCAAAGCACCTTCCTTTGTTCCTGTAACTTCGTTATTTTGTCACGGAGCGTTCGCCTTTTGCACCGAACGTCGAACGTTAAGAGGGTAAAGGGCTTGTGTCTGATTTTGTGATCATTTTCATTAAACGAGCCGTTTACGTTCATCAAATTACTTTGGCAATTTAACTATTTCAATTTCTCTCTCTCCTCGTGCAGTAAACCTTTCACCTCTCTTCTACCTTTGCTCGAGGCCATTGCTCGAGACCAGAGTCAAGACTCCAGGAAGACCTCTTTCCAACCCTTGCTGGCCGAAGGACACAAGGACACATGAGCGCAAGAGCGCTTGTATCTTCTAATTAGCGCAACAATCTGCGCAACCTCAAAACCTACTCTCACTAGCGAGTTGTATCTTGCCTGTGCACGATTTTCTTAGCCTACGATCAGGCTTATCTGTTTGCCTAGCGCAATAAAATTAAATAACTTAAACCTGCAGTGTGTGTTATTCACACCAAGTGTGAATAACATTTCTTACAAACTAAAACAAACCTAACCTAAACTAACCTAACCTCTTTAACCTTTACTTATCTAACTTGACTTTCATTCACTTAAGCTCACTTAACGTAATTTCACTCAATCTAACCTTACTCAACTTAACCTAGCATTACCCAATCTGAAGTAACGTAACGTGAATAACTAATGCTTACCCTAACTCATTCTATTACTATCTAACGTAACAAAATGTAAGGTAATATACAACAAATAATATTCCAATGTAACCTCGCCAAACGTTCTCTAACTTTACGTAACATAACAAAACTTGACTAAACTTAAACAAACGTCATCTAACCTAACACAACCACATCATAGACTTACATAACTCAACGTAAATTAAGAATTATTCTCAATATCACTTCATAAACCCACATATTTTCTGTCTAAACGTTAACACCCTTGCAAATAATTTCATCCCAGAATAACTCCTCTCTCGAATCAAAACAGACAAATATAATCAGCACATTCGTGATTGAAACTGAAAGACTACAAAATCACATTTCATCTCAGCTTCGAAAATATAAGCACTTTGTAATAGCATGTTATGCACAATGTAAGTAAACACACTGAAAAATTCAAGTCATGTGTATTTGCATTTACCACGTCACACAGTGTAAATGGCTCTGAAGCGTAATATACGCAGCATCTTCATAAAATATCAAGCCACTCATTATGAGCATTGATTCACTGAACGGACATCAAGCCACAACTGAGGAGTTACATTTCAATCTTAAAAAGAATACATGCCAAACGTGGCGTCAAGCATTGCAAATAATTTCATATTGACCAAACGAAACCAACAACAATTTCTCTTGATTAAACTATTCAAACACTCATACCCTAAATTCAAATAGAATAATCATTAGCCAACATTTATTCCTACTTTTTTTACCATTTTCTTCGTATATTTTTCTAGTTTCCAAACACACATTCACTGGTACTTTAATATCTTAACCTTTCTAAAATTCGTATCACGCAGACCTATATTTCATACAAAACAATGCATACGAAAATATTTTCAAATAAATATTGACTCCCTCACAAATATTGCGCTAAAAAGTGACTTCTCATCTACATTTCCTTTATCTAATGCACTCATACAAACGAGTAACTACTTCTACTAATGACTACCATGATGTGACCTTTCCTCAAATTGACCATGACATCACTCCACCCCAACAATGTTCAACATTGAACGACTTTCGCAACAGTATTCCCTTTCCTAACTCCTGACCACCTCATTTCCTCATCATCGATCACTCTTACAATTACAATACCAAATCTCTCCCAGAACACTACCATTCCAATTTCGAACAACTTTCTCGCATACCCTTCATCTGTCTCCTACAACATTCTGATCTTTTTTTATTCCCTCATATCAATAGCAAAAGAACGATTCCCACGTATCAAAGTTTGAACACTTTTCGCATCTACCATGACATTGTCTGATTTCTGCACGTAAATCCTGTTACAACTCGGTCTTCATACCAAAAAGTGCACAAATCACGCACATTGCCCCATCTACATTGCTTTCAAATTCGTCTTTTCTCTCACACTGCAATCATTTCGCACCGTAACTCTTAGGTCAGGTTTCCATCTACTAATACCAAAACAACCCATAAGTTATTTTAGCGAAAAGTTTAACCATTTTTAAACTAAACAAAACTTCAAAAGTATTTCATATTGTCTAATGAAGATGAACATAATACGTACATTTACACAAATTCAAACACGCCAAATTTTCTAATACAAAGCAAAAAATATGAAATTGGCTAGATTTATTTATTTCAACCCGGACAGCGTGAAGTACGCAAAAATGTTTGGAAGCACACAACGTTTTATGAGATCATGAAACAAAACTCAGCAACCTAAACGGCTAGAAACATCCGGTCAGCCTATGGAAAACAATCTATAAACGAACTAAGTTTGAAAATCTGCTTTGGATATTTTAGATGTGAACATTTCACCCTCAAAGATGAAGATCTAACGAAATATCAAGTAGACTTTGATGACCTCCGTCCACTGCAAAAATAACGTTACAAAAAAATCGAAGAACTTGCCTGACTGACACAAAATTGCTCATCCGCCTCATTCTCCCGGCCTTGCTCCTTCACACAGCGCGCGAAGAAACGGAAACTGGAATTTTTAGTATTTTCTAATGAAAACCCAAAAATTAACTATCAATATATAAATAACCCCGTTACTTCAACGAACAAAGTCCGAAAGTCATGATAAGTATGTTCATGATTGAATCGTTAATAAAATGTACCAATTAAACACTTATTTCTCTATTAAAAATTTCGACACAACATTTTGAGATAACCTGATTTTTCCCCTTTATTGCGTTACAATGTATACATGTATCAAGTAATGCTTCTAATTCTAAACACTACTCTACGTATAAGTTATGAACCAACTTAATACGTAAGCACTAACTCTTGTGCTTATTTCAGTTCATTTCTCAACCGTAAACCTCCTCAAATTACACTTGACATCCCATGATGTCGTCAATGTATAATATATTTAACGCTTTCTTAGGTACTTCTATTAACTTGCTGCCATAAGTTGTATAACAACACACCAAAACCCTGAACTCAATAATTACACTTTAGTCGCCAAATTGTGTGCAGATGAATAATGACCTTCTCTCAAGCATATCATACTATCATCAGTGCACAAAAAAATCTAAGTTCGCCAAAATCTAAGCCTAAAATCTAAGTTCGCCAAAATCTAAGCCTAAAATCTAAGTTCGCCAAAATCTAAGCCTAAAATCTAAGTTCGCCAAAATCTAAGCCTAAAATCTAACTTCGCCAAAAATCTAAGTTTCAATAAAGATTAAACCATTGAATCATTTCAAGAAACTAATAATCAACTGAGAATCAAAGTAACAATCCTTATCGTTCATCAACCGTGATATTCAATATATTAAACCCTAAAAATTCTCATGCTTCACTGATTTCAACCGCTTAACAAACTTCCAATGCTAAAAAAAATGTTCGTAAAAATGTTGTTCTACACTATTTTCAAAGCCAAGTGTCACACTCGACAGCAAACCCATTGGCCATCAAAATTAAGTTCAATTCTTTCCACAACGAGCGAATTGCTATAATTTCGCACACAACTATCGTGTTA
Source organism: Morinoia aosen (assembly GCA_030386875.1). Lineage (NCBI taxonomy): Eukaryota > Metazoa > Arthropoda > Malacostraca > Amphipoda > Talitridae > Morinoia > Morinoia aosen. The sequence continues at coordinate 53,502,242 of CM059574.1, read as the reverse complement.
AAAATCTAATCTAAACTCGTAACCAAGCTATCGTTATTAGCGACTTTCATACTTCTCTTCCTCAACCATTTTTCACATTCGACAGAACAAAGATAAAACATTTGACGTTTTCCATTTTATCACATCTGAAGACCACATTCGAACAAATTACATCTTGAAAAAATTACATTGGGTACCAAAACACGGTTATTTATATGCTAAATCACCTCATTCACTTTTGCATCAATAATTTTAATACAAAGCTCATTTCTACTCTGAGACTCGCATGCACATAAGCTTTTAATTCTATTATTGTCTTCCTCCTAATCGTACGTTAAATTACTATCTGAATCCTCCGAAATACCTCTTTCCAAACCCCACCACATTCACATAAAAATTTCTTTTTTGTGCCAGCAAAGCATAAGCGCGACCTTTGCCATATTACAAGCTTATCCCTTTAACGCCCACATTTTTATACTCGTATTACTGTTATGACAACCATTATCACTAAACAGACACTGGCATTAGGTAGTCACTGTTATCAAGACGGGGAAGGAACTGTCACTCGGTAGTGAAGTTCAAAGGACACATTAGTGAACAAATTCAATAAGAAATACAATACATTATTGTTATTTTTGAAAGAGGTTCGTACAGTCCACTTGGGCGTTAATGGGTTATACAAGTACCCTTCATATCAGTCACACCTGCATTCGCCGGCTGACGCCAGTGCTGAAAGGAAGTTCATTAGATTATCGTATTCTTCGCTCGTGAGCTGCGGACATCGCTAGAGGTAAGGAACCCAAGTCTCGTGTATTCCAACGATTTTGAGCAACTACTAGTTCCTATGGTGTTTGTGAAACGTTAGCATTGCTTCAAAGCTTGATGGTCGCTTTCTCAAGTTTCGTGTGGTTCTCATTCATAACTTATGGGCAACGTAAGCCCTCTTTGATTAATACGTGCGTCACGCTAAATGTGTACTCAGAGTGAATTCATGGGTTCGCATATTAATGTTTAGTGCGTGGCGCGCGTCGGTGTTTAGTGCGTGGCGCGCGTCGGTGTTTAGTGCGTGGCGCGTGTCGGTGTTTAGTGCGTGGCGCGTGTCGGTGTTTAGTGCGTGGCGCGTGTCGGTGTTTAGTGCGTGGCGCGTGTCGGTGTTTAGTGCGTGGCGCGTGTCGGTGTTTAGTGCGTGGCGCGCGTCGGTGTTTAGTGCGTGGCGCGCGTCGGTGTTTAGTGCGTGGCGCGTGTCGGTGTTTAGTGCGTGGCGCGCGTCGGTGTTTAGTGCGTGGCGCGTGTCGGTGTTCAGTGCGTGGCACGTGTCGGTGTTTAGTGCGTGGCGCGCGTCGGTGTTTAGTGCGTGGCGCGTGTCGGTGTTTAGTGCGTGGCGCGCGTCGGTGTTTAGTGCGTGGCGCGCGTCGGTGTTTAGTGCGTGGCGCGTGTCGGTGTTTAGTGCGTGGTGCGTGTCGGTGTTTAGTGCGTGGCGCGTGTCGGTGTTTAGTGCGTGGCGCGTGTCGGTTTTTAGTGCGTGGCGCGTGTCGGTGTTTAGTGCGTGGCGCGTGTCGGTGTTTAGTGCGTGGCGCGTGTCGGTGTTTAGTGCGTGGCGCGTGTCGGTGTTTAGTGCGTGGCGCGTGTCGGTGTTTAGTGCGTGGCGCGTGTCGGTGTTTAGTGCGTGGCGCGTGTCGGTGTTTAGTGCGTGGCGCGTGTCGGTGTTAGTGCGTGGCGCGTGTCGGTGTTTAGTGCGTGGCGCGTGTCGGTGTTTAGTGCGTGGCGCGTGTCGGTGTTTAGTGCGTGGCGCGTGTCGGTGTTTAGTGCGTGGCGCGTGTCGGTGTTTAGTGCGTGGCGCGTGTCGGTGTTTAGTGCGTGGCGCGTGTCGGTGTTTAGTGCGTGGCGCGCGTCGGTGTTAGTGCGTGGCGCGTGTCGGTGTTTAGTGCGTGGCGCGCGTCGGTGTTTAGTGCGTGGCGCGTGTCGGTGTTTAGTGCGTGGCGCGTGTCGGTGTTTAGTGCGTGGCGCGTGTCGGTGTTTAGTGCGTGGCGCGTGTCGGTGTTTAGTGCGTGGCGCGTGTCGGTGTTTAGTGCATGGCGCGTGTCGGTGTTTAGTGCATGGCGCGTATTGTAGATGGTTATAGCTTTTACACGGAACTCGGCGTGTCTTTCCCACGATTTTCTAATAATAGCGTTCCATGGGCTAGCCACAATCTCGTCGCATTGTACGCATTCTGTTACGTGAATACCGTACGCAGGCCATGTAATTATACCAAACGTTTTCAGCGAGTACAATAATGCGTCTACCTTGCTTTTGCCATTTAGTACGAAACGTACCAGACTTTCTGATTTTTTCTTAACACTTTGACTGCGACTACTAAATATCAAGCTCAGCACCGAACTGAGATTTAAAATAGATTGTAGAACAATTTTTTGAATAATCCAAACATAATTGGACCCTGCCTTCATTTAGCATTGATAAATATTCATGAAAATTGAATTTGAAACTACTGGTCGGTCACCAGCATTATGAAAATAACACTCCGTGTACCACCGGTGGCGCACGTCGCTGTTAAAATGTTGAAGAATAATAATCTACGTTACTTGCACTCGCGTGAATGTATCTTCCGCTAGATTTCATTTATTTTAAATCGCCTGCAATTTGGTAGGAAGAGTGATGCTTGCGCCGTGTTCTCTGAACATATTACGTTCCCAATCAGAAATTATTGTGGGCCTCATGTCAGATTATCTCAGACTATATTGGGCCTTCCCAGCATGATGAATTATGTGATGAAATACCCCCATAATCATCGAAGAATTTAGTGGACATTACCGGTATATTTCTGAGCGGCAATGCGTACCATAATGATCGAAGATTTTCGTAAGTGTACCTCCTATAATTAGTTAGGTAGTGGGCTCCGCGATATTCATCTAAGATTTTCCTGGGTATACCATGCACATGTTTGTATATACCCTGCACATGTTTGATTTTCGTGGGTATACCCTGCACATATTTGGCTTGATGATTTATGCCTGTGTTCAGCACCTACATGGTGGTAATATGTACAAAAGTTCAGTGAAGTTTGATCACTTAACAAATAGCAAATTTACTCCTAAATTGAAAATATCAAACCGATATAAAAGATTGATTAGCACGTTACTAATAATTGTCTATTACAACCTGTTATTGAATTATCCATAAACATCAGAAAAAATTATCCTACCCTGTACCTTAAATGTAAATGTATTCTCGGCAGGAAAATAATGCAGATATATTTTCGTGACAAATTATATTACTCTCAAGAAGCGCTAAATCGTAAAAAATTGCGCTTATTCGATAAATTTTGTGTACAAGACACAGACAACATCCCTGGTAATAAATTTTTTCCCCTTCTCTTAGATTAATGCGAAAATATTTTTCGTTGATCAGGCCTACTTGATAAATTTTCATTTCCATTTTAAGTACCATCAGAAAATTCGTCACCACCCATTATCTTCAGCGCTAGCCAATGAGCGCAGAACAGGCAGAGCAACCATTGGCTTCTGCCATGGGCGTGATCTGAAGTTGAAAATTAAAAAAAAATAGCAAGGGATCACGCGTATTTTGGTGTTATACATTATAAATAAGCAAGTTTTTCAATATTTATGTGCGCATAAATGTTCTCATAATTTGGGGATTTTAATTTCTGAACACATAACTAATAATTTTATGCATACATATATGTATAGAAACTGCTAGCATGGGTTATCAGCAGAGCATGCTTGTATGTTTTATGCAACGGTTCAGCAGGAAGCAGTTGCCTAACCTGACGTAATCCACCACCTTGCGACCCGCGAAGTGTTTCTTGACTCGCCTGGTTTGTTTCTTTTTCCCTCGATTATTGGAGAATGAATTTCACACGTAAATATAAGCCTTTTAAAATGTTGAGCAAGCGACAAAAGCAACGACGAATAAAAAATACGTGGAAATTTTCAAATATAGAAGCAAGTGAATTAGATGATCCGTCAACTTCATGCGCAGCTAATCCTACTGCCTGCGGAAACAGTCCAGGGCGCCATGAAAATAAATCCCTGTAGCACTGATTTAGATCGTGATAGTGTTGACGAAATAATTTCAAATAGTGATAGTTGCAATGATGGTGCGGATAAGTTGTTTTCTGTTGAGGAAGAGATGCCAGAAGGACAACAGTGTGCATTGAACAAATTCAATTGTAATTGTAACAGTGATTGCAGTGAAAAACTGACATGTATTCTGGCAACATGGCTTAACAGAGAAAAAAGCATTAAACATGCGTGCATTGATAGGCTATTAAGTGATTTATCAGGAGCTTTCAATGTACCTAAATGCACTGCAACACTTCTTGATAACAATTCCCTCAATACTTAGACGATGGAAAAATCTGAATATCTTCACTGCAGTGACTGGCTTCTGAATATTAAACATTACATTGAACTTGATTCTTCTGATGAACCTGAAAGTAGATTGATTATCAATGTTGATGGGGTTAATTTGTACAATGCACTTACTTCATTAAAATATTCTTTTTACACAATTTTGGTTAAGGTTGAGAAAAAGGAAAAAAATTTCTGTGTGGGAATTTATTGCTCAAATTCCTATCAATCAAAAGAAATGCCAAGCACAGGTGTGCTCCTCAAAGAATTTCTTAGTGACATAAATAAAGCAAACAGTGAAGGTATTCTTGTGAATGGAAATTAAATTGTTGTAAGAATTGGAGCTTTTGTATGTGATGCCCCAGTCAGGGCTGCTCTCAAAAATACCGTGCTTCATTCAGGCTATAGTAGCTGCGAAAGGTGTGAAGTTGTTAAACAAACAACAATTTATTTACCACAGGTGATACAGAGATAGGATGTTTCTTACGTCTAGTACAATGGTAAAATTTGAGTATAGCTACCTGTGGGCCCGAATAAGTTCAGTGACTTCTAGGGCATCCTACCAACAAGGTTAGTCTAAGGAGTACAATAATGTTTAACCTAATTCACTTAAACTAGAGACGCATTAGACTGATCAATGAGATAATTAACTCGAAATTAGATACTTCATTTTACAATATAGTTCATATGGACTAGATTTATCAGTATATTCGACAAACGATTCAAGAACAGACTGAAGATCGGCGAAATATTAAGTGAGACTCAAGATTTTTTTAATACCTTATAAGAATTACTTTCACGGATCTCCGCAGGTATTGAGTTCCAAGTTTTAGTTCCAACAAAGAGGATACTGTGTTGTGACCGAGCCTTTGAGTAATAAGGAAGCATGAATTTACTTCTATTTCGGGTTAAATGGTTGTGATGACCAGTTTGCGCAGTTAATAATTGTTTTAGGCTATTGTAGCCATCATTTGTTAATGTTTTGTAAATTAAATTGCAAATGGAGATTTTGTAGAGATCCGAAAGCTTAAGTATTCGTCAATTTTTAAATGAGTCATTTGTGTGAGCATTATATTCTAGATTCTTTACCGCTCTTGTGGCTCTTTTTTGAAGGGTAAAAATTTTGTTGGTTTTATTTTTAACTTCGCCAATTTGAATGCGTGGGAGAGATATATTTTTGTTGTATGAGAATGTAATATATTTTGTTTTATCGATATTAAGGCTTATTTTATTAGCTTTAAGCCACAATGAAACCTTATAAAGTTCATTATTTATACGCTCCGCCATCGTAGCGGGATTTTGGTTTGGAAGGACCGCAGAAAGGGTACTGTCATCGGCAAAAAGTATGAATTTGAAGAATGACGTAGATTTAATGACATCATTGACAAAAATTAGAAATAGGAGAGGCCCAAGGACAGATCCATGTGGAACTCCATGGCTAGTTGTCTGTGGGTCTGATTTTGCGTCGTCAATGACAACGTATTGTTTCCGATTTGCTAAGTATGATCTGAACCAATCATGGGCAGCCTCTCGAATGTCATAACAATGTAGTTTCGAGAGTAATACGTTATGGTCCACACAATCGAATGCTTTTCGAAAGTCAAGAAATACGGAGAAAACAAGCTTTCCTTCATCTATATGAGAATAAAGGTATTGCAAATGATTTAATACAGCTTGTGTCGTAGATTTCTTAGAACGAAAACCCTAATGTTTGTCGTAGAGGAAAGATTTTTGTTCAAAATACGAATAAACTTTTTTATACACAATTTTCTCGAATAATTTGCTAATAATTGGTAGTACAGAGATAGGTCTATAATTGTTAATGCAGTTTTTATCACCATTTTTTTAAAAATAGGAGTAACTCTCGCAATTTTGAAAGAGTTGGGGAAGATACCTTGAGAAAGGGATTGGTTGATAATATAAGATATGTTCGGTGCTATTATATCAGCTATAGCCTTAAGAACTTTAGCCGAAAATTTTTTCAATCCACCTGATTTATTTTTCAAGTTGTTTATGCACGTAATTACATTGGAGGGATTAGTTGGCGTGAAAAAGAAAAAGTTAGGTTCACGGACATGGTCCATGTATTGCAAGTGGCCTGTGGGTTCACTGAAGACACTATCGGCTATATTTTTTCCTATGTTTACAAAAAAGTTGTTAAACACAGTTGCAACATCTTTTTTCTCGTGGTATTTTACATTTTCGTGAACGACGGACTCAATTGTTTTCGTAGTATTATTATTCGGTTTATAGCATGAATTAAGCAGGCGCCAAGTTTTTCTAGTATAAGTTTTGTATTCAGTAAATTTGCGCGTGAAGTAGTCTCGTTTTGAGGTTCGTATTTGATTTGTCACATTATTCCTGAATCTGTTATACGTTACTTTAGATATTCGACCTTCGTATAGTAAGGCTAGGTACGCTTGACGTTTCTTTATATTGATCACGATATCTTCAGTAATCCAGGGCTTTGTCTATTTTTCGGCGTAATTGTGCGGGTGATTATTGGACAACACTTGTTATATGCGGTCGTTATAATTTCAGTTAAATTTAGTATTGCTTCATCAATGTTAATCGCATTATTGTCCCGTTCATAGATGTCTAATGATGGCATTAATTCTTCTAGAACAGTTCGCATTGTTCTCAAGTTGTGTTCGTTTACGCAACGAAATGAATAAGTATCAGCCTGTGGGCTGGTACAAGGACTCTAGACATATTTCTTGATGAGAAACACCGGGAAATGGTCAGATAAGTCAGAAATTATTATTCCGGTAAGAAAATCAGTCGGATCTAACATTAAAAATATTATCGAGTAACGTAGCCGATTCAGAAGCAACACGTGTAGGTTTCGTGATGATTGGAAGGAAGGAGCTAGACTGAAAAACATTTATGAAGTTTGAGGTTTGCTCACAACTATCATATTGTAGAAGTTCGTAGTTGAAATCCCCGCAGATTATTATGTCATTATATAGAGACTTGTTGAACTGAGATATTATGCTTTGAAGCTCGTTCAGGAAAGAGACGTTACAAGCTGTTGGGGGCCTATATACTGTCCCAAGCATAATCCGTTTATCATTTTTCGTTAGTTCTATAAATAAAATCTCGATATGTTCACGATTCATAGTTGCACTTAAAATGACTTTCGAAGATACATGTTTAGATATGTACGTACTGATGCCACCACCACGTTTGTTACTACGGAGTGAATGATGGCTATAATAGTTTTGAATTTGAATCAGGTCTTTAGATGAGTCATCTAGCCAACTTTCAGTGAAACTGATAACATCAAAATTGCTGTTCAGTTCAGTGATAGGACAAGATATTTCATCTATTTTCGGATGAATGGATCTACAGTTCCAAGATAATAGAGAAAAATTGTTACAGGTCTTCCTCATCGATTCATTGAATTTTTTTAATATTTAGGTATTTACAGTATCCAGTTTCATTTAGGTTTAGGTGCAGTCTATTCAAATGATTGAGATCTGGATCAATATTGTCGAATATATCAACATGGTCAGTCATTAGAATTAAGAGACAGTAAGTAAAATGTAACGTAAAAATAAAATGATACAAACTACAGGATCAAGGTAAAAATAAGGACATTCCTACTTATAATTAAATTAAAAAAAGAGAAACCAAAAACACAGAGATTATTAGTCTAAATTTTCTAAAACCTAGTATGATTTCACAAGGAGAGCGCAAACTCAGTCCATGAGCAAGAACATCAGGGATCATAAATGGCAAATAATGTAGTTACAAGGCTGTCGTACCAGTGGTATCCGCTTATAACACTTATAAGATGTAGCAAGGACGAAATGGATTTTAAAACGAAGTGACAGTGAAGTTATTTATGGAATTTAAAAATCTTGACTATCTAAATTGTTTCCAGATTTAGAAACATATACACGAGTTAAGTCTGAGCAGAAAGTTCGGTATGAGCATTCGATAAAAAAGGAGAAAATAAAGAAATTGAAAAACAATTTAGTAAGCAGCAAAACAAAGCTGCAAGGTCGACGTAGATGCCTTGAAGAGGTAAAGGTAATTCAATCAAAAATCAAGAAGAAAACATGTGGACAGATATCAAAATAATATTAAACTCAATACGTCAGTCCAAAAAATACTAATCACGAATAATTTCCTCTGAGGACTTGCCGACATGTTGCAACAAGTACTTGTCTAGTTCTTCAGGTGTATTGATGGTTAGAGGTCTCTGAGTTACTTGTCCAGGTATCTTTGGAGAGAAGACGTTGATATTGCCATCCAAACTTCTTGCGGGTCCTACTTGTTCCGGAAATTTTCGTTTGGCCAATCTCAGAGTGTACATTATACTTGCTCGCGAAGGTATTAAGTACAGGCGATCCTCCTTTTATACGGCATCCTTTGGTACGTTCACCCAATTATACGAGAATTTATATGTACCCAAGCATCGCTTTATACGAATTTGAATTCCGATTGTACGGTAACATTCTGCAAAAGTTTACCTACGTCATCAAGTGCCACATCTAGTGATGCAAAAAAAACGGTTTTATTTGATTGCGTTTTTTTTTGCAAAAAAACGTGTTTTTTATGTGTTTTTTTTTGTTTTTTTTGGTTTTTTTTGCACACCTAAATTTTGTTAAGGATATGTCTGGGTTTTTTTTTGGACACCTGAAATATATTAATATCCATGTTTTTTAGTCATTTCATTGTTATAAAAACATCAAAAAGAAACCATACAGTAAAAGTGGTGGCAGATAACCCACAATTACCTAGAGGCGTCTAAGAGGAACAGCAGGAGCCACAGAACTTATATTGATGGAGTCAAAATTCAAAGCTTACTATCTCTACTATGCCTGATTTTATTTTTATGTGACCAAAAAAATCAGACTTTGCAGAGATAATAAGGGTAAATCTGAAGGATATGTCAGTTATCGATTTTGTAAATTTTGATGCCTAACCTAAGCATAGTTAATTAGATTGAAATAAACAAGTTTTCTTCTATGCACTTTCCGTCTCAAATGAGTATTTTATTAGTTATAACGGTAAATGACTTACCGCAACTCCTGTGATTGAAGTGGCAAGTAATTCAAGGAGCACGTCTCACAGCAACACTGCAATGCGCACTCGCTTCCAGCGCGATCGTCATCAAAGACGAAACCAAACCTACCGCTATACCTCGTTGAATACTCTTTTGACAAGAAAAGTGTATAGAAGAAAAGTTGTTTATGTTGATGTTATTACCATGATTCAAGCAACAAAAATTCGAAAATCGATGAGTAGCTGTTTATTCGAGCGCATTCGTCATCAAAGATGAAACTAAACTTATCGCTATAAATCGTAAAATACTCATTTGAGACGGAAGGTGCGTAGAAGAAAACTTGTTTATTTTGATTCAATTAATTAGGTTCAGGCACCAAAAAGTGGAAAATCGATAACTGACATATCCTTCAGATTTACCATAAGCTCTGAATTTTGACTCCATCAATATAAGTTCTGTGGCTCCTGCTGTACCTCTTAGACTCTAGGTAATTGTGGGTTATCTGCCACCACCTTTACTGTATGGTTTCTTTTTCATGTTTTCATTACAAAACAATGACTAAAAACCATAGATATTAATATATTTAAGGTGACCAAAAAAATATGCTGTTTTTTTAAAAACTTGTTTTTTTTACAAAAAATTCTGGGTCAATGTGAAGTTTAATGCAATCAGAAAATAATAATTAGCGATCCCAGGAATCACTAAAGGAACCCATTTAAGAACGTTTTACACGAATGACATTCTGCTTGCTGATGCGTTATTTTCGAATAATTGAACTTTGAAGTTGGCCTTTGCGCCAAAGGAAGGAAGCAAGCGCGTGAAATGGAATTTAATTAATAACGGAAGCTATTACAAGCGTAAAGAGGTTGGGTCAGGAGGGGGAGGCACAGTTCTTCTAATGAAAATTATAAATAAAGCTTCTAACCAACCCATTTGGGTGATGACCGCAATCTTGTTGACATCGGCTCTAAGATGGCAGCGCCCATGGCCCCTCAGGGGGATACAACTATTGTATCTATGGGAATTAGCGCTCCCAGGGGGACTATGTGAGGGCCTGAGCTGAGAGTTAGGTAGGCCTTCTTTTTGTTGCAATAAAATTTTTTTTGTTATGTTAAGGACCACCTTTTTTTGGTTCACTGCTGTCCTGTTTTTCAGCACCTCTCACTTTCTTCTTCAACTTTTATCTTATTTCATGAACTTCTTTCTCATCTTACTGTTTCTATGCCCCTTCAGCATAGATTCCTCATTTTCTTATCTCCATACTAAATGGTGCCTTCCTCCTTCCTCTCTTCGATACGCTCTATTTTTGTAGCGGTTAGGGAGGCTTAAACTAACTTATAATCTAATCTAATCTGGCAGCGCCCATGGTGGTCGCCATCTTAGAGCCGATGTAAACAAGATTGTGGTCGTCCCGTTAATGGGTGGGTTAGAAGCTTTATTTATAATTTTTGCTAGAAGAACTGTGCCTCCCCCTCACAACCCAACCTCTTTACATTTGTAACAGGGGGTTAGCTTCCGTTTTTAATTATATCATGCTCGCTTCCTTTGGCTCGGGAAGTCCAACTTCAAATTTCAATGATTCGAAAATAAAGCATCAGCGAGCAGAATTTCGTTCTTGTAAAATGTTCTTAAATGGGTTCCTTTAGTGATTGCTTGGAATATAATTATTAATTTCCATGATTGCATTAAACTTCACATTGACCAAATTCTGACTAATAAAAATGAATATTAATATATTCTCTGGTACCAAGTATAACCATGCTGTTTTTTCTACAAAGAATCATGACTAAAAAACAATATATTTATGTGACCTAAAAATCCCCATGCAGTTTTAAAAAAAAACATGTTTCTTACTAAAATCATGACTGAAAAAACATGAATAATATATTTGAGACCAAAAATTGTTTTTGTGCTAAAAAATCATGACTAAAAAAACATGAATATATTTATGAGACCTTAAAAACCCCATGCTGTTTTTTAAAAAATATGGTTTTTTACAAACAATGATGTATAAGAAAACCTGGATATGAATATATTTTATGCGACCAAAAAACCATGCTGTTTTATTTTACGTATTTTTCATAAAAAATCGTGCCTTAAAATCATGGATATTAACATATTTTATGTTACCAAAAAATCCTTGTGTTTTTAAACATGTTTTTTTAATAAAAAGTTAATATTATTCATTTTTGGTCACGAATTCTTTGTAAAAAAACACCCCTCAGGGGGATACAATTATTGTATCTATGGGAACTAGCGCTCCCAGGGGGACAATGTAAGGGCCCAAGCTGAGAGTTAGGTAGGCCTTTTTTTTGTTGAAATGAAATGTTTTTGTGATGTTAAGGACCACCTTTTTTTTGGTTCACTGCTGTCCTGTTTTTCAGCACCTACTACTGTCTTCTTCAACTTTGATCTTGTTTCATTATCTTCCTTCCTCTCTTTGGATCGCATTTGTTGCTGGGTAGGGAGGCTAAAACTAATGACTAATCTAATCTGTAAAGAAAACATGGATATCAATTTATTTTATGTGACCAAAAAACCATGTTTTCTGAAAAAAAGGTTTTTTACAAAAAACATGAGTGTTATTAAATTTTATCTGACCAAAAAAACATGACATTTTAAAAACCATGTTTTTTTCACCAAAAGTCATTAATATCCATGTTTTTTAGTCATGATTTTTTTGGTTAAGAAAACATGATTTAAAAAAACCAGCATGTTTTTTTTGGCACAAAAAATATATTAATATCCACATTTTTTAATCATGATTTTTCTGTAAAAAAAGATTTTTATTTTAAAAAATACAGCATGGTTGTTTATGGTAAAATAAAGTATATTAATATCTGTGTCTAGTCATGACTTTTTTGTAACAAAAACATTCAAAAAACAGCATGGATTTTTTGGTCACATAAGATATATTAATATCCATTAGAACTGTCCTAGGTCTTAGAATAAAATATCCACAAAGAATCTATTCACTCTATAAAACCTTTCGGAGACTAGCTCCATCCTCAGTAAGTCATTCAGTCAAATGTTTTTCAAAGGAACAGTGAAAATTCATTGTCCATTTCACCAAATTTTACAGAATGACTGAGGATGGAGTTGGTCTCCGAAAGGTTTTATGGAGTGAATAGATTCTATGTAGATATTTTATTCTAAGACCTAGTACAGTTCTAATAAACATGATTTCAATATTAACAGCATTCTTTGTTTATAAGTTTCTAAAGACAATTCGATTAAAGAAAACTAACTTTCATGATATTTACATCCGTGTTTTTTTAGTCATGATTTTTTGAATGTTTATAAAAAAAACTTTTTTGGTCCAATAAAATATAATAGCCATGTTTTTTTAGTCAAGATTTTTCTGTTAAAAAACAATGTTTAAAAAAAACAGCATTGGATTTTTAAGGTCACAAATATATTAATTTCCATGTTTTTTAGTCATAATTTTTGTATAAATAATGTTTTTTTTTTAAAAAAACACATGGTTTTTTAGTCACATCTCTATCAATGACCATAAGTAAAGATATGTTATTATAACACACCATTTTGGGAGTTTAAGGTCATTCACATGTATTGTAAAATAAATGAAATATCAAAGCATGAAACCGCAGAAAATGGAAAAGTTCATAAAACCATAGAAAACCATCAATTAAGAAGTATGCTGTTTTATTTTGTAATTTGACATAAAAACAAATAATGTTATGTGGTTCTTTTTCTTGCTGAGTTATTTTCAGACAAAATATTAAAAAAAAATCAAAATATCCACGTTTTTTTTGGCCATGGTTTTTTTTGTAAAAAAAACGTGTTTTTTTTAAAAAAAACAGCATGGTTTTTTTGAGTCACATCTCTAGCCACATCACCACTATAACTGTAATGTCAAATGCCACACAGAAGTGAAGTTGTTCACTAACATCGAGGAAGTCATGGCCCCTAAAGCAGTGAATTCAAATCGGAAAAAACAGAAACTAAGCATTAATAAGAAGCTAGCTGTGTTGAAGGAATTCAGTGAAGGAAAGAGAGTGATTGATATTGCAAAGCAGTTTAACATGAATGAATGCACTGTAAGGGCTATAAAGAAAAATGAAGAGCGTATAAAGATGTGTGCAAACAACATTTCAACACGGATGACAGACAAAAATATCCATAAAAGAAATCCATTGATTCATAAATTTGAAAATCTAATGCATGTGTGGATCACGGAGCAACGACAAAGAGGTGTGTCTCTCAGTACCAGTTTAATTCAGACGAAGGCAAATTCGTTACACGCCGCCGTGATAGCTTCAAGTGGCGAAAGCAGCACAACTTCACCTTTTGCAGCAAGTAGAGGATGGTTTCAGAAGTTTAAGAAGAGATTCAACTTGAGAAATTTGAATATCCATGGTGAGGCTGCTAGCGCCGATCATGCATCTATTGAACCATTTAAAAAGCAGCTTTCTGAAGCAATTAGAGTCGAAGGGTATTGTTCTAAACAAGTATACAATATGGATGAAACAGGCCTATTTTGGAAAAAACTTCCAACGCGAACCTACGTAACTGAAGAAGAATCGTCCCCGTCAGGCTATAAAGCAAGCAAAGATCGTGTTACTCTAATGTTCTGGGGTAATGCTTACGGCGATGCTAAATTGAAGCCACTATTACTTTACAGAGCCAATAACCCTAGAGCTCTCAAGAACTGCGATAAAGAGCAATTACCTGTTGTGTGGTGTAGCAATAAGAAAGCCTGGGTTACTAAAACAGAATTTCTTGACTGGTTCCAAAATATTTTCATACCATTTGTTGAGAGGTACAATAAGAACCAAAATTTAGACAATAAAGCTTTACTTATTCTTGATAACGCCCCTGGTCACATACGAATAATTGACGATCTCTGTGAACATGTTAAGATTATGTTTTTGCCTCCTAACACCACATCTGTCATTCAGCCAATGGACCAAGGCATTATCGCTACGTTCAAACCATACTATCTGAGACAAACAATGAGGCACCTTGTTGGTGCACTTTCCATCAATAACGAAGACGTTACAATGTATTGGAAAAAATACAATATAAAAGATGCTATTACAAACATAGATCATGCCTGGAACGAAGTGACGACAATTACCATGAACAGAGCATGGAAGAACTTGTTGCCAGATTGCGTCAAAGGGAGCGAAGACATAGACCATATCGACGTTTGTAACAGTGAGACTATTGAACTCGTTCACACGGTCGGATTTGAAGGGGTTGCTGTACACGACATTCACGAGCTATTAGAAAGTCACGATGAAGAATTAGGCAATGAAGAATTATTGCAGCTTGAACACCAATCGTTTGTTGAAGAGGTTACTCTACTGGACGAAAGTACTGCTGGCACAAAACATACAAGAACAGAAGAACAATCAGATGATAAGAATAAAAATGTAGCTGAATTTATTCAAACTGCAAATCGGCTGAAAGAACTTGTTGCTACAGTAGAAACAGGTTCAAAAAAATTAATAGTTTCAGGCAAATTATTGCCGGAGCTATGTCATATTATAACAAACCTGATGCCATGAATAACTGATATAAATAAATGTTTAGTAATCAAACAAATTGTAGTACAGTGTGAATAACTTGCTGATGTAATATTAATAATGCCTTTTACTTCGTTGCATGTAATGTTACTTATTAAGTCAGTAATACTAGTTCAATAATACGTTTGCCCGCGTATATTTATAATGTACTTTATTTTTTGTTCTATTCTAACACATAAATAATGTGTTATTGAATAAACGTTATTAAACTATTTTCAATTAGCGTTTAAACATGCGTTTCTATTCCCTTTAACTGGCTGAAGCCAGAGTATTGCAATAAAAAGACATATTGTGTAGTATGCCTTTGACAGTAGCAGTTTTGTAGCTTTTCTTTCATCATAGAAAATTTTTAGTTTAGGGATGACTAAGCTATTATTGGAACGACACCCAATTGTACGGTGATTCCATTTATACGATTTCTTCTGGTCCACGCTTACCGTATAAAAAGAGGATCGCCTGTATTCATTCACGTAGAACTTCGGTTTAGTCACACGGCAGGCTGTCAGAACTTCTTGCTTCTTTTCTTATTGTCGTAGCTCAAAAGAAATGTTTCTTCTATCTACGTTTCCGGGTGGAGGTTTTTTCCCAATCTACTCACAGTGGTGATGTCAGAGTTACTCAGGTTGATTTTGAGTTGGTCCTTCAGGAGCTGGCACACCGTTTCTATGCAATTTTCTTCAGGACGTGATTGCGGCAGTTCCCCTGATATAACCAAAGTGCGTTTTTTGTTCTCCAATTCTTCACGTTCTTCTTTCCTTTCGAGTCGCTCTAGACGAGAGACTATGTTATTTATCTTCTTATCCTGCTCTTCAATGCTTGCATTTTGATTTGATTCTTTATTCTTTAGTGTTTCAATCATCGTTTTCAGGTCACTAATTTCGCTTTGAAATTTCTTCATTACTGATTTGAAGAGATCAATTAGGATGGAAACTACTTGCTTACTCTGTTTTGACAGGCCTCGTACGTCTGGATAGTCAAGCTCCAGCGTACCCTCGCTATTGTTTTCCTTGCTTGGGCTTGTCGCCATCTTGTGAGAAGGGAGACACTCTCAAAAAGAAGCAAGGGTTAAGTGCTTGTTTTGATGGAATATCACACTTTTTGTTCGATTTTTTGAATTTGGTCAGATAAAATTTATTCTTGGATCCTCATGGTCTGAGTAGGTACTCTTTTTTGGTTAGAAATGCATGATCATTAACCAGTTGGGCACTTTGTTTCGGAGCAAAAACACAGACGTCCTCACTGCCTCACTGCACTCACTGCACTCAAGAGATTGCAGAGAGTACCATAGCAGTATAGTTTTTTTTTTACTACCAGCAGCCCTGTGAGAACAGATGAAACTTTTACAAGAAGAAAGGACAGCTATCATCATAAATCACAAGATGCCAATGAATTAGAAATTCAAAAAATTCCTATGGTATTATCATTTGTTTTGGATATTATGTATCTGTGCTATCTTGGAGTAATGAAAAGATTCCTCAATAGATTGTTGAATCTTAAATTAAAGGAAAAAAATTGTCGTCTTGACTCCACATCTAGGAATCTATTTGATGAAAGATTACTCTCATATCAAGTTTATATCCCTTCTGAATTCCCTCGAAAACTTGAAGGGGGGAATAGCTACAATTCTCAAATGGAAAGCTAGCCAATATCGCTTATTTGCATTATATGTTGGCTTGGTTTTGCTTTCGTGTAAAAAAATTGTTGTCTCTAACTTATATTTCACTTTTCTTACATTTTCAATTGCACTGAGACTACTAAACACTGAAAATCAAGCCATTAATCTTACCTTCATCCTGTGGGAAAATCTCCCACATGCTCGCGAGTCGCGAGGTGCACTAGTCAGTCGGTACCGTGGCGTGAAGTTGGGCGAGTCGCTTTGCTTCTTTCGGTTGTTTTCGGTCGTTTACAGTCAGTGGAAAGTTATTTCGGTGGTGTTTTTAAGTTTTTAGTTAGGATTTAAGGTGAGCGCTGGTCTGTTGCTGCATTGGAGTCCTCCTCCCGGTGTCAACCCTCTAATTTGTCACAATACCTAAGTATCCCTAATTTCTTGCTGCTTCTGTGTTTCAACTATTTTTACGTTTGCGTGACTGGGGCTGTTATTCAGTTTTTGCATATTTTTGGGTTTATTTAAATCTCTTAAAGATGTTCAGGGTTTTAAACATTTAACTTTAAATATTGAATTGACGGCATAGTGCCGCTACTATTAGGGATTGAGCTTTGCTCAAATCCCATTGAACTTGAATTGAACTAACGGCATCTCGCCGTACTATATTAGAGATTGAGCTTTGCATATCTCGGTGAACCTAAATTCTTTAACAGCTCCTAATACTTGGATGCGCTACCTCTCATCCTTGAGCTGTTTAATAATTTATTTCCTCTGGGCCTGACTTTCAACCGAATTAAAACCTTAAACTATTCTTTCTGTCCTTACCTGAACACCTGCCTTTGACTGTTTTCCTCTAAATTTCCTAACATTCTTCTAAAAGTGGTATAATACTCACCAAGTGTGACAATAAACTTGGGTGAGTTGTTACAGGTGAAGTTTGTCCTAATTGATTTTGACTCGTTTGAATTTGTTTGTTTTTGTTTGCTCTAGCTCTATTTGTTCGTTATTTTGGTTGTACCATTCGTTTAACTTGGTTTTGTTTGTCTTCAGTATGATTTCTACGTTCCGTGCCATTGACACTGGGGGCACTCCACTTGCAGTTTTCTTTCTTCAGTCCAGCGTCTCATCTTCCTCACCTCTAACGTGCAACTTCACCTAGGCCTTGCGGGTGCGTGTAGGTGTGTTGTCTACATTGATATTCTGAAGTTTTCTGACAATAGTACTTTTGTTCCTGGTCTTGTTCTTTTGTTCCTAATCTGAACTTACCTTGTTATTGTTTCGCTTCAGGTCGGCATGTGGCCTCTTGCCCTGGCGTCACGCTCTAGCGGCAACGTTTCTGTCAAGCATACCTTGCTCAGCGCTGCTGAGATGCCGCTCGGTTGCTTTGTCCGTGCCTTGACTCTGCGAAGCATCTCTTCTACTGTCTTTGAGCGACTGTCGCACACTGTTGCACTTTAAAGCGTTGGAAACTTTGAAACTTTGAAAACTTTAAACTTAAGACTACTTATGAACAATGATGTGTTCACTTCTGAAGGCCTAAAGGTAAAAACTACCTTGTACGGTTCTTTATTAAACTATTTAAACTAGTAAGACTTTTGTTCCTTGTCAATTATTACTGAAAATAAAACTGAAAATGAAAATGAAAATGAAGTTGTGGAATTTCCCACAATCCAACATTTGCTTAATGACTTCATTGAAAATTGCAAAACAATATTTGGCGATTCATTTATATCATACAATGTGCACAGTCTCCAGCACATTCCACCAGATTAAGCAAATTATGGAGTTTTGGATAAAATATCTGCATTCAGCTTTGAATCATACTTAGGTTCCCATGTGAAAGGGGCTGTGCGTTCAGGTTTCAAGCCTTTACAACAGATTGGACAACACATTCATTGTATGAACTCTAACAGTCATCCTGACACACCATTGCCTCTCTTTAAAGTTACATTTTCTTGTTATAAGTCACAGTGCACACATGGCTGTGAAGGAAATTGTTTGAAAAAACTCAATTTCAAAAACAGTATCTTAAAGCCTCTTCACTCCAGAAAATGTGACTGTTATGTTCAACTCAAAAGTGGAGAAGTAGCTCAAATTAATTCTATCCACCACAATGATGGAACATACCTTTGTGAAGTTTCCATTTGCTCCCAAAAAAGTTTTTTCTCTTCTCCAATTGATTCCACGGAGCTGGGAGTAAATAAAGTAAAGTTTTCAACACAAAGGAAACAAGTGATCAACATTTCTGATGTTTTTGCAAAAGTGATGGTATTGCCCCTGGAAAAAGAGAGCTTGTCAGCATCATACTGTTGCACTCAATTACTTCATTTAAAAATTAGCTTGTGTTCTTTTTTTGAAAAAATATATAAGAAAGTGATGTACAATACTATTTTATTTTACCAATATTAGGAGTGACTAGGAAATTTGTGTGATCATGATACAACATTTAAAACTCGATGAACTCATGAAATACGTAGGAGTCAGATTTATTGGATATAGAAAATCCAATGATGTAATTCCCTCCGCGTGGATAGTCAGCTGGGATAAGAAACGCAAGAAATGCAGATACCCAACAAAAAATGCAAGATTACTTGCATCTTCCAATTACAAAGCCAGTGAAGAATGGAAAATCTACAAGATTTCCCCTCTCTGTCATTCAAGTAAGTAGCATTCTTTAATCAGAATAAAGAATGAAGGGTTAACACTTCCTTGAATAGTCCTTGGAAAAAATTGTCTCCATGAATTTTTTTGCACTTACTTCTTGATCAAAGATTAAATTTGAAGTTTGCAAAACATCAACAGTTATGCATTATAGTGCACTCATTTCATAGCTTAGTACTTATCAGCAAATGCTATATTAAGTGTTCCCGATAGCTATAGCTATTACTTAAATTTAATATTGTAATTTTGTGATCAGTGTGTGACTGGTTACCATTCCTCATATATAAAACATCTTCATGTTCTAATTGAATCAGTATGTGGCTTCAATCTTTAGTTATTTAATGTTTTCTCCTGATATTGAATTATATTTGAACATTTATTATATGCATCAATATTAATGTAACATGCTTGCCCATCTTCTTTAGCTGCCAGTTGGTGAAAAAAAGTTAACATTCTTAAACATCATTTTTTTAGAGTAGAGTTGGTATAGTTAGAGTAACTTGAAACCAGATTTAGCTATTGTGTTTTTTTTTATATTTACCTGAACACTTAGCAACTTAGCTGCTGTTGAAATAAAATTTTGTGTAAAAAGCATTCAATATTTTTCAAAATATTGCCGGTAACAGTGTATTATATAATAATAAGACCAATACACATATTTTTGTCCTTGAGTTTTAGTCTGATATAGCTTAAATTGGCTGTGCACTGTATTCAGTTTGTGTGTGAACCCTGATGTGGATAATTAAAAAATACAAAAATTTTGAGAACACATTCTAGTACAAAATGCCAGAAGTTTAAAAAATTGTTTCAAAAAATTAACAACAGAAAAATTTCTTTCAGGTTCCTTTTAAAGGTGTGTCCGGAAGCTGTACTCCACCAATGAAGAATCGAATGTTGAAACTGAAGCAATTGAGGCAACCGGTTCAGGATCATTAATCACTGCCCGAACTGAAGAGGTTCCATGCTTTACGCCTAACATCATCGCTACAAAGGGCGCTTGGGAAGGAACATTCACAATGTATTCTATGACATTATAGCTTTCAAAAATAGCAGGATGAAAAAAAATGGTGAAAATGTATTACAGCTCTTGGTATTTCTGAGCTTTTGACTTTTACTTATTGTTATTTATGACCTAGCTATTGCTCCAATTTGACGGTCTTGTATCAATTATCTAATATATATTTATGGCTATCCTTATGTATATTTTGAAGGGTATAAACTTTCGGCAATCTGCTTCTCACAGAACAATACAGTAGTGATTAGTAGCTTTGTTTGTAGTGGACATAAATCTGTTAATGCTGCCAACATACTTTTGACCCTTAATATGAAAAGACAACATTTACAGCTGTGATTCTGCTACACAACTGAAAATTCAAGCACTGGAGGACAGAGTGAAAGCTTTAAATGGACTAATGTCTACAATGCACAAGAAGGTGGACTTCATGATGCAGGCCATTCAGGAGAACAGTGGTACGGGCTCCCAATTTCCTCCTCCAGCATCGTCAATGGATGGACTCTGTGAACTTCTTGAGCACGAGTCTTTGGTATGTAAAATATAAAGCTCAGGAAGTAATGATAGTTTATGGCTAGCATTGCTTCATACGTTACAGGGCAATGAGAAACAATTTTTACTTGGGATAGCTGTTGTCCAGGCCCTGTCGGTCATAATATGCCAAAATACACTTCGAAAAATATGTACTTGTCTCTGAAACGTTTAGTTTCAATCAAACGCTCAGCCACTCTGAAACACCTCAAACGAGATGGCTTAGTATTGCTTGCGCCAAATTTGCAACCAGTACCACGAGAACTAGGATGAGGGGGAAATTTAAGATGAGCAATGCAGAATCAGTTGTGATATCAGTTTTCCTTTTTTTGTTTTAAGATGCATTATTTCTGTAACCTAGGGTTTGTATACATGTTACTTACGGATGATTTCTGCACCTGTCGTTGTGGGGGATGTAACTCAAATTCTTCGGAAATTGCTCATAGTTAATACATCCAGGTTGATAATGGATTTTTTCACATTTGGAAACGGAAGAAAATGGTAGATGTTATCAATAAATTTTCTTTGTTTTGTAGATGTGAACATCAATCAAACAAAATATGATATAAACATGTGATAAATGCTTTACAATTTTGACTTAGCTCCGTTCAGATTGAATGCCATATTCTTGGTGCGATGGTTGGATAGGCTCTTCCTTTCTTGCTGAAACAGATTTTGTTATTGATGTGTTAAGAACCAAATTTTTCGGCTCACTGCTATTCTTTTACTTAACACCCTCTACTCTCTTCTTGAACTTTTTTCTTCTTCAAACTTTTTTCCTGGCTTGCTGTGTGTATGCGCTTAGTGTCCTGAGTGGCAACACACATGTGTTACTTCACAAGGATGTCCTGTGAAGGTTCACACCTAGTGCATACATAGATATCTCATTTACGGGTCCATGCTAAATAATATCATCATTATTCTTCTTTGGATCGCCTTTGTTGTGGATTAGTTGGCTCAAACACTAATATAACTAACTAGCTAACTCATGATGCGAGGACAACATAGCGAACATTGTCTTTGCATGGGCACTGTTTCTTTTTATAAACCTCTGCGAACAGCCCATATCATTTTGTAAATTTTGATCAGAAGGTTTTCAATTTTCTTTTTCGTGTATTTGTGGAAAACAAAAAAGTTCATGCAAGCTAAAAGCAATACAATCTTAATTTCATTTCTAAGATACTGACGTGAAAAATTATCAGACACTTGTGTAGTGTGTATCATACTTAGTTGCTGGAACATTCATATTCAGTAAATTCCTTTATATGATAACGTTGAAGTAGCTACCACATGTGTTATGGTATGAGCTTCCCCTCAACTTGAAACTTTAGCGCAATGTACGCCACCGTTTTCTAGCAGCTTTCATGTAAGAACGCTATTTTTGATACATTAGAGAAGAGTGACGTGAAATTAACTCAAAATCACGAGCGGTGTACTAACCCAGCTGTGGCAAACTACAGCTTATATAGCAAACTCCCTAATTCGGCGATATAAGCTTTGCGCAATGCGTTCGAATCTCATCTGTGCAGAATGTTTTCAATTTTATTAATTATTCCACACAGAAACCAGCCCTAAGCTTAAGCAGTGTGATCGGTGCTAAGCCAAGTGATATTGTCAGACTTATCATGAAGAGAATGATGACACGGGACTTGGCTGTTCAATTTTCCTTTTTTGGGCTTGGAGAGAAGAGGGCGCACACAAAGCATTCCTTCAAGACACACGTTGTTTGCAAACCAATTGTTGGTAAGTAATATTTTCCCATTTCTTAACAATAATTTTTTCTAGTTCTATCACACTCTGCTGTGTTGAAGTGCAAGATTAATGTAACTTAGTTTTACGTGACCAATCGTAGAGTCACGCCTTTGCTACATGCATTCAAACCTTCGACTAAGGTAGATCTTATCAGAAGTTCTTGCAAAAATTTACGTAACATGTCAATTATTAAGCACGTTTCAAAATTTAGTATTAACAACTTGCACTAGCAATTGTGTATAATTCGATTAAATAATTACTGGAACATGGTTTGTAGCCGTTTAATGACCCCACCTCGATAATGATACGAAGGCTCCCCCACCACCAAACCAGCTCCCTTTGAGCAACCAATTACCTGCCTCAACCGCCAAAGGTCTTCGGGGACCGGGATAGTACACATCTCTGTGCCCTCAAATACGTGTACGGTGTCGTGTGTGTGATAGCGGTATTGTGGTGTCGTGTGGATTTCCGGCGAAATTTTCTGCAAGTATGCGTTCAAGAGTGGTGTCTTATTGGTGCGCAGTGTTCACTACCTCAGATGAGATGGCTACGTGTTTGAGATGGTGAAGGATTGAGCGTATATGTGTCACTGTATGCAAATCCTGTTGGCTTGTCGTGTGCGCATCTAGTGATAACTGTTGGTGCGCGATTTAGTACGGTCTGCATTTCGTTGCGTTGGTTTTTGACGCAATGGCTGATCATATTGCAAGGCTCTAAAAAACGGAGGGATAGGGTTCCTCCTCAGTAAGGAGGGTTTATTCGTTCCACTTTGCATCACCATGGGATGGCACCTCCACCTCTTCCAAGTCGGTTAATTTGAGATTTGAAGCTTGGTACCCCACCATGTTTAGTGAAAGTATTACTATTTATATTTCCGAATAGCTATAGCTTATTTTTTCATTTCAGATCGCATAACAAGTCTTCATAAAGTGACGACAGAAGAGGCGTTGGTAGCTTGCAAAACAGTGTTGCGAGAAACCCGTGACTGGGACGGCGGAAGGGCAGAGCGTCGTATTAAACCTGGTAATTATTTCCTATACTTTTGATCACGAAAAAATCTAGTTTTAAGCAGTTTTTCTCGGTATTTCTTCAAGTTAGCTTACGGGAAAACTTCTGTTATGAATTCAATCTACGAGACATAGAAAAACTCAGAACCCCCTCTTAATTGAGCTTGAAAGTGATATTGAGGTGGACGTATATTATTTTAAGGGAGAACAAAGGTGGGATGGTGGGTGTAAGCTTGTTTTATAAGGTGAGAAATGAGGAGGTCAGGTGGAGAGCAGGAGTGATTTGACTACTCGAAGAGCGAGTGGATAAGCGCGTTAAAGGTGGTTGGGCATATGATAAGATTAGGGTTGGTAGGCTGGTGAAGAAGATTATGGCTTGAGGCTATGGGATGCAGGAGTAAGGGGAGACTGCCGACTGGATGTATGAACTGTGTGAAACGTTGTTTTAGTACGAGAGGAGTTGAAAAGTGGAGGTTGCAAGAGTGCGCCCTTAATAGAGCAAGGTGGAGAGGAGTGTAGAAGGATGAATGTTTTTGACGGAGCTCTGGCTGTATTTTCCCCCCGCACTTGAGCTCAGCTCCGAGCTGCTGGGGAACGGGAGAAGGAGGGGGGGGGGGGAGGGCGCGGTCCACCATGTTGCGGCTTCGGCTGCAGAAGTCAAAGGGAGATCCGTGTTGCTCTGACCCGAGCAGCACGGAAAACCGGAGAGGCCCCCTTCACCTTAGAGGGTTGATTATGTGGAAATGAATAAGTGTGTGTGAGTGATATGTGGGGGGGAATGAATGGGCTCTGAGGTCGGCCACTCTCCTGTGGGGTAAAGGCCTATTGTATATTATTATTACTGTTATTTTAGGATTTTAGTTACTTAATGAGTCTCTCTTTCTTCATCAGGTCGTCGTACAATATCTGGCTCAATTGTGATGTAAAATATCGCAGTTTAGTAGAGTATTGTTTTTCATACTGAGAACATGCGATGTTGCTATATCAGCTATTAAATTATCCACAGCTTACAAAAGTGTAATAATTAGTGTGATCTATAGGTTACATTAGGTATGTGTTCATCTGCCGCATGGTCATAATTTTTGCGCGTTTCACCTGGTTACATTGTGCACACTCTTAGAATAAAAGTCATACATCGCACCTACTTGTCGTTTTTCACTTAGCTTTTTTATAGGATGGTTCTAGATAATTAAAATTCGGCAAACATGGTTCGTAGTGGTTGATATTATGCGTACGCTTCTGTATCATAGTAGTTGCGTTGTTGTATATAATGTATTTTATTTCCAAGTGCCAGCGTGATGGCTGACGCAACTGAAGATGCGCAGGAAGTATAGAGTAATAATATACCAATAAAGTAGCATACAAATTTTCATTTTCCTTTTATGGTTTGAAATAGGGCCAAATCTCTTTATTTAGTGAGCAACTCAAAATAGACTGGACGAACAGGGAAAAGAATAGAAACTACCAATCATAACTGTGACCGAATTTAGCAAGGGGGTTTACTCTACAATAATCGAACATAAATTAGTGCGGGAACATCCCACCAAAATCCCTGTTGTTTATCAGGTTTATTGAGGGAAATGGCCAAGGTAATGCATGGGAGCTGCCCAGAATAATCGGCCTTGCGTGGGATTGTCCCTGTATATACAGTTATATATCATGGGCCAGATTGTGGGAAGTATCCCTCAATAAACGCGACATAAGCCCAAGATAAGGCCACCATAATAAGTGGTTTTGTCCCACAATAATTTAACGTAACGTCGTGGGCCTTCCCATCATAACCATCGAAGATTCCCAAGATAATTTCTGTTTGGGTTCAGATTCATCCTGTATTATCGTGATCTCTGTGCCTAAACTCACGCGCGCTTTTCGACTACTGCCTAGGGTATTCGTAAACTTAATCCCAACCCACCTCTACCTACTCTTCCTCAAGAGTTAATCTATTAAATACTTGATCTTGCTTTATCAACGTGAACTACATTTAATGAACGCACAATCTCCCTGACAGAATTACCTCGTTCCATATTCCCTCTTGCACCCATCCCTTCAGCGAAACGCTGTAGTGCCTTTCAACAGTTCAATATTTGCCTACCGAATGTGTGGATCCTTACGGGATGTTAGAAACCTTTAACTTGCATCGAAGTTGATCGTAGGTTTTGTTGACTCAAAACTTCGACTAAAAAACTTCAATTATTACTAGCCCTATTCTCCCTCCTAGCCAACTTTTTTAATCTAGCCCGCATTTCTACCCGCGTTTGAAAATGCATAACGCCGTGTGCTAGCACGCCTCAAAGTATTCCTGTGAAGTTCTAAAAACTTCACAAAAGTTAAATTATACAGGGTGTTTCAAAAATACACGGCATAATTTCAGGTATGTATTTCCCACATGTAGACAATCAAAATAGTTCATTACAACATATGTCCGGAAATGCTTCATTTCCGAGTTATGGCCTTCACAACATTGAAATTCACCGGAACGTTTTTCTTTCCGCAGGTCGTTGCCATTACAGAAGATGTTCAAAATGACCACCTCCTGCTTGAATACAGACCTCACATCGATGTCTCATTGACCTGCGAACACGATCCCACACTCCAGGAATGTTGCGTATGTCCTCAGAGCGTGCCACAATTCGATTCCGAAGGGATTCCAAATCAGGCACCGGAGACGAATAAACCAATGATTTTAAATGGCCCCACAAGTAGAAATCGAGAGGGTTCAGATCAGGTGAGCGTGGAGGCCAAGCAATTGGGCCACCTCTACCTATCCATCGATCAGGAAATCTTCGATCCAAGTACCGGCGAGCCGTACGACTGAAGTGTGCAGGAGCGCCGTCATGCAAGAAGTGAGCGTGCTGACGATCGATCAGTGGAGTGTCGTCATAAACATCAGGTATGATGTTTTCCAGGAAGTTTGTGTACGCCTGCCCCGTAAGTCTGTTTACAAGTACATGGGGTCCAACTAACCGATCACCAATGATACCGGCCCACATGTTGAGGGAGAACCGCACCTGGTGATGAGATACAACAGTTGCATTTGGGTTTTCATACGCCCATACATGCTGATTGTGGAGATTTGTTATGCCATCTCGTGTGAACTGTGCTTCATCTGTAAATAATACTAAGGCAGGAAAGTTCGGATTTGCAGCACATTGCTGCAAGAACCACTGACAGTACCTAACTCGTGCAGGGTAATCTGCTGGTGACAGCGCCTGTACACGTTGCAAATGGTAAGGATACAATTGATACTCTTTCAGCAGTCTCCAGACAGTCGTATGGGGAACATTCACTTGCAACGCTAACCTTCGTGTGCTGATAGAAGGACTTCTGTTCACAATCTCCAGAATCTCCTCCTGTTCTTCTGGAGTTGTAGATCTTGGTCGTCCCCTTCCCAATCCAGGAGAGTCAAATTTTCCATACTCGCACAGACGCTGATGGAGACTTACAAATGTCTTCCGATCTGGACATTGTCGCTGTGGGTACCTCTCCTGGTACAAACGACGAGCCAGCGCAGCATTGCCGTCTGCCTTACCGTAGATCAAGTGCATCTCTGCCAGCTCCTGATTTGTGTACATGACACACAGTCGAACGCCAAACACAACACTGAATTTAACCTTCGCCTAGGAATGATCTGTCAGAGTGCCCTCTTAATGTGTCCTTTGACGGCAACGACCTGCGGAAAGAAAAACGTTCCGGTGAATTTCAATGTTGTGAAGGCCATAACTCGGAAATGAAGCATTTCCGGACATATGTTGTAATGAACTATTTTGATTGTCTACATGTGGGAAATACATACCTGAAATTATGCCGTGTATTTTTGAAACACCCTGTATTGAAAGCAAGCTCAGCATTCGATACCGGGAATGAGGTAAAATTTCATTGATATGTTCTTTCCGTAACTAACACTAAAACGTTAGGCTAGCCATTGAATCTTCACCAAGCTTCAAAACTTAGCAGTTCTGAACGCCGAATGAAATGCCTTTTGCAAACATATCGATTTAGACTAGACGTTTCGTACGAAATTAAATCTTCCGTCAAATGGTCAGCCGACTCCTTTTCACCCTCTATCTCGTCAGATTTTGTCACTGCCATTCTTCTCTAAGAGAGTCAATAAGTAAAGAAATGATACAATACTGTAGTTATTACATTATATTTTTATTGTGCTAGAACATTTGTTATTTCGTACAGCTTATATGAATTGTATGGCATGATTATTGTATTGCTGGACTTGCCAAATATACGGTACTATATCCTCCTCGGGTGCATCCATTTGTCAAGCACTCTAACTCTCTTCCCATTACGTCATGTAGCTGTCCTCGTCAAATTTACAGAAATTTTAGCTGCGATTTTAGTACTAAAATCAAATGTTGCTTACGCCTCCTGTGATCATAAAGTCGCGTGGCTGAATTTTGTATTAATGGAGTTAACCAAAACTCCCCTGTTCTCTCGAACCTAAAATCTCAAATACTAGAGTATGGCTGCTTGTGGTAGGAATTACTGTGCTTTGAAAATGTAGTTGGGCTGTTTTTCAAAAATATTTTTATCATAATTTTGTCTCAGACACATTTAATGCTATTGTGAAAGTTCGTCAAGTTAGCGCATTTTGCGAAATTTAATTCGGTTTCATTACACGATTTTTCAAAACTACGCTGAACGACAATAAAACTATACGTAAAATTCTAAAATTTTCATGGAAACCTTGAGCCTTCAGCACCCGCGCACTACATCCCTCGTCAAAATGTCTCTGCAAAACCTTGTGTGTGACTTCATATTCTGTAGTTTGAAATAGCATGAATAGCTTTTCGAATAAATTTGTAAATTAACACTATTTTTTTACCGCTACGCTTGGTTGTTCCTTTCATTTCCTTCACCTGCAACGCAATAATTTAACTTCCCCTTTTTATAACATCGAATCGAATTCAGTGATCAGACGTTTTAAAACACGAAAATGACCTAGCATTTTGGCATCCCTACCACTAGGAAAATAGGCGATTTTTCTAGACATTTTATTTTCTCAAGAATACGGCCCCCTGAACTAAATATTCAACTTTTTAGGTTTCGTTCGACTTCGAAGAAAAGATTCTTATTACACAACTGCTATTTTCACTTCACTGCTATACTCGTCCTCAACACCCACTACATCCTCAAATTTAGTTTCCCTCAAACATTGTATTGAACAAGGTTTCTTACACCGGCGCGCCGTTTTAGAGAACCCATCTAAGATCCTTCGCGAATTACCCTGACCAAAAGGGTCATTTCTAAACTATAAGACGTGCAATCTTGAAATTAGTACCAAATTAATGCGCGTGACGAGTACAACATATTTATGAAATTAAAAATTTTTTACGCCCCTAGCGGGGGCAGGAAGCAGGGCTTTCGTGGCCCGTCAATGGTCGGCCGATTTTCTCTTTAAGGCTCATTTTGACGCGCTCATAATTCCTGAACTATTGCACCTAAAATTTGAAATTAATCTCATTTTAAAGATCGATTCATTCTCCAACTCTGAGTGTATAATAAAACTGTCATACGCTCCCTGGGGGATGACAGAGAGCAAGGTTTCTCCACCTTCTCCTAGCCTGGTAATCCGGGCTGCCGAAGGCCGCGCTCACCTAAGTTATGAAGTGCTGTTTGAATTCTTGTCCATAGCCTTGTCCGTTCCCCACATCGTGGGTCTTCGAATCCCGGAGGTGACGATATTTTTTTTCTCAGTTGTAGAATAATCATTTTCATATGTCTTACTCATGTAGACTTTTTCTACGTAATCCCTCTCATTTGTTGTTAAATATGGTTCATCAATAAAATACAATACAGGTGTCCGAACTGAAATTAATGCAGTTTCAAGTTTTGAAGACTTCTATAGCGTGATAGTTTTGTGCATCGAGTGATAGTTTTCTTGTTCTCTTCTACACATAGGCCTACCTATAGGTACAAAAGTGTTCAAGTGAAAATACAACTGTGAATTTTGTATCAATTTCCGAAACATATGCATTCAGTGAAGTAATAATAAATTCCTCTGTTGTGCTGTGCCTGTTTATTAAAAAATGAGAAGAAATTCAACAAAGTAATCCCTCTAATTCCAGAAATCCAACGAATTCCCAAAATTTGCATCATTATAGTGATTTCGCTTTCTGGACTTAGATAAGCGCAATCAAATCTGCAATCGACATTTAGAGATTATATACTGATTTGAATATTCCTGCAATACTTCGTTATTCAAAACCTGATGCGAATGTTTGGTATTCTGGGATCTCCGAAATGAGAGGGATTACGTAGAGGAAAATTATGATAATTTTTTTCTATTTTTTTATTAATTTTCGTATTGAAATTTAGCGATATATTTCATAATATGTAGATGATTGAAGAAGTGAACAAATTTCTTACACTATTCTAATGATTATCATTTTTCAGTAGTTACACCATGCGCAAAGTACCCCAAAGTGTAAGGAATGATACTTTCATGAATGTATTCCCAGAATATGACTCTGTGGACGGAAATCTGTACAATACTTATTGCGTGAAAACTGTTCGTTTATCGTGAAACAATATAAGAGTCTACACTGTTTTTGTCCAAATATCGGATGAGACTTCATCTTTATCAATAACGAAGATAATCCTTTTGGTTCAGCATAAAGTTAACTACAATTAACCATTTTCATCTACGATAAAATCAAAGAAAGCTGGTAGCTCGCTTTGACTAAGTTCCCTTCTGTCAAGGTGTCGCGGGTTCGAATCCCATCGCTGCGCATCGATTTTTGCATGTCATCCAGTGAATATTTTCATGTTTTCTTCATTAGCAGCAAATGCATGATATTTTAAATATTGAAGACTATCGCAAAGAATCATTACTTTACGGTTCAATATTTGATATATCGCACAATATCCAACTAACTGAAGCCCTTCATTCAGCAGTCGCATATTGCTTGCATATAATTGCGAGTACTGTGCATACGACACTCCGCAATCGCATATATCTAACATGGTGCCGCATATTTTAAGCGCTGACAATTTCACATACGCGTCCATATATGCATGTGTATATTAGCACAGCTTTAATTATAAGCATTATTACGTTTCCTCAAAGCGTTACTGCAGAAAAAGAAAGTTAGTATCAAGTTCTTAGTTGGAAAAGTTATGCCAATATGCCAATACAAAAAATCGCCAATACAAGCGCGCCCCAACGAGAGTGTTCTCAACTATCCGCAGTTTTGGGCAGCTGCGCCGCAACAAGTTGCGGCCGCAGTTGCGATCGCAACTTTTTTTGTTGCGGTTGCAACCGGTTGCGCCGCAATAATTTTTGGAAAGTTGCGAACCTGTTGTGATCGCAACAATTTTCGACGTGTCAGGCCACAACTCGCAACCGCAACATCACGATGTCAATTAAATTTGCAAAATAACTTCAATAAAGTTCAATACGCATTTCATTCTCGTTTGAAACTAAACCGTACAGGGTACAACCCATCTGGCAACTGTTTATTATAAGCATTAGGCGATACAGTGAAACACATACACTTTGCTTACAGTATATAAGTATATTTTAATGTAACTCATTATATAACTTATGTTATTAGGAATGATGTGAGTTGTCAGTGTAGAATTATGTGTTATACGGCAAATTTACATAGCTAGATGATGCGATTTGCCAATGTACTTCAAATCGACGATTTTATCTTGGCGTCCTCTCTGCATCCACATTTTAAGCTAAAATGGCTAAACGAAGTGCAAAGAGTGGAGGTAATAACAACAAACTAATCGCCCATCTTAATGACAGATCGGAAAATGGTATTTCAGCTTAGGGGAGCAGTGCCGAGGACGTAGATGACTTCTTCAACGTCGTAATGAAATCGGATGAGATGGAAAAAACGAAGAGAAGTTCGTTGAAACAAGTCGATGATTGGCTGAAACATTTTTGAGAGGCAACGTTGATCGTCATTACAGTGCATAGACATTGTCACATCGAGATCACGAACCAGTATTAAAATCATAGGAGTGGAATAACAAAATGCAGAGGAATATCATATATTACGGGAGCATTTGCATGGTTTTTCTTTATGCGTCATATAGGCAATACAAATGTTCTGCACTTTTCTGTTTTCTAATTTATTTGCTATATATACGGAACTCCTATCAAAATATAGCTACTAGCTAAGTACCTTCTCATTATTATTAGTAAAAATTGAAATTCATTTTATTTTAGGGTGTCACATGAGAGCGAAGTGAATCGGACACACTCCAAAACTTGTTGCCCTTGTTTCCTGTCGTAAGAAATTTAACCAGGGAAATTTTCAGCTTCATATCTCGTCTTTTACTGGTCGCGCATTTCATTCAGTTTTGTGCTGGGCGTCAGATTGTGCAGCGGTCACTGGTATAGCGTGCAGCGGTCACTGGTATAGCGTGCAGCGGTCAATGTTGTAAGGGCATTAGGTAGGTGAGCTCTATTTTACAATAACAAATATTTTTCTTGTTTCATGAACTTCTTCCTTAGCTTAATGTCTCTATGCACCTTGTGCAATTTGCATAGATTCCGCGTTCCTTCAACTACATACTAAATGATGCCTTCATCCTTCCTCTTTTTGAACATCTTTGTTGTGGTGAAGGGAGGCTAAAACTTTCTTATATAATAGTAGTAATGCTTCCATAGGATAAACCGAGCCCGCGTCTCGTAGATACTTGTGAATCAGACTTCTATGACGATTTTCAAATTTTCGTGTCAGCTTGTTTGCTTTTTGCTTTTTGACCGGACTTATTATGGTGCCTTATGGTTCCTTATGGGGTGAGTAGAGGTGTGAGTGGCGCCATAAGGCACCACTCACACCTCTCGATCTCGATGTGACAATGTATATGCATTGTAATGACGATCAACGTTGCCTCTCAAAAATGTTTCAGCAAAATCATCGACTTGTTTCAACGAATTTCTCTTCGTTTTTTCCATCTCATCCGATTTCATTACGACGTTGAAGAAGTCATCTTCGTCATCTACGTCCTCGGCACTGCTCCCCTAAGCTGAAATACCATTTTCCGATCTGTCATTAAGATGGGCGATTAGTTTGTTGTTATTACCTCCACTCTTTGCACTTCGTTTAGCCATTTTAGCTTAAAATGTGGATGCAGAGAGGACGCCAAGATAAAATCGTCGATTTGAAGTACATTGGCAAATCGCATCATCTAGCTATGTAAATTTGCCGTATAACACATAATTCTACACTGACAACTCACATCATTCCTAATAACATAAGTTATATAATGAGTTACATTAAAATATATTTATATACTGTAAGCAAAGTGTATGTGTTTCACTGTATCGCCTAATGCTTATAATAAACAGTTGCCAGATGGGTTGTACCCTGTACGGTTTAGTTTCAAACGAGAATGAAACGCGTATTGAACTTTATTGAAGTTATTTTGCAAATTTAATTGACATCGTGATGTTGCGGTTGCGAGTTGTGGCCTGACACGTCGAAAATTGTTGCGATCACAACAGGTTCGCAACTTTTCAAAAATTATTGCGGCGCAACCGGTTGCATCCGCAACAGAAAAAGTTGCGATCGCAATTGCGGCCGCAACTTGTTGCAGCGCAGCTGCCCAAAACTGCGGATAGTTGAAAACACTCTCGTTGGGGCGCGCTTGTATTGGCGATTTTTTGTATTGGCATATTGGCATAACTTTTCCAACTAAGAACTTGATACTAACTTTCTATTTCTGCAGTAACGCTTTGAGGAAACCTAATAATGCTTATAATTAAAGCTGTGCTAATATACACATGCATATATGGACGCGTATGTGAAATTGTCAGCGCTTAAAATATGCGGCTCCGGGTTAGATATATGCGATTGCGGAGTGTCGTATGCACAGTACTCGCAATTAAGTGCAAGCAATATGCGACTGCTGAATGAAGGGCTTCAGTTAGTTGGTCATTGTGCGATATATCAAATATTGAACCGTAAAGTAATGATTCTTTACGATAGTCTTCAATATTTAAAATATCATGCATTGGCTAATGAAGAAAACATGAAAATATTCACTGGATGACACGCAAAAATCGATGCGCAGCGATGGGATTCGAAACCCGCGACACCTTGACAGAAGGGAACTTAGTCAAAGCGAGCTACCAGCTTTCTTTGATTTATCGTAGATGAAAATGGTTAATTGTAGTTAACTTTATGCTGAACCAAAAGGATTATCTTCGTTATTGATAAAGATGAAGTCTCAGCCGATATTTGGACAAAAACAGTGTAGACTCTTATATTGTTTCACGATAAACGAACATTTTTCACGCAATAAGTATTGTACAGATTTCCGTCCACAGAGTCATATTCTGGGAATTCATTCATGAAAGTATTCCTTACACTTTGGGGTACTTTGCGCATCGTGTAACTACTGAATAATGATAATCATTAGAATAGTGTAAGAAATTTGTTCACTTCTTCAATCATCTACATATTAGGAAATATATCGCTAAATTTCAATACGAAACTTAATAAAAAATAGAAAAAAATTATCATCATTTTCCTCTACGTAATCCCTCATTTCGGAGATCCCAGAATACCAAACATTCGCATTAGGTTTTGAATAACGAAGTATTGCAGGAATATTCAAATCAGTATATAATCTCTAAATGTCGATTGCAGATTTGATTGCGCTTATCTAAGTCCAGAAAGCGAAATCACTAGAATGATGCAAACTTTGGGAATTCGTTGGATTTCTGGAATTAGAGGGCTTACTTTGTTGAGTTTCTTCTCGTTTTTTAATAAACAGGCACAGCACAAGAGGAATTTATTATTACTTCACTGAATGCATATGTTTCGGAAATTGATACAAATTTCACAGTTGTATTTTCACTTGAACACTTTTGTACCTATAGGTAGGCCTATGTGTAGAAGGGAACAAGAAAACTATCACTCGATGCACAAAACTATCACGCTATAAAAGTCTACAAAACTTGAAACTGCATTAATTTCAGTTCGGACACATCTATTGTATTTTATTGATGAACCATATTTAACAACAAATGAGAGGGATTACGTAGAAAAAGTCTACATGAGTAAGACACATGAAAATGATTATTCTACAACTGAGAAAAAAAATATCGTCACCTCCGGGATTCGAAGACCCACGATGTGGGAACGACAAGGCTATGGACAAGAATTCAAACAGCACTTCATAACTTAGGTGAGCGCGGCCTTCGGCAGCGCGAATTACCAGGCTAGGAGAAGGTGGAGAAACCTTGCTCTCTGTCATCCCCCAGAGAGCGTATGACAGTTTTATTATACACTCAGAGTTGGAGAATGAATCGATCTTTAAAATGAGACTAATTTCAAATTTTTAGGTGCAATAGGTCAGGAATTATGAGCGCGTCAAAATGAGCCTTAAAGAGAAAATCGGCCGACCATTGACGGGCCACGAAACCCTGCTTCCTGCCCCCGCTAGGGGCGTAAAAATTTTTTTAATTACATAAATATGTTGTTCTCGTCACGCGCATTAATTTGGTACTAATTTCAAGATTGTACGTCTTATAGTTTAGAAATTACCCTTTTTGTCTGGGTAATTCGCGAAGGATCTTAGATGGGTTCTCTAAAACGGCGCGCCGGTGTTTCTTACCACCTGTGCTTCAATAATTACTTCAATTATTCATACTAATACTGCATTCCTGCTAAACTCCTTTGTCGCGTTTACGAAGCCTTAACTTCTCTGCAATACTTCCATGCCTAGTAAATCGAACGTCTCCCGCATAGATGTATTTGATATTCCATGCAGACTTTGCACCTGTATTACGAGGCTAAACTCAGACTCCGTGATTACAAGACATCTTGAAACGTCTCTCCCTCATGTGCCGTGTTGAACTGAACAATGATAATTTTAATATGGTGTGACTGTAAAGAAAGTCTGCAGCAAACTTTTCAAGTTAAAAAGAAATATGACATGTTGCTAATCCTTTAACGGACCTTCACTTTCAGCCTGCCATTGAATTGACATTCATGCGTTTCTTACGCCGCCAACTCGCATTCGTACACCCTAGTACTAGCGAAAGCATAATAATAGCAACAAACTTCATACACTGCAATGTTAATCATCGTACGATATCGTAAACACACTGTGTTTTAAGGCGGCCTAACGAAATTCATCGTGCTTCCACCTTCTTCTTTAGGACATGCTTTGAGTATAGAACTAGACACGTACAGAAGTGAGTAGCCAAGTAACCGTTTCCGAACGACGAAACTAGGCAGAGTCTTGTGTTCTGCACACGTACCCTTTACATGTTGGGTCCTAACGATTTTATACCCTAACCTTGCTCATGTGCAAATAATTTTTGCAGGCGAATAACGTTTTTCTACTTCTCCTCCTCTAGATACGAAGAGCGCCTAGCTGCTGCTGCTGCCTCCTCCTCAACGAGCGCCTAGCTGCTGCTGCTGTCTCCTCCTCAACGAGCGCCTAGCTGCTGCTGCTGCTGTCTCCTCCTCAACGAGCGCCTAGCTGCTGCTGCCTCCTCAACGAGCGCCTAGCTGCTGCTGCTGCTGTTCCTCCTCAACGAGCGCCTAGCTGCTGCCTCCTCAACGAGAGCCTGCGCAAAGGTAAGGAAGCCGTAAATTTACATCACCTCAGAATAAGTACAAATTTCTCAAGCAGTTCATTTCGTTGAAAAGATCTTTTCATGTATCTATTCTGTTCAACAATTTGACG
Source organism: Morinoia aosen (assembly GCA_030386875.1). Classification (NCBI taxonomy): domain Eukaryota; kingdom Metazoa; phylum Arthropoda; class Malacostraca; order Amphipoda; family Talitridae; genus Morinoia; species Morinoia aosen. Next base: position 53,466,086 of record CM059574.1, on the reverse strand, counting down.
TTTCGTAAACTTTTACCTAGTTTCATACACCTTCTAAAGTATTTTATTTCTAAAGGCTATATGCATAAATTAAGAATTCCATCACCTCCTAGATAAATAATTCCTTTCCTCTCCTCTTCCCAGTACCTTGGCTACAACGAAAAGGCCTTGCTCTGATACTCGATCTGTTCTAAAATTTTCCCAAGCAGCGTTCCTACGTACTTTTACCATCGCTATCAAACTTTATCTTCTCCCTGAACTCATAATTTCAGCCCTCGCATTTCCTTTGAGATGCTTACGCACTTTCACCGCAATTGGTTATATTCAGCAGGTACTAACTAGCCTTAGGTTTGACGTACTTAGCAACAAGTCATTTTGAAATATCGAAATCAAATTAGATAATACCTTCATTTAGGTTAACAATCTTATCTTTAAACACCATTTCTTGGTTACTCTTCAGTCGGCAGCAATAGGCAAATGCCCTCGAAGCCACTGGCAACGCGCATAAGTGTCAAAATGTCCAGATACCCGTTTTATCGACAACTCCAAGAAATTTAAAAGTTCAACTCTGACTTCAATTTCTAACATCAATTTATATCATCTTAGAACAGACCTGTTTAAAACTTAATTATCTTTTGCCGTGTTTTATTGCACTAGCTTTAACGTACTATTCTACTATTGAAAAGTAGCCTAACGACTACTTTCTCGGTTCTGCTATGTTTTAAAATCTTAAAATATTTACCTTGATTCATGCCTGCTAATTCCAGATGATGTACGAACAGTCTGAAAGACTGTAAAATGGATGAGGCCTTAGCCTTCCCGTTCAGGCCCCATCTCCGTCACACCACTTTACCACAAGTTCAAATGAAGATCTCCAATACAAAAGATTAGCAGCGCGCATCCTGAGCGTTAAGGCTTAAAAGAACGTTGGCAGGCCATGAAAATACTCTGGCAAAAATTCAGCAGTGCCATACCACAGGCTCATCTTATGCAGGCGAGTTTGCACGTAGACATTTTAAATTGTTAACATTTTATACATCAAACCCGTCCTTCACTGCCGTATCTAATGACTGTTAATCAAGGTAATATTGCGAAAATGCAATTAAGTTGTAATATTTAACTTATTCGATCCTCAAACTTGAACCTCCGTTCAATGAAATTTTTCCCTTTACAGTGACCTGAGCAGCGGGGCAGACTTTTAACTGCTATCATCGACTATGCACGATACAAACTTTTACTTTTCATTACTCAAACAACACGCCTTTTACCGCCAGGAGATAACCATTGTCGATCCTATGCCGACAGGCAATAAAATTCAACAATTGCCAGTGATAAAGTCAAAAGAACCCTTCACCAGATCCAAGGCAATTGCCGACAACTTCGCTCTAGATGATATCATTGTGGATGCGGGGAGTATCATCATCAAATCTTTCTTGGTAACTTCAGAGAACCTAGACATTCAATTCCCTAAACTCTTAACCGCTTGCAACGCTACGTTCTGTGGTTCTTATCATGACGACAAACTACCATGCCCGAGCTTTCTGACGGTGCCATCCTCAGCAACTCCAGGCAGAGTCCATGACTGCACAATCTCTGTGCTGGACCGGGTATACGAAGAGTAGACTTCAGAAGCGTGGCCACCGCAGCATATTTCGTTGACAACTCGCTTTTGACGGTAATGAAAGTACATTTAATAAGACCTAAACGGTTGTGGCAATTTCATTCGAATTTTCATGTGAACATAATTTACGAACTATTCTATTGCTGAATGTATAGTGTAATAATTCACGGAAAATACGTGAACCTTGCTTAATTAATACTAAGTGTGTACTTTTAAAATACAGGGTGCAAACGCTGAATTAAAACTTAAGTTTAGACCAAGTGTAACAAAACCTGCAGTTGTTCACGCATAAACCTTACCAATGCCAATGAAATCTACGATAATTTAATTCATGCTTTTCTTCTTCCTATCTATTTTCAGCCGCGCGCTCTGTCTCTTGACGATGTGGAGTTGTATCGTTCTATCAACGCAACTCACAAATTCTACAGAACTAATGCCACCCCGTGGATAATCGCGGGGTGGTATAAGCGAAAGGAGGAGACAAATGCAAAAATTATCCACGTCACCATCGTGAGACCCCGGGACCCACTCGTTGGGGCCCCAATCTTCCGCCCCAACGAAGAGCCGGCTCCACGGGACCCGCGACCGCAGCCGGTGGAGAGGCGGCGTCGAGTAGGGAACTTCGTCGACGAGTTCCCTCGACTGCGGTGAGTTACATGGCTTTGTCGCACACATATTTATGAATCATACTTTCCTCAATTTTACTTCTGCTATGCCTTAACCGAAACAAAGTTTAACCTCCCAATGTAATCTGAATTCTATTCTTCACAGTGAACCCCTTCGGGACGTCAACGAACGGCAAGAAGAGGACGACGTCCTACCCGGTTTAGACGACGTCCTACCGTCACCACCTCGCCAGGAATAAGGTGTACGAACGAACAGTGGAAATATACACTCGTTGATTTTAAGTAAGAGTTTCAAATTATCTAGTAACCGCATAACTACCTGTTAGGAAAATTGTTTCTCGGTCACTGCTGCCCTATTTTGTGGTACATGCCTTCTGCTTCAAGTCTCGTCTAGTTTCAAAAACTTCATTTTTCTCAACTCTCTTTCTATGCACTTGTGCATAGATTCCGCGTTCCCGTAACGCCGTACTATTTGGTGCCTTCCCTCTTTTGCTTTGGATTTGCATTTGTTGAGAATAGGAGGCCTCGAACTAGCTATTAAGAAACTTGAAATGTTTTACTCTTAACAATAACCTGAATCTTCGAATCTGTCTATTCATCTTAGACACTAATTTGTGAATTGCGTGCGTTGCATACAGATAAGCGTATCTTTAATCAATAAACTTTGGATCTTTAACGCTTTGTATCCCTCCATCCCCGCAATTTTATTCTTTGAAAACTAGTGTAGCTACCTCGATTATAGCGAAACATGCGTTGGTTCCAGGAAAATGCATTTCATGCGACTTACCACGTCATTGTTGCAAGGTTCTCAAAACGAGAGAAATATTTCACGGATGACAAAAAAATGTCTTTTGTCCCGGATATTTGGACAATACAATATAGTTGTCAGTTCAGTTGACCGTAATCGGTCACAATTTGAAGATCACCAAATTCAAACTTCTAATGCACTTAACTAAATTCACTGCAAAAAACTGGCTTGAAGTGCGTTCCTTAAAAACTATCCGCTAGTAGATAGCGTTTCCTTCAACTCACGTGAGAAACTTCAACAGTTGTAGTACGGAATGCTAACCAGTCTAACGTCGCAAAGTCGAGAACCAAATGATACATAAGCAATACCTTCACAAAAAGTGTATGAACTCCTCTCCATGAAATGTCGTCTCATCCCGACCGAAGAATATACTTCTACTTAAAGTAGACTATTACAAACCTGCTCGTTGAATCATCACGTGCATAATTAGAACGGCATCTTTACAGAGACAAGTGTCAGCATTTAGAATGCAATCTCTGCGCACCAATGCTTAAGACATGGCGCGTACAATGCGAGGCTATTACATTTTTCAGAATCTAATCCCCAACGATCGGCTGACATCCACTTCCTTTCTGATAGCCTAACAAATCTCAAACCGTAGTACGGTTTACCTCTTCAAACCGCTAAAGGGCTGGTATGTAATACTACGTTCAAATCGCGCCAGTCTCTTGTAAGAGTGATTCCTACAACTTTAACCTTTGCTTCCCAACACTCAAATAGTTGAAAGAAAATTTTTTCCAAGATAATGGCAGTCATTGCCCTGAAATATAAGCACAATTGTCCTAGCACTTTGTTATTCTGTATAGGCTTACTTCCTTTTGAAATTGGGCGAATTAGGCTTGAAAAAATACCTCGCAAAGAAAATAAGTGAGAATCTGAGACAAACGCATGTTCAGTTTCTGCTCAACATCATCAGTAAATAGATGCATGTACAAATTACTTGCTCAATTTGAATAAGAAAAGTATTTGATGGATTTTTTAGCCCATGAAGCTTGCACCGAGTGGATATCAATAGCAAATTACTGCACGTGTCAAACTTCTGGAATGTCTAAAAAAAGCACTCGCAGGAATATTATTGTCACCGCGCCTCTGTAACCAACTGCAGCTGCTGAAGCTTTTCTAGTTAATCACCAGCTACAGCAAGGCTGCTCAGTTCTTGCACTTAGTTTTGTCAGATGGCATAAGCAACGGAACTAGGTTAACAAAGCCGCAGGTCGATTAGAAAAGTTTTCTCTCCAGGCCACAGATTTTCAATAGTTCACGCGAGTGTTTAGTAAAACGTGGTGAATGAACTCCTTTAAATATTTCCGTTTATTCAAGATTTGCACATTTAAAATAGCCACGATGGCAAGACGAATAAAGTTTTTGAGATATAACAGGTGTAAGGAATTTCTCGGCAAACCAGGCACGATATATGACAACACGTTATCAGGCTTAGTTACAAGCAACATAGAGACGAGGCTTCGATCTGAGCCAGAGCGCCAATGACTACGTCCACACAAGACTGCGGGACGTTGACGACTGTCGGTGACCCGCCAAGCAACGCCCTATTATATTATATGGCCCCTATATATCCTACTGCCGACTGTACTTTAAAAAGGTCTCAAGCGGGACGACACGCGCATGGGTACACTGGAGCGCACTCGTTCAATGAGGGATTTCTATTCAAAGAAATGTATATTAAAACGAACGACAGTTTTTGTCGTTCACACTAGCAATCGCCCAAATTTTGTCATTTACTTCAAATTATTTCCCTACCAGTTTAATGACCATGAAATATTGTAAATTTCCCTCAACTCGACGCACAATCATTTCCAAAGTGGAATTCGCATCGGGAGGCAGAGGGTTAATAGTGAACATTTGTAACAGGGTACAAACTGTGGACACTTACGAATTCATAACAGGACGTCACTTCCACATTACATAAAAAATGGCCTTCCTTGAAACACAAAAATCTTTCATCATATATTGAGGTTGTCGCCTACACCTATAACTTCCGCAGCCCTTAAGTTCAGCACTCGATTGCTCTGCGCTTTACGAAAGAGGTCACCAATCCGTGCATATTGTCTAAAATCATAATTAACCTCTTTATAAGGATGCCCTAATTTCTTTCCACGTGGAAACTTTAATTAAATTGTCGTAGTGATAACATAGCATATTTCGATATAATGGAAACTAAATTGCGGCGTGCTAGTTCATTTGTTAACCAATAAAATTTGAGACGCGCACCAAACATTGAATGTGCCTAGTTCAAAGGTCTGAACCGTTCTCTTCACGATGAAATATTATTTCACACCCTTCCCTCTGCAAATATCCAATTCATTGTTCTCTCAACTATGTATACTCTTCGAACAAACTCTGTATTCACTAGTAAAGTGAAAGTTAACATTTTCAGGCACTAAATTATTTCCATTCATCTCCCATACCACTGCGACTCAAATTTAGACCTCGGTAGGGTTATCAGAACGCAGAATCTCTGATTTAGTTCATACAAAGTGTGTTCTCACAGCAAATCCTATACGCATAAAACACAAGTTCGAAAATAAGGTTGACGAAAATGTCAAGTTTAAAGATAACCTAACATGGTAGAAACACGATGCGACTGAAAACCTAGTTCTAATCACAGGAAAAAACTATTTACGAACTCTCACATCGCAATTTCTCACTTTTCTCCAGAGAGTGCTAAGGTCCATGAATACATAGTCGTCTTCCCCTGAGGAATATTTCAGACTTTCACTCTATAACAAGCCAAATTTTGAAATAAGACCTATAATTTAACATTTTCATGTACCAACGTCCGCAACGAAAAGTCTATACTCTACAGAACATATAGTCTTCCTGTATAAAAATGTTATGTCTTTCACAAAAGCTTACGTAAAATAAAACACCAATGCTCTCTTCATATTCTACAATGACTTGTTAAAAAAACCGTTACTTCCATTGTTTACTTCGAAACATAATCAGACATCCTAAGTCCAGGCTCCATCTACACTCAAACAACTTACTCTAAGTTTTACTATTAATGGCATTATAATAATATGGTTAACACTGGAAAGTGTTTCGCACAGTCAAACGCACTAACAAATTACATTTCAACTCCAAATGAAATTATCATTGACATCTATATTTAGCTTAAAATAATGAGTCGACACTTAATTTAAGCAGATCAAGACACATTTCAAAATAACCACTTGCAATTTACACTAACTTACACTAACACTAACTTCGAAGACAAGAAAACATTCTAACGGTTACATCACTCTTGCATACATACATTTGATGTCTTTTCTACGTTTATATTAGAGTAAAATAACCATGACGCATATTATATCACACGGTACAACACCGACGTACAAAAAATGTCATTAAAACGATTACCAGGAGCGACAAAAAACATCAAAACTGCTTCGTTTTAGATATTAGATTACTAGTTTGTTTAAGCCTCCCTATCCGCAACAAATGCGATCCAAGAAGAGGAAGAAATAAAGCACCATTTAGTATCGAGTTCAGGTAACGTGTAATCTATACAGAAAGAGCATGCAAACAAAAAGTTGAAAAATGAGTTCGTAAAACAAGATCACAGTTGAAGAAGAAAGTAGTAGGTGCTGGAAAACACGACACCAGAGAACCGAAAACAAAATGGTCCTTAACAATAACATATAACATTTCATTTCAACAAAAAGATGCCTACCTAACTCTGACGGCGGGGTCTTGCATATTCCCCCTGAAAACCCTAATTCCCATACACCCAATGTTTGTATCCCCTTGAGTGAATATATTTTCGACATATGATGACCTGAAATAATTTTAGATTCCCGTATGAATAGGCAAAACCACGAACCGACAGCCTGCGAAAGAAGTTAGCTTCCGCATTTTAATCGTTTGCTGCATGGTTATCCTATTCCTACGAAAGTCTAAAATAATATCAAGTCATTATTTCTCGAAAACGAAGCAGTTTTGAAATTTTTGTCACTCGAGATGAACGTATTACTTGTCGTCATTCTGCATATGGTTAAAGTAAGTGCATCGAATCACACAACACCCTGTATATTACAAATTCAAGTCAACTTCGATGAATAACTCTTTCTGCGATCATTTTCGTAAAAATAAACCAAAAAGTTGAAAAATAATACAATATTACTTAACACTTTCTATAAAATCAACACTTCCTACAAACCGAAATCTAATTCTTCTAACTCAGATTTCCGTCACTAATAATAGTTCAGCACGAAAGTGATCCCCTAAATACTTATCTGCACACAATAATCATGAATATCACGTCAGAATTTCAATCTTATCATTACCTGTACACGAGTTGTCGTTCACGATATTATACATCAATTTATAACTCATTATTACGTCACAAAATTTAGCTTCAGTAGAGTACCAGACAAAGGTTTCAGCCTCCTTAACCGCTACAGAGCGTTCCAAAGACGAATGATGAATGCAGCATTTTGAAGGAAGATATGTGAACGTTAAATCTATACACAAGGTGCACAGAAACAGTAACTTGAGATAGAAGTTCACAAAAGAAGATAACAAATAAATAGAAGAAAACATATGCTCAAAAAGCGAATCAACCTCAAAAAACATAGTTCTAAACAAAACAAAAAACATCTTCTATCCCAATTGAAAATCAAGGACGTATCGCCGGTGTATTAAGGACGTGAGGGTCGATTATGCACGATTTATAGGCTAGTCGGCCTGCTCTGCTTTAACACTGCCTCTACGCGCCCCAAACCAAGTGCGGTCAAGCTCGGACGTGAAATTCATAGTTGGCCTTGGATGTTTCGAAGGCGCAAAATTTTCAGTTGATTAACGGCCGTAACATTTGAAAACGGCAACACTCGATCTGTCTGTTAATGACAGCGTGTCATCGTGAGCGTACTGGCGGTTACTGCCTCTGCAAAGGTTGCGTTTGGTGTATCGACTGTGTTCTTCACAATCATTGCGTTAGGCAAATTGTGACGTAGTATTGCATCAGATTCCCACAACATGTTTATTGATAGTATATTGATTGTTTTCTGGGATGTTGTGGCGATCAACCGTTATGCTCATCCTCAGATTTTTCTCGTCACTTCTCGAGCTCAAGCTGAGTTCAATTTTTTAAACATAGTTATGTGAAGTGTTGTTCGTCCAACTGTTTTGAAACTAGAACAGTGGTATTCATATCAAAGTACTCTGGATAGATTACTGAGCAAGTTTACAGAACAGTTCACATTCACTTGATTCATATGCAAGTTTTTCACAGAGTGGCTACAAAGACTGTTTTTCAAATATGAATTGATGTCACAATAAGTTACTTATTTTCACGATATTAATAAGTCCAAATGCTGACGTTGAACAATAAATTAAACCAATATGCTTTTCACAGTGCTTTGTATCAGTGCCAACAAGAATAGAGGAAAACGCTGGTGATAAACCAAAACTGTGAGTTTATAATGAAAAACCGATTGCTCTAAATATGTATCATGGCCAAAAAATAGCACAACGTTGTATGACTCTTGCACTTTTGGGACTTAGCACTCCTACAGGTTCCGAGAGATGTGAATTTGGGTCATTTTATATTGTAATTATCGTTTTGCCTTTTCATGATAGACATTTTTCATTCATTTTCTTACTGTCCATGCTATGTCGTCTTCAACTATTCTCTTGTTTAATTTGTTTTTCAAGATTTGTAATTCTGTGCATTGAATCCTGCGCAACAGTGCACCCTATCTATCATTTGTGGTTATGGTTTATTGCAAATACTTTTTTGGTAGATAATTGCGCTAGCGAATTGTGCTCTAATTTTTTCTCTGATACCGCATTAGTAACGCAAGGAAATTCTTTTGTGCTATTCTTTGCCTTTGCTTTCCATTTGGTGCTCTAATGAAATGTTTTTCAGTCTTTGAACTTGTTATTTGAAATGCTGTTCAGCATCCAGCCAATAAACAAGCACATTCAGTCAACTTTAAGTGCCTACGTATGTTACTTAGTAATGATGCATTTCTTTTGCAAAATTTTTTTTTTTGCTGGTTCATTGGTCACCCAGCTGATGCAGGGTTTCGAAAATTTACGTTGTAACTCTAATTTCATCCATTATGTTCTTTAATGATATTCAAAATGTTCCCCTCCCTCTGGGGGATACAACTATTGTATCTATTGGAAGTAGCGCTCCAAGGGGGACAAAGTGAGGGCCCGAGCTAAAGGTTAGGTAGGCCTTTTTGTTAAAATAACATAGGTTTTTGCTTTGTTACGGACCATATTTTTTCGGTTCACTGCTGTCCTGTTTTTTCAGCACCTACTACTTCCTTCTTCAACTTCGATCTTGTTTCATGAACTTCTTTCCCATCTTACTGTTTCTATGACCCTTCAGCATAGATTCCTCATTTTCTTATCTCCATACTAAATGGTGCCTTCCTTCTTCCTCTCTTTGATACGTTCTATTTTCGTAGCGGATGAGGAGGCCTAAACTAACTTATAATCTAATCTAATCTTCAAAATGCTCCCTCCAGGCAAATCATTTCCATAATGAACAAAAATGTGAGAGATCTATCGAGAATACTATGCATATATAATGTACATGAGCGTTGAAATGGCTCTCTGTACACTTGAGTTGATATATCTTTATATTAGGAAAAACATAAAATATGATATATTTTATTGGTTTATTTCTTGATGTATAGATTATCAAGAATATATATATATATATATATATATATATATATATATATATATATATAGTATATTTTGGTAGTAACCCTTCCTTGATACAGGTTTCATTAAAAATAATGCCATATTGATTACTGATAATAGTTTTGTTCAATTTTGCTAGTTTTCGGAAGAGTTTACTTTGATCGAAATTTATTGAATTGAAAAGCTCTCCTAACGTTTTGTGATTAAAATTTTGCGACGCGTTTCGTCCTGTGTCCACGGACATCATCAGGCTAAAAATAGTTTGAGTTGTGCAGTTAATAGGATGGAGAAGTGGGCAGAGTGGCTGCGGTTACCCAAATGTAGATATGTGCATTTGATGCAAGTTAGAAGGTGTACAGTTGGTCTGCGAAGTGAGGAGGGCTAGGCAACCTAGGTTCCGTAGTGGAAGGTACATTCTCCATTCTCCATTTTATTAGCTGCACAACTCAAACTCAGTGTTGCCAACTCCCAGTTGCCAATTGGGGCTAAAATCGTACAGAAAAAGGGCTAAAAAGGGGCCAAAATTTTACGATCGGGCTAAAAAAAGGGGCCAAATGACAATTTAAGGAAATGAACATTCTAAACAATATTTTTATGATAAATATGACCTATAACCTTACCTTTAATGGGCGGAACCGAAGATTTCCTGAAATTCGTCATCCAATGCAGCAACTAAATTCAATTCTTCGTTAGCATCTTCGCCCTTTCTGGCTTCATACATTTTATTGGTTCCAATTTTCTTAATCACATCCAGGGGAACATCAAAATCATAGCAGCACTTGCTATAACGTTTTAGACCATGTCGTATTGTCAGTATACTATTTATTGTTGATACGTTCATCTTGTTTCGAAGTTTGTTTTTAATGATGTTCACTTGGCTGAATGCTCTCTCAACATCAGCATTAGAATGGGGAAGGCACAGAACCATTACGGCAAATTTGCAGAGTTCTTCAAAGGGATTTTCATCTGAGGAATCTCTGTAATTGCGAACTTCGCCCCAGAAATTTACCGTACTTCGTTCTTCTGTATTCACTGTCTTCCAAGACACTGTATGCAGCTGCTTCCACTGAAAATCTAGTTTAGTAAGGTCTGAGCAATTGGAGATGAACATTTTTGCCAATGGAATTATGTCAGGTTTTATAAGATTCAAGCAAGACTTGATACTTAAATCAGACATTGACTTTAAAATGTTGTAATTATCAGGAAGACGCGATCGCAATTGTTCTATCAGCTCTAACAAGAAATTGATGCATCGTTGCCGAATGTTCTTCTTGTCGTCATCGTTGATCCTTGCTTTGGTCAATTCTGTTTCAGCCATGTAACCTAAATATGGATTGCCGTATAACGTATCTCTGATGTTTGTATTTTCATCAATTTTTGTTCCAGGAATGCGAATCTTTGAAGCAAGAGAGTGTATCAATTGTTGCAAGTCATTCAATAACTTGACAGGATCGCATTTCTCACCCTCAAACAGTTTATTTGTTCTGCTAACTTCACCAAGAATTGGTCTCAAAAAAGATAAATAAATATAGTTTCGTTCATCACAAAACATTGAGAACAATTGTTCAGAATTGTAGCAACGTTCTTGAGATTTTGTGATTTCGAAATGGGTCTTCAATTCAATCCAATGATTGTGGATTCGAGAAACTGCTTTGGCGATTGATAACCATCTAGTTTGGCTACACATGATTAATTTCAGAGGCAATTTATCATCATTCAGAGTTGCGTAAATTTCATTGAATTTGTTGCGCCGAAGAGAAGAATGCGCAAACCAATTGTAAGTTTCTTTGATGAGGAACTCCAAATGTCAAGGAAGTGCTTGTGCAACTGAACTTGAAACAGCAAGTTGGATAGAATGGCATACGCACTTGATGAGAATTAAATTAGGTATTTCTGTTTTCAGCTGAGCATGCACACCAGTGTGTTTTCCAGTCATCACTGATGCGTTGTCGGTGCCAATGCCAACGAGATTTTTCAACTTCAAACCATTTTCTTTCAGACTTGATTTCACCGCATTGCAAATAGCCTCAGCATTGCATGCGTCCAATCGAATTAAATCCAACAGACTTACCACAATATCGTTTTTCGATTTTGAGAAATATCTAATAATCAAGCCTAATAATTTATTGGTAGAAACATCATTGCTTTCATCAATTATCAAGCTGAAACTACCACCACCAATATCTTCGACTAAATCTTGTTTAAATACGGAGCCAGAACATTTTGAATTACAGCTGTGCACTTGGTACGGTGGAGTTTCAAGTCGTTGCAACTTTTACTATCAGAAAAGAGGGATTTGCAAACATTGCCTAAATGATCTGACAGAGAAATGGCACCATGGCAAGCAAGGAAAAGAGCAAGTTTACACTCAGCTCTTTTGGTGTCATTATTTTCCACTTTAACGAAAGAAAGTAGAGTCGATCGCTGATCACTGAAAGGTTTCATGGCTGTCTTATGTTTCGCAGTAGAAATATGTCTATCGATGTCATATACTTTCGCAGAAATTAGACATTTGCAATACTTACAACGATATTTTGCGCTGTCGCCTTCAATTCGCTGCAACCAATCTTTATATTTAGGATTATTCAGCCACTCGCTTCTGAACTTTTGGGTGTACTTCTTCTCCTTTTCCATGGTGGTTTACTTTTGTTCAAACACAGATGAAAAGATTATTTTGCTGAAATATTGCCAAAACTGAATGCTATGAACGAATTTCTTCAATAAATCCGGCGTAATTTCAACACTCAATGTTACTGCCACTCTTGTTATGCCAAGCTGCCACCAAACTGAACAGAATAAGTTACCCTCTCTCCCCGTCTGTCAGATCAAACCGTTGGACGTCGATTGAACGAGTCTCGAACGAGCAATGAACTCGATTCGAACCAGATAATGCAATGAAACTTTTGTAATTTTGAGTAGATACCATGCATGGAGACAAAAATTGTGTATGAAATGCTCAAAACAAGCTAGATATTTTACTTTTAAAGAGATTTAAATATAAATACTCGATACGTATCTTCAACACTGAATTATATGAATAGGATCAGAACGGGCTAAAAACGAGCTAAACTAGTAAAATAAGGGGCTAAAAAACGCGCTAGGGCTAAATGCAAATTTTCGAGGGCTAAAAGAGATTGAAAAGGGCTAAATTTAGCCCGTTTCGGGCTAAATCGGCAACCCTGCAAACTATTTTTAGCCTGATGATGTCCGTGGACACAGGACGAAACGCGTCGCAAAATTTTAAACACAAAACGTTAGGGGAGCTTTTAAATTCAATAAATTTCGATCAAAGTAAACTCTTCCGAAAATTAGAAAAATTGAACAAAACCATTATTAATAATCAATGTGGCATTATTTTTAATGAAACATATATATATATATAAAGGGTGTTATGTAATTCGATGCACATATTTTAACCAAATGCAGAAAAACGCAAAATAAAACGATTTTCATGAGTGACAAAACCTCGAAACTGATTTGTTTTCGAGAAATGACCTGAAATAATTTCAGATTCCCGTAAGAATGGGCTTGACATGCAGCCAACGAGTGAAAACGAAACTTGGCACGCGCTTCAGGCTATTCTTACAGGAATCAATAATTATTTCAGATCATCATTTCTCGAAAACAAAGAAGTTGTGAGGTTTTGTCACTCCTGAAAATCGTTTTATTTTGCGTTTTTCTGCCTATGGTTAAAATTCGCATCGCATCACACAACACCCTGTATATACCGGGTGTCCCACAAAAATGTCCCCGACTTTTTAATTGATTGTATATCCGCTTTAAATTAACATATTTGAAAGGTCTTTTTTTCACAATGCAATGAATTTTGTTCCCTTTTCGGATAATTTAAGTTTTTGAAAATCGTTTACTAACCACTTTACAGTGATCGATTTGCTGGAACCGGTAGAACTACTAATTGCTCATAGGAAAAGTTTTCAAAACAACACTGGTGTTCTTCATTTCTCAATACATTACTTACTTCCTTATTTCTTCATTTGAAGACACCTAAAATGCAGCTCACTCACGATCAAAGAATTTTCCTCGTATTAGAATATGAAGCAACGGTAAACTGTGAACAAGAGGAGCATTTAATTTTCTTTCTAATTTTCTAACTGTACGATACACAGTTTTCTTATCGAACGTGTATTTTTCCGGAAATTTTTCATTAATTGCTCTTCGAACTTTTTCACAGTTTTTCGTTGCCTCATATTTCAATACCGTGAAAATTATTTGTTCGTTAGTGAACTGCATTTTAGGTGTCTTCAAATAATGAAATAAGGGAGTAAAAAACTTCTCAGAGCGTTTAAATACTTGGTGGTATGTAGGATACATCATTGTGAAATTATTATAAACAGTAAGTATTGAGAAATGAAGAACACCAGTGTTGTTGTTTTTAAAACATTTCCTTAGAACAATTGTATTTTCTACCTCTTTCAGTAAGTCGAACACTGTAAAGTGGTTATTAAACGATTTTTAAAAAATTAGACTATTTGAAACGGAAACAAAATTTAATTCATTGTGAAAAAATACATTTTAAATATGTTAATTTAAAGCGGAGATATAATCATTTAAAAACTCCTAGACATTTTTGTGGGACACGCGATATAATGTAGACACTCCTCAGAGGGATACAACTATTGTATCTATGGGAGCTAGCGCTCCCAGGGAGGAAAATGTGAGGGCCCGAGCTATGAGTTAGGTAGGCCTTCTTTTTGCTGAAATTAAATTTTTTGTTATGTTAAAGGACCACATATTTTCTGTTCACTGCTGTCCTGTTTTTTAGCACCTACTACTTTCTTCTTCAACTTTGATTTGGTTTCATGAACTTTTTTCTCAACTTACTGTTTTATACCCTTTCTGCACAGATTCCGCGTTCCCTTAAAACGTTGACTACGTTTGTGCGATTGCTACGGTTGGTTCGGTTAAGTTGTGAGTAGCAGAATTTAGAAACTCACTGTACTGCTCAAGTCCATTCTTGTCCTTTATAAAAGGTGTGAGAAATAAAAGTGTACTATAATTTTACCAGGTAGGTTCAAATCAATTCTAATAAAGGTAGTGAAATTATGGAAATGCTATTCATTTATGCCGGTATTTAATGTACCTAATGGTACACATATGATATGTCCCAAAATGTAGTCCACGTGTTGATATTTGTTTGTTACATGCAGCATTTTAAATGGATTGTGATTTCATTTTCAATTCCTATGTTATTTTGGTGTTTCATTGGTGAGAAGGCTGTCATTAATGGAAGTAAGATATTCATGCAAATTTAAATGTAGAGAATGTTTCATTTTTGTAATAAAAGTTCAAGAAAGAGCGGGATTCTATGTGCTTTCTATGTATTGTCTTATGTACCTGGGCTCCCAGTTGCACGTGCCTCGATCTCATTGGATGTACAATATTGTTCTGAGCTAGCTTAATGAGTCAATACATTCACAATGCATTAAGTGTGAATGTATTGTAAGATCCAAAGCTTCCAGTGCAGTATTGTACACCCCGTGAGGCGAGGCACGTGCAACCGGGAGCGATTTTTTAACCTATAATCCATGGACGGCCAGCCGCGATTCGAATCTGGTCCTGAGGCGGTAAACGGCCGTTAGGTAGGGCGGAACAACGGCGATTCGCGTGCAGTTTTGTGTCCGAAAAAGTGGACATTTGGCCCTTAAACCGCGCGTAATACAACAAAAAACGCATAGGAACCGGTGCGTTCCCACCGGCGAAACGTCCTTGATTTTCAATTGGGATGTCATCAAAATATGGCCTACCTAACCTGAAACTCGGTACCTCACTTTATCCCCCTGGAAGGGGAAATTCCTACAGATATAATAACTGTAACCCCTGAATGGAGTTCATAACAATAAACCTGAGACCAAAAATCATTTTAACAAGCCTGCCAACAAAACTTCAATCAATGCACATGGCATGGTCTCGCACAACGCACAAACAAATTATAAAGAACAAACAGAAAAACAATACAACAAAAATTTTTAGACTTCATTTCCCGTGCAAAAAGATATGAAGTTAGAAGAAGTCGAGAACAAACAGCACACATTTGTAGTAGTAGTAGTAGTTATTAGTAACATGGGCTTGCTAGCCCTTCAGTTACCTAAGTACACCGCACCGAAGGTACACATTTGCTAACTGTAATGAATTCAAAAAGTTCCCTGAAGCCAACATAACTGCACCAAAAGTGTCCAAAGGAAATTGAGAAGAAATTAAGGAAGTGACGCAACATCACATATGCACATGTAGCGTTTCCGCACATTATTCCCTGCACATACAAAGAATCGCTTACAAAGCAAGTGACTCTAACAAATAAGACAGAGAATCTTGTCCATGCTCATAAATTAGGCAACAATCCCAACAATAAAGATTTTCTTTTTAGAAAAGAAAAATTAAACCCTATGCTAAATAAGGATATATTGCCTTCTCAGCTCGAGACCTCACATCAAACCCAGACAATTCCGATTCCCTAACATATAATTATTTGCATTACCCGCCTCTCCGACGACACTTAATTAACAAACTTCACATCCATCCACAGAAAGTATTTTCCCACAAACTGATCTACGCACAGAAACACCACGTTTAACAAAAAAGTAAAATACAAGAGTGAAAAAGACATATATAAGACTTATGAAGCTCGAAGCAAACGAACTAAACGCTAATAAAAATCTATCTACTGCTAAAAATACCTATCATTATATCGCACAAGGCACCACTCCAAATAGCATAGTCAATCGTAGCTAATCTAAACATATATCACATATTCTAAGCAGCCAGTAGGAAGCGAAAAAATAGGAACTAACTAAGCAAACTTAGAAAACTGGAAAAGCTAAACTGTCCCAACAGCATAACTACCAAAAATCCTGTACATAAATAAGGTTATCTAACTTTATTCCTCCCTTGGGATAGCCACGCCTCCCTAGTTTGAAAAAGACTGACTTTAAAACCTAAAGTTTAATTTCAGACTCTATTTCCGTTGGGCTTAAAAAAATTTCCCCACTCTGTAAAAACGAACTTATTACCACAATCAAAAAAGATCATTTAACATCTATACTACAGTTTTCACACAGCAAACCCTGCACACAGAAACAACCAGCACGATATAAAGCACCATAGAGAAAAAGATATGGAAAAGTTTCAGTGAACAGCGGGTACGAAACACCTAAGTCTCAAAAACCCCCAATCCTGAACGTAACAATATCTCCCACCATGCTTCACAACAGAAGCGAACTATCCAAACTAACCTACAGCTAGTGCCTGATTTTTCTTTTAAAAATATAGTGAACCTATAACAATTTCCTAACCACTGTTTCCTTAAAAATTCGCAATTCAAATAACCTACACGTCGTCAAATTCAATTCCACCACACAAATACATATTCAATCATCACAATTCTATTTGGTATCTCCAAGTCACTCCTACCTCTCAAATTCTCGTCAATAAAACCCATCTTAATTGTCTTAATCTAATCTCACACTCAACCAACACAACGCCCACATTCAATAGATTACTTAACGCTCGCATTCTATACTAACACCAAACTATTGTCTCATTTTCCTCAAAAAATATATCCTCAAATGTTGACCATCATCCTTCAACACACCGACTAAACAATAACTATTCAACTTAATTACTTTTAAAACTGAAAAAGCTTGACACGCAAAGTATCGACAAATTTCATAAATTGAAAAAACATTCCTTCATAAGTTTATAATTACATTCAAAAACATACACTTCAATACCCATTCTCAGGCATTTTATATAATTATGCATTCATAAGAGTTGCCTCTACTTATTCTATTCATAATATTCCACGTCGCACATGTCTTCTTGAAACACACCTGTCGATACGTAATACATAAAACTGACGTCATACACTAATATAAACATACTTACATTTAAGACAACAAATACAATGCTTCAATTGGAACAAGACACACCAAAACGACCAACGCCATCGAAATGCACAGTACAATCGCAACCACAAACTCATGAGTTTCAATTTGCCGCCTTCCTCTCTCGACAACACTCTGATACAAGCATTCATGCCAACAGTTGTTCATCAGAACATTTACTATCTCACTAAAAAATATTTCGATCTTAAAGACAAACTACGTGTATCACTCACTATTACTACTTTACAAAGCTCTCATTTTCTCACACGATAACCATCCAATATAAAATCACGAGGTTTAATCAGCATCAATCTCAAAGCCACTTTATTTACTTTTCATAACACTGGTTTCTTCAACCCATCTGCCTTTAAATTCTAATATGATCAACACTACTCGACCAAAATATTTACTTTTACGACCCGGCATGTAACTTTCATTCTTCAAGTTCGATCAAATACAAACCTTACCATAGTAAGCCTTCCAACGTCCATTGCAAAGATCTTTACATTTAAATACATCATCTACAAATGCTCTTTACTCACGCTAACTACACGACATACAAATTAAAAATGAAAAAAAATGATTCCTCATCAACCTCCGTAGCAGTATTTACACTCGGTACCTTTATTAATTACAACGACAACGCTTTTCTTCCAACAAAGCAGACAAAGAAACAATCAGTTGACCATCCTCCAAATAACTCGAAAATCCAACATTTTACCGAAGAATACCATTTCAATCCTCAACACACTCACAAAGGCAATCTCCATGACCAAGGCAATTTCAGTGACGTCCTCACTATTTGGAAGATGACACAAATGAACTATAATCATACCATAACATAATTTTCCAGCTTGATGATCTCTGAAGCTGATTTTTGTAGGCTTTCTGGAAGGTCCCAGTCCTGTCCAGCTGAAGGATAGCGCCAGTTTTTTTGACATAAGCCTTCGAATAATGCGGCGAACTTTGTCACTGGATGACCTGCCTTGAACATTTTTCAGAGCATCAAGCTGAAAATAAAAAACATGATTGTGTTGGTCTCTAAAATATTTACATCTTCTGAAAAGTTATTCTTTAAAATATTACTGAAGGTAGCTGTAAATAGTGAAGATACGGCATAGTTCATAAGAAAATTAAAAATATTCAGAAAGACAGAAAATTCAAACTAAAATTCGCGGCACTACATGTTGTCATAAATGAATGTCATTACTACATTGACAGTGTGTGAAAGACTCAATTTCTATTGTGAATGATTCCAAGTAACAGAGAGTTATATAAAGATTAAATAAGTTTCTACTTAACAAGTGTCGTTGCCGGTTAGGATATTGATATCATTGATCATTATCTATCACACAAAGGCAAATCACTTTTAAATTGCTCCCACACGACAATGATCTCAACGTTCACTAAGGCCAAAACTGACATATCTTATGCGAGCTTACAATGCTTTTTCGCGACGAGTCCTTTCCGATCGTCGCGTTTAAAACGGCTCCTCTCTTCGGAAAATTTCTTCAAGCTCATCATCTGTTTTCTCACCTAAAGATGCCTACCATTATCTTAGCTAATGGTAATCATTTTTCCTTCACAAATTGTCCTAGAACAGACCAATAAGAAATCGCCTCTTGGAGTTACCTTCCCCCTATACTGGCTAAAATTCTTCCCGTACCGCAACATCTGTTGCTGTAAATATCTATTTTCCTCTAATATTTTTTACGCAACTTTTGAGACATGTTAACTACCTTTCTCCCGATAGCTTGGGTTATTGATACTAACAGGCCGCCACAATCTAGGAAGACATTTCCCCTCGGCCTAACAATACCAAAAACTCTCGGTATTCTGTACCGTGTGGTGTGACTTCGATCGATGTTTTGTCGTCTGCTCGACGTAGTGACGCAAGTTTCTTATAAGTCTCCATTCAGAACCATTACAACAAGTAGCAGCATTTATTTCTTCATTTAATATTATCCGTCCATAATCATATATGTCATATTCGGATTAAAATACAGCTCATTAATTTCTGAATGTATGTTTTGGAATTGAACGTTAGGTATTCATGTGGAAAGTATGTAACATGCTGATGTTTCTAGGAGAACTCATTGAAAACCGTGGGTTCATCAGAAATTTTAGTATGCTTAGATAAGCAAACTTTGTGTATTTTTATTTTTTTAGAATCTGTTATAGGTTAATGTGAATGTTTATTACTATTGGAATGACGAAAAAGTTCTAAGCTGACGTAGCTTACACTGTATGGCACTACAGTGTCATTCAGCTCCTCATTAAGAGATAAGAAATATTATGGACTACATGCGTCTGCTTCTTTGGTAGAACTCAGTTTTTGCCAAGAACCCAAGAACCATTTTCATGCACAGGTCAACCAAATTTTTAGAACATAATTAATTTATAATAATACCCTTGCTCGCCATCATATGAATAAGAGTAAATGAAATGGACTGATTTCTAGGAAACCTCACTTTTGGGATACAAAGGAAAAACAAAGTTGCTAGGACTTTCATGATAAAAAACAAACGTTTGGGATTACAGAAAATGCATTTTCAGTGCTCTGAAATAAAATAAATCAAAGTATTAATCTATTGTAACTCTAAATCTTCTATGTAAACCGAATATAAGACATTGAGATTTAAAAAAAATTCCTGTTTTATTGTGTATTTTTTTATTATGTCTTTGTGATAGCGAGGAATAAGGCTTTGATACGCAACATTGTATTTAAAAACTTTGCAGTTAAAGTTAAACGTTTCGACTCACTGAGTCATTCTCAATAAATTGGCGTTAGTAATTGAAAACATCCATGGTAAATGTAAAAAGTAAGTAAAACTAAATAAAACGTAATGAAATTCCTAAACCACTTGCAAAGGAGAGGCGGATTGGGAGTCGTTTAAAGAAGGCTTTCGTTGTAAAATATGAAGGGATTCCATAATGCGCAGATCAACGGGTTTCGAAGCAGCAGCTAAAATATTGAAATCGTCTAATTTTATTGGAAGTTTTCATCTTTCAGCATGAGATCGCATGGCTGAGCGATAAAAAGTAGCAAGAGGGCGGTTCGTGCGAAAGCTTCTGCCGGCATGCTCTGCAACGCGAATATGCAAGGCTCTATGGGTAGATCCCACATACTCTGACGCACACTGTGCGCAATTGTGTAGATAAATTACCGAAGAGAACTTACCTTTCGGAAGTTTATCTTTGTAGTAGAAGAAGGAACCAATTCGATATTTTTAATGAACACAAAAAGAAGGTTAACACGTGTGAAATATTTGGATAAAAGTACATAAAATTCTTTCTTTGTTTTTTCCGATTTCTGACCGAAAAAAGGGAGGATGTAAAACAATTCTTTCTTCCCTTACAGTAGCAACAGTATAAGTTTGGTAGTATATCCGATTGAAAAAATTTCTCAAAGTTCCTTCATAAGGTCGCATTAGAATATGATTCGGATGAAAAAACATTAAAAAAGTAAACTCCAGACGAAGGTTGGTAAAGCTAGAACTAACTGCGAAAGCTCTTGAAAATAAAGTTTTAATACTGTATATTTCAAACCTAAAAGTTCATGAACTAAAAAAACTGGTACAAAAGCCGGGGAAACTGCACTGCAGAAAAACTTAACTTCAAAAATGGTTACTCTATTTTGTAAATAAAGAATCCAGGAAAGAAATGCTATCGTTCTGTTCAGTTTTTAGAGTAAAGGTAGTATTTCAGTGTTTAGAATTCTAATAATCGAGTAGAAGTGATCAATGAAACCGATTGTGAAACAATAAAAAGGTATCATCTACGTATCGCCTGTATAAAAAGCGATATGTTTGTGTTGCTACTGTAGGAGAAAAAGATTTGTTTTGTATCCCTCCCTTTTTCTTGTCAGCAATTGAAAAAAAAGAATTGGATGTACTTTCATCAAAACATTTCACTCATGTTAACATTCATTTTGAACTTATCAATAAATATCGAATTGGTTTCTACTTCAGCTACAAAGATAAACTTCCAAAGGTTTACTGTCTTGGGTAATTTATCACACAGTTGCTCACAGTGTGCGTCAGAGCATGTGAGATCTACCACTAGAGCCTTGCACATTCGCGATCAGAGCATGCCGGCAGAAGCTATCTCACGAACCGTCCTCTTGAATCGTCCTCTCTACTCCATCTCACTCAGCCATGCGATCCCATGTTGAAAGATGCAATCTTCTAATAAAATTCGACAATTTCAACATTTTAGCTGCTGCTTCGAACCCCGATCTGCGCATTATGGAATCCCTTAATATTTCACAACGATAGTCTTTTTCAAATGACTCTCAATCCGCCTTTCCATTGCAAGTGGTGTAGCGATTTTATTTAGTTTTATCTACTTTTTATATTAACCTTGGATGTTTTCAATTTTTTTCAGAGCAATTTGTTGAGAATGACTCGTTGAGTCTAAACGTTCAATTTCAACTGCAAAGCTTTTAAATATAATATTTACGTATCAAAGCCTTATTCTTCGCTACTATTTTCATAGTTACACTTTGTAGAAATACAAACCGACATGTGCTTCCGTTAACTGGATTGCTTTTGATTCTGCTGCGAAATAACCTAGAGTATCACATATGGACCTCTTCACTTGAGTAAATCTCAAATATTCTTGTATAGGCAGGTGATCGAGGCGACCAACACGCAGATGAAGACCTTGTGGCACACCTCCAACATTTTGAACCCCACCATCCACGAGTACAGTCAAGCTCTCGTCGACACCCTGCCTGGCAACCTCAAGGACGCTAATGTTTGCTCCACACTCGCAAGTGTGTTAAGAGATTTATGATAACTTTCTCAGAAAACTATGAGGATAAAATTAAGCTCCTATTCCTGTGGTCACAGATGATACATGTAATGTGATATGAGCGTAATATTTAGGTATCTCATCTTTATTCAAATACCAGTGAGTACGTACATCAATTAATTTTGATCTTTTATTTCTAGTTTTTCGATTTTACGAAGTTGTCCGAGTTCTTTACGTTTTTAAAATACGGAAAAAATCACCTAATATTTCAACTAAAACACTGTCAATCGTTGAAATTCATTATCGTTGTCAGTTTACAAAACGCTTACATTTATAATTACATGTAATTCATGTATAAGTAATTCACGTCACCATCTACAAACTTTCGATGTGACAAACAACATTCTCAGGGTGAAAATACACAGAAAAATTTGGCAGTCATATTGATGAGCAAGCAAATCTATTACTTCAGACAATAAAAATGATAAAAATCATTGAATAAAATGACTAGCGATCAAATTTGTACGATAAGAATATACCAATATAAGACTATAGGTAACAGCACTGCGCAACGGTAGATGACAATGACACTTTGTAGAGATGGGGCGAAATGAACGATTGAGCGGTTGCTTCGAACTTCTAAGCCCCAGTTCTAATAAATAATTTTAGAGCAAATAGGGATTTGTGTTTTTGTTGAAAGCAGGTGTAAGTTTCTGCAGATGTAATGCTTCTATTATTTGAATGTGCTCCAGTTTAATATATCAAATTTGTGTATTTGCAACAGCTATGAAGGCTTGCAGTAATGGTTTACACGGAAATGATAAAAACTAGAAGTTTGTTTTGGGGAGCAGTTAGTCTTTGTTTCAGGGTAATCTTAGTTATACCAATGTGACATTTATTATAAGACTTATATTCTCTTCTCTCACATTTGAACTAGTATATTATACTGGCTCTGTCTAGATCAATAACACTGGTCTGTCTAAAATATTAAGCACTGACGACATTCTTGCTTATTCTTACGTGAAATGACATCCTGAATACGAATGTAACCCTCGTTTTCTCCATCATCCTCCGTTTTCGGGAGACCCCTCCTCCTCATTTTTTATTATCTTTTGATAAGGATTATTTTAACTGTAAAGAATAATAAATATTAAATGTGGAAACTAGAATACTAACTGTAAAGAGTAATACGTTAATAAGATAAGGACCTGCTTTTTGGTGCTTCCTTTTCTTTTGTGGGTGAGGTAGAACTTTCTCGTACCAAAAAACCAGCAATACTCTGACAATATGCCAGCATTACACTTCCATGAAAATCTTCTCTTGAACTTAGTGATGCTTTAGTGGAACTGTGCCCGTATTTATCCGAAGCTGCTCCGAAATTTTCAGGGACGAAGTCCAGGTGGGAATGAAGGAAATGCACTTTAAGAGACATGTAACACCCCATGGCTTTGTACGCAGACAGAAATTCTTCGACATCAGCGACGTAATCATCACTTTTGCTGTTACCTAAAATGCCTCACAGGTTTTGGAATGCTACCCAAGCTCATTTTTCTTTTCAGTGCAAGTGTACAATAAAAGTCGAATTTCGGAAAAGTTGTCTAATCTGGGGGCCCGCGACAATTAGCGGATTCTTCGTTGATTTAGCCAACCTGTGGAGAATCCACACAAATAGGTTCAATGGTAAACAGGGAATGACAGCAAAAAAGTTTATTGTACGCTGCAAGTAGCAGTAAATTTAGATGATACGAACCATTCAATAGGCCGAACATCAGGATCGTAGGTTCACGAGCCAGGAACAAGAATTAATCAACTAGGACAAATCTTAGGACTAATGCCTGCTCAGCGTATTAGATTACAAACTTACATTAATTTTAATTAACAACAACAAAGTTCAGGAACGAAGGATCTAGGGTTAACCTAGATAAACGAAAGAAAGGCGATCCCTATAAATTAACAAAATGTGGCGACTCCTAGCATGGTGGCTAAAACGCAGCAGCACTGCTTCCACTACGAAGGCGCGAAACCATGCATTCTTCAGCGGCGATCCTATTTAGCTTGCGGCGTGGCCCTCCAGAGGACTGGCCGTTCGCCCAGCAGGCAAAATTCAAGCCGCACGGCCCCGAGAATCCCCTGTGGTTTAACGCAGCTCAGTAGGCCGATCAACAGCCAGGGTAGCCAGCACCGCACAACCGAAATGACAGCCTCTTCTGAGATCGCAGCGCAGATTTAGAACCAGCTGTCCCGCATCGTTCCCGGTAGAGCAGCCTCAAGCTGGGCTTTGGGAGCCCGAAGACGCAGATACTAGAAAAATGAAACGAATGAATGCAATGAAGAAGTCAATGGAGTAAGAAGTTATTCATAATGACTTTGCAGCAAACAGGAACATTATAGCAGGACTATTTAATAGGCTAACCTGAGTTTAATTATGCCTCAGTGTGGAAGCCACTTGTAGAGTTGGAAAAATGGTAAATGTGAAGAAAAAAGTGCAAGCAAAGAGCAAGTTTAGGAAACAGAATTAGGTTCAAGAGTCAATAGTACTACCCGGAGAATTAGACAGCTGGTAAGCCGTCTTTCAGTTAGGCTCCAGGTAGGATAATTAAGTTAAGGAAAAAGGTTAAGGGCCCATTCCAAGCAAGCTCGAAATAGATTTAGGTTATAGAATTAAAGATATAGTATTAAGATAGCGAAGATATTAAGGTTTAAGGATTTAATAATTCAAGAAATTTAAGGTAGCTTAACAAGATCACGCACACTCACAGTCATACAATTAACAATGGCAAGGTTATCTTTCAGAGCAATAGGAAAAAGGTGATTAATTCATAAGAAATAGAAGCAAAGATGGCTTTAGGAAATAGAGAGAATAGGTGAAGAAGCGATCCACCGGGACACGCGCTTGAGGACGTGCCACGGCTGAACACCGAGCGCCGGCACCCACGACTGCAGTCAAGGCCCCCTCACACGTACAAATATGTTGGCAGACAATCTGAACTGAATTTGGTTTGTCGGTCTCAAGGCCCCTCACACGATGCAAACAACACACTGCAAACTCGACAAAGACCACGGTACACATAAGAAGGTATGAGCATTCAAGTAATTTCTCGAAAGGGCCCTGGGTGTGGTGACGTCACGGGCCTAGAACGAATAGCAACCCAGGAATACGCCACCTGGCGACAATATGTAACATTATCGAGTCAGCTGTACGACAAGTTGGACAACAACAATACCACATTGGCGGCCATTGAATCGGGCGCAATGGCGACTAGATTTTATAACAAAATCTACGTATATCTAGAAACTGGTGTAAGGTAATTGCCTCATAATTATTCAATGTAGCTCGAAAGTGTAAGGTGTGAAATTGAAAATTTTTTATAACTAGTTCGTTATCTGGGAATTTATTGGAAATTTCTGGTTGCATTTCATGTTGTTTGTGTATTTATGGTAGGGTAATTCATCAAATATCGAACAGAAACCACGTGTGTCTAGAAACAACCTTCATAAATCGGTAACTTTTGCTCTGAATAACTGTTGCGGGCCTCAAGATTATTCTTGAACAGTTGCTTTCTTGTTCTGTGATGTCGCTTTAAAGACAACGTAGATTGTTGGAATTTATTTATTGTTCTAAAAATCGAATTCTTTAATAACATAATTTCATCAATATCGAACATGAATCGAACAAGAATTTTGATTCGAACAGGATGGTTTGTCAATTAGTTCTATTCGTATGGAACATTTGTTAGACTATTAGCACGCCACGTATGGTTTTTCTATTAGTACGCCTCGTATATTTTGTCCATTAATATGCCTCGTATGGTCTGTCTATTTGTACACCTCTGATAGTTTGTCTATTAGTACACCTCGTATAGTTTGTCAATTATTACGCCTCATATGGCTTTTCTATTTGTACACATCTGATGGTTTGTCAATTAGTACTCCTCGTATGGAACTTTTGTTTTAGGACGTCCTATATTTTAAGAAACTTTTTAAAACCCAATATGTTGACATGTATCTCATGTGGCTACTTGGAAAATAAACGTTTTTCTTTCATTCTTTTTTTTCTTTGGTGCACTGGATTTTCTTGGAAATGCTCGCGGTGGCACAGCGGTTAAGGGATCGGACTTGTATGTTGGAGTCGCGGGTTCGTATCCCGGCGCTGGCGCTGCGATTTTCCCCGTTGGGTATAAGGGAAAGCTCAAGCACAATACCCCACTCGACCCAGGTGTCGGAAATGGGTACCGGCTTTACGGGGGTACCGTCAGGTGTCCTATATATAGTGTTAGTTATAAGACATTTGAAAAACCAATGCTTAAGATCATTTGTATCAGGCTTGATTGGAAATAAAGCATCCCAAAGATGCCGATGTTTGTTTTGTTTGTTTGTTTTAAATAACTGTCTCATTACTTATTTTCAAGATGCATTTGAATGGAGAGTTATCATAATTTGAATATGATGTCGATGTTTCATTTGCAGTGTTTGTTGAACCATTATTGTGATCATCAACCTGTGTGACCTTTTATGGAGTAGAGTGTAAAGCACTCGTCAATGAATTATTATTGATGCTTGCATCAATTTTCTTGGCAAAGGATTGATCATCAGTACATGTAGCCAGACGAATCATTGATGATCTTGAGGGCCTTGGAACACCAGCAGCTGATTGGTAGCCCCTCACCAGAATTCCCATCTTCAACTATTCAATGTTATTACCAAGCGTTAATACAATATTTTAATGAAATAAAACAGGCGTTCAATAGATCGATTCAGTTATTTAAAAGAATTAAGAATCGAAAAGCCTTGTTCGAGGCATAAATTCATGATTTCTAAGGAATTTTGATTCGAACACCTTTGTTCAGTATTTAATACTGACATGAAAAAGGAACTGAATGTCGAACATGGAATAATTATCAAGTTTTTGGCTGAAAAGAAAAAAATACAGTAACAGAACATCATATGACAACACTACTCTCTAGTTATGACGGGAGGTCGACGGTGACCCAACAACAATTAAACCGTCGCAATTTTCCCGAGGTGCGTAAGATTTTTCGAGTGAAAAAATTCGACCAATTTGTAAGGGTCGTACAGAAAATGTGTTCGTAACCGCTGGTAGCAGTTTGCAGCTCACAGAAATGAGTTCTTATCACTAAAATAGGAGTTTTAGATGTAAGATCACTGGCACTGAGCAAGTTTGGATGCTTACTAAATTTATTACGCGCATATTTCCAAAGTTGTTCGATAATCAGTTCAGTTCGATATTTGATGAATTACCCTAGTATAATTTAGTTGAAAGTTTTTCTGAATACGTTGCTACGCTACAATGGAAGAAATAATGCCAGGTAAATTTTTATTAAAAGTGCTTAATTAATTATGTTTTAAAACATTTCTTCATAAATTGTAATTATCCGTGCCAATTGAAAGGGTGGTTGAAGATGATATTTTATTTAGCTGGTATGCCAATTTGCTTGAATTTAACAATTATAAATGTCTGTCTATTTATTTTTTGTGAGGTTTCTAAAATTTCACTTTATTGAGTGATTTATTAATGATAGTAACCAGAATTGTTTAATAGTTCAATTATGATTATTGATCATAATCTGGATACCTGGCAAAGATGGAAAGACTATGAAAAATTGATCAATAATAATTCCACCTATGCATTACAAGACTGAACTATCACATTACTTCAAATTGTAGTTCTAAATGAAGTGCTAAATTTTTAGATTTGTAGCAGTTAAAATACTAAAATCAGATTTCATTTAAACAGAAAGACATGTATCACACCACAAATTGCAGTCTAGAAAATAATTTTGCAACAAGTAATACAAAGATAGATTATACTAAATTCAAAGGTTAATCTGAAGGATATGACAGTAATCAATTTTACACTTTTCGTTGCCTAAACCTAATTAATTGAATCAAAATAAACAAGTTTTCTTCTATGCACTTTCCGTCTGAAATGAGTATTTTACGAGTTATAGCGGTACGTTTAGTTTCGTCTTTGATGACAAATGCGCTTGAATAAACAGCTACTCATTGATTTTTTAATTTTTGTTGTTTTAATCCTGGTAATAACATCTAAATAAACTTCTTTTCTTCTGTACATTTTGTTCGTCAAATTAGTATTTAACGTGGTAGAGCGGTAGGTTTGGCTTTGTCTTTGACGATGAGAGCACGGTCAGCAAAACTCCATTGCAGTGTTGCTATTCCGCGGGGTTGATAAATTATTTACCGCTTCTAACACTAGAGTTGTATTAGTAATTTACTGCTTTAGATAATAAAATACTCATTTCAGACGGAAAGTGCATATAAGAAAACTCGTTTAATTTCATTAAATTACCTATGTTTAGACATTGAAATTTACGAAATTGATTACTGTCATATGCGTCAGATTTACCAATTTAAATGCAGATTTGTTCAATATTGATTTTAGGTGCCTCACAGAAATTAATAATCCGTTCCAAACAATCACTAAAGGAATACATTTAAAAGCGTTTTACACGAATGTCATTCTGCTCGCTGATGCATTATTTTCAAATTATTCAACTTTAAAGTTGGCTTTTGCGCGCCAAAGAAAGAGAGCGCAACGGAAGCTAACCCCCTATTACAAACGTAAACAGGTTGGGTCGTGAGGAGGAGCCACAGTTCTTCTAATGGAAATCATAAATAAAGGTTACCTAAAAGCGTTTTACATGAATGTCATTCTGCTCACTGATGCGATATTTTACAGTTATTCAACTGTAATACTGTTCACGTTGTACAGAGAAACAATCAGTTGAAAGATGGCTGCTATCGTAGAAAGATGGCTGCCATCTAAAATGACTGCCACCCGGTACTGTCGCCCGGTACGGTGTAAACGTAATTGCAGACGTCACCCTAATGGGTGGGTTAGAACCTTTATATATAATTTTTACCAGAAGAACTGTGGCTCCCCCTCACGACCCAACCTGTTTACATTTGTGCTAGGGGGTTAGCTTCCATTATTAATATTCCGCTTGGCAGGCTCGCTTCCTTTGGAGTGCGAAAGCCAACTTCAAAGTTGAATAATTAGAAAATAACGCATCAGCGAGCAGAATGACATCCGTATAAAACGATTTTAAACGTGTTCCTTTAGTGATTGTTTGGAACAAAATTATTAATTCCCGTGAGGCACCTAAAATCAATATTGACCACAGATTTTGACAAAAACCAGGGTAAATGTGTAGCGTTGGGTAGTAATTGATTTTTCACTTTTGGGTGCCTAAATATAGTTGATTAGATAGAAATAAGCAATGTTTCTTCTATGCACTCTCCATTGTAAATGAGTATTTTACGAGTTGTAGCAGCAAATTAGTTACGGCAACTCAAGTGTTTGAAGCGGCAAGTAATTCATCGACCGCGTCGGATGGCAACACTGCAATGGAGTCTCGCTTCCAACGCGCTAGTCGTCAAAGACAAAACTAAACCTACCGCTCTAACTCATAAAATACTCATTTGTCACAGAAAGTGTATAGAAGAAAAGTAGTTGATATATATGTCATTACCGTGATTCAAGCAACAAAAATTAAAAAATCGATGAGTAGCTGTTTATGCGAGCTCGTTTGTCATCAAAGGCGAAACTAAACCTACCGTTTTAATTCATTAAATGCTCATTTGCTGCGGAAAGTGCATAGAAGAAAACTTCTTTATTTTAACCTAATTAACTATGTATAGGCACCAAAAAATGGAAAATTGATTACTGCCAAGCGCTACACATTTACCAAAACCAGAAGTGTTGATAAGAAACTAATTATTCAAATATATGACAATTCTACGCAGATAGCATGTGTCATAGATTTTTAATTTCAAGTTTATTATAAAGGTAACTTTGCAACTACAATTTTAGATGAACAAAGGCCAAATGTTTAGTTAGTTGTATTGATTTAAATTATCAATTGCAGGAGATTTGTAGAAAGAATAAAGAACCAGGTTGTGGGGATGTTTTCTATTAATAAGAAAATATCGAAATGTGTTAGCCTATAAATGTATATTTGTTGTTATTAGTATCAAAACTACACAGCCTTTGAAGAGCATTTTGAATGCAAGTTTATGTTTGAATGCAAGTTTATGTTTGAATGCAATAATATTGCTGGCTTGTAGAGATGTCTAAGGGTATGAATTTTAATGTGGCTATGCTTGAAGGAAAGATGTATATGGTGATTGATATCAGTGGGACATTTTAAAAAATCACAAATTTTTATTGTCTATATTTAGCTGATATAAAAGAAAAAGGGGTTGAAAAGAGCAATTGACTATGTTATATGGATGATTGAAACTAGAGAGAGTAAATGTGAAGGAGAGGCCAATAATCTATTTTCCACTTTTTGGTGCCTAAACATATATAATTAGATCTGAATAAACAATTTTTCTTCTATGCACTTCCTGTCAATAATGAGTATTTATCAAGTTATAGGTGTAAATTACTTACCGCAACTCTAATGTTTGAAGCGGAAGGAAATTGATCAGAGGGGAAGACTACAATGGACTTTCCGTATCGATGCGTTTGAATGATCAAGCCCATTTCAGCCATCAAAAACGAAAATTAACTTACCGCCATAACTTGTTGTTTATGGGTGATAACCTTTATTGTGTTGTTAGCTAAAAGATCCTAGAAGTGGGTTCAGGCTTCGCGGGATTTGCTATTGATAAATTTCAAAGTACCCAAACGTACTTGAACAGCTCAAGCGTGCAACGGTTTCTGCTGTATGGAACACAAAACTAAACCTACCGCTATAACTCTTAAAATACTCATTCGCCGCAAAAAGTGTATAGTAGAAAAGTAGTTTATTTTGATGTTATTACCATGATTTAAGGACCAAAAATTTAAAAATCGATTAGTAGCTGTTTATTCGAGCACATTCCAGTAATCAAAGACAAAAAATTAACATACCGCTATAACTCGTTAAATACTCATTTACAACACAAAGTGCTTAGAAGAAAAAATTTTTGTTTCATCATATCAACTACGTTTAGGCAGCAAAAATTGGAAAATCGATTATGGTCCTCTCCTTCTCAAATACCCAAGAGAGAGAGTAATGACACAGAATATATGGGTGAAAATGAGTTTTACATTTACATTGACTGCCTGATGTATGTTCTAAAATATAATTAGGGTAAGGGAAAGTGGGAGAATATGAGAAGTTTATTAAAAATCTCTCAAGATGAAATGACAAGCTGGAATGGAAAGAATTTAGTAATGGATTGAGTGATTGAGGGAGGAACACTGGAAACCAATCTTATGGGTCATGAAGTTACATCCTACTATTTATGTGAATGAAAAAAATTTGTAAGGCTTTTGCAGTCAGTCTTCAACTAATCTCAGCCCTATTTGCTTCCAATTTCCAATAGGGAAAAATAAATTTCCCAGCTGAAACAGAAATGCTTCAATCAAGAGGCATGTACAGATCAGTTATTACACATTGTTGTTGTAGTATATTTATTGTTATAGTCCAATTAATTTTATTCTTGTACTAAGTTCTGGTATCAGTAGTATCAAGATTTTCTTATTACGGCTGTAGGAGCAAATAATATTAGTCATGATTGATGATTCTACCAACTTCCTGTACCTTGTCTAATTCTTTCTCATTGTCCAACAGGAAGAGTGTGGTCAAGTTAATGGATGCTACTTGCCAGTCACTGCCTTGGGAAGGTTTCACCTTTAATAAATGCTGCATCATGCCATATACCCACTTCAGTTGGACATGAGTTTAAATTGCCTGTTCAAATAATTGTCAACTGAGTTAGGTAATTCACAAAGTGTCAAAATATTCTACTTCTCAGACAGTAACTAAGTAAGCATGCTCAACTCCACGAGCAGCTTAAAAGAGAGCCACTCAATCTCCTAAATTGGCAAGCATTGAAGCTTGCCAGACTGTTTATGATGTTACTATGACATCCTCACTACTGTAACTCCTGAAAGTGTAACTAGAAGAAGTTTAATTTTTTAAAGCATCTCTACAACTTCCCCATCTGGAACTAATAGAAGCTGTCAAGAACCCTGGGTCAACCAGATCTTAATTTTGATGAATGTCTAGTGGCAGAAAATATCAAGGCATTTTATGACCCATCTTGTTGAGGGAATTTATTTTCATGCCCCATGAGGGTCAAAAGGACATCAAAAAACAAGGAATGGCAGAAAAAATGCTGTCAGAAAGAAAAGGACTCCTGTTCTGTATAAAAATTTCAACATTATATCACAAATACATTCAAAGGTGGGACCCTTTTTGACAATATTTATTCTTCTAATTCATGATTGGCAGTAATGGATACTGGCATTGCAAAGTGCATTATGGAAGCTTTAACATTTACCACAAGGCTCGTCTACTGCAGAAACTCCAAAATGTTCGTCTTCATCTTGAGATATATGAAGACCCCCGTGGAGTTTCTCATCCGTACCCCTTTTGCCTGCAATTGCAAGACTCTCTGATCAGCAGCTGAGAGAGACACCTTGGGCTTCTTTCTGAAGGTAAGATGATTGAACTCTAGTCAGAATGGAAAAATAAATGGCACAGTGATAGTCAGCATGGTTCAGGTGATGGTTTGTGTATATACGTTTAGTATTTCAGGCGAATTACGTTGAGTTAACATGTGAGATGTTACATTAATTATTTTGTGAAATTTAGGCTTGCTTTGAGAGAAGTGTTTTATTATTCATGATGTTATGTTAATTTTTTGGTAATGAAAAGCTTCATATAACATAACTCCTGTCAACTTGCTACAGTGTTTGTTAGAAAGATGTATGTCCTTTTCCTTTCCATTTCCTTTCTTTCTATCTTCTTTCCATGTCTCTCTCCTCTTATTCCTCTTCAGGGGGAGACAACTTTTGTATCCATGGGAATTAGCGCTCCCATGGGGACAATGTGAGGGCCCGAGCTTAGATTTAACCCTTTAACGCCCAAGTGGACTGTACGGTCCTCTTTCAAAAATAACAATAATATATTATATTTCTTATCCAATTTGTTCACTAATGTGTCCTTTGAAATTCACTGCCGAGTGGCAGTTCCTTCCAAATTTTGATAACAGTGACTACCTAATGCCAGTGTCGGTTTAGTGATAGTGGTTGTGATAACAGTAATATGAGTATAAAAATGTGGGCGTTAAAGGGTTAAGTAGGCCTTCTTTTTGTTGAAATTGAATGTTTGGTTATGTTAACTGACAATCTTTTTTCGGTTCACTGTTGTCCTGTTTTTCAGCACCTACTACTTTCTACTTCAACTTTGATCTTGTTTCATTAACTTCTTTCTCAATTTAGTGTTTCTATGCCCTTTCTGCACAGATTCAGCGTTCCTTTAATTAACTCCTTACTAAATGGTTTCTTCTTCCTTCCTCTCTTTGGATCTCATTTGTTGAGGATAGGGAGGTTCAAACTAACCAATAATCTAACCTAATTCTTCTCATTCCCATCCTTTCTCCTGCTTGTTTTCAGGGAATTTCGGATTCATTTGCATTTCCTGGTGTACATTTTTGGTCCTGCTCACCATTTCACGGTTTGCAATTTATAGTCATCCTCTTCATCCTGTTCTTACTACAAGTCTCCTTTCATCACACAGACATCTCTTCCAAGTTCCAACTTCTCTCACTGTGATGATGAATTGCACCTACATCACAGAAATGCTGTTTTGTCGTGAGTTTGCTAATTTTTTTTTGCCTCTCAGGTTCCGAAACAGAAGAAAAAGGACCCTCAACCCATTAGCAAGAAAAATACGGATAAGAAGAGGAAATGTCTCCAGTTATGTGCAAGGGAAGTATGGAAAAACGAAAATTTTTTGAAACAGAAAAAGTGAAAGGCCGTACGTGTGTGGAAATGAAAATATATTTGTTGCTGAAGGAAGAATTCTTCAACGCTAAATTGTTATCACAATAACTTCAACTTAAAAGCACCCCTGGGGGAGACAAGTATTTTATCTGTGTGAATTAGTGCTCCAATAAGGAGCATATGAGATCTCGAGCTGACGGTCAAGTAGCCATTTTTTATAATGAATAGTTTTTTGCTTTTTACGGACTCATTCAGTTCTTGGTTTTGTTAAGCAGAAATCAGTCATTTGCCTGGCTTTGGTAAGACAATTCCTAAAGTAATCGATTCAAACTGTCCCAGGCCTAACACTTGTTGCTCGCAGATTACATTCTCCCTCATCAAGTTTTATGTGAAGTGTAGAAATGTACAATCAATCAGAGTAGATCATTACGAAAGACATGTGTGAAAGAAAAAGGGACAAAATAACGAACAATTAAGTTTTTCCCCTCGATGAAACTTGGTCTCTAAAGTGTCCCATTTTGGTAAGACTGGTATGACCCGTGCATCATGCACAGTCCTGCAGCGCTACAGGAGCGTTGAACAAAACATAAATTATTGCGTTTACTTTATTAAGTTGAATTTAATTCGCATGTCCTCTAAGTATTCTGGGGTACAGCAGTGCATTGCAGATTTTTACAAATGTGTATCTAACTATAACTTTAAATTTTTAATGATGGAAAACACGGAGCACTTCTGTTGAAATGAAGAGGGGCAAATTTTTCTTAGAATTATATTATGCGATTATTCAGCTACCAGAAGACTTGAAGTAGTTCACATTACTAATTGGTGTCAAGGGGTTTAGGACCCAATATATAATTAATCATCAGGGAGACACAACTACTGTGTCGAGGGAAATTAGCTATCCCAGGGGGATACGAGGGGTAGGCCTAGTCAAAAAGTTCTCAGACAATGCCATAATTTCTTTATTTAACAACTCATTACTTCTATTTTTCTACATAAGCTCCATTGTGGTCTATACACTTTTGTAATTTATTTTTCCACCTGTAAATGCCTTCCTGATAAAATTGGGGGGAGGGGGAGCTTGTTCCAGTAGGTTCTTTACGAGAGAGATGTTTTCATTTGTTGCTGTTGTGAGTCTTCCTCCTCGTGGGTCGTCATCAAGTTGGACTCTTCCCTCTTTAGAGCGTTCAATCCAATCATAAACGACTGCTCTACGTGGTGCAGAGTCTCCATAAACCTGCTGTTAGCAAAGCTTCGATGATTTCAACAGGTTTCCAATTTAGTTTAGTTAAAAATTTGATGTTAGCTCTGATCTCAAAATTTGTCATTTGAAAGGTTGAAAATTACTATTTTGAGATGCAACCTCTCTCGATGCTGACCTGACACAGACTGATGAGACAGCTGCAAGTTATCAAGGAAGCTCTAAGGACAGGTTTCAACTTATTAATCTCTGTTCAGTTAAAAATTATGGCAATTGTCTGAGAACTTTTTGACTAACCCTCGTATTCCATGTTGCACTGCTTGAAGAGATTTAACGTGAAGCCGCGCTGTAACGCATTATAGCCAGACGTCATATCGTCTTAGAAGTTTGAAGATGAAGAAACTGCAATATGGCCGGGCGCGCTACGTTGGTACATCGGGGGTTTCAGCGTGGGTAAGTCGTCCGGCCATAAATGGGTGGGCAGCTGAAACCCCACTACGGGGTTTGGATGCCCAGTGCGTTCGACTGTACAGTGTTGTGAACAAATTTTAATGGGGAGACACTTGTAATCTTGAGTTGCAATTATAACCACGATGCTCATATAATTTTGATGTTTCAAATAATAGTGATGTTCATCTTGTGTGGTGATTTGTAAGAGTCTGGTACGAATTAAATTATGTTACCTTCGGTGTGACATAGTTTGAGTAACTGAAGCGCTAGCTACTACTACTACAAATTGTCCCATTTTGGTTAGACCGATATGACCTGGATCCAATACATGTACAGTTCATCATAAAAGGGGTACAACTTCTGTATCCAAGGGAATTGGCGATCCTAGGAGGAATATGTGAGGTCCCGAGTAGCGAGTTAGGTAGGCTTTTTTTGTTGAAATAAAGTTTGTATTATGGGATGAACAATTTTTTTTTGGTTCACTGTTGTCCTGTTTCTCAGCTGCTACTACTACTACTTTTTCATTAAACTTTTATCTTGTTTCATGAACTTCTTTCTGAATGTACAGTTTCAATGCACCTTGTGCATAGATTCCGCGTTTCCTTTATTCCATATTTAACAGTCCCTTCTTCCTTCCTCTATTTCGAACGTCTTTGTTGCGGTTAGGGAGCCTTTAACCTAACATCTGATCTCGAATCAACGTTGCGTAAAATATAGACATAACTTTTTAATATCGTAAATCACGCTCTAAGAGTCCCTAGGGCTTTGCAAGTTCCAAAAACGTTATTTTCACTTTCCAGCTTGCGTGTTAATGTTTTAACTTTTTTAGCATTCATTTTTATCCTTTCACAGTTTCAGATTTTAGCAACGACAGTACTTCTAAGGTGTGGTAGTAACTGTAATGTGTTCCAAAATTGTCCAGCCCATGCTAATTGTCTCTTGGTTTTTACAGGGTCGGCCAGAAGTAACTTACTCATGTAATTTGATAATATAAGTAAAACTATGAACGCTAGGAAATTGAAATTGATTTATTGAAAGAAAAATTTTTTTATAGGTTAACAACACTATTGTTATTAACAGGAAGAGAAAGAGTATTGTTGGGAGAGTGCTTTCCAAATAACTTAATTTTACGATTTGGTAACATCCCTTGGTCTCCTTGTTCTCCAGATTTGTCCCCATGAGACTTCTTCTTGTGGGGCTCCCGTAAGTCACGAGTTTATGTAGCCAATTTAACAAATTTACAAGAACTTGAAAATAAAATTTTATATGAAATAGCTCAACTCTCGCCTGATACACTGAGGAGCGTTATGGAAGCGACAAAGAAAAGAGCTCTAATTTGTCTAAACAGTCGTGGCACTCGTTCGAACGTATTTAAAATTTAGCCTTGATAAACCATAAAAATGTTATTCTTTCAAATTAAACAAGTTTCAACTCCTTAGCGTTCATAGTTTTTCTAATATTAGCAAATTAAAAGGCTCGGTTACTTCTGGCCCACCCTGTATAATATGTATAGCGATTGGTGTTATTTTTATATTTATAGCATTTCTTTGAGAGTTATCTTCACGTTGTTCTTGGTGTTATAACGGAAAGGTATTTCTAAGAGATTTCAATTCTGCAGGATAGATTTCACAAATTGTGTATTTTAAGTTTCAAGCTTCTGGTTACAGCTGAAGTCTTAAAATTTGTTATGTCCAACAGGAAAGGAAATGAGATTTGTAATTTCTAAGCGGTGACAGGAGGAAACATAAGCGTGGCCAACCTGTTATCTGATGGGAAACGTATTCATAAAGTAATGGAATTTGTTAAAAAAGTGAATGTATTAGGGAATATATGATGTTAAATCTGAGTGGACCCACCCAGTTCAAGAGTGGCGAGGTTGTGTTTTAATGTTTGTGTTACGGTTTGCCTATGTCTTAGTCTTGTAGCAGTTGGTATCTTCTGCGGCACAGTTTAGAACCTAAAGGGCCGAGCGTACTCCGCTCCTCAACGCAGAGTTGAGGTAAGTGAGCTGGAGCTCTTACCCAGCGCGGGTAAAGCCCCGTCTACACTATCAAACTTTTCGTCAATCACGAACACACCAAAACGCGAACAAAAACACGAACTTTTCCGAATCGTGTCCAGACGTCCAGACTACGTGTTCGTCGGTGTGAAGTTGTTCGCAAACAATATGTAAACAAACAAGACTGCTTCCCAAGTAAGTTTTAGATTATTGATACATATAATTGGTAAATTTAATTTGTTGAGAGTTATTGACCATAATTTATGTGTGGGCATGTGTGAACAGAAAAATATTAAGAATCGCTAATATCTTATGCGAACATTTCGAATACTATCTCTGTCACAGATGGGATCAGCTGATATAATAATTCTACCTTTTTCAATGCTCTTCATATAGTTAAAATTTTTTAATTTGAGCTTAAAACTTTAAAATATGTTTCTACTCTGTCTAAAGAATGTTTTTTTACTTTTTGTGACCGATATTTTCTAAAAGCGGTGAGAATGCTCATGTTTTTAATTTTCATCAAAAGACATCCTACAATATTCGAAATGATTTTCCAAAGCTATTCAATTTTTTCTGTTTAATAAACCCAACAATTTATTTTTAAAATTTGAAATATAGCTTATACATTTTATTTGTCATAAATAAACTATTTGCAGTATCCATATTTTCTGTGCACATTTTTGAAGCGTCCATTGCTCAGCCAAGCACACCAGAATGTATTACGTTTCATCATAAATACGGTATTGACTTGGTGCAATAACAGACCTGAATATAATAAGTGCACTGTGTTTTTGCTATACTGTCTGGTCTTGGGGTGCTACTTGAATTGATGAACTCATGCTCAAAAAGGGAAGTGGTGTGCAAAGTCCATATATATATATTAATTGTTCTCGTAATTGATCGTAACGTACTACAATTAGAATTATACTGAAACCAAACTAGTTCCATTATTAGTGAACTTTCAGGTCCATGATCTAAATGTATTTTTTGTGATATATTAATGCAGGGATAGTAGGGGGCTAGCCGCTGTCTTCTTCCAGTAATATTGTTCACATCTCATGAAACGACATTGCATAAACCATCAAAAAATAGTGTGGTGAACTTCCATCTGTAATTCCCTCTGTTGTACTTTATTACAGACTCCACAAACTCAAGCAGAGTGGGAATCAGCAGCCAGTGATATTTACCTGAAGTGGAACTTCCCATACGACTTCTCGAATTTCATGAACTCTTTTCTAGAGATTGCATGCCACTTTAGTGTCACTATGATGGAGTGAGAAGAGAGAGCTACTTGGGCTGGCGGCAGCGATGGGCGCCGCGACTGTGTGCTGCTCCGCGAGGGGGGTGCTGCTCTGTGATGTGCTGCCGTGCCGTGGAGGCTAGACTGCTGCTGCGTCCTAGAGCGATCATGAGCTATTGGCCGCCTCGACTATCAACATTGGCAATGCACAGATAGCGTCCCCGTGAACTTCCTGTAGACGACCGCAACGGTACCAGAGACTTCAGAACCAGTTCGCTTTTGAGGTGGGTCGCAGTGAAGTGCAACGCTGGGTTCGGTCGACCATTTCTTTTGAGAATTTTCGATCAAAAATGCCCGTCCACTCTATCCCATTCCATAATTTCAATGTTGGTTGGACTGGAGTTTGGGGTCTTCAATGAGAAGAGATTGGGCTTTATCTACACATGTTAGAATGCCAAGAATGATCATTTTGAACATTTTCTTGTATTCAAACTACTCTTCTTATTGTAATAATCCTTTGATTTTAAGGGAGCTATGATTCAATCTGAAAGGTATTTTGCAAAGTAAACGCTGCTATAGTATCGTTAATGTAATAATTTATAAACAGTTAAAATATTGCTAAATGTTGAATTTCTGACCACTAACAGTACTCAAAAAATTATGCTTTTCTTTAATTATAAACTTAATTCCTCTCTGCTTGAAATTATCCATTTCCTTGGGACCTTGTTTGACGTTAATGTTTGTTCACAGCCCAAGCTCGACCTTCCTTTCGTTTGTGCCGGTTGCCAGCTGTGGTCCTGTCCTGCGCTGCCAAACCTTCCTGGTTTGGTTTTCCACGACTGGCGAGGGGCATTTGCACTACTGGTGTAAATGATTCATGATTTTACAATATTATCAAATTATAATGCACTGGTGTCCAAATACTTTCCTTCACTCGCCATCATATCATCATGCACATTGGTTTTTCAAAATGTTTTTTAACATCAGGATACAATGACGGTTACCTGGTCAACGCGGTACCCATTTCCGACACCTGGGTTGGGTGTATCGGAGTTCTCTCCTTCCCCAACAGGGATAAATCACCACATGGTGCTGAGATTCCAAAAATCGACACCTTTCCATGAAGGGTGCATTCTAAACCATTAATTTTGTAAAATCATGTAATCCTGTATTCAAGCCAGAGGAAAAAACAGTTGAATATTTTTATGTATTATCCCAAACATGCAGGCCATAGATCAGTCACCAAGAAGATGATAAACCTATTCTGAATACAATTTTGTAGGCCCATAGAGTTCAACCATATTAGTTAAAGAACGTATTTTCATAAAACTGATTAATATAAGGATAACAGAGAACCCAGAACAGGTGTTCTTAAAAAGTAAGTGTGTGGATCTATTTTATTTAATATTTACAATGAAAATTACAGCATGAATAAAAACGCAAGTCAAAGGTTGAGGCACCAGAAACAAGTTATAGAGATACCTTGAGAGGTAAAAATTTGCAAAGGTGACCTGCTGCATGCTCAGATCTTGAATATCTTATCATCCATTGATAAAAACTAGAATTAAACAAAATGCTGTGCTATCAAAAAGTAATTCACCACTAAAGATATAATTTTTAAACAATTCCAAAGGTTTTTTATAAGTTGTTAATGGTATTTTTTAGCTTTGATTACATGTTTGTTGTTCCCCATACCTTGCACTATTTTCATTATCAAACAAGAGAACATATGGTACTTTGAGCCTCCTTAACCACAACAACGGTGTTCCAAAGAGAGGAATAAAGTAGGGATCATCAAGTACAAACACGTACACAGGGTTTGTACAATGTATTAAAATCCTCTAACAATAATAACATATTTCTGTAATAAGTAGTCAACCGTAAGCCATCTAATTCTGAAATGAAACTGATGAAAAGTATAGCAAATAAATATTTTTTATAACAATCATCACTATACAACATAACTTACATTCGGGTAAATAATTAGTGAACATTTAGCTCAATGGAAAAATCTGAATAGAGATGCGCATCCCTTAACCACAGCCTCATCTTATATTTTGTACGCAAAGTAACGTCACTGCATAGAGCGAACTAGTATAGACTATCATGCTGCGCTTGGCGTGCACTTCGATGGATTTTTAATGCAGCCTTGACCAATTCTCGGGTATCAAATTGTAGGGTTTACTTCAGCTTGAATTAAGTTAGAGACGTGCTTAATTTATACGTCTCCTGTATGGACACAAATGTAGCGTAAATCATCATTATGCAACATAAGTGTCATTCTGGTAAAAAATTGGTGAACATTTAGTTCAATGGAAAGATATGTCTTAGAATTATGGCATTTATATACCACGTATGTAATACAGATAATTTGACTTGTCAGTGACTAATTTAAAAAGTATATTAAAGCAATGTTCAAATACCCGTTGGTATTGTAATTGTTAAATAATCATAACTGGGCATAACAAAAGTATAACCAGCATATAATGTAGCATAATGAAAATATAATTTGTAATTACTGGTCAAGTACATCATTAGCTAGGTACAAAAAGACTAGAATTTCATCAATCCAGCACTTCACTCATTTCATTATCCTAACATTATTTTAAGCATTGCAGGAAAATTTTTTAAATACTTCATACACAATTGATTTGCATAGGTACTACAAAAGTGAATACTT
This sequence comes from Morinoia aosen, assembly GCA_030386875.1. Taxonomy (NCBI): domain Eukaryota; kingdom Metazoa; phylum Arthropoda; class Malacostraca; order Amphipoda; family Talitridae; genus Morinoia; species Morinoia aosen. The sequence goes on along the minus strand of CM059574.1, from coordinate 53,424,384 downwards.
ACGTACATTTTGTTTAAGCACATCAGGATGCTAATGGAACAAAATTTTCCACAATACGAATATGATTGGCTCATGTTCATCAGTTGAAAAGTTTCCTTTGTGAAATTATAATCAACAAAAAATTATATAGCCAAATCATTATAACACGATGAAGAAAGGGCATCCTGCTTTATTCTCTTAGAAATTTTTAACCTTCACTATTCAATTCATGTAGAGTATAACCAAAAACTTACCCAACACAAGTCTGTTTAGAGACTTGTGTTGGGAGAAGAGTACCACCAGAGAAAAGGACCATAGTGATGGTGGTAGGGATTCATCCGATGTGTTTGAACTTGAAGGCAGGGCCTTTGTAACAACCTGTAGGGAAGGTAACCAATTCGAGGAAGGCCCGTGGACAGTCTTCAATGATTTCAATTGTTTCTTGGATGGCAATGGGCTTCCCAACCTGACGGAAGAGAAGATAATAATTAGCTTATTGACTATAGGTGGCTTTCTAAAAATGATAGAAACTCTAAATAAATATGAACAACTTGGTATATTAGAATAACACGCTGGAGCAAATTAAAGTTTAATTAAAAAAAAATAAATTTCAATCATGCATAGATGAAGCTCATCAAAGTAGTTTTTGTAGAGAGACGTGACACAGCTAGAATTTTGCCAAATATAAAGCACTGGAACTGTCACAGGATGTTAAAAGTTGACAATCATTTCCAATAGTATTTGGAACAAATAATATTAAGAAAAAAATGTATCCAATTTACAACCTGCATAGCATGCTGGCTTGTTGAAGTACCAACATTTCAGTTCAGAAATAAATTAAAAAATTTATTTTAATTCACACTTTTGCATTTCTTATTTTTTATTGTTATATGCCATGAAAACTAAATACTTATGGACTATATTTTTTAAATAGTGCTTCCATACATACAAATCTCACTAACCTCAATAGTCATGAATGAAGTTAGGAAGGAAAATTTTACAATGTAATGCAATACTAACCATTGTTGAAGATTCTGAAGACCCAGCTCTGCAGTTCCATAGTAGAGACACCTAATGACATTGAGTCACCACTGCTCAAGAAATGCTCTGAAGCACTACAGGGGCAAGAAAACTGCCTTAGGTTTCATTTCAATAATTTTTTCTATAATTGATTCTTCTACACAAACGTCTTTTATGCAAAATAGCCAAATGTTTGAAAACTATCTGAAAAATACACAAAAAGGGGTAAAACATTTGGTTTAATTTCACAGACTGTGCCTATGACACATGACAGTTAAGAAACAGCCCTAAATGTTAATTGTTACTGTTACAGCAAAGTTTACACAAACATACATCTATTCAATATAATGATAATTGATGCTTATACTACAGCATACACTTTACCATTAAGAATGCAATGTTGGATGAATTTACTATTGTAGATAGATAACAGAATTCTTTTGAATTAAATTTGAGGCATAATAGTTTAGAACAGCTGATTTATTAAACTTTTCATAGGGCCACATTCATGATATAACAAAGGAAAACAATATATTACCCAAAGTAAAAGATTTTCAGCAAGATTTAAATAGAATTAGCTATTATCATAATTTTAGAAAAAGCTTAAATTAAAGAAATTCACTTTTGGATCCACAAGCAAAAGCAGTTAAAATTTTTAGAAGCCAAACAAGTCCCAGCATGCAGTTTTTAGAAATGCAAAGAGAAACACAAATGAGAGGGGTTTACCAATGCTTTTTCATAAAAAAATATTTAAACTCTAAACATATATGTTAATGACTCTACATACAGCTAGGCCTATAACTTTTTTACCTAGGTACTATAATTGGGTCAACAGGGCAGATAAATTTTTGAAATAAGTTGCAATTATGCTCATTTAAAACTACTACTATAAGTTTGTAAAAGATTGCACATTTCTTCCTGATAATTCTTTTATAATATAATTTCTAATCTGAGGACTTGATTTTAGTGTAAGCATCAGGGTATAAGAGAAATACAGTATTTTATTGAAAAAAAAATTTTTACCAAGAAATACAATAAATAAAGGCCACATTTTGTGCAAATTAATTTTTGTGGTAACTATCATCATATATGTAGCTACTATTGGTGAAATACTACTAAAATATTTCTAAAACTTTATTTAGATATCAAAATCACTAAACTTTGATAATTTTATGCATGATCAGTTTCATTTCAGAGAGGTAATATTTCAATTACATTCACATCAATTAAATCCAAACCTACTTACATACTCAGCCATATCTGAATAAAATGAAATAACCCCGTAACGAAGTTCATTTTGGTAAGTAAATGTCCGTGCCACCCTACAATCAACTAAATTTGCACCAAAAACATAATTAAATCGATAAAATAGGAAAAAAACAAATTATTCACTCGCAGCAGAACCACCTACCACAATACATAAACAAGCGAGTGTTCGCTGTTTGATGGAAAGTTCGTGTTCGTGTTTTCCAACACGATGGAAAACACAAACACACCGAAATCTGCGAACTTTTCATCTGTGTTCGTGTTCGCGGACTGCCGAAAAACACGAACTTCGGGCGAAAGATTGATAGTGTGGACGTGCCTTAAGACGCTCAGCCAAAGTGAGGGTGTGAGCTGGAACCCCAACTTTGGGGTCCTAGCTTCAATCCTTCCACATTCATTGTTCCATTGCATCCATGTACCCTGGTTCTTCAGGTAAAAATTACGAGTTTCAGCTATATTGGCCTCAATCTTTGTTCATATGGTGATTGAATCCATATGATGACTGGTAAAAAGAAGCAAATGTTGTGATAAGTGTTAGTATGTCGATGACAGCTCCTTTTCGGGTGGCTCATGCTAAACGGTAGTTATCGACATTTATGTAATACTATATTGCTGTGTAACGAATGGGGGTGAAGTTCTGGAGAATTGTTGTGGCCCGACGAAAGGAGGGCGTACTTAATGTGTTATGCCAGTTATTGTTGAAGTCGGACATGAGTTCTGTTTTTTGCTGAAACGTGTATTGTATTGAATTGCATCGTACTTGACTGAGTAAGATGGAATATGCGAACAATAACGTCATAATTGAAGTAATCTGTATAGATAGCGGAGAAAGATGGAAGACACTCATGACCTCAGTGTATCACCGTACAACAACACAGCAACTTTGGTAGAAATGCCAAAGCGACAACTAAATAGTCTATGACCGAAGTTGTTGTTAAGTGAGATTATTATTATTATTATTCATTTATATATATATATATATATATATATATATAAAAAACCGGAGCTAATGGCATATTATAGGATGTGTGCCGTATATGTCTGTACACATATATATATATATATCTGTATATTTATTAATTAAAGGACGTAGTGTTCACTATAAAATTGCTACAATAATGTATTTATCGAACCCCTCAGGGGGATACAGGTATTGTATCTATGGGAATTAGCGCTCCCAGGGGGACTATGTGAGGGCCTGAGCTAAAGGTTAGGTAGGCTTCCTTTTGTTGTAATAAAATAGGTTTTTGTTTTGTTACGGACCATCTTTTTTCGGTCCACTGCTGTCCTGTTTTTCAGCACATACTACTTTCTTCTTCAACTTTTTTCTTGTTTCATGAACTTCTTTCCTAGCTTACTGTTTCTGTGCACCTTGTGCATAGATTCCGCGTTCCCTCAACTCCATACTAAATGGTGCCTTCCTCTTTCCTCTCTTGGAACATCTTTGTCGGGGTTAAGGGAGGCTAAAACTTTCTTATATAATAATAATAATAATGTATTCATCGAATAAATATGGATGTAAGGCTACTTTTTCCATGTAATTGCATGTTTTACTGTATTGAGGGATTTTCACTGGGAAAAGTGTAGCTACTGGAATGACTACAGCAATACTGCCAATATTCCTGGAGTTACTCAAAGCTATACTTTTAGTTCAACAATGCTCGTTATTCAAATTTTCAACTATTTAGACGTTGATCATGTACAGAGCAATTCGAAAATTAAATAATCTAAGCTAACACGTTCTTTATAACGCAATATGATGTAGCGGTGATTATTCAAAAATCGTCTGAACAAATCGGTAGGTAAGAGAAAGACAGCACAGCAGATTATGAAAGAGGTGCAAGAGAAAGATTTGTGCGGAAGATTTGTACTTCGGGAGCCAATTCTTTTAATTTATAATTTGAATTTATACGATGCCCGTAATATATCTATGTATATAAATAGTCCGAAATAAATGTGCATTAAAGATGATGGACATCGTGAAAAACTAATCCTGCTTCCTATGCATGTCGTTCAACAAGTATTCTAAAAGAATTGAAGACTTTCTAGAAGCGGAAAGCATTGTTTGCCAGACTAATTTCATCCTGTGGTTTATTTACGTTGACGAACTATGAACTCTGTGTTTCTTTCTGAAAATATGAAGTAACATCATGAGGACTTTCATTTGATTTATCCTTTAAACACTCGAAAAAAAAACATCTGAATTTTAGAATTACAATGAGTATGCCAGTCCTAAACGGAGCTTTGGAGTGATAAATATGAAGGTTTTGCTCAGTATGCACACAAATTTTAGTTATTACATGGCTATTAAGCATTGCATACAAGATTATCAAAGTTATTCAGTATCATAGTTTCCTGACTATTTAAATATTTTTCAATACGAATGTGCGGAAACCCGGCAGTTCCTGCCATGGTGCAATCGTACGTACGACAGCCAGTGCATCGCTGCCGCGAGTGTGGTGTGGGTCACGTGGTATGGGTGTGGCAACGTCATCAGGTCAAACGTCTCCTATTGGCTGGCTTGTCTAACGGTTGCGAGCAGCTGTCCCCTTTGAAGTGGACCTACCTGTCTTGTGTATATCGTGACAAAGACTCAGTGTTGCCAATCTAGCGGTTTTCCCGCTAGATCTAGCGGTTTTATGGTGCATCTAGCGGTATGAAAATGACATCTAGCGGCTAGCGGGAAATCTAGCGTATTTTTCATAGCGTCTAGCTTTTTTCTAGCGGTATTTTTATTGAAAATTTTATGTGTTATGTAAAATGTATTTGTGTTATAAACCGCGAAGAGCTTTCACATTCAGTTTGGCGAAGCGCACTAGTTCAATCCAGATTTTTTCTCGTTCGATACGCGTCCAATGTTGAGCAACTGCTTGTGCTAGCCGACACCGCATTAGTCACGCTACCACGCCTGCCACGGGCAACCGCTCGAGTGTGGATACGTTGTGTTGCCTGGGGCGCCAATACCAGCATCGGGTGACGCGCCGTACTCTAAAAAAGTAAGTAAGTGTTGCCTGTTCGTAGCAAAGACGCGTGCAAATATGTTTAAGAGGTGAATAGTGATTTGTCAAAGGCGCACTGTAGCCTGTGCAAAATACATTTAAATGGCAAATAAAGTGACTTAATTAGCCACAGTAAATTTAAGAAACATGTTAATAAGAGAGGTGCTTCAGCGACAGATATAGCTCGCGTTATTATCCAAAAATGTAACGGAACTACATTACAGGAAGCCATTCTTGCATTTAATTTAACTTGCTATTCGACCAATGAAAATTGTGATCATCTGATAGATATGTTGAAGTCCACAATCGGTGGCAGTAAGGTAACGTCCCAATTAAAGATGCACAAAATAAGATGCTCAGAGATTATCAGAAAAAGTTTAAAGTCCTCATTTTCAGAATGATCTGCTGGGTGATGTTGGTGAGGGCAAGTACAGTCTACTAGAAGAATCATATGACATAAAAATTCATAAAATGCTTTATATTATTAAGTCCTTTCAACTTATCTAAATCTTGTGAAATCGAAAACTTGTAATGCCAAGTCTAATGGGGATGCACTAAAAGGCGAGTTGAAAAGTACAATACTTGATATTGGTAAAATTGTAGCAATAGACACTGACAATGCCAGTGTCATGGTTGGTGTAACCAATAAAGAGTATCAAAAGCTGGAAAAAGAAGTTCCTTCTCTAATACAATTTAGAAGTGTGTGTCATTTGTAGCAGCTTGCTGTATGTCATGCAGCATTTTAATTTCTACCTCGAAATTTTAAACTTTTTCATCTGAAACATACACGTGGTTTTCTGTATCACCATCAAAACAAATATCCTACCAAAAACTGTACGTAAAAATTATTGACGGAAATTCTCTCATTAAAATACCTGCAGTCGGTCAGACAAGGGGGCTCTCGATCGAATGTGCGGTTCGTAAAATTTTAGCACAAGGGATTGAGTTGAAATCGCATTTCCAAATAACAGAATCAAAGAAGAAATACTCTGTGACATATTTATCTTCTTACCAAATAAGTAGCTCAACTTATCAAAAACCAAGAAGTGTTCTTCAAAAAATTGGAACTTCAGAAGCATATCCAAGTTCTTCAACCGACTAAACCCCGAGTTTCAGTACTGATTTGGAACCTGAACCTGATGAATGAAAACGGTAATTTTAAAGGTCATATGTCATTCAATATATTATACCAATGATATGCTCTTGCAAAACAATGGGTATTAACTTTGTTTTTCGTAACAAAATGTCTAAAATGGGTTAGCGGGAATTTTAGCGGAATGTAATTAATATCTAGCGGTTTCTAGCGTTTTTTTAAGAACTTTCTGGCGGTTTTTGGTCCAGTGAAGTTGGCAACACTGCAAAGACTGGCACACGCTTCAGTATGCCAGTAGCAGCTAGGTGGAGGGTACGCACAAGAGTAGCGACTCCAGTCGGCGAGTTCGTACAATTGATAGGATTCGCTATAGTTGCAATGAATAAGAAATAAAAGAGATGTAAAAGCTCGCTCAAAATGAGCTAAAGAATAGTTCCTAAAAAGTAGTGAACATACAAATAAGAAATTGCTTATTGAAGTGCATAAGGAGGGAGAAAGGCAGAGTACAGTCGCGCACCACACACGAACTCTGGCGTGACACTGACGTGGTGTCAAGGTTTGCAGCCGGTCGCTCCAAAATTATCAAGCATGGCTCATCTGCCTCATACCAGGGTTGCGGAGTCGGAGTCGGGAGTCGGAGTCGCCGGAGTCGGATGTTTTAGGGTGGAGTCGGAGTCGGAGTCGCTTCTCTGAAGTGTGGTGGAGTCGGAGTCGCTACTCTGAAGTGTGATGGAGTCGGAGTCGGAGTCGCTTTTCCGAATGTGGTGGAGTCGGAGTCGGAGTCGGAGTCGTTCATTCGGATGTGGTAGAGTCGTGGTTGGAGTCGCTATTTTTTGGTGTCTTCGATTCTAATTTTTGCAAAAAATTATATATAACTGTTTAAAACCAAAAGTAAACATAACAAAGTTAGAATACTTTGCTGAAAAATCTAAAAAATACGCAATGTTTTTATTGATTATTTTGTTCTAAGTTTGAAACAGCGTATTTATACCTATCACCTAATACCGTCATGTTATCTAGTCATTGAGGGTTTGCACAGATATATATGAGAAACCTACGAGTGCGAAATATAATTTTTGTACTCAGCATAAATGTATATTTTATAGTTAAAAGCAGGAATTAGTAATTGAAATCATCGCAAACTCATTCTGTATATTTTTGTTTTGTTCATTTCTCCTTCAATTAATACATAAGAACTGGAAAATAGTAGTAAATGTGTGCAAGTTACTTGTAGAACATTTCATCTGATGCAAAACATTGTACTTACATAAAAAGTGGTAACTCTGTACGCTCTTAATGATGCAGTGATTGATAATGACTAGTCTTTGCAGAAACCTAAAGTTATGTTGTGATCATGAATATTTCTAGTCTTTAGGTTACGATTCATTGCCAATGAGTAGTCTTTGCCAAAACCTGAAGCTATGGTCTCGTACACAAAGACTTCTAGTTTTCAGGTTATGTTATCAAAATTAATTTGGCTTCCTTGTCTTTAGGTCAAGTTAACATGTAATAAAAATGAAAATTTCTGCTCATATCTAAAGTTATTCTTTGAATGTTATTTGGTTCTTTCAGAGTCATGTTGTACTTCACTATATCATCATCATGTTTAATTTTTATCTTCGTATCACTCCCCAGTTTCTAAGTAAGCATACGCTGCAATGGAGAATTTTATTAATTATGTTGATAGAATATTAAAAATTGAAATAGTATTCGTTTTGTAGCGTTATATAATTAATCACTTCTTGTTAAGGAAGATTTGGAAATGTAAGGTAATCAATATCGGCATTGAGACACTTGAAAAAATTAAAATACAATGTGAACGAGCTGCAATGAAAATAATTACACACAGTAGCAACAACTTCACTTACAGTCACACACATATTGTAACTGAAAACAATGCACTATCTCAGCCGCAGTGGTTGTTGCATTTATGCGATAGTACAAATTCTCTTGCTGGAAACGTTTCAAATTTCTCTAAAAAACACGAAATGAGAAGAAGGCGGGTGTTTATTACAATAACAAAGTGTCAAATACAAAGTAAAAAGTTAGACGAAAATAAGACATAGTATCATATTAGACGCAAAAAAACTAGAAGTAACTTTTATTCGTAAAAAACGTTCCGAAAACATCAGGCCCCTGCGACGATAGCAGAACAACTTTTGCCTATTATAGCGGAAATGTAACATAGAGTTGAGCAATAATATGACACTTTTTCTGCATTGTTACCCTGCATAGTGTAGAAACAGAGAAGAAAAAGCAGTCTGCAAATCTGGCCTGCCTTATCTACACGTATATCATAATTTTGGGGATTTGAAGCATAGTCATTGAATTAACTATTATAATTTCACTGAATTAGTGCATACTTTGTTATAAAAAACTGTTGATACATATCTATGCTTCTCATTGTAGACTTTGCCTACATTACCTACTCAGAAAACACTTGTCAGTAATATACAGGGTGTTTCAGATTCAGAATAAGAGGCAAAAAATTGCACACCAAGTAGAAGATATCCAAATAAAACCTTTTTCTACTATTAAATTTTCCGAAGAAAGAGACATTGAGATATTAGCCGTTTATTGTTTTAAAGGATGAAATTTGATGACTAAATTACTCGCAATATTTATTTTGAATTTACGTTGATCGGGCGAAATGTTCTAGTTGCATGACCTCCTAGATCTCCTGACATATGACTCCACTCGATTTCAATTTTTGGGGACACGTGAAGAGCTTTGTCTATGCTACACCCATTGAGTCTGAGGAAGATCTTGTGGACAGAATTGCAGTGGCTGCAGGTGAGATACCTTAAATGCCAGACGTGTTTCCTAATATCCGGCAGCCGTTAAGGCTAACATTCGAAAAGTGCATAGATGTAGGTGGAACACATTTTGAACATTTAGTGTAAAGTAAATTAAGAATAAATATCGCGAGTAATTGTGCCATTAAATTTCATCCTTAAAAACAATAAACAGCTAATACCTCCCAACCCCGATTTTTTTGGGGAAAATTTCGTAGGGCCTAAAGTGTTTAGTTGGTCATTTTCTACTTGATGTGCAATTTTGTAACTCGTGTTCTGAAACACCCAGTATACATAATTGTGGACACGACTCGTCATAAATGACGGGATTCGATATTGTCTGTATAGAAATCTTCTAGATGTGGATCATAAAGAAATATTTCCATCCTAAGGGTACCCGCGATGAAAATATTCTAGTACTTGTGCACTGGTGAAACTCGCATCACAGAGACAGTCATTAAGCATCTTTAAGAGCGTGAAAGGGAGACAGACCAACCAACAAAGACGGACAGCCAATTTTATTTGTTCAATGAAATTTCCTGTTGAATATCTTCCGTATTTCTGATGGCGGCTTTGTGGAAGAAAAAGTATTCTTCAGTTGGCCTCTCTTAGTTCACGGACAAGAATTTGAAACTTTTGAAATTATATCTTTTTGTTTTTTGTTTTTTGTTTTGCAGCTGCATCTCTTCCTTTCGCTTTTTGTGTTTAAATTTAACTTTCTATAATTAAGCATGTTTGCGCTTCTAGCAGACCTGCATTAACCTTAAATAGCTCTAATTAACATTACTTGTGACGCTTTGGCGTTCACTCATTAAATTATCTTTGAACTTGCTCTGCATGGGCAGCATGTCGTCCTTTTAATAAAAGTGGGTCTGGTACCTCTAACTGATTTCTCTTGCGTAATAAGCAGTCTCTTTCTGCGACTTAAACTCCACGACCCGGCTCTTGCAGCCTCTTGAACAGGCATTTATTATTCAAGGTAATTAATTGTCAATTAATTGTTAAAATCTTAGTGCTACATGCAATCTTGCAATAAGATACGATATTCAGCTAGTCGGCGACCAGACATCTTAAAACTCTGTATCTCTCTACTCAGAACGCCTCTAAAATTTCCTACCGGAGTACCGTGCTGATGACCGGTCGCGTCCATTGGATGTCTTCTATTTTTAGCAAGTTCCGTTTTAAAAACTAACCTTACGTTAAAGAAGATTTTCGGTCTCCATTTTGAAGGAATTTAATAATAAAAATATTACAGAGGACGCTGCTGTGCGTACTGTTGGAATCCTCAAGATACGCCTAACTTGGATACGGTTTTTATTTGCGCATCTCGGGAAACGACTTGCTGTCGTTCCCTTGAAGTTCTTCTGTATTTGAAATAAATGTTCCAACAGTCGCCTTTAAGTTTTAAATCCTAAAACTCCATTGTATCAACATAGGAGAGAATATGCTCACGAAATAGCTAAACCTATTTATTTATTTGTTTAAAGGAGACACTTGACCGTTTATTGTATAAGAACAATCAATACTATACTGGATGTCCCGAAAAAATGTCCCGGACTTTTTAATTGATTATATCTCCGCTTTAAATTAACATATTTTAATTGTCTTTCATTTACAATTTAGTAAATTTTGTTTCCTTTTCAAATAATTTGAGTTTTTGAAAATCAGTTGAATAACCGCTTTACGATGACCGATTTACTGAAAGGGGTAGAAAAATTGTTCAAATGGAAAGTTTTAAAAACAACACTGGTGTTCTTCTCCATTTCTCAATACCTACTGTTAAGAATAATTTCATAACGATTTATCCTACATACCACCAAGTATTTAAGACCTCTGAGAAGTTTTAAGTTTCAAGTGTTCTCAATAATAGTGTTTCAAGAACTGAAAGAAAACGGTGGAATAATGGGTAAAACTCTTCGTTCAATGGTGGCTAGAAGTAATACTTGCCCTGAGAGAAATGGAGGGTATGTCGAAGGATACTAAATTACTTTATATATTTAAACGTTATTTAAGGTTATGATTTGTTACTCTTTAAAATTTTTGTTTGTTTAGTTTTATGGAGAGTACAAAATAAGGAAGAACATCAATATTGTTTTAAAAAATTTTTCTTTGAACAATTATTTTTTCTACCCCTTTTAGTAAATTGAACATTGTAAAGTGGTTATTCAACCGATTTTCAAAAACTTAAATTAATCGAAAAGGAAACAAAATTTACTACGTTGTGAAAAAAGACAATTCAAATATGTTAATTTAAAGCTGAGATATAGTTAATTAAAAATCGGGGACATTTTTATGGGACACCCGGTATAACAAAAAACCAGGTGTCCGTCAATTTATAAATAAGTATATGTTCTCGTGCGTAATTTCCCTTATGGCATTACAATGGGAATCTGCTTGCTTGGACAGTATCATAAATACCATTGAAATATTATGAAAAACCTGGCATCTGCTCACTTATGTTTATAAGTAAAAACATTGCTTAAAAATCGAATCTACTGTCAAGAAAATGCGGCTTATCGCATTTCAATTTAAAATACATTTAAATGCTTAAAAGGTGTGGTAAATTTTTGAAAAACTTCTTGCGAACAATAATTTAAATTATAATGCCCAGTTGTTGCTTGCTTGGTTGTTGTGTGCGTCTGTGACGTTTTTAAAGATGCTTAATGACGTATCTGTGATACGAGTTTTACCAATGCACAAGTACGAGAATACTGTATTTTAATCGCGGGTACTATTAGAATGGATATATTTGTTTGCCATTTTTATCTGGAGATTTTTTTAAAACGATACCATTGAATCCCGCCATTTTTGACCAAACACGTACACTAGTATCTTGATTATTAACAATCTGTAGTCAATTTCAAAGTCGTTCGCTAATAAAGAATATAATGATCAAATGCACAGGTTTCAATACCTGCAACCGTTTACTACTAAGAATGACTGTCGTGTGTTTATTTATACGTTTTGTGTCACGCTGTTGAGAAAAATTGATAGGAAGAAATTAGCACAGGCGATCTTAGTTTCAGTTCACCGTCAATTAATACACTCATTTTCGTTGCGCAAGTGCTCTATAACAAGTCACTTTCAAAACAATTAGAGCGATCCAGAGCCTTATATACTAGAGTTTGTATCGTGAATACCGAGTTCGGCGGGGTATTGTATATTGCAATATGCTGTATTGTATATTACAATATACTGTATTACAATGTACTGTATTGCTTATTACAATATATGTACATACACAAGTTCGCAGTTGCTTTCAGTAATGCTGAATTTCTGTATCTTGGATACGACACGAATAGCTATAAGTACTTTTCTTGCGGCTCAAAAATACTGTTTCTGAGTGTTTATTACTCTTATAAGAAAATTAAGTTACCTTTGGAAAAAGCTGAAAGCATGGAAACTCCACTCAAACGAAAATTTGTTGAAGAAAGGTATTGAATCTTGTCATTTTTGACGGTCCGTGTACACTAGTTAAGAAATAAAATATTCATCTTATATATTATGAATAGGTGAAGTTGGGAGTCACAAAATTGTGAATAGGCGGAGTCGGTGTTGGAGTCGCCAAATTCTGGAAAAATGGAGTCGGAGTCGGAGTCGGAGTCGCCAAATCCTGAAAAGGTGGAGTCGGAGTCGGAGTCGGAGTCGCCAAATTCTGAAAAGGTGGAGTCGGAGTCGGAGTCGCCCAATTCTGGAAAGGTGGAGTCGGAGTCGGAGTCGGAGTCGCCAAATTCTGGAAAGGTGGAGTCGGAGTCGGAGTCGGAGTCGCAAATTTATTCCTCCGACTCCGCAACCCTGCCTCATACAGTGTGTGCCAACCTGAAATGAGCGCACAAACGCACGAATTCAGCACCAGTTCAGATATGTTTGCAGACATATTTGCGCGTGTGAGGGGGCCTTTACTCTCGGGATTGATAACCGCTGAGATCGCGACTAAAGGTCACCACCATAGCTAGGAAGTCGCAACTTAAATAAAGGAACAAAAAAGCAAGAGATACCAAACGGGTACCACTGCAAACAAAAGGGATCAACCCAAAGTATCAATAGGCAGAAATGAAGCTGATGCTGACTCGCCGTAAAGCAGCTCCCACCTCACCTGGTCCGAGCCAAGCTGCAAAGGTACTAAAGTTTTAACTGCTAAGTAACTCTCAGGGCAATGGGGAATGTCAGAATTCTCCATAAACCTAAGACAAAGAAATTTAGTTTTTAAAAATTGAAACGCATTACTTGTCTTGTCCATTGCATTCACTAACTGTTCGATCAATTAGAGTTTGATGTGCAAAGGCGGCATGTAAATATTTTTATTCAAGACCTTAGGATCGTGAGCGACAGTTTTCTGACCAGGAGTGAAACTTTCTCACAGAGCCCATTCCGTAGGATGTAATGTTTATCTAAGGATCGGCTCTCCCATTCACATTGGAAGCAGCAATATTTTGTGAAACCTGATTGCAGGCCGTGCGTAGAGTAACAACTTTTAAGTCAGCGCAAATTTTCCAATTATAATCATGGTAACTGTTTTTATCAAGAATTTGACTGATGTTTTCATACGTCACCATCATATCTACAGAGTATGCAACCGGGACTGATGGCAACTCGTTCCCATTGCTATCAGGACAACATTGAAGCTTGTTTTTGATGAGTCTATAAACGGTGTCCATTTGTCTGGGTTACATGGCCTCATTATCAGAAATTGCACAACTTCGCGGGTAGCGTATTTTCAGTATGAATAAAATCACAAAAGCATTATATAAAAACATTTACTCTTGGCATTCAGACGAGCTGGTTTCGACTAAAACAATGTCATTATCAATGAATACCATCTGTAAACAGAAAAAAACATACATACCGTTTATTTAAAGTAGAGAAATATATAACAATGAAATATAAAGAAATTCTAAGATATAGTGAATAGAGGAGCGGCAGATTGGTCAATATTTAAAACAGGCCTAAGTTTAAAAATGTACAATGATTCTAAAATTCGCAAATCAGTATTAGAAGTACAATCTAAAATTTTAAAATGATTCGGAGATAGAGAATGATTGGTGTCACAGTGCTGTCTAGGGGATGAATGAGGTGCGACTGAAAGCGGGAGTTTGGTTCGGAAAGATTTGCCCAAATGTTGATAGAACCTAATGGCGGACTGTTTCTGCGTACTCCCAATGTAGGAGCTCTGGCAAGCTCCGCATTGAAATTCATAAATAATATTGGAGAGTAACACAGAAGGCAGCCTGTCTCTGAATTGAAAAAATTTTTTAATAGAGTGATTATTCTTTAATGATATATGGAAATCCAAATGTGGGTAATAACATTACTAAAAATATTACTAAAATATTTGGTCATTGAGTATGAATTTGGACCAATGAATGGCAGTGATACGAATATCTTCCGCTTATCCACTGTGCAAACCGGAGGTTTCGGTGCAAAATTTTGTTAAGGAATTTACGAAGAATATTATCGATCATCGTATGTGGGTAACCATTATTTTTAAAATAAGGCCCGGAGGATATCAGCTTCTTGTGAAACAATGCTGAGGGAAGATGACAATGAATATGCTCTATGAATAAGCGTTTTGATACTATTGATTTTGAATATCATTGGGCAGAAACTGAAAAAACTGCACCCTAGACCAGTAAAAGTGGGCTTCCGATAGATTGAAGTGGAAAAAGTTGCATCAGATTTTTGAATTTTGACATCTAAAAACGCTAGAGAGTTGTTTGATTCGCTTTCCATAGTAAAATTTATATTTGGATGATACGTATTTACATGATTTAGGAATGAATGAGCATGCGTTTGGTCATTAAAAATAGCAAAGGTGTCATCAAGGTAACGTTTGTAAAATATAGGTTTAAACTACATTGGGCACTCTGCGAGAAATTTAGTTTCTAAATGACACAGAAAAATATTAGCTAAAGTAGGGGCAAGGGGGTTTGCCCATTGCAAGTCCTTCGATTTGTTTATACAGTTTGCCTTGAAAGTAAAAATAGGTTTCAGTCACTGCTAATTTTAAAAGTTTTAAGAAATTTGTACGATCAAATCCATTGTACAGATGACTAGATGAAAAAACATTATGGCACACAATTTCAAGGGTTTCCAACAATGGAACGTTAGTATAGAGCGAAGATACATCATAACTGACCATAAAGTAATTCGGTTTCGCTGGAATTGCAGTTAGGGACTCGTGGAACGCACGAGAATTTCGAACAGTATATTGGTTAACAGAAAATTGTTCGATCAGAGGAATTAGGAATTTGGCAATTTTAAACATGGGTGTTCTAAAAGCGGCCAGAATAGGTCTTAATGGTATATTTATTTTGTGTACCTTTGGCAGCCCATATAGAACTCCAGGGGCGGATCCTGTCACAAACAATTCCTTGTAGATTTCCTCCGTAATAATACCAAGAGACTTTATTTTTGACAGGAATCTATTTATTTTATCTTCCAATCGTATAACTAATGCAAGATGATCTGATTCAGTTACCAAGCTAAATTTGCTAACATCGGAAACTACACATAACATTTTACGAACATAATCCACTTTGTTCAAGAGTACTACCCCTCTTCCCTTGTCAGGCCTGCAAATGACTAAATTTTCCATTTTACCCAACCCTCTGAGAATCTGAAAACCACGTTTTTTTAAAAATAGGGCTGAAAATCTTATACGACCGAAAGCTGTAAAATGCTTCACATGCCTTCTTCTTGATAAGTTTAGTGACAAAATCCACATTGCACATCTCTGTCGTAAGTTTTTGACTTTTCAGTATTCGTACAAATTTTTCGAATTGCAAGAAATAAGAGTAAAAATTTAACTTCGTCACAGATAAATTGAAATCAAGACCAAATGATAAAAGAAACCTTTCCCTAGAAGACAACTTATAATCAGAGAGGTTAAAAATTACCTTGCTAGGGTTACATGAAGTTAGGTGTAATTCAGCACCTAAAGTAGAGAGCTTACGCTGATGCGTACGTCTAACTGACTCTATATATTTATCAGTGTTACGTTTTGTTATGGATCTTGTCACTAAACTTATCAAGAAGAAGGCATGTGAAGCCTTTTACAGCTTTCGGTCGTATAAGATTAGCCTTGCGATCTAGGTCCGGGCATAAAAACCACTTGCTGAATGTAAATGAACTACGGAGTGCGGAGAAGTTCCTTTGACATCATTCCGATGTTTCTATCCTGCAGCAACAATTTGGCAGTGTGTATGCGGTGTAATGTGTTGATGTTAAATTAAGGATATAATGATGTATTGCACAGATACTCAAAATTTTAATCCCATGAACGTGGTGCGAATTAGTTGAAATATAAATCTAGTTTTTCCCTTATATTGTTCGTAAAATCCCATAATGTATTTGTTTGCTTTGAAGTGCTTAGATTGAGAATGTTTATTTATGAATAAAAATTCGTTATATCAAGTTAATGATAACAAAAATTTTGTCAGCCAAATAAATGACTTTGTTCTAGATTATTCATCGGGAATAGATATGTAATAAGTTCGATTCGTAACTTATTCATCTACAAAATTCTCTAAAACAAATTAAGAATCATTTAATTCCTGTGCTTCCATTTGTGAATAAAATTCTCTAATTTTCTAGTGACAAGAGCACAAAAGCAAACAATTAGGTCATCAATGCTATATGTCCCACGGGCCACTGCATCCACTTAAGATGAAGTCGAATAAGGTGTAATAATAATTTAGTGATAAATACGACTACCTATTAGAAAATTTTGGCTAGATGTTTATTCATTAACTATAAAATAATAAGTTCATATGGTGTTTTATATTAAAAACATCTCGATTTGCCATAAAATATAAATTATTTGATTTGACAAACATATTTTAATCAAAGCCACTTGATACACTTTCACGAAAAATCTGTAGCTAGGCTATTCCATTTTTCTAAATCGTTTATATGCATATTTGATATATAGGAGTGAAAGATGTCGAATGACGACCTCATACTCATGAACGCAGAATTTTTCAATTTATATTTTTTTTTCAACATTAATCCCTGAAATCGCAAGTTCCTAAGCTCCTATTTCAAAGTAAGTGCACACTAATAAAAGTGTTGTCAACAATGCATCGTCGCTGATATTATATTTTTTAATTTGTATTTTACGAATTATGAAACCTCGATTACCGCATCAAAGCGAAAGCTTTTTTTTTTGTTCTTTTCTATCAATAATTTGTTGTGACTATTGAATGAGTATTAAGATACCAAGCATGCTTATCTACTAAGGATCTTTATTTCATGATATTTTAAAAACAAATGATCGTTTTCTACAATTTTTTGGAATCAAACTGCTCAGAATTATTTTTCTGTATTACATTATATTCATAAGTTACGAAAATAGAAGAGTGGCTTGCAACTAACAGCCTGTAAATAACATTTTATTTGCCAATATTTTATTTTTTTGATCGGAAATAACTTTTTTCTAACGACGCATTCCAATTTTATTTGGTATACATATGAATAAATTAAAATTCATGTTCAAAGCGTGATACGTTTCAGCATACGTTACACGTTCGTCCAACTAAATCACATTCGAAGACTTCTGTGACATTACAGAAATAATTGAAGATTTGTGTGCAGAGTCCATAAATACAAACGGCAATGGATGCTCGAATAGTTTGACAGATCACGTAGAAATTTTAATTGGTGGAAAATAATATCAAATAGCATACCTTTCTTAACAATCATGTTCCGATAATGAGTATGTAATAGCTATCTGCAATACAGGATGCACCACCTTTTGAATTTACCCTTCTAGATCTTTTGTGTGCCCACAAAAAAGTAATATTTCTATTGCAATGATACATTCATTTTCATTATATTTCAAACAGTGAGGATATTAAACTTGTTTCTACACTCATTAGTACTATTCCGGTACCTGAGGAAAATAATATTTTAGCGACCCGGACTTAGCGAAACGGGATGTCTCTATTCCTTTCCTGAAAGTAAAGTGCATGCAAAACACAATGAACGAAGTCAAGTCACCCCCAGAAACAGTTAATGAACCTGGTACGGGAAGCTACTGCTTCCACAAGGTTTTTCAAATAAATAAATGTACGAGGAGTTCGCGAGACTCGAAGTCCTGAGTTCGAGTCTCGCGAACTCCTCGTACATTTATTTATTTGAAAACCTTGCGGAAGCAGTAGCTTCCCGTATCAGATTCATTAACTGTTTCTGGGGGTGACTTGACTTTGAACTCTCGTTACATAAGGGAATAAAATATATCTGTCGGGCCAAGTGCGTGCCTGCTTTCACTGTGCCAAGCATTGCTTTCGTTGGGCTTCGATCATCTTTCAGGGTGATCGATAGCGCGGTCGATAGCGTGCTAGCGCGGTGATTTATAGTCCTGAGTTCGAGTCTCTCGAACTCCTCGTACATTTACACAATGAACACTATTGCTAAATACTCCAAATAACATGCATGTTCAAAATTGAGTTGGAAACGACACTATGAGGGAAATATTGAATTTTTTAGCGCACTTATCTTCTAAAATGCGCGCCTTTTTAACAAGTTATCGTATTATTAAGAAATACTATAATTGAAAATGTAAAACAAAAGTGTTACACCTTTATATCAATCCCTGCAAGTTGTTCAACTTCATTGTTTCACTTGGTAATTTGCTCAACACTAATGAATATTAACGCTTAGAATTGATACCTCCTCTGGATGATTATTCCTTCAGTGATGATTCAAAGCGAGTAATGGTATGCGTCAGTCCGATCTCGACAGTTATGAGATTCGAAGGCCGATACAAACGCTCTGACGCTGTCGGCCCTCCACTTCAAATTCAAGCGATTGAGCTTGCAAGGTTTTTTTAATATTTGCGTTGCGATTCACTAGGTTTATCATTGCTGATATTTTATATCCATATTTGTGGGGCATAGTTACATGATACAACAATTTGAGATAAGTGCTAGTATTAAACTCAGGGTGAGCACATTTAAATGCCCTTCATGTGATGAAGGATAAGTTTTACTTCGAAGGTAACGCAATTTGGTTTATCCAAAAAAAATCATTAAAAGACAAGAATGTTTAATATTATAGAGAGAAATAGCCACTTGAAATTGTTTAAAAACTCAAGCTCTATACTAAATTCAATTTTTGAAAAGTTCAAAATCCTTGATTATTTACAATTTTTAAACAATTTAAACAATTTATTTTAACTCAGGAGATACAGAGGAAGAATGGTTCTCAAGTCTAGTACGATGGACAAGTTTGAATATAGCTACCTGTGGGCCCGAATAAGTTCAGCGACTTCTTGGGCATCCTACCATCACGTTATTCTAAGGTGTACAATACTGTTCAACCTAAATCACTTAACCTAGTTTCGCATTAGACTGATAAGTAAGATAATATACTCGATATCAGATATTTCATTTTACAATATAGGTCATATGGGCTATACTAACAGTACATTCGATAAACGATTTAACAGTAGACTGAATATCGGCGATATTACCCATTGGCATATTACATTATTGGAAACAGTCATGTAGGAGACTAGATTTGACTTGGTGATCTGACACGACTAATATTTCGATAGGAATTGACACTCAAGATTCCTTTTGAATACCTTGTAAGAATTAATACCACGTATCTCCGCAGGGATTGAGTTCCAAGTTTTAGTTCCAACGAAGATGATGCTGTGTTGCGACCGGGCCTTTGAATAATAAGGAAGCATGAATTTACTTCTATTTCGGGTTAAATGGTCGTGATGACCAGTTTTCGCAGCTAATTATTGTTTTAGGCTTTTGTCGCCATCAATTGATAATGTTTTGTAAACGAAATTGCAAATGGAGATTTTGTAGAGATCCAAAAGTTTTGGTATTTGTAAATTTTGAATGAATCATTTGCGTGAGCATTATATTCTAGATTATTTACCGCTCTGATGGTTAGTTTTTTGCAGAGTAAAAATTTTATTGGTTTTTCTTTTATCAGTTCCGTGCCATGCTTCTATTCCGTATTGCAAGTATGGTGAAATTAACGTTCGGTAGAGCATTCGTAAAGCTGTTTCAGGCAGGTAATTTTTAACTTTATTCAGGACTCCGATGGATTTTGATAATTTAGAACTAATATGAGTGATGTGCTCGTTAAAGGTCAGATGTTTATCTAATATGATGCCCAGAAACTTGCATGAGTTGGATGCTTCGATTTCACCTTCGCCAATTTTTATGCGTGGGAGAGATATTTTTCTTGTATGAGAATGTAATATATTTTGTTTTATCGATGTTGAGGCTTACATTATTAGCTTTCAGCCTTAATGAAACCTCATGGAGTTCATTATTTATACTCTCCGCAATCATAGCGGGATTTTGGTTCGGAAGGAGCGCAGAAAGCGTGCTGTCATCGGCAAAAAGTATGAAATTGAAAAATGATGTAGATTTGGAATCATTTATAAATATCAGAAATAGGAGAGGCCCTAGGACAGATCCTTGTGGAACTCCATGGCTAATTGTCTGTGGGCCTGATTTTGCATTGCCAATGACCACGTATTGTTTCCGATTTGTTAGGTATGATTTGAACCAATCATGGGCGATTCCTCGAATGCCATAACAGTGTAGTTTCGAGAGTAATATGTTATGGTCCACACAATCGAATGCTTTTCGAAAGTCGAGAAACACGGAGAAAACAAGCTTTCCTTCATCTATATTAGAGTAAAGGTACTGTAAATGATTTAATATAGCTTGCGTCGTTGATTTTTTCGTACGAAAACCGTATTGTTTGTCGTAGAGAAAAGATTTTTGTTCAAAATACGAATAAACTTTTTATACACAACTTTTCAAATATTTTGCTAATAATTGGCAGTACAGAGATAGGTCTATAATTATTAGTGCAATTTTTATCACCATTTTTAAAAATAGGGGTCACTCTGACAATTTTGAGAGTTGGGGGAAGATATCTTGAGAAAGTGAATGGCTGATAATATTAGGTATGTACGGTGCTATTATATCAGCTATAGCCTTAATAACTTTAGCTGAGAATGTATTTAATCCATTGGATTTGTTTTTCAAGTTGTTTATGCACGTAATTACATCGGAGGGATTAGATGGCGTGAAAAAGAAAGAGTTGTGTTCACGGACATGGTCCATGTATTGCAGGTGGTCTGTAGATTCATTAACGGCACTATCGGTGATATTTTTCCCTATATTTATAAAAAAAAGTTAAACACTGTTGCAAATCTTGTTTGTCGTGATATTTTACATTTTCGTGAATGATGGACTCAACTGTTTTTGTAGCATTATTATTCGGTCTAAAGCATGAATTTAGCGGGTGCCAATTTTTTAAAATCAGTTTTGTATTCAGTAAGTTTGCGCGTAAAGTAGTTTTGTTTCGATGTTCATTTGATTTGTCACATGATTCCTGAATCTGTTATATGTTACTCTAGATATTCGTCCTTCGTATAGTAAGGCTAGATAAGCTTGACGTTTCTTTATATTGATCACGATATCTTCAGTAATCCAAGGCTTTTGTCAATTTTTCGGCGTAATTGTGCGGGTGATTATTGGACAACACTGGTTGTATGCGGTCGTTATAATTTCAATTAGATTTAGTATTGCTTGATCAATGTTAATTGCATTATTATCCAGTTCATAGATGTCCAATGATGGCATTAATTCTTCTAGAACAGTTCACATTGTTTCCACGTTATATTCTTTTACACAACGATATGAAAAAGTCCCAGCCCTTGGGCTGTTACAGGGACTATAGACATTTTTCTTGATCAGAAACACCGGAAAATGGTCAGATAAGTCAGAAAGTATTCTTCCTGTAAGAAAATCAGTCGGATCTTACATAAAAATATTATCGAGCAACGTAGCTGATTCAGATGTAGCACGCGTAGGTTTCATGATGATTGGAAGGAAGGAGTTAGACTGAGAAACATTTATGAAGTTTGAGATTTGCTCACAGCTTTCATATTGTAGAAGGTCGTAGTTGAAATTCCCTGCAAATTATTATGTCATTGTATAGAGATTTGTTAAACTGAGATATTATGCTTAGAAGTTCGTTCAGGAAAGAGACGTTACAAGCTCTAGGGGGCCTATATACAGTCCCAAGTATAATTCGTTTACCATTTTTCGATAGTTCTATAAATAGAGTCTCAATATGTTCACGATTCATAGTTGCACTTAAAATGATTTTTGATGATATGCCTTTAGACATGTACGTACTGATGCCACCGCCACGTTTGTTATTTCGGAGTGAATGATGGCTATTATAGTTCTAAATTTGAATTAGGCCTTTGGTTGAGTCATCTAGCCAACTTTCGGTGAAACTGAGAAAATCAAAATTGCTGTTTAGCTCAGTGGTAGTACAAGATATTTCATCTATTTTATAATAAATTGACCTACAGTTCCAACATAATATTGAGAAATCGTTACAGGTTTTTCTCATCGATTCATTGAATTTTTTAATATTTAGGTATTTACAATTTCTAATTTCATTTAGGTTTGGATGTAGCCTATTCAAATGATTGAGATCTGGATCAATATTATCGAGTATATCAACATGGTCAGTCATTACAATTAAGAAACAGTGAGTGAAATGTGACGTAAAAATAAGGAAGATGATACAGACTAAAGAGTCAAGTTAAAAATAAAGACATTCCTATTTATAAAAAAATTAAGAAATAAAGAGAAACTAAAACACACAGATAATTAGTCTAAATTGTCTAAAATCTTGTATGATTTCAGAAGGAGAGCGCGAACTCAGTCCATGAGTGGGAGCATTAGGGATCATAAATTGCGAATAATGTAGTTACAAGGCTGTCATACTAGTTGTACCTGCATATAACACATAAGATGTAGCAAAGGACGAAATGGATTAGAATCGAAGTGACAGCGAAGTTATTTAATTATTATAAAGATCTTGAGTATCTAAATTATTTTCAGATTTAGAGACATGTGGTAACATATGATTTAAGTCTGAGTAGAAAATTCGGTATAAGCCTTCTATAAAAAATGAGAAAAAGAAGGAAATAAGAAAAAAACAATTTAGTGAGCAGTAAAACAAAGTTGCAAGTTAGGCGTGGGTGCCTTGAAGAGGCAAAGGCGATTCTGTCAGAAAACAAAAAGAAATCATGTGGACAGAGATCAAAATGCTTTTAAATTCAGTACATAAGTCCATAAATATACTAATTACGAACAATTTCTTCTGAGAACTTGCCGACATGTTCCAATAAGTACTGGTCAAGGGCTTCAGGTGTGTTGATAGTTACAGGTCTCGGAGTAGCTTGTCCAGGTATCTTTGGAGAGTAGACGTTGATATTGCCATCCAGAGATCTTGCGTGGCCTATTTTGTCCGGAAATTTTCATTTGGCCAATCTCAGAGAGTACATCCGCTGATCATTAGTCTAAAAATTCATCAAATGACAACGAAAACGCTAATCAAATCACAATGAAAAAATTTAAAGCATTTAAATGACAAAAAATTTATTGATTGTATGAACCTTCCATTATAAAATGAGGAGAAAAGTGAACTATTTTTAGGGTTATTCACAAAAATTTTGGATCTTTTTTCTAATTTGTGCCCACCAATCCTGAAATTGCACCCTGCCCTGGGTAAACCTGCACGTTCTTTGCGGAGTCTATTCAGGTTGGTGTTCATTCAAAATAGGCAGTGTTATCTTCAAAATTTGAGGAATTGACTGGGAAAAAGTCTAAAATTTAATGTATGCTTGAAAGTTCCACTTCTTTTCACAATAAGTGCGTGATATTTTATTGTTTATTTTTCTCGAGTTTGGAGGCGAGGACTTCTAACGTGCTGAAAATTTTCTCAAAATATATTGACATTGAGAAACGTTTCAAGATCTCAAAATTCGACACAGAGAGCACGCTAAATTGTTCTTCCTTCCGTATGTTTTTTTTTTTTGCAGTCAATGGTCTAGGTTTTTTGATACTTCGCCAGAAGTGAATGAAACTTTATTTTAAGTCAGATTGCCTCTTTTTAGCAATTATAAAGAAAAATTGTTGCACTTTTTGGCGTAAATAAGAAAAATTACTATCGCTCGAGTTGTTCAGAAATTTTTGATTTTACTCCACAAAGTCGTTTATTTTTAAATAGGTTCAAACTAGCCACTTCACTTCTCAGACTATTCCATCGGTCGTATAATTTTGACAGCGGATGTTTCTTAATAATTCCATGATTGGTGTGTTGCAGGGTTTGGGTGCCACAGTCCAGTACCCGCTGGGGTACCTCAAGCAAGCATTCGAACTCATCAGAGACCGAGGAGGTCTATGTGTGTCCGATGAGGTCAGTCGGTCTTCCTAACTTTTTTGACCTCATGCCAGCTTGGGCAGTCTTGCAAGCTACTGGTGAAGTGTAGTTAACATGTTCAAGGTCATTGGAGCGTTTGAAAACACAAGACAGACTATGCAGAGTACGGAAAATCAATGCGAAGAGCAGACGTGTACAGCAGCCTACTGCAGCTCTTAATTAAAAGTCAGATTACCGTAAAAGCTTGCAGGGAGAAGAGCATAATCGATGGGCGTTCCTTGCCAGTATGATTACGAAAGCAGTAGTATTTTAATATAAATGTAATTATGATAGCTAGCACATATATTCAGAAAATCGTTTGATTACCTACAAAATTTTGATACCCTTACATACATGTTTTAAGACTGCAAAAATATATATGCATGAATGATACACGAATGAAAGTCCGCCGAATGAGAGTTGGCTCCATTTAGACTGAAGTAAAAAAGTTAATTTCTGCTTTTCTCAACACCGAGACACTTTCAAATCATCACAGCACTTGGGTGTATTTCGCGTTCAACTGAGTATCACGGATCATATCCAGACACAATCTCGGCTATAAATGATTTTGGAGCTGCTCCTGGCCACGCTAGAATTTTATTCGGGGCTGAATTTCATCTCATAAAAAAGCTCTTACACAAAGTGATTACATTTCGAACGAAACTTGAGCAATTTCTTTTATGTATAAGGCTTTAGTAAATGGAGCTACATTACACCAAGTCGGGCTGACATTTTCATCTTTTGATGCAGAGGTTGCGTCGTTGTCACATATGCGCTTTACAGATGAACAGGTTGATTTTGAGGCCGGTGGCTTTTATGTCTGGTCTAATATTGTTTTTCGTTTATATATTTTATGTACGGAAACGGAAGTCTTATTATGCACCGCAGAACCCGGATTTCTCGTTGATAGCCTACGATACTTGAGAGATCGTGGCGTTTTTTGGTCAAACAATTTTAATGCCGACACGAGTATCCCTGACATTCATAGTTGCGAAAGTATAGGGACCCAAGTTTTCTTGGGTTTCCAAATTTAGTATGTAGTTGTCCCCTTTTTAATAAAGCGTTTTCTTAATTTAACGCGTTCATTTTTTCTGAGAAGGAACACTACCTTTGTTCCGTTGAATATTTTTAACTCGGCCGCCACCTCTTACAAACTTCGGTTCTGAGGCAAATGTTTTGATAAAAATTCAAATTCCTTGAATAAATGAAAATATACGTAAACTCGATGTCATATAACTTTCATACAGAATAGTTCCAGAAAAATAATCTTAAATCAGCAATTCATAATAATGTTCAATTCACTTGATTCGTAAAGAATTTTCAGTAGTTATTAGCACGTGGCACAACGTGGGATACTATATTTCAGGTAGAATACACAGGCGATGGTATGAGACGATATGGTGCTTTCCTTAAACTTTAGGCCAGGAAATCAAACACTTAAACATACTTGAAATATCATAAATTGAATTTCCTCGATGATATTATTATAAGCCTGAGAAGAACAAGATGAGGTGGATCAATTTGCAATGTATATTAACGGTACTGTCCTGGCGATAGCTGATCGTTGATAAAGAATACGCACGTACGGTGTTGGTTCGGATAGGTCGGGAATAATACATACAAGACTTGTGTGGACTCGAAGCTGAAAGCTTTCAATTTATTTCAGTATTTGTGTCACGAGAATCCTAATCATCCTGGGAACGAGAGCAAAGCGAATACTCCATTTTACACTAGAGAGATATTCACAAACAACGCCTTTTCTTTTTGTAAAATTGAAGAAAGGAAGAGTCTGGCATTTTATTATTCTCGTGGCTGAAGCAAGTCTCTGAACTGGCGCCCTCGGTTTTCTAACGAAGGCCAAAACAAAACTTCATAGTTTTGATCAAACACTATACAGATGTACTACTCGTATGTAGCAAAAAAACTTGGATGTTGCATTTCTGACGAGGCTAGCTGCTTTGCATCAGTCTTGATATTCTGGATCATTTCATCTGGAATGAAACTGGGTTGATAAAACCATGGCCATTTTAAAAATTACAGTTTTCGCTTGACTCCGTATCATGACATTCATTTGATCATCATTCTCTCTTCCTTCACGTACATCCATTGTTCAGTCAGTCCACTGCATTTTTAAAATGAGTGATTGATCAAGTTGAATTCATTTGAAGAGGCTTCCAGTTGTTATCCAAGAAGTCAATTACCTTTCCATGCTTTCCTGCATACTTTTTTCTTAACTGATTGGGTGTTATTGAAGTTTCATAATTTATTCGGCCCACATCACTAATGTTATCACATTTTCGATATAAGTTTTGATCTTTTGTCTAACTTGGTGCAGTTTGCGGTTCTTTTGTCTAACTTGTTGCAGTTTGCGGTTCTTCTGTCTAACTTGGTGCAGTTTGCGGTGAATAAATCTCTCAAATTTTCAAAAAATGAAGCCAATTCAAGAAATTTATTTACCCCAAATGTTACATTGAATAGGTTTTAAGGCCATCACAATGGCCTCATTTGAATTCAGCTTCTCGTGGACGCGAAATATCTAGAGACTTTTTGGGCTTAGCATCAATTATGCTAATATAAAGTGTACAGTTATGTTTATTCTAGTACACTTGACATAGTCGCACTCTAGACTGACTGGACTTGAATTATTTTTACAAGTCCCTCTTCATGTTTGTTTTCCGAATTGTGAACATATATGGTGACATGACCGTTCGATAAAACATTTTCAAAGCTTATCCACGTGATGCATTTTTTTATTTAAGGATTTTAACGGATTATAAAAATTTTAAACAGATATATCCATTACGCCTCTGAAGGTCAGATTATTATGTAATACTTAGAAACTTACCGGAGTTAGATTCTTTAATCTGACCATCACGAATCTTGATGCATGACAGAGGCGTATTCCGGTTGTAGGAGAATGTAATGCACTTTGTCTGTTACAGGTATTACGATATTATCGATTTAAGCCCTATTGAAATATTTTGTAGTTCGTTATGTACTCTATTATTAAAAGAGGGCTTCACGTAATAAAAACTGAAGAGAGCGTGCTGTCGTCGGCAAATTTTATAAATTAAAAAAATCAACTTGATTCATCCAAATAAAACTCTCAATTCAAAATTCATCTCGATCAGCTATGTTCTCGTTTGAAAACATTTTTTTGCCTTGATGTGTGTGGCATCTCGAATTGTGCGCCACTAACTTCATCCTCCCACGTACCACATACATCGAAGAAAAAGTCCAGCAAATATTTTCTAAACAAACACCAGTGCCTTTCACAAATGCGTTGTTTTTATTATTTCTGAAGTATACGTAAACAGTACAATCCAAACTGAATAACAGAGCACAAAATTGAACTGGTAAGAAAAGATACTGTGTGAAAACAATAACTATTAAAAAAGGCTGGAGATCCAGCAAAAGCTTGATAATGGACAACCTATTGAAGAAGTTAGTATTTTTCTGAGTCACTATTGCTGTAACACATATTAAGATAAACAAAGGTAAACTCCTATCAGACTTGCAAACACTGCACGTTCTAACGCGGCGGAAATTTCCATATATATGCAAGATTCATCAGCATGCAAGATCGGAACTTTGCTGAACACGTGGTTTGTAAACCAGAGAGAGTTAGGTTAATTCCATTATCAGGAGAATTATATGGTAAATATACTGTTGGCGCCGTCCATGCTACTTAAAAAATAGTTGAAAGAATTATCCCAGCGTGCTAATGCTAGGTAGATTTTCTAGGCGCCAGATGCGTGACAATCGGCCAGCTTGTAGTTCACTATTGAATTGTTTTTGTTTATTTCTAAGTACATTGGATTTGATTATACTGAGACATATATTGATGACATATGCATATTCATTTATTTCTTGTTACCGTCTTATTTAGTTTTATTCTTTATCTTTCCAGACACCTTGCAATTCCTCAATATTTTGAAACTTGCCAATGTCATTGCTATTATCATTGTTTGCTAGTACTGTGCTACCGTTAAAAGGACTGTGATGTTTGTTCATGTTCCCTGAATAAATCATGAGAGCACCCAACGGGCTAGTATCAATTTAATGAACCGTGTGGTAAAGGGAAGTTTATTCCCCTATAATATCGTAGGCCAGAAAGAGAGCCTACATTAGTTTCAAAATAATTGCAAGATGCGTGGTGCAGTGATTAATTTATTGACGTGTCAAGTGTGAAGCCTTTCGTAAACTATGCATCGCACGCCTCCACCTCGGTCTACCATGGACGCCGAGGAGCCTGGCGAGGAACCTAGCGAAGAGGCCAGCCAAACCAGGAAACCAGCCGCAAAGTTGGGATCCCTAACTAGAAAGCAGAACGAAATTGAGGAGCCTGACGCATCGACCAACAGAGCGCTGATTCGCGAACATTACACGGAATACCTCGCAAGATTAAAAGCGTTACACGCAGCCTGTGATACTGAAGAGCTCGAACAGTGGCTGCAGTCCCACAAAGGATCTATTGATCATTTTCGCTCTAAAGTAGAGGATCTCACTAATAAACCTCCCGATGTAGGTCTGGTTCGCGCTGCGTCTAGTAGGTGCTCATCAAGATCGTCTGCTGCTGAATTTCGGTTGGCACAATAAAAGGCCAAGTTTGCTGCTCAAAAGTTGGCATTGAAGAGATCAAAGGAAATAGCGGAACAAGAAATGAAACTGAAACGCGAGCTCAACAAGCAGAAGTTAGAATTCGAAGAAAAGCTGCTCAGACTGGAACAAATGAAGAAAGAAGCAGAGCAGCAAGAAACTGAAATAGAGGTGGAAGTACTTGAACGCGAGCTCAACAAGCTGGGTGTGTCTGATCCTGGTAAAGATTCAGTTTCTGACGAATCGGCCAGTGAGGGCACACCCACGAGCTTGCCGAAGAGCTGTCCAAGCATTGCTCGTGAAGAGATTGGTTGCAACCCTTCAAAACCTTCACTTCTCGACATTCTTTCTCGTCAAAACGAGATTTCTTCAAACTTGGTTCAAAGTCAAGAAAGATCCCTGCTTCCTAAAACAGATCTTCAGAGTTTCGATGGCAGCGATCTAACGAAGTTCAACAGCTTCATCAAAAGCTTCGAACGCGCTATTGAGTCTAAATACCAGAGCGATTCCGACCGTATTATCTATCTTGAACAGTATACGTCTGGTAAGGCTGGGAAACTCGTCCAAACGTGTAGCCACTACAAAGCTAGCACGGCTTACAGAAAAGCGAAGGATCTTCTTCGAAAGGAATATGGAAACGAGTTTAAAGTGTCGAATGCGTATATTTCACAACTTAAGAGTTGGCCTGTTATTAAAAATGAAGATTCGTCAGCAATTGAAGACCTATCTATTTTTCTGCTAAACTGTCACCATTACATCGAAAACATGTCTCACTGTAATCAATTACAGAGTCCAAGTGAGATAATGTCAATTGTGAAGAAACTTCCTTATAGGTTGAGGGAGAGATGGAGACGACGAACCCACAGCATACTCAGCGGCGCGGGAGTTGTAAGATTCAAAAACCTAGTAGACTTCGTCTCTGACGAAGCTGCGGTTTTACGCCAGCCGCTCTTCGGAAATATCGCCGATGAGCCACCTGTGAAAAAGAAAACGGAAGTTAAAAGGGTAACGCTTGCAACCACCCAAAACTCGCTTAACTCGGCGGACGAAAAGGATTCTAGCCACGACGAAAACCTTAACCCATTTGAGTGTTGCAAGAAATCAAACCACAAAATTGAAAATTGTCTCTTTTTCAAGAAAAAGACTCCTGCTCAAAAATCGGATCTAGTGAAGAGAGCTGGTCTATGCTATGGTTGTTTACGAAAAAACCATCTTTCTAAAAATTGTCGTAATATATCGATTTGTTCTATTTGCGGTAAAAGGCACCCCACAGTTCTGCATGACCCATCCGGGAAAACCTTTCCAGTGAAGGATTCGACTGCCGGCGACAAGAGTGATGAGCCATTTCGCACCTGTTCATCTAAGAGTACCATTGCTGAAGAGACTGGGGCTGGCACAACCAAAAGTAAGATCTTCTGCCCAATACTACAAGTTAAACTTAAAACTAAGCAAGGAGAAATGATCATCAACGTCGCTCTTGATACATGTTCATCAGATTGTTGGGCGAACGAAAGTCTGTTGCCTCATCTTGGCCTTGGAGCCAAAACTGCTAATGTGAAATTGACCACCATGGATCAGAAAAATAAAGACCTAAACACTATGGTTGTGAATAATCTTCAGTTAACTGATTTGGACGGCAACTACAGCGTAATACTTCCTGTGGTGTACACTAAACCTAATTCAGAGTGGCCATTCTCAAAGGATGATGTACCTTCTTACGATGACATAGAGAAATTCACTTACCTCCGTGAAGTGCCGTTTAACTTCGTTGATGCAAACGTCGACCTCTTGATAGGAATGAATATTCCTAAGCTTTTATAACTTTTGGCTGTCATTGATGGAAATACAGACGAGCCATTCGCCACACTTCATCACTTAGGATGGGCTCTCAACGGACCTGTAGACAAGAAAAAGCCATCAGTATTTTGTCACCGAGTCAAGGTGAAAGAATTTCACGATTTGTAAGAGAAAATATAATCTTATTTCAAACGTGTTTTCGCAGACGACTCCACAGAAGTTTCCCCATCAAACGAAGATCTTAAATGGACAAAGATAGTGACGTCCAGTATTAGAAAACTCGATTCCGGCCACTATGAAATCGACTTGCCCTTCAGAAAGGAAAATCCTAACTTCCCACTCAATCGTCATCAGGTATACAACAAATTTTCGGCCACGAAAAGGAGACTCGAAAGCGACGAGAAACTTTCGGAAGACTATTTCAAGTTCATGAACATGATGATCGTTAAAGGCTTCATAGAAAAGGTTCCTGACGAAGAATTGGCTCGCGAGCAAGGGAAAACATGGTACTTGTTGCATCATGGCGTGTATCATAGACAGAAAAAGAAAATCAGAATCGTTTTCGATTGCTCTCTCAAGTGTTCGGGTGTATCCCTAAACGATGAGCTGATTCAAGGACCGGACCTCTCTAACAACCTAATCGGAGTCTTGATGAAATTTCAGAAGTTTCCGCACGCCTTTACTGCTGACGTAGAGAAAATGTATTATCAAGTGAAGGTGCCAACGAAACACGCAGACTTCATGAGATTGTTCTGGTTCGATCCAGACGACAAAACGAAGATTGTGGAATACAGACTAACCGTACACGTATTCGGCGCGAAAAGTTCGCCTAGCGTTGCTAACTACGCGTTCCAGCAAACTGCTCGCGACGATACAACTCACAGCTCTGCAGCACGAAAAGCAATTCTTCAGAATGTCTATATAGATG
Organism: Morinoia aosen; assembly: GCA_030386875.1. NCBI lineage: Eukaryota > Metazoa > Arthropoda > Malacostraca > Amphipoda > Talitridae > Morinoia > Morinoia aosen. The sequence goes on along the minus strand of CM059574.1, from coordinate 53,392,644 downwards.
ATCTTTTGAAAAGTACCAAAACCATCGACGAATCAATCTCGTTGAAAACGGAAATTTAAGCCATTGCGGGAACCGGAGGATTCAATTTAAAATCGTTTGCGAGCAACTCAAAGAGCTTCATTGAACCCCTTTCATCGGAGGACTTGTCTCCAAAATTCAAAACTCTGGACAACAGAACTCTCATGCCAGAGGAAAGAGCCCTTGGCGTTGTCTGGAACACAGAAAGGGACACGCTTGGATTCGCCGTTACTATAAACGCGGATGTGAAAACTAGAAGAGATATGTTGAAAACAATGGCTTCAGTTTACGATTCCCTTTGTCTCGCTACACCCGTGTTTATTCCAGCGAAGAGGATATTTCAAGAAACCTGCAAGCGTAAACTTTCTTGGGACGACAACCTACCCGACGACTTGCTTGCTCGTTGGTTAAAATGGAAGAAAAGTGCCAAGTTGCTACCTAACTTTGAAGTACCGCGGTGCATCACGACAGTTTATACGACGCTGCCTATGGAGCTCCACGTTTTTTGCGATGGCAGCGAAACTGCTTACGGTGCGGTCGCTTATACGCAAGGTTGTTTGGAAACGGCACGGCAGAAACTTCATTGGTGTTCGCTAAAGCTCGCATAACTCCCATCAACAACTCAACCCTTAAGACTGTCCCTAGGATAGAGCTGTGCAGTGCTAAGTTGACGGTGGAAGTGTCTGAAAGAATTAAGCGTGAATTGTGCACTGAAATAAGTTCAGTGCGTTTCTGGTCTGATAGCGTCACAGTTTTGCGGTACATCAAAAGCGAAACGAGCCGCTTCATGAGATTCGTGAGCAACAAAGTTTCCTTTATTAGAAACGTTTCTTCAGCACAAGATTGGTGCTATATTAATACAAAAGAAAATCCCGCTGATATAATCAGCAGAGGTGCGGATACTGCCGCACTCATGAATTCCTCCCTGTGGAACAAAGGCCCTCGATTCTTCCACGACTTGACCTTATCCGCACCGGAACAGAACTATGACCCAAACCTTACCGCCAGGCGACGCCGAGCTGCAGCCTGAAGCGAAGGCATTGGCCACCAGCATCAATTCCTGCGAAACTCCGTTGGATAAATTAATGGAATCGACGTCAAATTGGTATAAACTAAAAATTCGCGTCGCTGCATTCCTGCTTCTTAAGAAATTCATGCAGCACATGGCGGTAACAACTCCGGAAATAACTGTTTACGATTTGAAAAAGGCTGAAATCGCAATTTTGAAATATGTCCAAGAAAAATTTTATCCATCAATTTTAGAAAGCCTAAAGAAAAATCGAACTCTAGCAAGAAAAGAACCTTTGCGTAAACTATACCCATTCCTCGACGATGATGGATTGATAAGGGTCGGAGGGAGAATAAATAATTCTGCTCTGGCGTATGACGCAAAGCATCCGATAATTCTCCCCGGGAAATCGTCCATCGTTGGGCTCATCGTACTCGACGCTCACCTGAGAGTGGGTCATCTAGGACGAGAGGCTATCCTATGTACTCTTCGTTCGCGCTATTGGATATTCCGAGGAAATTCACTGGCAAGAAAAATAGTGCGCGAATGCATTTCCTGCAGAAAACGACACGGCAAACCTAGCGAACAAATCCTCGCAGAACTTCCACATCAACGAGTCACGGGAGACCGCCCAGCTTTCACGGATGTCGGGGTTGATTACTTTGGACCCTTCTCCGTGGTACTTGGAAGAAGACGCGAAAAGCGTTATGGAGTTATCTTCACATGCATGTCCTCCAGAGCCCTTCACTTGGAAGTAGCAGAATCTTTAACGACCGACTCGTTCATAAACGCTCTACGTCGTTTCATTAGCCGAAGAGGCAATGTTTCGTCGCTAATTAGCGACAACGGAACAAATTTCAAAGGAGCCTATCGAGAAATGAACGATGCGATCAAGCAGTGGAACGAACAGAAAATCGAAAACTGGCTGAAACAAAAGAACATTTCGTGGAAATTTAATCCCCCTACAGCGTCGCACTTCGGCGGCGTATGGGAGCGAATCATCAGATCGGTAAGAAACGTTCTTTCGGCGTTACTGAACGAATAGCCAGTTCGTGCGAACTCAGAGGAACTATAAACGCTGATGTGCGAAGTCGAGGCGATCTTAAACAACCGCCCTCTCATGGAGATGTCGAGCGACCCTTCGGACTCGGCGCCTCTGACGCCTAACCACCTGCTGCTGCTTAATGCTGGAGTTACGTACCCTCCAGGCCTCTTCAACCGTGCAGATATTTTCGCAAAGCAAAGGTGGAAGCAAGTTCAATTCCTAGCCGATCTGTTTTGGTCCCGGTGGAAGAAGCAGTACTTAAATCTTGCTGCTTGAGCGCCAGAAGTGGTGCACGGAAAGAGCATCGCATCAAAAGGGAGACCTCGTCCTTGTAGTAGACTACCAACTGCCTCGTAATCAGTGGCCGTTGGGTTGAATAACTAGGGTTTTTCCCGACAATAATTCTAACGTTAGAAAAGCAGAAATAAAAATTTCTTCTAATAAAGATTCCTCCTTGTGTACTATGGGTTCAACTCTCATTGAGCGCCCAATTTCTAAATTAATTTTGTTGCTTTCTGTCGAAGATTTGTAACTGTATGTGTACAGTAGAGTTATGATGTAATCTTAAGGTTACATTTGAGGTTGATCGAAACCCAAATTTAGGGGCTGGTGTTGGCGCCGTCCATGCTTCTTAAAAAATAGTTGAAAGAATTATCCCAGCGTGCTAATGCTAGGGAGATTTTCTAGGCGCCAGATGCGTGACAATCGGCCAGCGTGTAGTTCACTATTGAATTGTCTTTGTTCATTTCTAAGTACATTGGATTTGATTATACTGAGACATATATTGATGACATATGCGTATTCATTTATTTCTTGTTACCGTCTTATTTAGTTTTATTCTTTTTCTTTCCAGACACCTCGCAATTCCTCAATATTTTGAAACTTGCCAATGTCATTGTTATTATCATTGCTTGCTAGTACTGTGCTACCGTTAAAAGGACTGTGATGTTTGTTCATGTTCCCTGAATAAATTATGAGAGCACCCAACGGGCTAGTATCAATTTATTGAACCGTGTGGTAAAGGGAAGTTTGTTCCCCTATAATACCGTAGGCCAGAAAGAGAGCCTACATATACTTACCATTATTCGGAGGCATGAAAGAAAAAATATAATCAGGGACATTTTACGGAAATGTAATGGTGGATGGTTGGACATGTTCAAAAAGGGGTAATATTTAAAAATGTGTTTACGGGGAGGCTCCATACATGCGTGGATGATGAGCGTTAGATAGCAATTAGACAAATAATAAAGAAAATATGATTAATTAATAAGTGAAGTTTAAATAATTGTCGCAATAGTATCAATTCAATATGCACTTTGTATGATTTTGGTTGCAAAATTAACCAACGTAATTTTGTAATTTGAGGTAATTTATACCTCAAAACCTTGTTGGAACACTGTGATGTATTTCCCGCCCCTGCAGATTCTGTTCTATCGTCATGTAACGCCCGAAGGGTTATAACTTCCGAAGGGGTAGTGACAACGCTGGTAACTGCGACGATTTACTTGTAGATATGTTATGCAGGGGAGGAACACAGACCAAATGCGACTTTGCAAGCCGCGCACGTCTTTATATAGCTCTAATGTTTTGCTGACTAAGCCAGCGCACTGCGACACTTTACCAGAGCGTTGAACCCGCCTTACGTACGCACATATGTATGCCCAACAGCGCGACTGCGCCGGTAAATACCTCCCCCTTTACATGATCGAACATCACCCACCACAGAAATGAAACAAAGGTGAGAATCGCAAACCAAAAATCGGCATAGTAAGCTAAAGGCATCCAAGTGAGGAAAACCCAAAACAAAATTAATCCATTCATGGCACTAACAACCACCATTAAAATTAAACACAAACGCGTCCAGTTAAAATCGATAAAAACATCGCAAGGAAAAACATCACACTAAATTAAGCATCGAAAAATTTGAAGTTTAAGAAACTCTACGGTCCCAACAACCAGGATTTAACTTACTCATCAGCCGAACACGGAAGGTATATCCAAAACAAAAATTCGCGAACATCATCAAACATGAACATCCATAACTCGAACAAAATAGGTGTAAGCAGTTGAAATTACAACGCAGCAATAGTTAAAAAAAATCGCATCGTCGAAACAATAACTAAAAAAAATTTTTCACTCTAACATGAAATGAAACACGGCACGCAGATACATCGTACATTTGCATCGACACTCGCCATAAATTTAAAAAAAACAATACACTCGTTGAATAATAAGAAACACGCATGAAAAATAATTTTGGCAATGCCTCTAAAATTTAAATGCACAAAATATTCGCAGAAATTGAGTTATCGAAAAACAAAAACGAAACAATTTCAAATTATATACCTAAAAATTCATCGACTCGAGTATCGTCGCGAACGTGGTTAAAATTAAATACTAAAAACACAAGGTTGAGATACAAACTTAATAATAATTCCTGAGTAAATAGTAAAACATCCGCTTACATCGCTTCTTAATGATTAACGCCCTTTAGGCGACACCCAAGATCGTGAAGTACCATCGCATCTAACACACTCGGGCAGGTTTTTTATTATGGGTCGTTATGCGCTGGCATTGTGCGCAGCGGCTGGTCGGCACTGCTCGAACGCAGCCGTTGTCGTCGGAGGATGGAATCCTCAGTCCTCAATCTTTCCGAGAGAAGATTTAATTCCCGGCGAAAATAAAAGAGAGAGACACCTAACGCTAAAGAAAAAGGGAAAAGAAAGATAAGACCTAGGTCTGAAACCCTATCTGGGAGGATGTCAATCATGGCGTTTGCGCGCACCCAGTCGTCTGACACCCTTCCTTGGTGTTGTGCCAAGGCGTTCGTAAGCGCCTCGACGCTGACAGTAGTCATGCGATTTCCCATCGTTGACGTCGGGAACGTTAGCGTGTTCGTCCTGAAATTGAAACAGATACAGTCCGATTAGCATGGCCGGAAAGGAAACAACAAGAAAACAATAGTAATAACGGCAAATATTGGAAAAGGACAGCCGCAAGGAACGAAACAAACAGCATGTCCACGCTGCTCATGTCCAGAACAGACGCGCCTGCTGCTGAGCTATCGCATAAACAACCCTGGCGTCAGCACTCTGCTCGCACAGCGTTCAGGTACAGCGCCACATCAACACATGGTGGATATTGAATCTCGCATAAATGTTAGCAGATGCAAACCTTGGCTGTAAAATAGAAATTAGTTACATCCTCAATGGCGGACTTATATCCTATGATACATCAACACCTAAAAATCAAAGGAAAAATACACACGATAATATAGTGAGAATTCCAAGTAAAAAGCTGATTCATAAAAGTAAACACCGAAACAATAATCTGAGAACAGGAATACATCAACACACGAAAATAAAATGCTAAACATTCGAACACAGTCTGTCGTAAGTCGTACACTTGTTTAAACCGTTTTACGTAAAGGTAGAACGTGGTTCATGTTGCTTTTGTAAATCCTATTTCCAATTTTTATCTCTACGTAATTGCGTTTAATTTTTGTAATGATTCCTGGCCCGCTCCATGCCAAATCTAACTTATGCTTTTTCAGATGATTGCGTAACAAAACACGATCATTAAGGGCAAAATTTTTATTTTTACGGCGTACGTTGTGGTACATTGTCCTGTCACTGGTGATGTTAATTATTACAGCTCTAACGTTTTCCACAATACGGGCCGCTTCCTTTGCTCGAAATTTTACTAGATCAACATCGGTGTCGTAACTGTAATTGGTTTCGAAGGTTACAGCGCTAAAATTTGGACAAGTGTCACGATTGAAAATAATGTAAGCTGGTGTATCCCCCAACGTTGTATTAAGCGCGTTGTTTATTGCATTCTCAGTGATGTTGAGACACTTATCCCATTCTGTGTGAACTAACGAATTAATGTACAATTTGAGTAGAACCTCTTTTTTCGCAATTGCATGAATTTGAGAAAACTTTTTAACTGCCGCAGATTTAAATTCTAAAGCTTGGTCACTAAGAAGTGTTTGCGGATATCCGAATGTCGAAAAACAGTCGTCTAGGCAAGAAACAACTGTGTCTGCCAACCTATCTGAGGTGGCATAAAGTTTGCAATAACGTGAAAATAAGTCGATGACTACCAAAATATATCTATTCTGCTGTCCCGTAGTTGGCAAAGGTCCCAGGAAATCCATCGAAACTACCTCGAAAGGTTCTTTAGCGATTGGTGCGTCTAAAATTTTAATAGGTACAGTACTACTAGCTTTTAGAATTTTACAGACATCACACATTTTTACAAATTTACGAATGATACTTTTCTCCAATAAATGAAAATATCGTAATTTAAATTTAAACAATGTATGTAAGGCATCAGTATGATACAAGGAATGTATGCTGAGCACAGCCTTGTTCATTAATGATGTCGGCATGACCGAAATCAAAACAGTACTTGTCCTAGAATCAATCTGTCTCCGTCTGTGAAGTACGTCGTTTAAAATCAAATATTTTTGCAAGTCAGGAATCGTGGATGTACTTCCATTTAATAATGCGTCCTTAACTTCAGAACAGAATGGGTCTTGCTGTTGCTCAGTCCGGAATTCGTCAAGGGTCCAAGATACATCTTGCAGTCTAGGAATGTAGTCAGTCAGCTTCGGTGAGGCAGCCGCTGCTGGCGCCATTTGGTCAGAGTGCGTCTGGTCTGTTATGTCTACGCCTGGGTTCAGTGCACCACGTCGAGTGGTCACAGGGAACGCGTTGACCTCCTGAAACTCCGCACAGTCCTCAAGATCAGAAACAGTCAATTGCTCAGGCAACCGGCTTAGACAATCCGCAATTATGTTTTGTTTACCGGGGAAATATTTTACTATCGGTTCGAAAGATTGAACTGTTAAACACCAACGTGCCATAGCCGAATCTTCGGGAAGCTTTTTGAAAAACAAGGGCTGCAACGGCTTATGATCCGTATACAGATAGATTGGATAGCCAAGAATAAGATATTTGAAAGCTTTTAGCGCACTTACGATAGCGAAGAATTCTTTTTTGGTCGTACTATATCTCTTTTGCGTCGAGTTCAAACTCTTACTGTAATACGCTATCGGTTTCATTGATTTAGTTGAATCGTTTCCGTGCTGTAAAAGCACTGCTCCTATACCAAAATTAGAAGCATCTGTAAATACATGGAAAGGCTTATTAAAATCAGGATGCCGTAGAACGGTATCTGATGTCAAAACAGATTTAATTGTTTCAAAAGCTTTCTGACACTCAGGCTTCCAGATAAACTCAACGTTTTTTCGCAATAACTGATAAAGCGGATACGAAATCGAGCCGAACATAGGGATATGGCTCCGGAAATAGTTTGCTACACCTAAGAAACGCTGCAATTCCTTTACGTTTCGTGGAACGGGAAACTTTTGGAGCTTCTCCGATTCCTTGCAACGAATGCCGTCTGCCGACAATATGTGACCTAGATACTCTATCGAGCTCTTTGGGAATTGACATTTCTCAAGCTTAAGGGAAAGATTCCCACTACGTAGTTTCTCAAAAACACTATTTAAATCTTTCAGATGCTGGTTCATGGATTTTGAAAAAACTAATATATCATCGAGAAACACCAAACAAAGTATGCCTATGATATTTGCAAAGACAGAAGAAATTATGCGTTGCAAAACGGAAGGACTCGAGGACAGACCAAAAGGCAGCCTCTTAGAATGGAATTTCTCATAACCAATACTGAAAGCGGTATATTTACGGCTACTTTCTTAAAATTCGACCTGGTGGAATGCAGATCGTAGATCTAAACTGGAAAATACACTATTTCCACCAAGAGTGTAAAGAATATCGTCAATTCTGGGGATTGGGTAACTCTCTTCGATAATAATTTTATTTAAGGGAAGCATTTTGACAAAATGGTCAACTTTTGTTCTATTGGACCTACGTCTATGAAAATTTGCAGATTACTAGATCTCTACATTTGTAACAACTTATCTTAAACAAAAATTTTTCATAAGGCCATAGAAAATTTTTTATTTGAAAAAAATGAAATTATATATATACATATATTATTCATTACATCTTCGAAATTTACAAAGCTAGAGCAATGCGGTTTGTTGCATTTGAAAGTCAAACTTATGCTCTATCAAAATTATGGGGGGATTTTTGATTTTTTTTTTCAGAATTTATATGAATTTTTTTGTAAGGGTCAGAGCAAAAGTTATACTTTTAGGGTAAAAAAGTCCACGGAAAGCTTCACAGAAAAAAATTTGGAAATGCCCCCATAAGTTCGATAGAGCAAACATGTCACTTTCAAATGCAACAAACCGCATTGCTCTAGCTTTGTAAACTTCGGAGTTATAACGACAAACGTGTTGATAAGTTACTTTTTTTATAAAACCTATTTTTAAGAAACAAAATGCTTCTCCTCCTACATTTTTTGAGCTACAGTGATGATTTTGGTATCATTGGATGCAGAAAAACAAGGGCTTTACAATGTATTGAGAAGTTTTTCAAAATTCATTCTTGTTTCAAAGTTATGACGTCATAAATTTAAATTTTCTTGAGAATATTTTGATTTTTTTTCTTTTTAATTTTTTAAATTTTTATATTGGAAATTTGAGAAAAAGCATTCAAGTTTTTGGAATGTCCACGTTATTCTGCATCCAATGATACCAAAATCATTACTGTAGCTCAAAAACTATCAGAGAAAAAGCATTTAGAAACCCCCCCCCCAAATGTCGTTTTCTATGATTTCCCATTTTCTTTTCAAGAAAATCGCATTTTGTCATGAATGATAAATGATTCTAAATTGTATTTCCTATCAGTATACCAAATTTCATTGCTCTAAATTCAATAATAAAAAAAATATTCGGATGGGGATGAGGAATATGAATGATGAAATATATAAAAAAATGAAATGGAAAAAAATTGAAAATTTCAGATTTTTTTTTTTTGTCCACGTTATTCTGCATTCAATGATACCAAAATCATTACTGTAGCTCAAAAACTGTAGGAGGAGAAGCATTTAGAAAACCCCCCCCAAAAATGTCGTTTTCTATGATTTCCCGTTTTCTTTTCAAGAAAATCGCATTTTGTCATTGATGATAAATGATTCAAAATTGCATTTCCTATCAGTATACCAAATTTCATTGCTTTAGGTTCAAAAATGAAAAAAAAGGTCCGTAAGAGGGATGCCCTCCCCCCCCCGGGAGGGACGTTAGCTCTGGGGTAGGTTCCTGATATTTTTACAGACATTCGGGGACATGTCTCTAACTCATTTAAAGCAATAAAAACAAAAATCGGGAGAATCGACCTTTGGACTCAGATGCCCCAAAAAGCCCCCAAAAATGCTTCCCTTAACGCACGGAAGTCGATTACTGGACGAATCTCGCCCGACTTCTTCTTCACTATGATCAAAGGAAAGTTATAGTCAGAACTGGACGGTTCGATAATACCTTGATCTAGCATCTGTTTATTCGCTTGCACCAAATCTTCTCGATATTTATGTGGAATTCTATAGGGTGGAATGTTAAGTACTGGAGCATTGGGTTTCAATTCAATTTTATGTCGCATAACATTCGTAACGGCAATAGTTTCGCCTTCTAAAGTAATTACGTCTCTAAAATCATTCAATAATTTTATCAGTAAAGGTTTAACGTCATCGTCGTCACAAACTACGTCGTCACTCGTTAGAGGGCGTCGTTCGCTCATACTTCCTTCTGGTACATCGTCTTTCTGTGCATTAGTTCCTACTTCGTCAACACGAGTATTGTTGCAACAATGCCCCGCTTGGTCAGACCTCAACCCAACGTCTTTACCAGTGATGGTATTAAAGCTTCCACCATAACAACTGTCGACTTTGGGTAGATCCGCCGTACCGTTGACATCACATACATTTGCTTCATGCACAGCTTCGTGCACCGTAGACATATATATTTCTTGATCTATTTCCATATCGTCTACTGCTTCAATATTACCCAGCATGCTATTTTCACTCAGGTATACTACGTCATCCGAGACGTTTAAAAGCATGACAGGGACAAAACCATTCGACCCTATATTCACTACTGATTCGGCCACATAAATGCCATTACCAAGAATTTTCTTATTCATTATATACTTCCCGGGTTTAACCCTCTTGACATACCCATTAATTACTCGTAAACAATTACTCGGCATTTCCACTGAACCACAGTGAACAACTATCGCTCGTCTTTTAGTTTTTTCAACCTTTTTCACTAGGGTACCCCACTGCTCCGCAGCATTTATTTCTAGGCCATTTAGTTGCCTGTCGCCATTTTCTTGGCTCTCTCTATCGTTATTCACTAGGCTTATTTCCCTAGTTTCCCTCTGCTTCAACAGGAATTTCTTTTCACGCCTCCTTGGGGCAATTACGTCTGCCATCAGACACTCTGCATTATTCACGGTATTGAAAAATACTTCTCTTTTACTTTGACCGTGCAATTCTTGCACATCATGAAACGGCACTTTAACTCCGTCAAGAACAATGAATCCTTCTTTAAAATCAATCACGGCATCTTTCAAAATATCCCTATCGAGGATTACATCATAATTAAATTCGCCATCTTTCAACATTAAAGCGCTAGTATTTATTTCTTTATTATTAGGCAGGGTAATACAAGATCAAGTTCGCCTGTTACCTGGCTTTTCGAATTTACACCCCTGATACTCAAAGCACTAGGCTTAATTCGCTCGTTAAGGCCTTTTAAATTCCGGTAACTGACTAGACACCGGTCGCTACCACTGTCAATAAGAGCGCTCATCAATCGTGTATCATTACGCAGAATAATCGTAGGTTTTTTAGATCTTCTTAAAGAAAATAAACCATTGCTTTCTTTTCTCAAACGACCTTCTTTCATTATCGTCGCTGACAAACAAACTTCTACAGGTAATTCAGAATTTGCACCTACATCAAGTTCTTGTTCACCTAGTAATTCGAACTTATTTTTACACGGAAATAACGGATCCACCACTTCAGTCGACTTAGTCATAGTATCTGGCTTCAACACCACCACATCATTGGTAACGGGGGCTGTGGAATTACCCTCGGGCATTGGTGAACACTCCCTCTCTACATCAACACTCCCCAAGTCGTCTGATTTCACTCTAAAAAATCGTCACTCTCAGGAGCTGCAGCATAATACGCTTCACCTCGACCGCGGCCTCGACCGCGTGAATTACATTCACGAGCAAAGTGCCCAACCTTGCCACACCTATAGCAAGCATTACCACGGAAACTTGGTTTATTCTGACCTCGTTGTTTCATACACATCTTTTGAACGTGACCAGTGGTATTACAGAGTGAGCAGAAAGGTTGTTGTTTTGTCCGTTCACTACTAATCTCTTCCACGGACGCCTCGTTGCATTCCATAGAACCGAGAGGTCTATCGCCAAAATAGGCATGCTGTCTTCCTCGAGAAAACCTTGCAGGTCTCCAACCTGGTCGTAAAAACGGTCTCCGTCTCTGAAAACGTCGGTTGTTCTGTTGTGAGTTATAGTAAACGTCGGCAAACGATTCTTGTTCGTCACTCACAGTCTCGTCAGGCACGTCCACTAGATAAGTTTCCCTAGTCGGGTACGAGTGCTGAACACTAGGATTGTGCGCAATTATTTGTCTACTCTCAGGGTTATTTCGCACAGCGGAGACAATACGAGCTAATAGCTACTCAGATGTTAAATATGGTCGAGAAAATATTTTTTTGGAAAAATTGTCCTCCAATAATGGGGCTAAAATCGCTGTAGCTAGACTGAACACAAGCAAATCTCCTGCAAACCTTTTTAATTCATTAGCATTCGCACTAGCAACGACAAAGGGATTTCTTTGTAACGCCACGTCTGGACTATTTAAGATATGGTCACTCAATTTTCGGATCTTAGCCATTGCGGTCACTAACTGAGCAGCTAATCCTTCATTACGCAAAAGTCGGAGCTGATTTAAATCACACGCTAGCGCATGTACTGACCGCTTGCCCTTAGAGACATAAATATCATCCAGAATTTCCACAACTTGGTCAAAAGAATAGTTAATATCAGGGTGTACTAGTTTAGTAACTACACCGTTGAAGTCACCAACACTCTTATGTGCGCTTCTTACGAGCAATTCCTTCCTGGCCTCGTCTGACGTGATGTCAGGAAGTAAACTCATATAAGCTTTGAGGTTAGCTACGTGAGTTCTAAACGTTTTTGTCTCACAAAAGGCAGGGTCGTGACCCCGTTTACGACCACGGTAGAGAGGAAGCTCGGCGCTTGACAGTATGGTACTGCCTCTTTGCAACGTCGTAGTTACTCCACTACTAGTAGAATGACCACTACTACTAGGCATAGTAGCTACACTCGGTGTACTGAACGTTACAGTTTGAGTTGTCATTACGGTAGACACAACTGTGGTAGGCACCGGGCCTGACGTTGTTGTTGGTGTAGGTAACGTAGTACTATAATTCGGCACTGACACCCGCCCACTGCAAGTCGTGGTTGCAACAGAACGAATAAACTCGGGTTCGGAATCACTATCTACCATCGTATGTCACGACAAGAAAAGGGTTACACCGCTAAAATCACCCCTCACAAAAGAAAAAACAATTACACGTTAGAAATCCACATCAATAAATTGTAAGAAATTAAGTACTAATACCTTCCTACTGATACAGAAGGTAACACTAGCAAAAAAAATAAAAGAACTGTTACGAACTCTCTACAAGAATACAACTGTACTGATCTTTAAACAATTGAAAATGACACAGAGCACTGCGGTAGAACATCCGACCTGGCTACAAAAAAAACAAAACCAGAAAATGTGCTGTACTCAACTTGTTTCACAGCAGTTCAGCTGATGCCGCAGCTGATGTCAAGGTCACGCGCTGTCGTGCGCACCGCCACAGCCGTCGAGATGTCGTGACGCGCCAGCTGATGCCAAGGTCACACTCTGTAGACCGCTCTGCCACTGCCGTCTAGGCGACGAAACGAGCCAGCTGGTGCCAAGGTCACGCGCTGAACGCTTGGAGTCGGTAGAGTAACAGCGCCTGCACTTCACGGAGCGCGTACTTCTTGAGAGCGTTCGAAGTCCCTCACTGCACGTTATTAGCACCGCTCACTGTTTTTTAAAATACTTATACTAACACTGTTCAGTATGCAACCCTGTATCACAGACACCACGCACTACGTCGTCGTGGAACTTGTACACTTTCGTCGTTCGTAGAATGTCCAATCACAATTGCACGGATGAAGTGAAACTCGTAGGCGTCCACGGCACTCTTACTGCTGATCTCGGTGGAAGTTTACGCAAAGTTGCAGGTTGCAGAAGTCTCCGTCTCTTTCCAAAGACAGACGTACCTTTTAGGCGTCACCAAGTGGTACGTGGAACTCCAGATCGTATGTATTTCGCAGCCTTTCTTCCGAAACACGTCGCACAATAATACGAAATACGTTATCGTATGCTTCTTGGACTTCTCTTCCAGTGACTCCCTCGTTTTCCATATTTTTCCGTCGATGTTGTCAGACTGATCCACTTCTCACGGAGTGATGCGCAGACTCCCTCTCGTAGAAAGCACAATTAATTTCCGTCACCAGACGATCTTCTTTTGAACTTTTCGACGTAACCACCGCCGTCTTGATTCGCCGAAGTCACTGTATCTCCTGTACTTCACAAGCACAATATCGTTACGTCGTGGGCCCGACACTGAAATGGCCACCAGTGTAACGCCCGAAGGGTTATAACTTCCGAAGGGGTAGTGACAACGCTGGTAACTGCGACGATTTACTTGTAGATATGTTATGCAGGGGAGGAACACAGACCAAATGCGACTTTGCAAGCCGCGCACGTCTTTATATAGCTCTAATGTTTTGCTGACTAAGCTAGCGCACTGCGACACCTTACCAGAGCGTTGAACCCGCCTTACGTACGCACATATGTATGCCCAACAGCGCGACTGCGCCGGTACAGTCAATATTGGAGTAAAGGCATTGTAAATGATATTATACCGTCTGTATTGTTGAACTTTCAGAATGGAAATAATATTGTTCATCACAGAGAAATAATTTTTATTCAAAATAGGCGTACACTTTTTACGTGCATTTTTCTCGAGTATTTTTCTTATCATTGGTAGTACAGAAATATGTCTATGATCGAAAATTATAGTTTTATCATATATTTTTATGAGGGGTGATACTGGGTAGATGTCGCAAACTCAGATACTTTTGAAATTTCAGTGATTTACGTTTATCCTCCTCCATAAACCTAAACAAATAGAAGCAGATAATTTAACACTAAGGAAAGTTACAACAGATTCAGGTGTCAAGATGTCCTTCCATATTGTTCTAAAGGATCTGAGTTGGCTAACAAGTTATGATTCTCATTCACATTAGATGTTATGTGGATCAGCGTGCTAAACAGATTAGAAGCAGATAGAATCCAAAAGCGTCTGAGAATTGGATCGGACTTGAGGTTGAGAGTCAATCCATTTTTTCTTAAAATGCTACTTCGACCAAAAAAGTTAGCACGATTTAGAAATAGCTTGTAATTAGGCTACTCATTGTCAACTCAAAGTTGGATTCAGTTTTCAGTTCAAGACTCTCTACATGCAAGACAGGCATTCATTGGAACACATCAAGTGGCCCTAAGTTAGTAGTAAAGTGCCTTGATATTTTGATATCAGATGGGCAAGTTCATTATGATCTTCATCGACATGAAAGTTATGCATACTTTACTTTTTAAATTCATACTTCTCATTAGCAACTGTTTAATTTCTCAACTATTCATAATTATGATCATAGCACAATGGCATTGGAGATTTTATATACCAGGAGAAGATGTGTTACAGTATAGGTTTATAAGACGAAGCATGTGCTTCAGACTCGATAAAGCTGATCATTTTCTTCACTCCTATAAACAGGATGCATATATTTTCTAAGTCAAGATCGGTAATAGAGATCGAGATAATTACATCATTTTAATATCTGCTCATCAATATTGAAAATAATTTGACTTACACGGATCAAATCTCATATATTATTATTCATCAAACTCAACAAATACCTCCATACAATGAAAAATTTGCCTTCATGAAGTATAAAATTATTGCATGAAACTTTGATGCAGCCCTTTCTCCAGCACAAAAAAAAAGAATATCATAAAACAGACAAAACTAGAACGAGCTACTACTTATATTGCTGTACAAAATTGTCATAAGGATAACAAGAAACCAGTTTAAAATAATTTCGGTATTGGTGCTTCTAAGCATGAGAATAAAAAGCAAGGCGAAAATCGATACACGTGGTCATTTTTTATTAAAATGATCAAATAAAACTGAACGTTTCGAACTAACACTTCATCTTCAGCGAAATCTCTGTGAAACAAAAGCACTAGAGGAAGAATTAATTCACTAATGAAGTATTTATAAAAAGCTTGAACTTTGAAAAAACACGAACATCAACGGTTAAAAAAATAAAAGGAAAAACTGAAAGATGAGTTTCCAACTCGAAGGAGAAAAGCACTTTGGGTGTCATTCAGAGGTTTCATTTTTTAAATATGCAAAGATTCGAGAATCCACAGATCTGTTCTGTGAGAGGTGCCGGCCAAGATTTTAAAGTCGTTTAGGGAGACCGGAACATTGCACTCTTCTGCGGGAGATCTAACAGAGACAGTGTGGGGGGAAGGACCCATGAGGAAGAAAAGTTCTGCAACTTCGCCCAGCATGCTCGGAAACTCTAGTCATCAGGGTAAGGCAGGTAGAACCAACGTACCGCACTTCACAACGTGAACAACTGTATTGGTACACCAGAGACGAGCACAGTGAGGGTGGCAGTTTCTCTTTTAAATTGAATAGAGAACCAATTGTAAAATTATTCACTAGAATCATTTGAATTTTGAGTTGAGGGAAACACTTATTAGTAAGGGACTTAACATCCTTGCTTAGTTTCAATGACTGATGGCCAAGAAATCAGTTCACTCGTGGTGAGCACCGAATGAAAACTAGCACAAACAAATAATTACTTTTTCTTCCCTTGTAGAAATAGAATACCCCATAGGCGTGAAGCTGTGGAGATAACCTATGTGTTTCCCAGAAATAAAGCTTACTACTTTTATGATAAATAACAATCTTTAAAAATCTAAAATTCCTTTTGCCCATCCGGCAATATTTCACCCCAACATCCGGTGATGCCCACATCCGGTAACGCCCCGACATTTGGTTACGCCTCAAATTTATTTATTCATGCCCCACATCCGGTTCTTCATTCCTATATAAGGCGTCCCTATAACACCTGCAGCTACCCAACCACAGCTCCCTCCAACAAAAGCATTCTTATTAGTGTCCTACGCCGAAGATTGCCTGGGTTTACCCGGATTTAACCTCTCGAAACCTCTTGTTCCTCCTCTCGAAACCAATACCTTTGTACACCTATGAACTCCCAAATATACGTATGTTGATGCACAAACGCCAGTCATCTACTTCAGTGTCAGAACTATTGCAAATAGGAGGAAGGAGACGAAAACACCCTCCATTCAGTAAAACACCAAATACATTCCGTCGTCGCCTCCTCTTTCCTCCTCACTTACACTGACAAGGGCAAAAACGGCCTTTGTATCCGACCCGTAGCACTATATACGTGGAGGGAGTATATATGGAGGGAGCATAGCCGTCTGTGAAGAGAACCAGTTTTTGAGATTTCTCCTCTGTCTGTGGTAACCAATAGCCGTTTCGCGAGAGTGACGTCAGCACGGAAGCCAGTTACCTACCAACTACGCTAGAGTGCGCACACGCTTGCTGAATGCTCTTCCAGCTGTTTAGTTAATCATTCAATCGTTAATGATTAATTTGGGATCCTAAAACTCCGAAAGACTATAAATTGTGTTTCCTCACTTGAGGACACTTAATAATATCAAAATTAATAGCAAAGATACATCAAGAGTTGAAAACTATAACGATTACAGGCCCTTGATTATAACAAATTAGAGCGACTTGCACGCACACCTCACCCTTTGACTTGTGGTGAGGTACTAATCTTGCTTTGGAAAATGAGGTGGGGTTGTAAGGAAGGTGGGTGGAGCCAACTTCAGCCAAGCGTCTGTGGTTGGCTAAGAATTGTGACGTGTCGGGCATAGAGAGTGCCCGAGTGTTTCAACTTTTGCAGCCAAATTGAGCCCGATCGGAGTGCGCTATGCTCCCTCCATATATCCTAGCTCCATGACTATATATTTTGTTTCTTTTCATTTCCTACTACTGTATTAGTTGGGATTCATAAGCCTTGATGTAGAAGAGAGCAAAGAGCACTGTTGAAATACAATTTAGACCCAATCCCAGCACAAGTCAAGCTGCATGAGGAGCTTGCTATGCATGAGTTAAAAAAACATTTACAAAAAATAAAATAAACATTTATATTTTGGTTATATCGAAACAAACATTGTCTCTGGAAGCAGAAGCCTCTGAAATGCTTGTACAGAGGCAAGGAATGTATATTTGTACTAATCAAAATAAGAAATTTGTATTACATAATTTCTCTACATGGCAACAGGAGTCAATGACTAAAGTCGTTGCCTCTGCATTTGAGATACATATTTTCACTGCTATTGAAGAAATTTGAAAATTCGAAATAGATCTTCCCTGACGTTCCTCACTAGCAAAATGCTCTCAGCCTTACTAAACACGAGTTTTAAAGAACTATTAATAATATAATTCACTAAAAGATATAAAGTGCAAGAACCTGCGCCATCTTTTACCATCATTGCTCAGGAAGCAAGCACTCAACATTTAAATGACCTAATATTCAGCATCCTGCTAGCCTGTCATGTTGTATTTAGGCTGACGGCTGCTCATTTAGATGGTCATACAAAAGAAAAGAATGACGCGATGCCTATGCCCTGTAAAATAAGTTCAACAATAAAACATGTATGAGGACAACATTAATAATTATTAGGCGCTGCAGTCTGCACTCATAAAGAGTTAAGGGGTTGCAACCCGTACTTTGCAAAATCTACTCACCTGAAATTTTTTCCACTGCCGTTTCTAAGCTTGCAAATTTGAACTGGCTTGAGGATTGGACGATGGACTTCATTTAACGAGACACGAGCTGTGTGTTCTGTCCATGCGAGTTTTAGTAAACACCATTGATGTAATTCACATGATCAGTGGCCATGCTCGTACATTTGTCAACACTTATTAGATTTTCCCTACGCAGTAACCTTGAGCAAAAAATCTATTGGTTCTTGGTATATTGTATGGTGATACGTACTTTTATACATGGTGAAAAATATCTAAGTTTATTCAACCTGCCTGCAATGAAGATTTACCGACGCTTCCTCACAACAAAGAAAACTAAAGAATTTTTAATATCCTCATCAGACACAAGCACCCAGAGAATCTTATCAAGGATCAATATGTCATGAGTCATTGTGTGCTTCAGTCAAAACCAGAAAATGGCTGTTTCATGCAAACGTCCTATGAATATTTTTGGATGAATTCAAATGAATTCTGTGTCAAGCGAGTATCTTGAATTTGCATCAATAGAAAATGGTTCACACGACCTTATTTCTACGGCCATTGAAAAATACTGACTTGATTCTTTAAAAGCGCAAAGCAGTTCATAGCAATCATTAAGGCTTAATTAAATTTTCCAAAAATTTGGCGATAATGCAAAAATTTCAAATTTTTTAGTCATGGTGTTTAATACACAAAGTCCAAGGGTGAATAATTGGGTCCATGGTTAAGGGGAGTTTTGAACTAAATTGTAGGCAGGGTAAAGAGAAAACAGTTTAGAAAACCACCATCTGTGCTTTAAAAGATACTTTATTAGGTTTCTGATAGTTTCAAGACCTTAATCATCATAATAACCCTTTGCACACTAGCAAGTACAAAACTCTGCAAAATTTTTGATGCTCCAGAAAATCTTATGTTTTGAAGGTATTTTAAATTGTCTGGTTTTTCCTTCTTACATGTTCAGTCATAAAGTTAAAGCAGGGGAACTCATTCTACAAGTACAGGGCAAGTAAACTAAGACATTGTTGGCTTTCGATGTTAAAATAGTAAAATATGTTTACTTCCAAATTACTTGATTAGGAGAGTGTTGAATGATTATTTTGGTTAATATTGATTTTACTGTTGTCAACGATTTTGAAAATTTCGTTATCACATTTAGGTCATTGGAGACATTTTAAGACGTCTTACATGAATGATATTGTGCTCGAAAATGCCTTGTTTTCGAGATATAGCATAAATAGCGTCCAGATTAGAATAACATTAACGGCAGTTTCGATATGGCTCTTCCGGCTTTTCGCGGACGCGGGACAAGCGAAGTTTCTTGGCGGGAGACATCGGCCTCGGCATGGCTAAATTCAGTTGAGTTAAGTTATTTTAGGTTTACTTAGGTTAGTTTAATTAACTAACCTAACTTTGAATAACCTAACCTCACCTATCATTACGTCAAAACCGTAGTTCAGCTTATTTACGTGTCCGTTTGTTCAATGTTATATACGACGTTCTTATAACTTCACAGTTAAATATCTCGAAAACTACTCACTTTCGAGCACAATATTATTCATTCCTTGTAAAGCATCTTAAAATGTTCCATATTACTCAAATGTGGCAACGAAGTATTCAAAATCGTTGACAACAGTAAAATCAATAATGACCATTATTTTATACATTCAGATATTCATCACAGGTCCTGTTATTCAACTTTGCTTTTGGTAACATCAAAAAATAAAGTCAACAAATACACTAAGAAATGAGAGCTACCGAGAAAACAGTTACACCGGGCTCTTGCACAGTTTTGTGATTGCTCATTAAAGTTAATAATTTTTTAATTAAATTTAATAAATGATCGAATTTATTCAACAATTATTCAATTATCTCAATTTTCTTTTGAATGAATTTTGTAATTGAGTAAACATGTGGGTAAAAAATATCTAAATTTTTAAACTAATTTGAGGGTATTATTAGGCTTAAACTATCCATATGAAAATTGGAAATATTGTTCTAAAGAAATCTTGCTTTAAAAAATGTTTTCAACCCTTCAAGAAGGACTTTATTTCTGTTTTTGCCTTTCAATTTTTTTAAATTCTCTTGTTAGTGTTTGTGTCAGGATTCACATAATTCATAAGGAGAAATTTTTACTTGATTCATCATTATGTACTCGTAAATATTAGACACATTCATCATTTTTACTTCTGTTTAGGGTACAAGGCATAGAACATAAAATGAACGGTCTATTGGACCCCTAGTTTCCACTTTTAACTTTACTCCATACGTAGTGTAGGAATAACCCAACAAAAATTAGCTTCCAGCGGTTTTCTTTCTCCATTTACTTTGATGCATTCACTTGACTGGTCTTATCATTACCATTCCCTCTCTGTAAGCCATGCGATTTACTTAAAAAGAAGATTATTTTTCAGCTTTGACTGAATCATTAACAGGGAAAATCTCATGACCAAGACAAATCTGGCAAAGAAATGTTAAGGCATTTAATAAAGAATTAAATTTAATTATTTGACTGTTCATTAAAATGTGTTTTCATATTTTATGAAAAGTTCGATAAACAATGCATTTGGCACGGTTCATGGTTAGTTTCATTACCATATGCTTCTATTTTTGATATTAAATAGTAGATTTTAGTATACGTACTGGTTTACCTCTACTTAAAAGACATTGGTAAAGATAATGAGTGCTGTTGCAGCTTGTTTGTATGATGAATTTTTCTTGAAATAAAGATTCTATAAGATCCCATACTTAGTTCATTCCATTGCTCTTATCCAGGTAGAAATTATACTAAAGAAAGACCTTTACCACATGAAAACATTTTCACTGCATTTTTCAAATGTGTAATTCTTTCCTCCACGGTAAACTACTACTAATAATTAGAAAACGAGGACCGTCCACCCTCCTTGGAATGTGTAAGCTATTCATAGGGGTAGCAAATAATTTTTTAAACTTCAATAGGATTGTCCAGAGATCTGATTGGATCACCAAAATTTTCAAATTCACACTAATGGACGCTATCAATTCCATTCCGTTAAAAATGCTATCACACTTTGAATTACATTAGCCCTACTTAATTGTTTTAGCTGGCTATTAAATCTAATATCAATTTTGAGCTTATGACCATCGAAATGAGATCAGGACACACTATATGGGATGACAATACATTGAGCACCTCTGTATGAGAGGCATAAGTAAATATACATCACCCCATGAGATTTATAATACTGTCCGAAACTAAATTCATGAGACACTAGAATAATTCTTAATGTACAGTGGGACAGAGGAAGCAAAGATATATTTAACCTGGTGTTAAAATATGTCTACTAAGAAAATAAAGCACAATATCTACTTCTCAATACCTCATAGCGGGTAAATCAAATATTTTATGATATGATTGACTAATATCATATATAACACTACTCTGAACCACTCTTTATAACACTCAAATCTGAAAAGAAAAACAATTTTTGAATACCAATGTTGGATCCAACACAAGCTGACAGTAAAAAAGCAGACATTGGACGACACAAGATAACATTGCTCATGAAAAAATCATGATAAAAACAAACATTTTAAAATACAAAAAATTCATTCTCCATGCTCAGGAAAACAAATTTGGGTGCAGGAAACCGAGTTGACACTTCTACTCCCGACGGCTGAACTGCTAAAATACCAAATAGTATTTAAGCGCCCTTCCTCCTTCAGTTCACCCCTTGGGATTCTGGGAAATTAGTTCCAAGCTTCTAGCATTATATTTATCTATGGGAGAAAATTTGACCTAAACTCGTTTGTAGTGTATTCCTGCACAAGAATTGAAGTAGAGAAAACTTTTTTACGCTTACCTTTGAGATTAATCAACTTTGTATAAGTGACGGGGGAAAATTAGAAATTACAGCATATATATGCATATCAATATGTAAATTTACTCATCATAGGCCCTATCTCCTAATTATCGAACAGTATTACATCACATTATTTTGAAGTTTAATTTGAATATATCATGTCTCATGAAATACTCTGCAAATGAAGAAATTATTTAATCATTCATTTGACTGTCTTGCACTGTTTATTGCACCAAAAACGGTACTTTACGTCTGATAGTGAAATACCGTTATTTATTCGGGGTTTGACAGTAAAACCACGGAAGTGTTTTCCAGTTTTTTTTCAATTCAAGTCTTTCAACGTTGAAAATTTGAAAAAAATTAATACTTGTTACGCCGCTGAACTTCTATCATACATGCTGAATAAAATCATATAAAACGGAATTATGGATAGAATTTGGACTGAAGTTCATGCTCCCACGGAATGGAATTTTGCTTTGATTGCAGGCGGAATCATGCAAGTAACCAAATTTAATGTGAATTCATCCTTTTTTCGTGCAGGTGCAAACTGGATTTGAACGCACTGGAACTCATTTCTGGGGTTTCGAAAGTCATGGGGTAGTACCCGACATAGTGACCTTCGGTAAAAGTATCAGCCAGGGGTACCCTCTCACGGCTGTGGTTACTACACCAGAGATCGCGTCCACCATGTCAATGGCCTCTCATTTCAACACCTACGGCGGCAACGCTCTGGGTTCTGCAATGGGACTTGCAGTTTTAAAGGCATGTGCGCAAGTCCATATAAATGAGGACTTATAATCATATTTCTTTGTTCTTCAAAATTTGATTAGTGGAGAGAAAAGTATCACAAATCTGTTTTAAATTATGTTTAATAAACTAGCAAACTAACTATCTAAGATTTTTCAGAAGTGGCAAGGGACTCTACATACATACGAGGCCTGTCGAAAAAGTATCCGACCTTTGGCCAGAAAAAATACTTCAACAACCTGACGGGGTTGGGACCCTAATCCCCTTCAAAGTAGGCTCCTTGTGCTTCCACACACTTAGCCCACCGATCCTTCCACTGCCGGAAACACCTCTGGAAGTCTTCTTTTGGAATGGTGTTCAGCTCTGTCGTCGCGTTCCGCATTATCTCTTCTCTACTCTCAAAACGGGATCCTTTCAGTGGTGTCTTCAATTTTGGAAACAACCAGAAGTCGCAAGGAGCCAGGTCTGGAGAGTAGGGAGGTTGGCGAACGGTCGTAATTCCATGTTTGGCCAAGAAATTGCGGATCAAATGGGATGAATGTGCGGGCGCGTTGTCGTGATGCAAGTGCCAGTTGTTCGCAGTCCACATGTCTGGTCTTTTGCGCCGAACTGCATCACGAAGTCGCCGGAGAACATCCTGATAGTACTCCTTTGTCACTGTTTGTCCTTCCGGTGCGTATTCGTGATGCACAATTCCACGGACATCAAAGAAAACAGTCAGCATCACCTTGATTTTGCTTCGCACCTGCCGCGCTTTCTTCGGCCTTGGAGACTCGGGATGCTTCCATTGGGATGACTGTCTTTTTGTTTCTGGGTCGTACCCGTACACCCATGACTCATCTCCAGTTATCACGGTGTTCAGAAACCCAGGATCAGTGTTGGCGGTGTCCAGAAGGTCCTGTGCAACGTCACGACGGAGGTCTTTTTGTTCCGGCGACAACAACTTGGGCACGAATTTCGCAGCCACTCAGTTCATGTTCAAATCGTCACGCAAAATGGCATGTGCAGAATCTTTACTCACTCCAACCTCTTGGGCAATCTCCCGCACGGTCAAACGACGATCTGCCATCACCAAATTTCGCACCCTCTCAACAACAGCTGCACTCCGAGAAGTTTTGGGCCTGCCACAACGCTGCTCACTCTCCGCTGATGTGCGGCCATCTTTGAATCGGTTGAACCACTCCTTAATTTGTGTTACACCCATAGCATCTTCCCCAAACACCTGCTGAATCTTACGAATTGTTTCAATTTGAGAATCACCAAGCTTTTGACAAAATTTTATGCAGTGTCTTTGCTCAATTCGTTCAGTCATCTTGCAAGAAAACTAAATCCGACAAACACTTAGAACAGCACCTTACTTGGCGACCACCAGCCAGTGACTGGCCCAAGTGAATGCGGTGAAAAAAGTCAAGCATGCGCATTAAGATTCCTCCTTCCACCGTGCACAGTGGCGCCGCCTTAGAATCACTACTTTGCGCGGGAAAAATTAAGGTCGGATACTTTTTCGACAGGCCTCGTATACCAGGCTTCTCCTCCCTATGGGAGGGTAGCCGACAGCAGGCCACAATTATAACTCTTAGTCACTAGGAGGCGAGCGAGGCAGCACTGGCTGGCCGCACCAGAACTGCCAGGATCAGCAGCAGCCCAGCACAACCACCTTCCACAGTCAGGCCCGACAGCCATAGCTGGTTTACCCCGACCGCTTCATTGAGTGCATACCCTCCCCCGCACAGGATAGGTTAACCCCATCACACGCGGGCAAGCTTCCAGTACCGCGTCAAAAATAAAATTACCGTCGTATGCACTGACCCCACTCACCTCTATCCGCAGTCATCCCTCTCGCCACGTCCACAGTCAGACCCCTCTCCTACAAAGCACGTTTCATCACATCCATCCAACTCATCCGTGGTATACCTCGCGCTCTAATACCACTCACTTCCGACATATAAATCTGTTTCACCAGCCGCTCAACATTCATTCTTTCAACATGCCCAAACCATCCAAGCACTCTTACATCCACTCGCCGGCTCAACTTTTCGATAACACCCGTCTGCCCCCTAACCAACTCATTCCTGATCTCTTCTTGTTACTCCATACATGCTCCTCAAACACTTCTTCTCAAACGCATCCAACTTCCTCCTCTCAGCTGCTCTCAAACCCCAGGACTCTGCTCCGTACAACAAAACTGGCACGATCAAGCTTTCATACAGACCCCTCATAGCATTCATACTCAAACTCCTGCATTCAAACACTATCCTTATTGCACCCAATGTCTTACAGCCTTCACTCACTCTTCACTTGGCAAGGGACTCTACGCACCAGTATTTAAATTTCGTCAAAAATTTTGTTTGCTTTCAACATCGATCACTTTGTCTCGACGCTGCAAATTGGCTAAGACATATACAGTATTATGAAGGTAATTGCAAATAAGAACTTTAAAATCATTTGCATGAAACTTTTCAAGCCTCAGTTCATCATCAGTCATACTCGGTAACAACAAAAATACACGCGTTGAATAAAAATATGAAAAATTAACAAAATTGTTCTTAAAGTATTCGAAATTGTTGCCTATATAATACAATGACTTGACGTAAAAAAAACTACACAATGACCTCTGAGGCAGTAGTGGTTCTGGATAAAATTACTTACCTAACTAAAATGCCAGAAATCATATCAAACACTGGCAAATTTTTACTTATCACTGACTTTGTTCTAAAGTATTCCATGAAAGTTGAAGATAAAGTATAAAATTTCCTACGCACATTAAAGTCCCTTGATCTACTCAATGCAAAATATTTATAAACAACTGTTCATTTCTGGCTCATGCCCCGGTATTATGTATGGCTTGCCGAAGATTCATAAACCTGATTTCTTTAGATCATTTCAATTCCGTCCAATTTTGGCAGCGTACAACTGTGCCACGTACAAACTAGCAAAATTTTTAGTACCTATATTAAGTCCTTTAGCATCGAATAAATATTCCGTCAAATTAATCAGGCTTTGTAAAGTATATTACAAGTATAAAAAATGCTAATGATTATTGCATGGTATCTTTCGATGTTGAGAACTTATTCACCAATGTACCGTTCTCGGAGACTATCAATATCTGTCTCAGTTCCCTATTCACTAGTCCAGCTTCTCTAGCCATAGGATTAGCCGAAATTATTTTAAGAACCTTTTGGAACTTGCCGTGTTTAATTATTTTTTTCTGTTTAATGGAAATGTCTACAAACAAATTGAGGTCTTGGGTATGGGCCTTCCACTCGGTCCAACTTTTGCGAACATTTTTATGTGTTTCCATGAAAAATTGTGGCTCCAAAACTGTCCTTCCACTTTTAAACCTAACCTGTACAAACATTATGTAGACGAAACATTTGTTCGGTTCAAACGTGAAACTGATGTGCAATTGTTTTTGCAATATATGAATGTTTATTATCCTAGTGTTGAGTTTACAGTAGATTTTGAACATGGAAATTCTCTTAATTTTTTGACGTTGAAGTTTATAGGGTGGACAATACGAGGTGTGTCCGTAAAATAAGTTCCACGGGCTGCCGCTGGCGCTAGGATCGTTTCTATGCGCGGCCAGGCAACAGAGGCAGGTTGTTTGGTTCCCCCACTCCAATCCCTTACCAAGCCAGCGTCGCTGCGACGTTAGTCTTGGCCCAGCAGCCGTCAGCGATGGAGCTTCCTCTTGTGTCTCCCGCCAGCTGCGAGATGCGGTCTGTTATTCGTTTCCTGGCCGCTAAGAAGAAATCGGCGAAAGAAATTCACGAAGAACTTTGTCAAGTGTATGAGCTTCGGGATGGTGCGCAGATGGGTCAGGGACTTTAAAAATGGCCGTACAGACGTCCACGACGAAGCCTGTGCAGGGCGACCATCGGTTTCCGACGAAACAGTAGCCAAAGTCGAAGCGGCAATGCTTAAAAGATCGACGGATAAGACTTCGGGAGCTGTGCTAAAAGATTCCGGAGTTCAGTAAAACCACAATTGACAAGATTTTGACTGAACATTTAGGCTATTGAAAGGTCTGCGCAAGATGGGTACCAAAAATGCTCACTGCAGACCACCAGCGGCAGCGGGTTGAAGGGGCCCAAGAATTTCTCGCTTTTCACGGAACAACCGATGAGGAATTTTGGACTCCATTGTTACTGGTGACGAGACCTGGGTACACTACACGACACCGGAAACTAATGAGCAATCGAAGCAATGGAAGCACCCTTCTTCGCCAAGAGCAAAGAAGTTCAAACAACGTCTGTCTGCCGGGAAATCATGGCTAGAGTTTTTTGGGATCGAAAGGGCGTATTGTTGTGCGAGTTTATGCCTCGCGGGACAACTATCAATGCTGAACGGTACTGTGAGACCTTGAAAATCTTAGACGTGCAATTCAGAACAAGAGAAGAGGAATGCTGACAAAAAGAGTGCGTTTTCACCATGACAACGCCCGACCGTACACCGCCAATCGAACCACAGCCCTCATCGAAAGATTTGGATGGGAAATGGTGTCTCACCCACCCTACAGCCCAGACTTAGCACCAAGTGACTTCCATCTCTTCCCCGAGTTGAAGAAAAACCTTGGCGGAACCAAATTCCAGACAAATGAAGAGGTAAAAAAACGCGGTTGTTTGTTTTCTACACGGACAGGCGGCAAAGTTCTATGACTCTGGTCTGAAGAAGTGGGTGCCTCGAATGCAGAAGTGCATAGAACGCAACGGCGATTATGTAGAAAAATAGATAAAGACTGAACTTTCCAAAAAAGGAACTTTTTTTGCAATTAAACCAATTTTTTGATGTAGAAAAAATCCTTGGAACCCATTCTACGGACACGCCTGGTAGATTTTTTACCTCTGTTTATAGAAAACAAAGTCTTACCGGTGTAGAACTCGGCGTTTTTAGTTTCTGCTGTAGATCTTTTAAAGCAAACAGCCTATTCACTTTAACCAATAGAGCCTATAACATTTATTATACCTATGATAACCTTCACCATGAATTTGAGTTCCTAAAGTCTTACTTCTGTTCTAACGGTTTTCCTGTCGTGGCCTTTTATCAATCGATTAATACTTTTCTTCCCAATGTCTATAGCCCAAGGAAGCTTGAACAGATTTCATCTATTATGTATTGCGTACTACCAAATTTTGGCTATCAGTCCCAAAAATTAAAAAATGAACTATCTAATATGCTTGGCAAATTAATTCCTACGACTCGTTTCCGCATGCTTTTATTGAACAAATTCACTATTGGATCTCTCTTTCGCTTTAAAGAGGACCTGCCCAAGGGCTTACGATCTTCTCTCATTTATGAATTTAGTTGTGCGCATTGCGCATCGCGGTATGTGGGATCAACCCACCAAGCACTATTTATGAGTGTCGCAGAGAATGCCGGAAGAAGCCATCGCACGGGACGCCCGTTAAGGCCCCGATACACTGGCGTTCATGACTCGAGAAATTGCGGTAGTGGATCCGTCCGCCAGTTGAAGTGAGAACTGCCGACATGATTCACTCAGCACGCAAGATGATACACCGCGGAATGCAATGCAAAGCGTCAGTCTGCCTCAGCGTGTCGTACGGGTAGGTGCGCGATTGCGACCAGCCGTATGGAGCACAGGATTAAACCAAAGCGCACGTTGCGCTGTGCTTTAGCCTTCTGTAAGCGCTGCTCATCACATTCTGCAAGCAGTCGAATTTTTTAAATGCGTCTATAGAATTCAGAGTTCGAGTTTTGTCTACTCAATTGCGGAGCAAGACATAGCTGTGCACCTCTCCCGTCAACGTTCAAAACGGTACTGCTCGACGCAGTGACAACCGTCCTAATCCAGACATGCTCGGATCGCTGAAAGCTCGGTGGCCACTCTGACAACTGGCTGGTGTGCAGGGATGGGATACACATTGAGAGGCGTGCTGGCGGTTATCACCGCGATTTTTGCCCAGTGTATCGGGGCCTTTAGGAGCACCGTTCCATTCCAATATAAAGGTTAGCTTAAAGGATAACATCGACATCTTTGGGATGCTTTATTTCCAATCAAGCCTAATACATATGATCTTAGCATTGGTTTTTCAAATGTCTTATAACTAACCCCATATATAGGACACCATGACGGTTCCCCCGTAAAGCCGGTACCCATTTCCGACACCTGGGTTGAGTGGAGTATTGTGCTTGAGCTTTCCCTTATACCCAACGGGGAAAATCTCCACGCCAGCGCCGGGATACGAACACGCGACTCCAACATACGAGCCCGATCCCTTATCCACTGTACCACGGAGAGCATATATATATATATATATATATAAAAGACAGCATTGTGTAGGTCCCTGTGAACAAATTACCGGCAACGACCATTCCAGTGCCCGAGACCAGTGCCGAGGCCCCACCATCTGGAAATTAGTGGTGTCACGTGAAAGTTAGTACTAGGAGCATCTTGAACGTTCTAAAGCACGAGGTCTTTTATTATTAAAATACAACAGTTTACGAGGTGCTGCATTCCATCGGTCGGTCCTTATTTTGTGTACTATTCACTTTGACGCCTCCAAGTTCAAGGATTTGGCCAGTGTGTATGGCGTGAGTTCGCAAGAAATATGTGGGTTGAATTTGCGCGTTGTTCTGATATCATCCTTCCCCCGTGTGTGCATAATTATGTTGAACGTTTCATTGACGTGAGGCATTTGATCTTCATCGAAGAGGGAGGGACAGCACAGAAGTGGTATCAAGAGTCGTTCAAACCGACCATTTTAGCATTGAAATTAGTCAGTCCTTCAAGAGGACATGAATTACCAAGGCTTGTGGCGAGGGCACATGGCTAATATACGTGCTAAACATGTAAAGTTCGAATTCACGGATGTTGGTACGCAAGCCATACTTAGATTGCCTCGATGCTGAGAAGGTAAGAAAGAGAAGGGGTTGAGTTTGGCACAGGGTGTACCGAAGGAAAAACAGAATAGAATGGGAAAATGGATAGTAGAAGACAAAGGACACTACTCGTGTGCATTACTGGGTTCGTTTGGTTCTGTGCATGTTAGGTGCTGAATTAAATTGTGAAGAAGAACCTATCATGGCTTTGTCAGGTGTTGTGGGGTTGTGCAGTGTCTGAAATATTGTTTAGAGTTACCGGTAGGTAAACACTATGCCGGTATGTATATTGTATATTGTGTGTTGGATTGATAAGTTCTGCTCTTACTAATAAATAAATATTGAAGTGATAAAGTGAGGGGATGGGGTCTTGTGGTCCCAGCTGCCCGCCCCTGCTAATAAATGGAGACCAGGCCTGCCCGCGCAGGTACCCCAAGGAAAAAAAATGGAAAAAAGTGTTAAATAGTTGTGTTGAACATCTAAGGCCTGGTCTCAAGTAAATATTGGGGTTGGAGATGGTCCCAGCACTGAGAGTCTTGAGCTCCTGGACTACGCATGTGGTCTGTCACAGTAGCCTGAAACCATGTTTTCGAACACTTCAGGTAAATCGTATTGTATGTGCTTCTAGGTTTTGTTTGGTTGATTATGTAACACCATTTTGATGGGTTGGAGACGGCGTTGCTGATGTAGTGAATGAGATGTTATTCGATCTGATCGAGAGGGATCGGCGATGAAACGAGTGGCGGTATTTTGTACTATTTGTAGTTTTGTGAATGAGTTGGTAAAAAGTGTGTGCAACAGGATGACCGGGTATAATAATGCTGGCCTAACGTATGCTAAGTTGAATTTCCTTTTAATCTTGGTGCTTAGCTGTCTGAATCTGAAAAGTTTGTACAGATTTGCTATTGCTATTGCCTTTCTTATTCCAATCTGAGATGTGTAGCCCCATGTTGAAAAGTTTAAGCCCAAAACTTTGCCCTTTGTTTGGTACGGAATAGCTCGTCGTCAATATTGACCGTGTCTGATTTTGTTCATGCTATCGGTACTATTGTAAATTTTTGCATATTGGTTTTTATTTTCCAACTGTTTTCGAGTTGGTTGATGTTATTGATTGCTATTTCGGTGTTTTTTGCTATATCCCTCATATTGCTGAAACGAATTGCGACTATTTGAGTGATGTCATCTGCAGTTGCTATGTATTCTGAGTTTGGTACTGGATCTGGTAAGTCGTGGGTGTAAAAGTGGAAGAGAGTGGGGGAAAGGCACGAACCCTGCGGTACTCCGGACTCATGTACAAAATGGGGACCTGTGATACAACCTATCCTGACTGCTGCTACTCTGTCTGTTATGAAGTCGCAAAGTGTTCTTGTGAGAGATGGATAAAGGTTTAAATTGACTATCTTGTAAATATTTAAGGGCTACTTGCCAGACCATATCGAAGGCTTTAGCCAAGTCTCGGAGGACAACATCAGTCTTTCATTTGTCTGATAGGTGGTTGACAAAGGTTTCACGGAAAATTGTACGTGCCGTATGTGTCCTGTGATCTGCTTTGAATCCGTGCTGTCTTTTGTTTAGTTTATTTAGCTGTATTAGATGACATGTAAGTCTGTTATTTCGAATTTTCTCGAGTAGTTTTGCTTGAATGTCAAGTGGTGAATTCGGGCGATAATTTTTTACTTCATGAGGTGAGGATCCAGCTTTAGCTAGAAAAATCATTGTTGCTCTCTTTAGACTGTCCGGAAAGTAACCAGCTGATAGGGAATAGGTAAAAACCATTGTTAGTATGGTCAACATGTTCAATGGTAGATTTTTTAAATGGTTTATAGTTATTCATGTCGGTTCGGGGGCCTTTTGTTTGAATGTGCGAAGAGTATTTAAGTTCTTGTGTGGTAATTTGTGGGCATTGTAGTGGATCAAGTCTGTTAAGGTCTCCTGTGGGGTATGGTATTGTTTGTTGATTATTGTGGTTCATCCTGTCCTCTATCGTTTCAATATGCTCTTGTTCAAATGCCTCATCGTCCTCATTGGTGAATATTTGCTGCCAGTGCTTTTTGAAAACCCTCTCTTTGTCTGCCGGTTCAGTTAATTCCCCATTGTTTTGCTTAATATAAGATGCATGTTGTTTATTTCTGTTTGCGCTTTGAAGTATCTTTATTGTTGTCCAGAATTCATGTGTGTTTGTTTCGATGTTCAGGTTATTCATGATATTATTTCAGGACCTTGTGTATAAGCCATAGTAGATGATGTTAAGATTGTTTCTATGATTAGTGATGTATGTGATAAACTGTCGTGGGCTGGACGTTGTCATATGATCCAAAGCTGCTTTGTAAATTAATTGCGTTTTGAGTACTGTTGGGCTAGGTTTGATGCCTGGGATAGTCCTGTGAGCTATGATTGGAATAAGTTGGTTTGTCACCGTTTGAATTTCCGATGTCCGGTCCTCTATTTCCTTTTCTATTTCCTCTAGAGTAGGATTAAGATTTATATATTGTGTGCGCGGTCGTTAATCCGCTCTGTATTCCTTCCAGTCGGCTCTATGAAAACATTTCCAAGGTTGTATTGGAATTTGTATTGGATTTGGAGAAAATTTTTACCAGTAATGGTTTGTGGTTGGATGGAGTCAAGGGTCCAGCTGTCTGAATCTGAAGATGTGTTCATGTATGCGCTGTTGTTCTGTGACATAACGTCTGGAGTGGTAGTGTGATGTCCGGAAATATAAGTCGGAAAGATTGGGCCATGGGCCCATGTTGGGCCATGGGCCCAACATGGGAACAAATGCCTGACCTTATTAGAGTGTGTAGGTTTCTCCCTCTAGTGTTTGAAATGTTGTGCCCTAAAACCGGATGCCGTGCGTTTAGGTCACCTATCAGGTAGGTGGGGTGGTTCCATCTGAACAGAGCGTTTAAGTCGATTATGTTGAGATATTGCGTACGAGGGTGTGTGTACATTGTGGCTATTGTAATTGGTTCTTGTAGTGTTTCCAACGTTACAGCGATCATATTTGAATAGAAATTATCAATTAGTCTGTATTCAATATATTTTTATGATTCCTATTGCTGCTCCAGCGTAGCGTTCATTTACGTGATTGACAGTGTAAACGTTATAGTTGAAAATTTTGAGTGATTGTCCTGTTGTTACTGCTGTTTCGTTAAGGAGTATGATATCTGGATCAAATTGATTGTATATGTTCGACCCCTCAGGGGGATACAAGTATTGTATCTATGGGAATTAGCGCTCCCAGGGGAAAAATGTGAGGGCCCGAGCTGAGAGTTAGGTAAGCCTTCTTTTTGTTGAAATAAAATGTTATATGTTATGTTAAGGACTACCTTTTTTCGGTTCACTACTGTCCTGTTTTTCAGCACCTCTGACTTTCTTCTTCAACTTTTTCTTGTTTCATAACCTTCTTTCACAACTAACTGTTTCTATGCCTTTCTGCGTAGATTCCCCGTTTCCTTAACTCCATACTAAATGGTGCCTTCCTCCTTCCTCTCTTTGGATCGCAATTGTTTCTGGGTAGGGAGGCTAAAACTAACGACTAATCTAATCTGTATATGTTCGAGAGTGTAATTTTCTTATTGTTCCACGTGCTAACGTTGTGCTGCATAACTGTCGATGAATGCATGGTTAAGGCTTGGATTTGGTTACTGTGCTTGTGGTGGAGTGTTTAGGTAGTCGTAGGAATTTATCGTGGTTGAGGATATGTATTTTGTTGCCTGTGGGCTTTAGTCTCTCTGATCTGATCATTTCAAGTATTTTTCTCCAGTCTGCGTCTTGTACTGTATATTTTAAACCGAAATCCTTTTTTGCTAGTTCGTTGATGTTCCATTTTTGTGTTGGGTTGGGATGAATGTGCAGTTTGTAGCTAGTTTTGCGGTAAATTTGAATTGTTACTGGTCTGGTTTCTGATAGTTCTCTTTCAGTAGGTGGAAATTGATCGTTGATTTTCCTATCAACGGTGGGTCTGTTGGTGGTTCAGGGTCTATTTCTGCCACCATCGGTGTTGGATCATGTACGAGTGCAAGTTCACCATGGGCAGTAGCCTTTTATGGTAATTGAGAGTAGCTTATCGTCCTCACGGAAGAACCCTCATCTTCCTCATGTTCGCTCTCACTGTTTGAATTTTCCACAGAGTGCATGCTCGAACTTGATGGTTCTGACTTTTGTTCATGCTGCATGTGAAATTCACTATCCGGATTATTGTAGAAAAAGTTGAAGATGGATTTTGAGTCTCTGTCCTCAAATTTAGCATCGATACCATAGTTGAATTGCAGGTTTCTTCAGAGAAGGCCGCGGAAGCTCTCTTCCCCTGCCAGACTGGCGATATGGGCTTCAAGGATAAGTGTAAGTAGCTTGATCTGATTGTTTTTGGTAAGAGTAAGTGTATGCTTTGGTATTGTTGATTCTTTGATTGCGGTTCTTGCTATTTGTGAAAAGGTTTGTTGTGTTCTTTCGCTTTCTTGTTCGGTGATTCTCTCTTCTTTTTCCTTGATTGCATTTTTTCTTGTCGGGCATCTGGCAGCAAGAGTTCTGTGGGGTCCTCCACAGTTTATGCACTTAGTGTACTAGTTTTTGCATTGGTTATATGTGTGTCCCACATCTCCACAATCTGAATAAATTATTATGTTAGCGGGGCATTGATGGGTTGCAAGTTCTTCTATCTTGTAGCATTTGTAGCATATTAAGAAGTGGGTAAATTTCTCTGCTTGGCATTGGTGTGATGTTATTTTGGTGTTGAACATTAGAAATCCATCGCACAACACTCATTGGGCTATGGTCGTGTCTGTTGGGACCATCTTGATAACATGGGTGTGATCCTTCATTTTGATTATTTCGGCAATTTTGAACCACGGCTGGAGTCTTTGAATTTCCTGTTGTACTTCGGTTGGTTGTTTCTCTCCTATGTAACTGTCAATCTGCCTGACAAAGATGGAGCGATTGGCTCTGAGGTCCGGAGATATGACAGGCTGTTAAGAACATGCCACCCATCAATGTCCCGCTAACATAATAATTTATTCAGATTGTGGAAATGTGGGACACACATATACCCAGTGCAAAAACTAGTACACTAAGTGCATAAACTGTGGAGGACCCCACAGAACTCTTGCTGCCAGATGCCCGACACGAAAAAATGCCGTCAAGGAAAAAAACAGAGAATCACCGAACAAGAAAGCGAAAGAACACAACAAACCTATTCACAAATAGCAAGAACCGCAATCAAAGAATCAACAATACCAAAGCACACACTTACTCTTACCAACATTCAGATCGAGCTACTTACACTTATCCTTGAAGCCCATATCGCCAGTCTGGCAAGGGAAGAGAGCTTCCGCGGCCTTCTCTGAAGAAACCCGAAATTAAACTATGGTATCGATGCTAAATTTGAGGACAGAGACTCAAAATCCATCTTCAACTTTTTCTACAATAATCCGGATAGTGAATTTCACATGCAGCATGAACAACAGTAAACCATCAAGCTCGAGCATGCACTCTGTGGAAAATTCAAACAGTGAGAGCGAACATGAGGAAGAAGAGGCTCCTTCCGTGAGGACGAAAAGCTACTCTCAATTACCACAAAAGGCTACTGCGCATGGTGAACTTGCACTCGTACATGATCCAACACCGATGATGGCAGAAATAGACCCTGAACCACCAACAGACCCACCATTAAGAGGAAAATCAGCAATCAATTTCCACCTACTGAAAGAGAACTATCAGAAATCAGACCAGTAACAATTCAAATTTACCGCAAAACTAGCAACAAACTGCACATTCCTCTCAACACAACACAAAAATGGAACATCAACGAACTAGCGAAGAAGGATTTCGGTTGAAAATTTACAGTAATAGACGCAGACTGGAGAAAAATACTTGAAATGATCAGATCAGAGAGACTAACGCCCACAGGCACAAAAATACATATCCTCAACCACGATAAATTCCTACGACTACCTAAACACTCCACCACAAGCACAGTAACCAAATCAAAGCCTTAACCATGCATTCATTGACAGTTTTGCAGCACAACGTTAGCACGTGGAACAGTAAGAAAATTACACTCTCGAACATATACAATCAATTTGATCCAGATATCACACTCCTTAACGAAACAGCAGTAACAACAGGACAATCACTCAAAATTTTCAACTATAACGTTTACACTGTCAATCACGTAAATGAACGCTACGCTGGAGCAGCAATAGGAATCATATAATATATTAAATACAGAATAATTGATAATTTCTATTCAAAATGATCGCTGTAACGTTGGAAACACTACAAGAACCAATTACAATAGCCACAATGTACACTCCCCCTCGTACGCAATATCTCAACATAATCGACCTAAACACTCTGTTCAGAAGGAACCACCCCACCTTCCTGATAGGTGACCTAAACGCACGGCATCCAGTTTTAGGGCACAACATTTCAAACACTAGAGGGAGAAACCTACACACTCTAATAAGGCCAGGCATTTGTTCCCATGTTGGGCCTTTCTTTCCGACTTATATTCCCGGACATCACACTACCACTCCAGACATTATGTTACAGAACAACAGCGCATACATGAACACATATTTAGATTCAGACAGCTGGACCCTTGACTCCATCCAAGTACATACCATTACTGGTAAAAATTTTCTGCAAATCCAATGCAAATTCCAATACAACCTAGGAAATGTTTTCATAGAGCCGACTGGAAGGAATACAGAGCGGATTTAAGACCGCACACACAATACATAAATCCTAATCCTACTCTAGAGGAAATATATAAGGCAATAGAGGACTGGACATCGAAAATTCAAACGGTGACAAACAAACTTATTCCAATCATAGCTCACAGGAATATCCCAGGCATCAAACCTAGCCAAGCAATACTCAACACGCAGTTAATTTACAAAGCAGCTTTGGATCATATGACAACGTCCAGCCCAAGACAGTTTATCACATACATCACCAATCATAGAAACAATCTTAACACCATCTACCATGGCTTATACATAAGGTCTTGGAATAATATCATGAATATCCTGAACATCGAAACAGACACACAGAAATTCTGGACAACAATAAAGAAACTTCAAGGCGCAAACAGAAATAAGCAACATGCATCTTATATTAGGCAAAACAATGTGGCATTAACTTAACCGGCAGACAAAGAGAAGGTTTTAAAAAAGCACTGGCAGCAAATATTCACCAATGAGGACGATGAGGCATTTGATCAAGAGCATATTGAAACGATAGAGGACAGGATAAACCACAATAATCAACAAACAATACCATACCCCTCAGGAGACCCTAACAGACTTGATCCACTGCAATGCCCACTAATTACCACACAAGAACTCATCACTACTCTTCGCACATTCAAACAAAAGACCCCCGAACCGACATGAATAACTATAAACCATTTAAAAAATCTACCATTGAACAAGCTGACCATACTAACAATGGTTTTTAACTATTCCCCATCATCTGGTTACTTTCCGGACAGTCTAAAGAGAGCAACAATGATTTTTCTAGCTAAAGCTGGATCCTCACCTCATGAAGTCAAAAATTATCGCCAGATTTCACTACTTGACATCCAAGCAAAACTACTCGAGCAAATTCGAAATAGCAGACTTACCTGTCATCTAATACAGCTAAATAAACTAAACAAAAGACAGCACGGACTCAAAGCAGATCACAGGACACATACAATTTTCAACGTACAATTTTCCATGAAACCATAGTCAAACACCTATCAGACAAATGCAAAATTGATGTTGTCTTCTGAGACTTGGCTAAAGCCTTCGATGAGGTCTGGCAATTAGCCCTTATATACAAGATAGTCAATTAAAACCTTTATCCATCTCTCATAGGAACACTTTGCGACTTCATAACAGACAGAGTAGCAGCAGTCAGGATAGGTGGTATCCCAGGTCCCTTTTTTGTGCAAGAGTCCGGCGTACCGCAGGGTTCGTGCCTTTCCCCCACTCTCTTTCACTTTTACACCCACGACTTACCAGATCCAGTATCAAACTCAAAATACATAGCAAATGCAGATGACATCACTCAAATAGTCGCAATTCGTTCCAGCAATATGAGGGATATAGCAAAAAACAACGAAATATCAATCAATAACATCAACCAGTTCGAAAACAATTGGAAAATAAAAACCAATATGCAAAAATTTGCAATAGTACCGATAGCATGAACAAAATCAGACACGGTCCATATTGACGACGAGCTATTCCGTACCAAACAAAGGGCAAAGTTTTGGGCTTAAACTTTTCAACATGAGGCTACACATCTCAGATTGGAATAAGAAAGGCAATAGCACGAGCAAATCTGTACAAACTTTTCAGATTCAGATAGCTAAGCACCAAGATTAAAAGAAAATTCAATTTAGCATACGTTAGGTCAGCATTATTATAACCGGTCATCACGTTGCACACACTTTTTACTAACTCATTCACAAAACTACAAATAGTACAAAATACCGCCACTCGTTTCATCGCCGATTCCTCTCGATCAGATCGAATAACATCTCATTCACTACATCAACAATGCCGTCTCCAACCCATCAAAATAGTGTTACATAATCAAGCAAACAAAACCTAGAAGCACATACAAGACGATTTACCTGAAGTGTTCGAAAACATTTAAACAATTTAAACAATTTAAACAATTTATTTACCACAGGTGATACAGAGGTAGAATGTTTCTTAAAGTCTAGTACAATGGTTAAATTTGAGTATAGCTACCTGTGGGTCCGAACAAGTTCAGCGACTTCTAGGGCATCCAACCATCACGTTATTCTAGGGTGTACAAAAATGTTTAACCTAGTTCACTTAACCTAGTTTCGCATTAGACTGATCATTTAGATAATTAACTCGATATTTTATGCTGTATTTTACATTATAGGTCAAACCGGCTATATTTAACAGTATGTTCGATAAAACGATTCAAGAGGAGACAGAAGATCGGTTATGTACCCAAGGCAAGTTACATTATGACATTATCATTAGTTACATGTAGGGGGCAAGATTTTGACACGGTGAT
Organism: Morinoia aosen; assembly: GCA_030386875.1. Classification (NCBI taxonomy): domain Eukaryota; kingdom Metazoa; phylum Arthropoda; class Malacostraca; order Amphipoda; family Talitridae; genus Morinoia; species Morinoia aosen. The sequence goes on along the minus strand of CM059574.1, from coordinate 53,354,155 downwards.
CTTACACGACTAGTATTCTGATAGGAAGTGAGACTCAAGATGTCTTTTGAATACTTAGTACGAATTACATTCACGGATTTCTGCAGGTATAGAGTTCCAAGTTTAGGTTCCAACGAAGAGGATACTGTGTTGCGACCGGGCCTTTGAATATTAAGGAAGCATGAATTTACTTCTATTTCGGGTTAAATGGTCGTGATGACCAGTTTGCGCAGGTAATAATTGTCTTAGGCTATTGTCGCCATCATTTATTAATGTTTTGTAAATGAAATTACAAATGGAGATTATGTAGAGATCCCAAAGTATAAGTACTTGTAAATTTTGAAAAAATCGTCAAAATCATTTTATATTCTAGGTTCTTTACCGCTCTGATAGCTCTTTTCTGCAGAGTAAAAATATTGTTGGTTGTATTTTTATCAGTTCCGTGCCATGCTTGTATTCCGTATTGCAAGTATGGAGAAATAATCGTTCGGTAGAGCATTTGTAAAGCTGTTTCAGGCAGAAATTTTTTAACTTTATTTAGGATTCTGATGGATTTTGATAATTTAGAACCAATATGAGTGATGTGCTCTTTGAAAGTCAGATGTTTATCTATTATGATGCCCAGAAACTTACATGAGTTGGTTTCTTCGGTTTCACCTTCGCCAATTTTAATGCATGGGAGAAACACATTTTTCTTGTTTGAGAATGTAATATAATTTGTTTTACCAATATTAAGGCTTAATTTATTAGCTTTGAGCCACGATGAAACCTTATGAAGTTCATTATTTATACTCTCCACAACCATAGCGGGATTTGGGTTCGGAAGGACCGCAGAAAGCGTACTGTCATCGGCAAAAAGTATGAATTTGAAGATTGATGTAGATTTTACAATATCATTGATAAAAATCAGAAACAAGAGAGGCCCAAGAACAGATCCTTGTGGAACTCCATGGCTAGTTGTCTGTGGGTCTGATTTTGCGTCGTCAATGACAACGTATTGCTTCCGATTTCTTAGGTATGATCTGAACCAATCATGGGCAATCTCTGGAATGCCATAACAGTGTAGTTTCAAGAGTAGTATTTTATGGTCCACACAACCGAATGCTTTTCGAAAGTCAAGAAATACAGAGAAGACATGCTTTCCTTCATCTATATTAGAATAGAAGAATTTTAAATGATTTAATATAGCCTGTGTTGTTGATTTTTTAGAGCGAAAGCCGTATTGTTTATCGTAAAGAAATGATTTTTGTTCAAAATAAGAGTACACTTTTTTATACACAATCTTTTCAAATACTTTGCTAATAATTGGTAGTATCGAGATAGGTCGATAATTGTTTACACAGGTTTTTTCACCACTTTTTAAGATAGGGGTTACTTTAGCAACTTTAAGGGAGTTCGGAAAAGTGCCTAGGATGAGAGATCGGTTAATAAGATTGGATATCAGCGGGGATACAATATCAGCAATAATTTTAAATACTTTTGTCGGACACGTTTGTAACCCACTCGATTTATTTTTCAGGTTGTTTATGCACGCAATTACATCGGAAGAGTTGGTAGGCGTTAAGAAAAAGGAGTTGTGTTCTCGAATATGATCCATGTATTTCAGGTGATCAGCAGGTTCACTTGGAATACCATCAGCTATAGTTTTCCCTACGTTTACGAAGAAATTTTTAAAGAGATTAGCAATTTCTTTCTTTTCGTGGTATTTTACATTATCTTGAACAATTTGTTTAATTTTCTTTTTATCAGCGTTATTCGGTTTACAACGGGAGTTAAGGAGGCGCCAAGTCTTTTTAACGTCAGCA